>CM057845.1:263147360-263179070 GCA_030068395.1 Apalone spinifera
TAGTACCTCCTGATAGTCCGGCATATCTGATAATCCGGTACCACCTAGGTCCCATAGGTTCCGGATTATCGGAAGTCTACTGTATGTCAATATCTGTCCTATCAAAATATCTGGTGCTTTCTCACGCATAAAGAGCACCTTATGAACTGTTGCACTCTGTCTTTTCTGAATAAGTGTTGTGGAAATTGGCATCTTGCAACTCTGCCTTTTTCACTCCCTCTTCCTCCTGGTTAGTGCAAATCCTTAATTTAGTCATGATTTGTACCAGTGCAACTGACCCAGATAGAAATCAAGGTAGCTGCATTGGAACAAAATGTATATATGCTTTCGGGTTATACCAGTACAGTTGCATTAATGGATAAGGTCTTGAAAGTTTATTCTTCTCTCTGGTGCTGTCTTCACCCATTCTTGAATCTGATCTTTGAGTTAGATTGAAAGCTGTAGAGGGCAGAAAAATTTGTTTTATAGTAATCAAAACATTTAAGTACAGTGGCAACCAATAATCTGGGTTTTGGAGATCATTTTAGGACTAAGTTTGAGTGACTGAATATGGTGTTTTCAGTATGAGCCGGGTTGCAAAATCCTTATCTCTTAAACAAGTATAAGAATAACGTTACAAATGTCCCTGCTCTGCTGGTTTAAATAAACTATAAGGTGATGCTCCCTTCTTTGTCCTGGGCCAGACTGTGAGTAACCCTCACATGAGTACAATGAGTGGAGATTGTATAAGGAGCCTCTTATCCTACACAAAGGCCCTACACAGTTGCAGTTGGCCCGCAGTGATTATTCTTGGGGGCAAGGAGAAAATGCATTGATCTGCAGAGAAAGTCAAAGAAAAGCTGGCCGTATCATTCATAGATTCTAAGGCCGGAAGGGACCATTGTCATAATTTACTCTGACCTCCTGTATAACACAGGCCATAGAACTTCCCCCAAAATATTTTTTTGAAGTAGAGAATCTCTTAAAAATGAGATCTTAATTTAAAAATTGTCCATGATGGGCAGTCTACCATCTATCTGCCCATTTACCAGGGCCTCTGATAAATTGTTCCAATGGTTAATTTAATAATTACCCTTATTGTTAGATTATACATATTATTGCGTGCAGAATAGAATTCCTTAGTCACAGTTCCTCACCAGAGCTATTGCTGCTGTGTTCCAGCTTCACAGCATTGCCATCTTGGGCCAGTGGCTGAATGCCACAATACAGGCCCATCTTTAATACAAATGTTTCATAGAAAAGTGTTTAATGGACACAGGTAGATCTGATTAAATATGTGTGATGCCAAGGAAAACTAGTAACTTTGTTCAAATTATGGATTAAAGATACTTGCCCAAGTTTAAGCTCTTGGGCATTCTCATCAATTTCAATAGGGTTATTTACATGCTTAAAGTTAGTCATGTGCTTAAACTCCTTGCTGCACTGGGTGCACTAATAAGTAAAATATATGTAGTGGATATATTTGGGAAAAGGTAATGCCATCCTGGGATTTTGTCACTTTATTCTGGGATGCTGAAAGCCACGTATTTATACTGATTAACCTTTACCTTGAATTTAAACCTAAGTTTTTTTTGGAAAATTAATAAACTCAGACATAAAACTAGGGATTTATACTGATTTACCCACATTTTATCGAAGAGGGCAAAAACAAAGCATTGAAAAGAGAATGTTGCATAGTGTTCAGCTGTCACTCATTTCACTTCATGTGGTATGTAAAGCAAAAATATATAGAATTGGAATAGTCAGTCATCGCAGGGATGCTTGTCTCAATAACAAACATGAAAATGCCATAGACTCCTGTGATTCATCACTCACTCTTGAATATACACAAGATGCCAGCCTACAGAATATACACAAGATACCACCCACTTTGGTAGGTGTAATGAACATAATGTTGTCACAGTATGTTTCTGGAAATGCTGGGCATTAAAAATTAGTTTGAAATCCTAGTCCCTAATATGATCATGAAAAATTCAGTCATCTGTTTGGTATTGAAGAGTCAAATAATCAGGTGACGGCTTTTCTTCCCCACCTACTCCCACCAGCTCCTGCCAATGCCTGCTCCCACTCCTCTATTCTTGCCAATTGGGGTTCTATTCATTCTGCTTTGTCTTAGGATGACACTCCAATGTCTGAAAGAGACTAAAGAAATCATGTGTAGACTAAGGCTACATTAATGAATTTCCATTGTAGATGAAACTATCCAACTGTTCTCTCACCACCGGCGAAGAGCAGGTTATTGGGGAAGTTATGCATCCCTTTCATAAAGTGGAAGCATAAGTAAGGAGCAGTAGGGGTCTTTATGCCTCTCCCAGCAACCAGGAGAGAGATGGATGAGACCAGAAATGGGCTGAGACCAATTAATTTCACATGGATTTGTCATTGAATAGCTATCTGGTGAAAATGACTAACTTGCACTAGAAACAGTGGCCTACAATCAAGATGAAAATGTCTGTTATGTGTACCAGTTCTCTAAACCATCTTGAACAACATGAATCATTTTTCTTAACTTTGACAAAATGTTTTTTATTAATCTATCAAGTTTACTTTTTTCAGAGAGCTGTTGGCCTATTTTAAGAGCAGGTGTTTATGTAGTGTTTAGTTCCATAAAATGTCATTTATTTCTGCTTCATCAAATTTCTCCAGATGTGTATTAAACAACTTTGATATTTGGAAAATTGCCCTTTTATGTACTTTCTTCCATGATAAAGACAGGAAAAGTGTGGTGGAATATTATTCAGTTTTCCTATACTTCACATTTGATTTGATTTGTATTGGGGATGTGGGGAAGAGTGGTTCAGGGAGACAGTTATGTTTTCTTAAATATTATAGATGAGGCAGATTTCTTGTAAAATTAAATATTGCTGTGATTGCAACTAACTAATGTAACACATCAGTTGATCTTAAGAAGCATTGTTTTAAGAAGCTAGAGACAAATTTCCAAACATCTTTCAGGTCTTTTTGCAAATGACATAAAAGTTCAGTTTAGGGTCTGTATACCATGGGGAGTTGATTCAATCAAGACAAGGTAAAGATGGGATTGTAGGTAGAGAATTTTGGACTTAATAAATGTTAGAATCTCTGGATGAAACAGATCTTTTGGAAGCACTGAAAGTTAAGTATCTCAGATTACAGGCAAGTGATGGAAAATTGAAAGGGAATGGTGATTTTTTTTTTCCCCACCTGTCCTCATACCCATGCAGCTGGTTTCTATTCAGACAAAGGCCTGATCTACTCCCAAAATTGTACCAGTTTAATTTAAGGTATAATTTTTAAACTGGTTCAAGTTTTTGTGAGGAGCACATTTTGATCTAGTTAAACCTGACTTGTCAATTTAGTATTCACCAAAAGTTTATAAATGCAAGCTAAACTACTAACATTTATTACTTGTATTATTGTGGTTCCTAGGAGCCTCAGTTGTGGTCCAAGAAACCATTATGATAGCTGCTAAACAGAACAGAAAGACAATCTCTCCCCAAAAGAGCATACATCTAAGATGAGACAGCTAATGAACACAACAAACTACACAGGAGTGCAAGGAAATAGTGAGCCAACATTGGTTAGCACAGTAGGCAGTGGTCTCAGTATCCTAGCAGCTTAAATGTTCTCAAGTTGGTTTTTAGGCATTGTGGCATGAAGAGAGTTTTTAAAGAAGGGATTTGTAGAACAGTGAGTTAATTTTGTGAATGTTTACAGGGAGCTATGCCCTGACATGAGGGACAACATGGGAGAAAGCACAAAGGTGCCTGTTAGGAAAATGTAACCAGTCTGGGGAGCTGGCATTCTAGGCTGACAGGCGGCAGAAGTTGTTCTTTCAATACTGAATTAGAGATGAAAAGTCTGGAAAATGAAGATAAGTAGTTTGTTTGATACAGTAGAGATGAGAAACTGATTATCAAAACAATGAGCTAGGAAAACTATATTTGTAGCAGTAATACAGGTAGATATGAACGTGAAAAGATTGCATTTGTTAAAAACAGAGTATATTGCAGTACTCAAGATGCAAGATCATGGTAACCAGGACAAGAGTTTAGCTGTGTGGGTGGTTAGGAAAAGTGATATCTTAAAAACATTATGCAGAAAGAATTGGAAAGATTGAAATGTAGCCTAGGGATGTTAGCTATTGAGTAATAGAATAGTCGATTAACCACATGAATTCATAGTGGTTAGTCGACTATTCTATAGTCCCAAGAGTCGGGGCTGGCAGCCAATGTACTCTGGCACCACTGCCAAAGAGCTCCCGGCTTCCCTATGCTGCTGCTTCTGTGCCAGATGGGAGCCAATCTGAGACGGGAGCTAGTTTAATCCCTTCTCCATCAATGCTGGCTCCACTGCTGCCACTGGAGTGGAGCCCGGCAGCTGGTATTGACTACTTCTGGTCTGACAAATTCCCTGGTTTGGGACTGGTCAGATCCCAAGGGTGTCGGACCAGGGAGGTATTGTATTGCTTCCTGTTCAGAAGTATTTTAAGTTAAATATCATGTTTGTGCTTATACAGTAAAACCTGTGTTACCTGGCATGCTCGGGGATTAGGGCATTCTGGTTATCTAAAAATCCGGTTATCTAAGGGTCCCATCAACCTAAGAAAAAGCAATGGTCAATAATAGTAAAACTCAGGTTTTAATATTGGTAGTTTTCTACTGTGAGGCTGTTGGACTCACATTTCTATTTTGAGTTAAAGATGATTAGTACTTCTTAAATAAAAAAAATTGTTAAGCCAGTCATGGTAAACCAAGCCAGGCCTGTGCGCCTGAAGATGTGACAGTATTGTGGCTGGGGGCAGTGCCGGTTAACAAAGTTTTCTGGTTAACCAAGTGCCAGATAACAAAGGTTTCTTGGTAGTTATCTCTCTCTTTTAAATACACATACACTTCAGGCACTTCTTTCCCTTTGTTCTATTTGAAAGTCTGTGCTCACCTGGTTTAAAAGGGCTGAAACAGAAACTTTCAAACATTGTCTTGTTTTATTGTCTCTACCAAAGAAGGAAAAACAATTGAAGGTGTAAATAATGGGTTACATTGTTCTAACGTTATCAAAATTTGAAGTCTGTTGTTGCACTTGCATATTAGAAAATTCTAAAGATGTCTTTAAGAATGGCTGAATTCAATTCTTGAGCTAGGATCTGCTGAAGTGTTAGCTTATCATTTTAAAGGTGTTCTGCATACTTGGTTATCCCCTACCCGCCTGTGACACTTGTGTACCATCTTCTTACCTTCATTAATGTACTCCTTAATAAATGTATATTTTAAACTATACCAGAATGTCACTGAAATATTATAAATCGGAGTTAGATGGAGTGGAAAGATTAACTTTTAGGATTTGATAACTTTTCATTGTGTGACTTATCAATTTTAACATTACATGAATGATGGTTTATGAAGTAAAATTTAATGTTGGAGACTCCCAGTCCCTGATTCAGACTGGCATGTCATACCACCAATTGGTACACTTGGATCTAGTGGTCTCACTCTCTTGTCTGTTTCTAGTCAAATTTAAAAATAGATGCAATAGCAAGAAAGCAAAACTAATTTGAGAGAGAAATTAAAACCAAAGAGAAAACTATGGCACCACTATTGTGTTTCTTTAAGACCACCAGTTAAAGAGATACTAAAACCAATGAGTAGAGTAGAAGGCAGAGGAGAAAAGATGAGTGAATCACAAGGCAGAGAGGAACAGTTCCAGGCTAAGGCCCTGACTTTGGAAAATGTTCTTCAAGACAGCATATAACTGAGCAATGGCTTAAATGCTTTTCTGAAGTGAAGCATAACCCATTATACTTGCAATCACTCACTTCTGTGTCCTGTAATACTTGCTAAGAAAGCCACACTAAAACAATAAGAGTAATTTAAGTTTGAAAAATGCTGAGAAAATTGTAACTATTTTGGTTCAGCAATTTTGTGTCTGAGAAAAAAACAGCGATTGTATTCAGAAGCTAACATAACAGTGCTCATGTGCTGGTAGCAAAGAGAAAGAAACACTTAAGACAGTGTTGGTCAGTGAAAAAGCAAAGAGGAGTTTCAGTGGAAATCAGAATTGGTTGTGATTTTATTTCTAAGTACAAAATAAGCAAAAATTTAGTATGATGAAGTTATGGACAGTATAGAAGAGGGGAAAAAAGTATTAACTTTGTTATTACATGGTATATTGCTGTGAAATTGCACAGAAGCATATGTATCTTAGAGGTAATTTATTTGTGATTTATTTAGTGATAGCAAGAGCCATGTTTCATTACTTTAAATTGTGAAAAATATAATATAAGAAATGTCCAAGATTTTATTCTTTAGAAGAATTTTAGCTTTTGTTCCACACCTTATTAGGCTTTTCAAGTCCAGGTCAACTGTTGCAAAGGAACAAAGGTGACTTAAATTAACTCCTGTGAGAGAGTGGATATTAAGCAGGATAGTGTTCTCTATCAAATTGCTTGTAAGAAAACTTAATTGGTATGTTTTGACAGTATATTTAATTTGCATGTTGTTTATTTTAATGTTCTTGAATTTAAAGTTATAATTGTGATAAATCTACAACAGGGACCGCGTGAGAGCATTAGTAATATTAGGTAATAAGCATTGCCTACATTGTGTACCCATTATAGTAATTTACTATACAGTTGTAATTGGAAATTTTTCTTGGAGTTATTTTATTAAGGTCTGTCCTGCAAGGTGCTGAGCTCTCTCAATTCCCATTGAATTATGGGAGTGAAAAACATTCAGCATCTGTCAGAAGATGTTCATCCCCTTTTATGATGATTTAATAGGCTTGTTTAAAAAATAGTTACAAAGGAGTAAGTCAAAAAAGACCTGATACGTGAACCTGAGTAAGAGATCTGTAGTCCACAGTAAACAAAAAAGGAAAATTAAGTAAAGTTATACTGTACATGCATTTAGATAATTTACTGTATTGCTTCAGAAATGATTATCCCACCAGAGAACAGAATCAAAAGGAAGACCTCCAGGTTGCCCCTAACATAATTGGAGTGCAAGGTGAAATGCCATTCTTTTACTTTTAGCAGATGTATTTAAACTTTGTATCAGACTCTGTTTTAATGTCTGCATAAATGAAACAAATACAAAATCGAAAATATATTAAAGGTCTTCAATCCCATCTTTGTAGTATTGCTCTCAGAAATGTTATTAATTCCAAGCTATAGCTTCAGCTATAACTCTAATTTTTTTATTACTTCTAAACTTGGAAATTCTTTTGTAAGACATTAATCAATCAGGACAAATCATTTCGTTTATTTTTCCAACAGTAGAAAATACCATTAATCTATAAAGTGATGAACAGATTTTTGATGTGCACACTGTCCTCAATTGTTTGCTACTTTTTTGTGCTATTGAGAAGTAACATGCTACAATTCTAATCTTCCTGAAACTTTATTTTGTTTTCAGTCATCATCATAATGACAAATCAGAGCTGACATATAAAACACATTGACATGGTAATAACAATGGAGAATCTGATGCCACCAGTTATTAGGCATTTTGTTAAGAAGATGCCTTTGATCTGGGAGGCTGGGGTAGAAAGCCACAGCTCATACACTGCCCCTCCCAGTGAGGAACAGAGCATAACTCCAAGCCCTATTCCCAGCGCTAGGCGTACACAGACACAACAGCTCTGTGTACCGGCTGAAAGGTCTGCTCCTTTCCCTGCTGAGCATTTTCCCCTCCGTCTGCCATACTGCCCCATTTAACCGGTTAACTAATTAAATGGGATTTTGCATCCCAGTTATCAGCTAGCTTTCTCTGGGCCACCAGTAGTTCATGGATTGCTCTTAGAGAACTTTTAGTATAGAGAGCAGAATAATCATTGAACTATCACACTGATATTTCTTAGACCTTTCTCAGCCTCTCATTACAAATACTGTGTTGGGAGAGGAAGCTTCACATTACATTCATGACTACTTTTCTTTTGCTTAGTATTGAAATGTGGCACTTAAATTGTAACGATAGCAGACATATATTTAGTCAAAACAAAGATCCCACAAGGCCTGTCACTCTTTGAAGACTGTAGATGTGGGTATTCTGGAAAATGCCACTGCTTTGGTGTTAACACAAGAATACTAGATTGCATGGCAACTCTTTTTGAGAAACATACATGTAAAAAATTACTCTTGAATGCAAAATAGGTTAATTTTAGAAGCTTCATTGAGAGAGTAAGAGTTTGTGCATTTAAATGTAACTTTGCTGAAACATGGAAGTGCCTTCTTTACCCTTAAATAGTCTCCAGCCATATCAGGCAGTGTGCTTGGGGATCTCTTGATTGTGGTCAACATTTCTGATTGATTAAGCCAGCAGCATTTTTGTCATAACAGTCATAAGGCTATTCATAATGTGTTATGAGTTGTTCCAACCCATGCTTTCAGCTTTATTTTGAAAGTAGTGTTCTTTTATCAAGAATATATTCATCAGTGTAGAAGATTTAATATTGCATTGCTATTTTCCTTTTATGCAGGAGCTGTGGGCATTGAGAATCTAGAGTATTTCAATATTGAAGTCACATATCTGCATGCAGACTTGATTCTGCAAAATGCTAAGTGCCCTCAGTTCCTGCTAACTTGAGAAGAAGGTGGTGGTATTCAGATGGATTTTAATATAGCTATGGACAATATAGTTATCTGGTAAATATATTATTATGGGAAATTATTAGTCTTAGGAAGGAATGTGCAGCATGGAAAGGCATTTTAAATTTGGCCCATTTTCTGTAGTAGTAGTGAGGTCTAGTGGACTTGAACATAGGGTTATAGAAGCAAGCAACCCGAGAGTTCTAGTCCTGGCTTAGCCACAGACTCACTATCCTGGGCAAGTTATTTAACTTCTTTGTCTCTGTTTCAGTATCTGTAATATGGGAAACCTTCCCCACATTGTTGTTAGATATCATTAGCTAACATCAGTACTGTACCTTAGAAATTTAAAGAATTAGATGAGTATTTACTAAGCATTATCAAATTGCTCCTATGGAGAATCTTAGAGGAGACAGTATCTCAGGATTGGCATGTAGTGCACATTGTATCTTGGCAGTACTACTGGGGATATGTTATGTTTGGCAGAACTGGCATAGTTCTCCTGTATTCCCAGGGTGCTGTGCAATGGTGTGAAGAAAATATGGGAACAGAAGAAGGAAATTTAAAATAAATTTTAATATAGCTATGGACAGCAAATAGAGACTTTGAAATGTCCTTGGGGAGTGGCCTAATGGTAGAGCATGTGAGTTCAAGCCTAAGCTACAGTCATGTATTTTCTGAGAAAAGCGAATCTACCTATTTCATCTCTAGAAACCACCTTTGGTAAAGACAAGGAACAGCACTGAGATGCTTTTTTCAAGAACAGTGTCTTGTCCTCTTTCTACGAGGAGGATTGTCTAAAAGAGGTACCTTAGAGGAGACAAGTGAAGCAAGGGATAAAATCGGGTGGGGAAAACTCCAAGACCCACATGGCCAAATGAGAGGGTAGGGTTGCCAGGTGTCCGGTATTGACCCGGACAGTCCGGTATTTTCGCCTCCTGTCCAGTAAAAAAAATCAGAAAATACCAGACACCTGGCAACCCTACAACACGCTCAGCCCCCAGCTCCCTCACCAGTCGTGTGTCCTCCCTCCGCCCTCCCACTTACCTTGTTCTACAGGGGCTTATCTTGTGGCTAGAACAGAAAAATAAGATGACCGCCAGCAAAAAAAAAAGCCTCTTCTTAAAGGGGCCGTGCCGATTTTTTATTTTTTTGCTTAATAACTGCTGTCGTCGTCTCCCCCTTTTTTTTCCTCAACAGAATTATTTTCCCAGACGGTTTTTTTTGGGGGGAGGGGGTGTTTGGTATTTTTGGTTAAACCATCTGGCAACCCTATGAAGGGAAAAGGGGGAGAGATGCTGACATATAATGAGGTGTAAAGAAAAGAGGTAAAAACAATGGACCAAACTCTGCCCTAATTCACATCCTGTTTAGCCTCACTTACATAAGGGTTACATGAAACTGAGAACTGGGCAGAATTTGGGTCATGATATGCAGAGGGGTTGGGGAGAAGATACAAATTTACTTTTGTTGTTGTTTCCTCCTTGTCCTTTCTACAAAAATCAGTCTGTGCACTTGAAAGTTCTTTGGTTGCCAAATCAATAACATGTAACAGTAACTGATTAAACTGGAAAATAAAAGAAACTTTTAAAATAAAATGCTGCTTTCATTTGAAAGCGCAGGAACTGGGGGCAGTGGACAAGAATTAAATTAAACCTTGGGGAAAACTACTCTGACAGCTAGAAGAAAAATTGGCTAGTGCTTCTATAGTGAAGGTGTTTTAAAGTATATTTTGTTCAGGGTTGGCTTTAATTAGGAATGTTGGCATCCTTTACTTGGGTTTAGAATACAAGGCAGATGTGTTTTTAAGACACCCTGAAACTATTAAACAAATAACATCTTTACAAAAATCCCAGTGGAAGTGGAATATAAATCGCTGTAGAAGAAAATCTGACTGCGACCTGGTGCTCAAAGATGCTGGAATTAAAGGGTGATTATTGAACCTCCAGCTGGTATGTGTATTAGATTCTTAACTTTTCCCTCTGAAATTCTCTAAAATAAACATGTTTGTCAATATCATTTATTTTTCTATTAGAGACAAAAAGAGTAGATTGTCCAGTAGTCAATGTAAACTATAAATTCTGTGGTGGATTTAATCTTGTATATCTGACACGTTGCTTTTCAAATGTAAAATATAGTTTTATATAAGATGCAAGTGCATTGATAGGAACAAGAAGAACTAAAGAGATCAGAGAACACTGATGTTTTTAGTCTCAATTCTTTGTATTATCTGGGTGATTTATGAGGTGTTATATTTTCTGTTGCCTTAGTGTCTGTTTTTTCTGCAGTACTTCATTGTTCACTTGTGTGATCCAAGTGTTGTAAAATGGCATGATTAAAAATTGATATTTGTATTTATAAAGTATGCCTACAGGTGAAAATATTTCATTGCTTGTAAGGTTTAGTTTTATATAAGTGGTAATGTCAAACAGAAATTAATTTAAATCTTCTCTGGCGCAAGTTATCCTGTAACTTTTTACTGCAGTGTTTCTTGCACCTTCCTCTGAAACAGTTGTTAGGGCCAGTGATACTGAAGGAGATGGGTATGGCCCAACACCTCAATTCCTTTACCCCCAGATTATTTTTAGGACATGTCTATGCAGCAGGGAAAAAGTCAGATTAAGCTACGCAACTTCAGCTACCCCAGAACACTCTTCCTTCGACTTCCTTTACTTCTCATAAAATGAGGGTTACAGGAGTCAGAGTAAAAAGTCCTCCAGCTCAACATTATTTTGAAATAATGGCTGTATTGTGTAGATGTGCTCTTTGTGTGATGAAACTAGCAAAAATGTTATGAAGCTGAACCTTAGATTAGGCATTCAGAAATCTATATATAGTAACTTTGCACTAAGAAACAGCTCTATGGCCATTTTAAAATGTATTTTAGCATGTTGAGTCAAAACTGATCATATGTTGTTCCAAGCTTGGATAAATTCATCTTTGCATTCGTGCGGTGATGTTTTCCAAAGCCTTCTATTGAATGAACAAGACGTGTGGATTTGAATCTTTAACGAAGAAAACCTTTTCTCTCAAGAGTTTGTCATGCTTTTGAGATAAATTTGACTGTCCCCTCTCAGTTGATTTCAGTATCTTCTAAATGGCTTAATATGAAGATTTTCTAGTAGTCCATGTAGTTATCAACCAAAAATAGGGATAAACAAGATCTGATTTTTAAAAAGAAAAAGAATTATGATTCATCTGGTGTGATGGCATAGTTGTTGTATTTGGAAAAAAACAATAATTATAAATATTAAAAGGGGGCAGAGTGTACAAATACTACTTTTCTTTGCAATTCACCTGTAATTAGAGTTGGTCTATATTGTTGATTCGTTGAATAAATTCAGTAGTGGTATGTGTATTCTGAAATTTTAATAATTATACTTTTTCTGTATTGAAGGCTACAGATAGAAGAATCTTCTAAACCTGTAAGATTATCACAACAATTGGACAAAGCTGTAACAACCAATTATAAACCTGTGGCTAATCATCAGTATAATGTAAGTTACTTTAGTCCTTTTCCTTGCTAATCTTAATCACCACATGTCTCTCCGGAACATAGTTGCTCTAAGCAATGACTCCCCTCTAGATCCAGCTTTCTGTGCTCTTTTTTCACATAGGAAGTCTTGCCTTTGATAATCCCTTTTTTTCAATGGAATAAAGATTTTGCCTGTTTCCTGGTTAACTACCTTCTCACTGGAGAACACTGCCCAAACAGTGGCTAAAATATGCTCATTCTAATACCCCTTTGTTGCATGGCAGAAGCATAGCAGAATTTTCCTTCCTGTTTTTCCTTGCCCAACCTCTTTCTACCGTATTTATTAGCTCTTATCTTTATCCATGTCTGAAATTCAATTTGAAGGCCTTAAGGGCAGAGACATAGTACCATGAGATTGTGTGTTCCACTTTTGGGTCATGCATAATAACGACAATGTATTCTGCAGATGTGAAGGACTAAGGAAGTATCTTTAACTTCTAATCCTTTGCAGCGTGTTTCCTGATTGATGGGAAACAACTGATAAATGTTTGCATCATTATTCCTTCATAGTATGTATTCTCTGTATCAGTTATTCTAATAATATTATATCCACGTTGCAGGTCACTATCATTTGGTATGAATAGAAGCTATACTGCCTTCCTTCTTAAACGATCCTTTTTGTGTAATTTGTATGTATGCATATATAATAAGCAACTTAGATGTTGAATGCAAGGAACATTAATTGTCTCACTAAGAATTAGTCATTGTATGAGTCACTTGCTCTTTAGTCGTTCTGGTTAAGATTTTATTTACATAAAACAAATGACAACATATATGGTACACAGTCGTCGTTGTAGAATACAAACCTGGTCTGGACTTAAAATTTAGATTGATGTAGTTGATGGTTGGGCAGACTTTTTGGCCTGAGAGCCACATTGGGTATGGAAGTTGTATGGAGGCCCAGGTAGGGAAGACAAATAGCTAGGTGTTGCCCACAGCCAGGCTCCCCCACAAACTCCCCTGCTCTCACCCGCTGACCATCTCCCTAGGGACACCCTGTCCCTTATCCAACTGCCCCACTCCCTGCCCCCCTGGGATTTCCCTCCCCATATCCAATCCTTCTGCTTCCCACACCCTGACTTTGCTGCCTGAGGCACCAAAGCTGGTGACGCTGATGCTGCCACACCTGGAGCATCAGTGCTGACGTTACAGCAACCGTATCACCCAGGCACTGTGGAAACTGAGGCCACGGGGGAGGGAGGGAGGCAGAAGGAGAGAGATTGGGGACAAGTCACACCTGTTCAATGCACTGCAAGAATACTTCTGTCAACCTAGCTACTGCCACTTGAGGAGGTGAGTTCCCTATGGTGATGGCAACCCCTCTTCTGTCACAATAGACCAACAATGGGCAACCTAGGATAATGAGTGGGCCGCATGAGTGGCTCACCTTCATCTCAGTGAGCCGCAATATTGTTATAACCAGCGCAGTCTCCTGGGATAGGGTAATTTTGCTAAATGTGCTTGTGTACCTAGAATTCACTGCATGTAATGATTGATCTGTAACAGTGCTTTGATGGCTCTTTCAGTGTTTTCTGCAATCAGCATGCATCTCTCTTCACGTGCCCTTGCTTTGTGTACATGTCACTTTAGTAATACCTGGAGGAGAAAATTTAAATGGACAGAAACCAGTGGGATCTAGCAACCCTGTGCATGGGCAATGCACATATGTACAAATGGGCAATGCTAAACAAAATGTCTTGTGGGCCACACACAGAACCTTAATGGGCCACGTGTGGCCCGCAGGGAGCAGGTTGCCCACCACTGCTGTCAGCTGCATCTACTCTACAGGATTAGTGCAGCACTGCTTTGGTGCAGTAGTTATACCTCTGCAGTCCCTTGTGGTGTCCTGACAGATCTCCTGCTTTGTCAACGATGATAACCAGAAAGCTGCATGCATGTGTACTCAATCATATGTGCTGTGTTGACTTGCACAATTAGTCAACACAGCAGAGTCCGAGAGAGCCCCAAAGACCACAAATCAGATAAGGATCAAAGGCAGTTGGCCAGGTTATTGTTAAGTGAAGGACAGTAATAGTTGTCAGTAAACTCTACCGAGCCACTATGCATATGTACCTGTAACAATGGACTCCTCTCAGTTCGTGGGAGGTCCCACTGCCCCCTAGGCTGGACAGACACTGCCCCTGCAAGAGCATTTTATTTACAGGAACAGACAAGTTACACATCACTCCTGGTGTGTCAAGTTGCCACCCTCTGACATTATCAGGTTACCACCCTCTGAAGCTACTTTGATACCACCCATCACACTGCACCTCTTGGTTTGAGTAGAACATCTCTATCCATCATGATGTCTTTCCTGAACCTGGGCCAGTATCTGGGGGGGGAGGAAAGGGGGAGAATACCAAGGTCTTTTTTAATGAGCTCGTGGTACCATCCTTTTGAAATATGCTTTCAATTTAGGACTACTACCAATTACTGTTTTACACCTGGGCCTATTACCAATTTGTGTTTTGCACACTCAGCCTTGTTTATGCCAAGCTCTGTGAGCAGGGACCTGCCTCTTGCTCACAGCTTAGTTTTGCTTTATATTAGCCAAGTTTTGTCCATTGTTAGCTAGGCCTCAGGCCTCAAACCAGGCCTGTCCTGCATGGACTTCTGTTTCAGGCCCTCATCTTACTACTTCCCCGTAGCATAGACAAGCCATTACTTATTCTAACAGCACAAAATAATCATAATTCTTTTCTCAGAGTACACTTTTATAGTAGCTATTCTCTAAGGACTGATCCTATATACAGATTTCATACCAATATTCCAGTTAGGAGTGTGGCTTTTTATCAATATAGTTATACTGGTAAACTCTTTAGTGTAGATGCAGTTATGTCAATGTGCCTTATACTGGTATAAGTTATTCCTCTTAGGGGATTATACTACTTTGACTGTACCACTGTAGTTTAAAGCAGTATAATTCCTGTGTGCAGACAAGTCCTAAAGTTTTAGCCTCGTTATAGACTATAGTCATGATGCTATTGATATTACAACTTTTAACAGTCTTGTTACACAGTTGTCTCCCCAGCCTTTTAGTAGATGTCCTAAAGTATGTCTGCATAGCAGACAAAAACCTGTGGCTGGCTGTGCCAATTGACTTGGGCTCACAGGGCTCATGAGCAAACTCTGGGGCTGTTTCCCTGCTATATAGACTTCCATGCTTCAGTTACAGCCTGAACTCTAGGACCCTCCCACCTCACAGGGTTCTAGAGCCCAGACTCCAGCCCAGACCCAGATGTCTGTACAACAGTGAAGTAGCGCCATAGGTTGGGTCCCATGAGCCCTAGTTGGCTGCCCCATGTATAGCTGCTGTATAGGCATGTGCTTAATGAGAATGTGGTTGTAATACAGGAATAGCCAAAGTGTAATGTTGTTAACAGTTTGCACAGCTGGTCATGTTGATATAAACATCCGATATGGTTGGTTAGTTGTGAAAATGTTGATGGAAAAAACCTATTAAAATAAATCACTTGCATCATCTCCTTCCCTCCGCCCCCGAAAATGCTAATGCAGAATGGTTTTCTACAGTAACTTCTCCAGATCTTTGAATCTAGGGTCAGATGTCTCAAATGGTGGGTCTTCTCTTACTTCCCATAAAAATCATTCCACAATCTTTTAGATTTTTCCTAACTTTTTCACACTAAAATTACTTTAAGCTCATCTCAATATTCTCAGCTATAACACACTGCTCTAATAGGGGCAATAGTTAAGCAGAGAGTAGGAAAGAAAAAAATAAAATATGAACTAATATGGAAAGGGGGAAGAAGGCCATCATCTGCCATGAAAGAGAGAAACTTTCCAGAAGGGCTCTTGTGCCCGTTTCCACCCCCGGCTGCCGGCAGGTCCAAGCCTGCACCAGCCCCAGTCTCTCAGCTCCCCACCTCAGCTGCCGGGGAGGGCCAGGGCCAAGGCTGCGCCCTGAGGCTGAGAGGAGTAGAACAGGAAGAAGGCAGAATTGAGACCTTTCAAAGTTTTGGCCCAAGCGAGGGGGCATGAGAGCGTCATTTGAGCTCCCCGCCTCAGGTGCCAAAATGTTGTGGACTGGCCATGTGTGATTAGCAGTACCACATTCTTCTCTCTCCTGTTAGTTCCTTTCCTTTAGTAGCTTCTCTCTCCTCTCTCAAATCAGCTGCAGGCCCACCCTAATACTAGCCTCTTTTCCTCTTGAATTGTTCCTGTTTGATGCTGCTACCTGCCTTGGAGACTGCTTGTTCTGTTCTTTCTTGGCATGGACCTTGCTTACCCAGGGTGACCCTGTAACCTTCTTAGTCTCTCCGCACAAAGCCTACCACTTCCATTTCTCTGCTTATGCCATCCACATAACTCCTCCAGCTTGACTTAACCTAATTCATTTTGGCTGTATTTACACTGAGGATTACTGAAACTCTCCCACCTGTGGTGTAGTATTGGTGCAACTCCATTGTGCTACTGGTAAGAATGCTAAATATAGCTGATGGCATAGATTTTTACCACCATGCTTGCAGCATGGCTAGACTACATGATTGAAACACCAGAATTTTAATCTACTACGTCTAACGCTGATGCTTATGATGTTGCTGAAGAAGTAGAACAGTTTTCAGAAAAAGTTTAAGGTATAGACATGACCTTACTTCAATATGCAGCTTAGAATCTCTTCAGAAAATGCACATTTGGTTGAACTTCAGAATATCAGGAAGATTAAAAAAATGTTCAGTTGGACTGTGAATTTCATTGTTAAACTAATTGCTTTTATTTATTCACTAGAGTAGCTTTTTTGCAGGCTGAAATGATAATTGTAGGGGTGTTTCACTGACTACAGAATCGTTCTTTATTTAAAAAAAAAGAATTTTGAGGGGAAAAAAATAGTACCTTTTAATGCTTCTTTCAATTTTTTTTTCAAAAAATTTTTTACTTTCACCTGTCATGTCCTTTTCATCATCTTTTTATTAACCATCTGCTGAAGAAATATAATATGTGTCTGAATTAGTGACACCTTCAAATAGGGAATCTTGGCAACCTTCTGATAAGACTAGCAACATACTGTGAAGGTAAACAAAGAAAAATTGATCTTGCATGAAGGATTATAGGGGATAAAACAGCAACTTAATTTCTTACCAACTCATTCCAAAACTACACTCCTATGATAGCCAAATATAATTAATATTTTAACTAAAAAAGCTAAAATATTAATTTAGCTTATACAGTATATATGGACGTATACCATATTACATACAAAAACTGTTTTGGTTGAGTTGAATGATTTATCTTGTTACAAAACATGAATAAAATGAAACTGAAGCATTTAATTTTATATGAACTGTCAATCCTCACAACTGTGGAGAATGCTGCACCAATGCCATATTTTTTAAAAATAGCAGTATTCTTGTTGCTTTTTATGCTCCTAGTCTGCAGTGGGAGGTGTTGCTTAAGTTTTCAGGTGGTTTTATGCATTGCTAATTAACATGATTGAGATACCAATGGCAAAATAACTGAATATTTCCAATAAAATAATGAAATGTAACCCCCTTTTTCCTTCCTGGGTTACTTGGAAGCAGGTCACACTCACATGTGTGTCTGGACACTTGATGTTTTAACATAAAAGGAGATCCTGAGTACCTCAGTGGTGGTGATGTTTAGTTGGGGATTTCCTATCTATCCCCTTGCTGCAGTCCCTTGCTCCTAAAGAAAATACAATGGCAGTGCCTCCACCTGGCTGGCTCTGTATACACTTATGGTATACCTTGGGAGCCTCCAGGAATAAAATGATTCCAGTAATAACCTGGAACTAACTCCAAAGCAACAATTATAAATAAGATATATCTAACTGATTACATTAGAATTAACACACCTTTACTTCACAATTTAAAGAAACCAGGTTTAACAGATTAAAAGTGAACAAAATCAATTAAAAAGGACACAGGAAGAAAGGAAACTTGTCTATTTGGCATTTGTACTGCCACCATTTATCCCATCCTAGAAAGTGCACTTCTCTGGATTCAGAGTCCCAGACACTTGCGTGGGTGCGCTTGAAGGTCTGCAGCTGGAGTGGAGACAGCACTGCAGGTTCTGTACGTGTCAGTCCAAGCTGAGCAGCCAGCTACAAAATCCCTCTGCCACTGGAGCAGGCTCCACTAAATGCCAACAGCTCTGGTTCACTGGGCTGGTCACTCTGCCTCTCTTTGGACCCAGAGTCAGTCTAGTCTCTGAGGTCTATCCTAGGTAGCACTTTCCCAAAGAGCCCAGTTACTCACAGTTATCCTGTTACTCACAGGAAATGATTTACATTGCACTTGTGCAAAAATAACCAAAAATAACCAATGACTGACATTTTTCAGCTTCACTGTTACTGAGCATTAGTGTTTATGGACCACCTTCCTAAAAACTAACCTTAACCTTCAGCGAAATCTCTTTCTAGTTACGCAAAACTGTTCATTTGCAGGGTTGAGGTTTTTTTTAATTATTTGAAGAAGATTCCTGTTGCCCAGAGGGACCAATTCTCCTTCATCCTCATTTGATAATTCTCCCCCTCCCACTTCCTGAATTTGTAAGTGTATAAACATAATATTAAATCTTTTGTAGAAAGTGGCCTGAAAGACACATTACATTTAAATAAAAGAGATTTTCATTCAAGGCTGTTTTTAAGAATCCCAGAATATAACAGATTCTTGTACTTGAACATGAAACAGCCAAAGGGAAGGATTCTGGCAGAAACCAAGCTGAGAGACATCTGTTTCCAAACAGGAGCTTAATATTATTTGTAATCCTATGGTAGATTGAACTATTCTTTAAAGATATGTTTGATTCCTCACTCTTCCATTTTTTCCTTCCCCCCTCCATGTTATTACAGGGTACAACACAACACTGACTTTGGGCAGGATAATGCATCTCTGTATTTTGGTGTCTCCCCATGTAAAATGAGTGTGATTCTTCCTTGTTTTACTTTGTTATAGGGATACTTTAGTAAAGTATAGTATTCTTTAATGTTTATAAAACTATTTGAGATTCTCAGATGGAAAATGTTATTACAGCACTTAGATCCCACAATAAAAATGAACCCTTCAGAAGCACTAAAAAGAGATTAGTTACAGAATGCCAAAGGCTGCTCTTACTTATGCACATTACAATCTGGAATAACTCTGTGGAAGCCAGGTTCATTATTCCAGACCTGCACTGGTGTAACGGAGAACAAAGCTGGCTGATAATAAAGATTATGAAAAACAAATCAAAAGCTCTCTTTTTCACTTGTGGCTAGAATTAAGAAAACTCATGATATGTCTTTTTACCTATCAATTAATTGGCACTCTGCTAATCAGCTGGGTGGCATTTGAATGTTTCCTAAGCAGCTGCATAAATGCATATCTGATAGGGAAGACTATTATTGTCTGCCTGGGCTCAGGTACAATAGTCTTTCTCTGTGATACAAGTGTAACTTGCAGATGTTATCCAGTTTCATTCTGGTGCCTGCATCTCCACAGAAACATGTGCAGCACCTAACTAGTTGATTGCACTGATGGAAAAGCTGCTTGCAAAATTCGGAGGGGAGGAGGAAGGGCTAATCCCAAATATTCTGTACATGGTACCGAAAACATTGGTTAAAGAAGTAAACTTGATACAACAAAACGTGTAATTCTACGTTCTTTATTCATGTAACAAGTTTCCATCAAACAAATGAGTCCCTAATTCTATTTGCTTTACAGTTAAAGGACTCTCAGTTGGATCTGTCATTACCTAATTTTGAAGATCCTTGTAATTTTTGTGATAAGTTTGTAGCTGGACTGGCTAATTTTATTTTTCTTGCTTTCTTTTTACACAAAAATAAATTTTTGTGGGACAGTGCTATGATGATACTAGACAGAATGAAATTAAATTCACAATGTTGTTTAAGAGGGATTATAAAGTGTTTGAGAGCCATAATATCTCTTCAGTATTTGTAGGAGGCCCTAGCTCATTGCCTGTTGGGTTTTCAGTGTAGTGCTTTAGAAACAAATGTCTAGATGTACTACTGTTTAAAACAAAAACAAAAAAGAGATTTCCTGGATGTTTGTCTGTATTCTATAATTTCTGTGGAGTCCAGCTGTTCTGCTGTAGGTCTTGGAAATCAAGATGGTATTTTATAACTCACTTTATTGACTAATGCATTTTGCAAATGCTGCTGACTTGCTGCCATTTTGAAGATCTCTCAAATCTAAGGAACACAGGCTTTCAGAGGAATTATAGTGTAATAAATCACCAAAATGAATCAGAGAATAAAATTAGTTGACTGTACCAAGAGGTGTAGACTCCAGGGTGGACAAAAATCAATGTTTTTTAATAAAAAATGTATTTTTTATTTTAAATCAGATTTTTTTATTTAAATGGGAGTGTTTTTTTAAATCATCAAGAAAATACTATATTTCTAATTTAAAATAATCATGATGAAATGTTGTCATAGGTGTGCTACGCCTACAATTACAGTATCATAAAAATGATCTAATACAATGATTTTTAAGCATGAGATCGCTTTTTAAATTTAAGTGCAATCCAGGATCTACCCCTTGCTCCACCTCCTTCCTGCCCCTTCCCCGAGGCCCCACTCTGCTCACTCCATCCTCCCTCCCCCATCCTCACTCACTTTTATCAGGCTGGGGCAAAGATTTGGGAGGCAAGAGGGGTTCAGGACTGGGGTCGGGGTTTGGAATGCAAGCTCCAGCTGGGCACTGCTTACCATAGGTGGCTTCTGGATGAAGGTGCAGGGAGCTACAGCAGGCTTACCCCTCCCCTGGTCCTGCACCACTCCCAAAAGCAGCCAGCAAACTCTCTCCATCCCTGCCCCCTCCTCCCCTGCTCTGTGCAGATGGGGTACAGGGTGGGAGGGAGGGGCACCCTTATATCATCTCCCCCCTTCCTCCTCTTCCTGTGCCCTGCACAGCAAGCAGGAGACTCCCGGGGTGCGGGACAGCTCCAAAGTAGAGGGCAGGAGCAGCACAGCAGTGCTTAGAGTGGCAGATGAAGTACCGGTGCTTGATTGCCTCCCAGCCAAACCTCTCAGGATTACCCATCAAAGGCTCCAAGATCTACCAGTAAATCCCAATCTACTGGTTGGTGATCACTGATCTAATGGCTCTAATCTGTCCAACCTAACAACCAGCTTCCTTCTTGAAAGTCTTCCATGTCTGTTTCTCAGCAGACTGTCATGTGCACAGACACAGACTGGATAGGATTGCTTTAGTTCTGTGCTTATGTAGTGGTGGTCCTGAACCAAAGACGACGGCATTAGTTAAGACATTGTCTAGACACAGAGACACAATATATAGGAAAGGACGGAGGCAACATAGTAAGGAACAGTGGAGTGAACTGAAAAGAAAAAGGGAAGACATTTTTCAGCACAAACAGAGCTTCCTATACTCCCTTACACTTTTGTCATAGAAAAGTTGTCATGGCTTCTGGGTATAAAAGAGACCCTTTCTGGGAATATTTTGAAGAAATTTGTTCCCTGGATAAAAAAAGGTTTAGTTTAGCTAATCCTTACGGCTGGTTTAATTAGTTAACTAGGTTTAGAATCTATTACCCAAGTATACAGTATAGAAAGCTGCAGTAAGAGAAATCTAGAGTTGGCAATAGCCAGTGTGTCATTTTCTTATTTTATATTTCATAATACATGTACCTTATTTGGGAACATCATGGTCATAGACCGTAATGGTGATACTATATGTCTGTTTCCTTTTTACTTCAGCACAACTTAGTTTTCCCAAAGGAACCCCATCTTATACTTGTTTTCAATGGGGCTTACTCCAAAGTGCTCTCTAAGCAGTCAGTCTTAGCTTTTCTGGTAACTTGGAATCAGATCTGCATCTAAGTGGGAGTGGGGAAAATGAGAGTTAATTGTAGATGTTGTGTCCTGAGGACTTACCTGTTAAAGATAATAAAATTTGAATATTAAAAACAAACACATTTAAGGACAGCCATCAGCTGGCAACTCAGGAGACTAGTGCAATTGCAAGTGTGAAACTCTTATGTAACTTTTAAGATTTAGTTTAATAAAATATAACTGCTATTGTGTCTATACAGCAAATTATTGGGATGTAGTTCTTACCATTCCTAATGTACTGCTGCTGCATCTGCAGCTCTGTACAGGGGTAGAATAATAGAACTGGAAGGGGACCTTGAGAGTCCGCGAGTCCAGTCCACTGCCCTGACAGCAGGACCAAGCACCATCTAGACCATCCCTGATAGATGTCTTATCTAACTTGCTCTTAAATATCTCCAGAGATGGAGATTCCACAACCTCCGTAGGCAATTTATTCCAGTGTTTGACAACCCTGACAGTTAGGAAGTTTTTCCTAATGTCGAACCTAAACCTCCCTTGCTGCAGTTTAAGACCAATGAGTATTGTGTACTATTTCCTAAATTAATAAAAATCAAGTTATCTAAAAAAAGGACATGAAGTATACCCTCTTAGATGTAAAATACTGTCTTGAGGTGTAAATTAACATGTTTTAGTGATCAGATTTGCACCATTGAAGAAATGTCAAGAATTACTTTGGGAAACTTGATTTAAAATCAGTTATTTTTGGTTATTTAAATTGTGATTTAAATAAATGATTTAAATCTCCTTGAGTTAAATCAATTCACCCTGATAGACTCAGAACTTTTGAGTTCATATCCCAATTCTGATGGTAGGATATGAACTCTCTCTAGTTTTGGGCAAGTCAGTTAATCTCCCTGCCTCTGTTCCTTTAATTATGAAGTGGGGTTATTATTTATCTGATATTGAGGTACAAAGGATTGAATGATTATTCACATGTTGTTTTTTTGGAAATGAAAAGCAGGATGTAGCCTCAAAATGTTTTATTAAATAGAACTTTAAAAAAAAAATACTGCAGTACTCTGTGCAGAGAAATGCACAGAAAATGTGTTGTATGTACATCTTTCAAAATATATTTTAATTCATAGATTGAGTATGAAAAGAAGAAAAAAGAAGATGGAAAACGAGCTCGGGCTGATAAACAGCAAGTGTTGGACATGCTTTTTTCTGCCTTTGAAAAACACCAGTATTATAACATTAAGGACTTGGTGGACATAACGAAACAGCCTGTGGTATGTACCTATTTATAATAGCGTTCTGAACATATTTTTCAGTTATTACTAGTAGAAAATATATTGATGTATTAGGTATATGTTTTTTGTACTTAGAATACATAGTCTTAAAATATATCTTTTAAAATGTATTTATTATGTGTCTATAGTTAAGAGAGGTATATTGATGCACAATTTTAAGGTATATTTATTCAGAACTGAACATACACAATATTGTATAGACAATCCTCTCTTGACAAAGAGATGGCTAAAATAATAGATCACTTCTATATTTGGATTCTGTATTTTAATGCTAAAATCAGATCCTGTGTCTATATAAATAGGTAGAAAAAAGTTGAGTATAATATCAGTCCCCAAATACATTTAATATTAAATATTCTCATTATTTCCAACACACAGACTTTTAAAATTCCACTTGTTTGGAGGGCAGTTCTTCTATCATTTGTGTGTGTGAATGTTTAGAATGAACTAAAATAAACTTGAAAAGGAACACACAAATACTTATTCAAAAATGTGCTTTGTTGGTGTAACTGTTTCTCCTCTTTTCCTTGGTGAAATGACATTCCATGGCCTCATCAGTTCTGTATCCCCCAACAGCCACCAGCCCTTGGATTTCTTTTCTGTTTCCCATTCTGGCAGATGCCAGCCACTCCCTCAGCAAACGCTAGCAACCCTCTGCAGTGTAGAAGCTACCTTTTATGCCATGTTAGATCTGGAAGGGGAAGTGGAAAAAGAGTTGCACTATGATTTTGCCTCTTTCTCTAGTTACTTGATATTTCTGTCTTTATGGATACTGTCAGCAGAGCATCATGAAGTGCAGATCTGCTCTGCAGCCTGACTCCCTCATTCTCTCTTGTATGAGGTTTTCTCATGGAGCTACAGTGTGGAAGTCTGTAGGGAGGACACACACACCCACTCCCCCTCCCCCACCTCCACCAGGAACTGTAAGTAGCTGTTTGCCCACTGAACACAGTAGCAATCCCAGGAAACCAGTAGCAGGAACTGCAGCAGTTAGTTCTGACTCATTTCCTGAGCTCCTGTTATCATATACACCACTCAAATAGTGGCCGAAATTGTAACATAAAAGTATAAGATCCCTATATTCTTTATTATAATACAGTGAATACACATGCCAATTTTGCTCACTTCTGATGTATTAAATGTAAATTATGCAGAATTTAACCAGTTAAATGATGGAATGACTTCCTTGAGCAGATCCATGACTCTTATTCAGGCTGCTGAAGGCTCATTTATTCTGCGACACATAGAAGAAACAATCTGATTAATTCATACATTTCTCTTGTCATTTATTTATTATATGAGTAAACTCTTCATCTGTTTGGAGTGGGAGGATGTGGGGACACAAGCTGAGAGTTGGTGTGGGAGGAAGATGAGGGCTGAGCTTTTATGGAGAGAATGGGCAAGAGATTTATGTTCTCAATTTTAAAAAAAGATAAAAATGTACCAGTAATATGCGACCCGTCATCCTATTAGTTGTATTGCTTATATGTTGTACCCTTAGTCACGCCTTTTGTCCTCCTCATTTTAATCTATCCTTACTGGGAGCAAGGACTTTATCCTATTCTGTATTTGAAAGCACATAGCACAATCTGGGCTCTACACCAATCTAAATATATCGGTCGCTTTCATTTTATTCCATGAAGGAAATGATATTCTGCTCATAGTGTGGTGGATATACATTAATTAATTACTCTAATTTCAAGGAACTCTATTGCTTTAAACAGTACAAATCGTTATAATATACACTTTACCTACATTTATACTCTGTTCCAACCCAATATCACATTTTCCTGTTCACTAGTTTATCTGAAGACTGCCAAGATCTTACAGCTGTTAAATTCTTCCCCTCTCAGTATGTTCCCCAATGTCTGTTTAGAATAACATGATTTATAGTTGCCTCTTCCTTTTTACCTTTTTGATGGTTGTTTGCCAGATTAGTTTGCTGATTCCTTTACACCCAAATATTAGTGGTGATAGTACAGCCTGTGCTTGGCTGCCTTCCTCTTTATTCACATGATATCCAGTGTAGTGATAACTTAGAAATGTTCTTTCAATATGTTATCTACTCCACACACAAAATCATTATGCTACGTTCCTAACTGTGTTTCCTTTAAGTACTTTTCTAGTGAGCATTTTCTAAGTGGAAACAATTCCATTAGCAGCTAGCAGCTATTTGTTTCCTGCCCTTCAGCCAATTTTCATTCCAGTGTGCCAATTTTCTCTATACGCGTAGACATTCATATATAGTGTGAAACAGTATTTTCTCCCAAAATATAGTATCTGTTCCTATTACCCACTGTGGCTTCATTGTTACCATAGCAGCTCTGCTTTATACATGCGCACACATACACGCCAACAGGTTGAATAGGTATGCTATCTTCTTACTTATACTAAAGAGGTTGTCTGTTAATTAAACTCTGCCTAAGTGTTCACTGCTTGATTTTCTAAAATAGCTTTTAAGACCTCCTTGGTATGTAATTTTGCCTCTAGGTTTCTAAATGCTATGGTTATTTTCAGAATTGACTAAAAGGTTTTGCCAATTTTTTTTTCAGCTATGTTAGAATTAATCTATTGATGCTTACCTCACTGGGTGTTAATGTTTAAAATTCACTTTGCAAAACAGTCAAAAACTTAGTTAATCAAATAGCAAATAAATGCTCATATTTTTGTGTGCGTGATTGTAAATAGCATCCTTTTCACACTTTTAAAGAGTACATTGGTATATATTGGATCTGACATTTATTCTGAAGTCCTATAAACACAGAGCAGAGTGAATTCTAATACATTTTATATTTTTACTTCAAAATATTATAAAGACATACAAATTACACTCTGATACTAATCATATTTACTGTCTGTCACCCTGATGTAAATACAGAGTAATTCCATAGACATCGTTGGCCTGAGTAAATAACAAAAAGCAGAAATTGTCCTGTATGTAAAATAAAATGTTCACTAACATATAGGACTGCTGTCTAATTTGAACTGCATTTTGTATAAGTGACTGATAGTAAAGACTATTTATTTCTAACACTTAAGCTTAGTCCACTTGTTCTCAAGTGTTTTTGCATTCTTCCCAAGCTCTGAAAACAAATTTTCAGAGCTTTAGATAATGCACGGTGCAGCTTCCCAGAGTTTGTTCTCACATGATGCCATACTAACAGTTCACTCTCCATTTTAAAAATTGCATTGATACGTCTTCATATCTTGAAAACTGCAGTAGCAGTGAAAACTTCTTATGCTGTAATTTCAGTCTTTGAAATTTTGGAGTCAGTTTTCCCAAAACAAAAAATTGGAAGGCTTTGTGTGTGAATGAGGTGAGCTCCTTTTTACCTTTTCTAATTCAGAATATTTGAACAGTATTATTTAGAGTAGTCAACTAGACAATTAACCGATAAACCTAGACTTATCGGTTAATTTAGTCAACTACTTGCATTTCCCCCACTCCTTGCTGCCTGTATATCAGAGGCAGCGATGGGGGGAGCCAGCTATAAACCATTAGGCTCCGCTGTGCCTATCAGAGGCAGCAGGGTAGGGAAGGGTCGGGGAGGCAGCTTAGCGTGTAGCAGACTCTGTCCACTGCTAGCTTGGGCCTGCCACAGAGAGAAGCTTGTCCCTGGTAGCAGTCCCTGTCCGCGGGGAGCTCGGAATCCCACATGGACAGGGGCTGCTGTCACCCCACACTGCTGCCTCTGAATCAAAGGCAGCAGCGTGGGATGGAAAGCAGATGATCTGCAAAGGGAGCTGGTTTTTAAATTGGCTCCCCTCTGGACCAGCTCCCGCCTGGCACTCCGCATTGCTGCCCCCACCCCTGAGGACTATAGAATAGTCAGTTAACCGCTGAGAAGTCATTCAGGCAATTAACTATTCTATAACCCAATGGTTAACATCCCTATTATTATTACAGTAAGGTCTGATTCCATAGCAAAGGGAGACAGAAAATGGGTGTAATGTGGGACATTGAGGAAGAATTTACGTGACCTCAAAAAATCAAAGTGAAACCAATAATCTGGCTTAAAGAACATTTGAGACAACAAAGCCATCCAGGTATAGGAACATTTGCACGTTCACTTGTGCTAAAAGAGAAGTCTGTCTAAAAAAGGCATCTCTCACTTCTGTGCCTACAGATTTACAAGTGTACAGTCATCAAGCAAACGCTCAAGGGCTAAATCCTGGTTCTGAAATTGAGTAGTTGAAGATACACAATTCATGCATTTAAGAGCCTATGAACACTTTAGCCTTATATACATATGTACATACATGGGCAAAAAATAATTTAGTATTACCTTTCACAAAAAAAATTAAGAACACCACCAGATTCTAAAAATAGAGTTTTAACATTAATTAGGGGTGTGAAGATGAAGGTCATATTTGGTTGAGTGGTGATGTAGTTGACTTCTTTTTCAGAGTGAACAGTGTGATTCAGTAATGTTATCTGCTTATTGTTTGTTGCCAAGTAATTTTGTAATGAGCGCTGTGTATTCATTGAAACACTTGCTAGTTAATTAACTGACGTCCTTTGTAATGGTTCTGTATCTACTCAAGAAGACACTTGCATTTATTGTTAATTTCAGCTTCAGCATTTTCAAGGTATTTTCTTCATAAAGGGAAATTATTAATGAAAGTTGTCTTTCATCCCAGATCACTTAAAATTTTGTTCAGGCTGCAAAAAATAAAAGCATAAAACGTACTTGTGTTGATATGGGAATTTTAAGTTGATAACATAAGAATGGCCATACTGGATTAGGAATGTTACATTTAGTTTAATCAGCTAATCAATTAGTCGAAAAGCGGAGGAGCCGCAATGGGGTTAGCTCCTGGTCCTGGGAGCTAACCCTGCTGCAGCTTTGCCTTTAAATGTATTATGTAAAAATATTAAGAGCCTGCCAGGTCTTAATACGTTTAAAAGGCTGAAACGCAGCAGGGGGAATCCTGCGCAAGCCAGACCAGCTGATCCCTGGCTCATGCCGTGTCCCCCCCGCCGCGCACCAGCCTTTTAAATGTAAAAAGGCTGGAGTGCAGCGGGGGGACCTGGCTAGGGATGTTAAAATGTGGTTAATTGACTAGTCAAGTAGTCGATGGAATTTCCATCGACTAGTCGATAGGCACTTCCTCATTCTCTGAAATGTACAAGAGCCCCAGTAGGAAAGCCTGGGGCCAAGTGAGTGCCTGCTTTGAAATGTACAAGAGTCCCCAGGAGGATTTCAAAGCCATGGAGTCCAAAGCCATGGAGTCCAGGTTCAGTGGGGGACTCTGAGTTCCCCGCTGACCCCAGGCTCCATGCTGTGCTGCACAGATGTAAACAGTTACCCTATTACATCCCTAATCTAGCCCAGTATCCTATCTTGTGACAGTTGCTAATGCCAGGTGCCCCAGAAGGAAGGAATAGAACAAGTAATCATCAAGTGATCCATCTTGTCGCCCCTTCCTAGCTTCTGACAAACAGAGGCTAGGGACACCATTCCTACCCATCTTGGCTAATAGCTATTGATGGACCCATTCTCTATGAATTTGTCTAGCTCTTTTTTGAACACTGTTCAAGTCCTGACCTTCACAGCATCCTCTGGCAAGGAGTTCCACAAGTTGACTATGCATTATTTGAAGAAATATTTCCTTTTGTTTGTTTTAAACCTCCCACCTATTAATTTCATTTGATGACCCCCTCATTCTTGTGTTATGGGAACAAGTAAATAACTTTTCCTTATTTACTTTCTCCACACCAGTCATGATTTTTTAGATTTTCATCCTTATTCATCTCTTTTTCAAGCTGAAAAGACAGTCTTGTTAATCTCTCCTCATATGGCAAAAGTTCCATACCCCTAATCATTTCTGACCTTTTTTTAATGCCAGGATGTCTTTTTTTTTTTTTCTTTTTTTTTTTTTTTTAAGATTAAGCAACCACATCTGCACACAGTATTCAAGATGTGGGCAGATCATAGATTTATATAGAGGCAATAAGATATTATCTGTCATAGTCTCTATCGCTTTCTTAATGATTCCTAATATTTTGTTTGCTTTTCTGGCTGCTGCTGCACATTGAGTGGATATTTTCAGAGATGCAGACTGGTATTTTTATTATGCACACTTATGTGTCAGTACAAAGATGTTCTGTTTAATTAAACAAAGTAATTGTTTCAGTGAAATGTAGCTCTTTCAGGAGGTCCTGATCAGAGAGGAGAGGAGAAGTGATCTTTTAGGGTATGGCTACAAGCTAATAGTAATAATAATAATAGTAGTAATAATAATCATTAAATAATCTTCATGGCAGCCAAGTTTCTGAGCCTAGGTCAGCTGACTTGGACCTATGGTCAGGGCTAGAAACAGCAGAGTAGAGGTTCAGGCTTACGCTAGATGCTCGGCTCCGAGACCTTCCCCTTTCATCAGGCTTCAGAGCTCAGATTTCCACCTAAGCCCAAATATTTTTAGCTCTATAGTATGAGACCCATTGCCTGAGTAAGTTGACCCAGGCTCTGAGACTCTGTGCTATAGATTTTAGTTTTTCTGTGTAGACATAGTTCATACCATAGAGAAGCCAGGGTTAAAGCCAGGGAGTGACAGAGACCTTGAATTGGACTGTTTAATCAAAGGGGAGCAAGTGCAGATGGCAGAGAATGAAGTGATGTATTCATGAGGGTAAGTATTGGTACGTACGCGACAGAAAATGGTAGCATTTTCTTCCAGTTCGAGCTTTTTTAGGGCTCATGGTTTCATTACAGGAGTTGTTCTGTTAATCAGCCTGAAGTTCACCAAATGAATAGATCACATGGCATGAGCAAGTGCAATAACAATTTTCAGGCCAGTCACAGATGAAAGTGTGTGGCTTAGTTGCCACCAAGGATGCTTAGACTATAATATGACAAGTGCCTTTCATTGTGCAGGATATTGGTGATAAGGATGTAAGCAATTAGTCAACTAGTTGGCAAGCATTTACTTATTGGACAATTGGATAGTCGACTCGACTAATCGCTTCCTCCCCCCCTTTTTGCCTCTATCAGAGAGAAGCAGTAAGTGGGGAAGGAGCAAGAGCCGGTGCTGGGGGAAATCGGTAAAGCCCATTTCTCCTCTCCCCGCTTCCCCCCCAGCACCATCTCTGCGGGGGGCAGGGGAGGCAGCAGTACAGCAGGAAACAGCATGAGCGGGGACTGCTTCAGGCTCCACTTGCATCGGTACCCCCTGCAGGTGCTTCTGCTTTTGAAATGTACCAGTGCCCTGACCACTGCGAACAGGGGCTGCTCCGGCATCAGCCCCTGTTCGTGGCAGACAGGGGCTGCTGAACTTAGCGTGAGCCGGGACCAAGCAGTCCCAGGTCTCGCTGATCGCTGCACCTCTTCATATTAAATGAAGTAAGACCCTAATGGCTCTTACTCTATTTAAAATGCAAAGCTGCAGCGTGGGTGGCTCTGGAGCCGGCATGAGCCAGAACTGCTCAGTCCCAGCTCGAGTCGACTCCTCTGGAGCTACCCCCGCTGCAGCTCTGCAGAGGCACTTATATCGACTAATCATATAAATTGTATTGACTATACAATTAGCCAAATAATTACATTTTAACATCCTTAATTAGTGGATAGGTGAATTCTCTTAAATGACTTTATTTTGTTACCTGGAGGCTAATTTCCACTAGGAATTGTGGAAGTTGGGAGATGGAGTTAGGTCAGGTATAAGGGGGGGGGCGGGAGAACAGGTTGTAATATGCATAAATTTGACACTTCAGCCCATGTCATTTCATCCTCTCCCGCCATTAATAGTAATGTGGAGTTTTGTCTGACTCTTTGGGAAAGGCCTTTAGCAATGTGGGAACAGTTGCTTGTAATGACCTTCTGGATTCAGACTGAGGAGGACCTGGCCCAGTCTTTGTACAGTAGATGTATTATGGTGGAGTGGGGACAGCACCTTAGTTAAGGTTATGTTACAGAGTTTGGTTGCAACAGATGCTTTAAAAACTTTATTTTGTAAAAATGTTCTTACAGAGGCAAAAAATAAAAGTTGGAATATTAAATTTGAGCACTGTTGACTTTTTCATGGTGGTTTGGTGAAAGGTGCATTGATACAGTGAGAATTAAGAGTTCAAAAAGAGCATCTTTTGGCAGTTTTTCCCCTTCAAGAGTGCCTTTTTTTGTACTCCTTTTGCAACAAATCTAAAAAAAAGTTATAGCCACATTATTGCTCCTCCTGTGCTGATGCCTTGAATATCTGTTATACATTGATACTGTTTGTCTACAGAATATTTTATAACTTCTTGACTATGTCTAAATTGCTCATTCTTGTGCAAGAAGATATGCAAATGGAGTGCAGTGATGAATATTGCTACGCCTCATTTGCAGACCTAATGAGCCACCATTTTTGCGCAAAGGGCTTTTGCGCAAGAAGGAGCTGTTTACACTGCTCCTTCTTGTGCAGGAGCCATTCTTCCTGAAAATAAGTGGCAGAACGACTCCTATGCAAGAGGAGTTTTTTGTGCAAGAAGGAGCAGTATAGACTGTTCCTTCTTGCACAAAAGCCCCTTGTGCAAAAATGGTGGCTCATTAGGTATGCAAAT
>CM057845.1:263179291-263193461 GCA_030068395.1 Apalone spinifera
TTCTGGTCTCAGAGGAGTATCCATGTTAGTCTGTATCTTCAAAAACAATGAGTAGTTCTGTGGCACCTTAGAGACTTATATATAAAATATCATGAGCTTTCGTGGGCAACAAAACCCACTTCTTCAGATGAGATGATCTTGTGAAGAAAAAAAGGGGGACCCTCAGAATAAGAAGGGAGAGGGAGGGAAAAAAATTACCTGTTAATTGTAGTTCCAGTGCTAATGAGAGTAAACGAGTCAGCTGGAAGTGTGCCATACATAGCTTTTCATGTCAATAGGGTGTTGAATATTAGGAAAGCTGATTTTATAACATGTCAACCTGTATAAATCTTTATTCAGGCCAAGAGAGATGGTGTCAAATTTGCATTCTGCACTCTCTCTCCATAGTTGGGTTGTGGAATTTCTTTGTAGAAGAATGGCTACTCTTAAGTCCATTAATGAGTAGGAAGGTTTAAATGTTCCCCTACAGGTGGTTTCTGTGTGTTACCATTTCTAATATTTGTTTTGTGTCCATGATTCCTTTGTCATAGAGACTGTCCAGTTTAGCCAATATACATGGCAGAGGGGCATTGCTGGCATATATCACATTAGGATGTGCAGTTTTATGAGCCTCTGATGTGGAGGCTTATGTGATTAGGTTCTTTGAAGGTGTTGCTATTACAGATGTGTGGACAGAGTTGGCATTGGAGTTTATTGCAGGAGTAGATTCATGGGTGAATGTATCTGAGGTGTGACATGTGGCTGCTGGGAAGAATTTACTTCAGTGTAGGGGGCTGTCTGTAGGCAAGGATTGGCCTGCTTCTCAAGGATTTTGAGAGTGAGGGATCATTTTCCAGAATAGGTTGTAAATTGTCAGAGATACACTGGAGAGATTTGAGCTGGGGGCTGTAAGTGATGACTAGTAGTGTTCTGTATTTTCCTGGTTGTGCCTGTCTTGAAGAAGTAGATTCCTGGGTACTCATCTGGCTCTGTCAGTCTGTTTCTTCACTTCCCCAGGTGGGTATTTAAGTTTTAAGAATGCCTGATAAAGATCTTGTAAATATTTGTGTGTGTCTGTGGGATTGGAGGAAATCTGGTTGTATTTTACGACCTGACTGTAAACAATTGATCCTGTGCTGTGGCCTGGATGGAAGCTAGAAGCATGTAGGTAAGAATAACAGTCAGTAGGTTTTCAATATAAGGTGGTGGAAATATGGCCATCATTTAATTGTACTGTAGTGTCAGGTGAGTGGGTCTCTTATGTGGACTGGTCCAGACTAAGGTGTGTCAGTCCAATTTTGGATTATTGTTGTAGACTTTTTATTAGTTGCACAAGAGAGACTTCCTTGGTTACTTTCAGATATCATTTTACAAAGAGACACTAGAATTGACAAAGAAATCTCATTTTTACTCACCCCCAAAGCTCCAAGTCCCTACTCTCCAGTTTTGGTGCTGGCAGGGAAATGGCTTTGTGTACAGATAAGGAGAATGCTTAGGTGTTTTCAAAAGGTTTGGGGTGCAGGGATTTCATTTGCCACTCCAGAATTAACTTGCCTAAAAGTTGAAACAATTGTGACATATTTTTAAAATTATGCCTAGTTCTATACATTCTGTTGAGAAATGCTTATACGTGTTTAATTCCTTCCTCATACTATACTTCCTGTTCCACAAAAGTATTTTGCAGTGTCATCTGTCTTCTGAGCCATACATTTGCTTTTGTTTTAATTCCCATGGACTTGGAAGGTAGCTGTTCATATCTTCAAGAGTAGAATTTGGTCTTGATTCCATCAGTAGATCTGAGTCCCAAGTTCTTGCAAGAGATGTTATTAAGTACCAAATTGCCCAGACATGGATGCACAAAGATTGAAAATCTACAGAGCCCTGCAAATCCACAAATATCCGCAGATGTGGATCATTTTTGTGGATACAGATACAAATTGTGTATCCATGCAGTGCTCTGCATATCTAATTCTATGTGTGCATGAGTCAGTTTACTTGTAAGCAGCTCCTGCTAATTTGAATAAATGGCTCACATGTTTTTGAAAATATACTGCATGCTACCAGTACTGTTTTAACAAAATTTCACATAATTTATCTGCATGTCCTGGACTGATATATGAATACTCGCTCAAGCAACTGAAACGTCTGTCTAGAGATTGTGTAATATTAAGGCAGCTTTATATTATTTGGAAGTTCATCTGTTCAATAAGGTGCATCTCCGTTCTATTTAATCAGCTGCTGCCATCTGCTGGGGTTAGCACTCTATAGCACTTAAAACTCAAGCATTGACGAATCATCCAAGCAGTGCAAAATGAACACTGTCTTTTTGTTTACCGTTTGTACCAATTATTTTTTAATTGAAAAATCTAGAAAAGAATAATGAAAAATCAGCTTGTTTGTATGTGTGGTCAACAGTTAATCCAGGTTTGTTTATAATCATTACACGATAAAAGGGAAGCTATTTTTAAATATCTTCAAAATGGAAATTAAGAAGAATTTCGCTACATACATTAATTAGATAATGTTTTTACAGACTGAATATGATAGAATATGCCGCTGTTAGTAGAATTTTGATGTAGGAGAATACTAATGATCAGAATCTATAAAAGAGAGAGCAAAAAAAGGAGGAAGGGGGTTTAAAGCAAAAATATTCAGTTGGCCAAATCTTTCTCATATGTTCTTGTCAGTTTCTATTCCAAGTAAATCTTGGGAAGGAAATAGAGATGCACGAGGATGAGAGGGTAAGCTGTTGTATCAACAAATGTCTGCTTTCCATGGGCTCAGCTGGAAGAGAAGAATTAAGCAGATGTTATCACTTAGCATCACTAGAGATGTAAAAGCCTTAGAACAGGGGTGGCCAACCCATTAAATGAAGAGAGCCAAAACAGGGGTGGAAAAAATGTAAAGAGCTGCACCAGAATATGTTGTTGGGGGGTTTTGAGCAATTTTTGTTGAGCAAAAAAAATTGCTCCTCATCAGCCCCCCAGAGTTGTTGACCCAAAAAAAAAAAAGACACTGCCCCTTTAAAAGACAAGGCCAGTTTGAATCGCTGCACCAGATGGCTCCCCTGCCCCAGTGAGCACTGGGGGCTGTTTCTAGGCTCATAGGGGTGGCTTCGCAAGCCGCACTTTAAGGGGGGGGGAAGAGCTGCACGCTGCTTGTGAGCCGCGGGTTGGCCACCCCTGCCTTAGAAGTTGCATAATATATCAGGTTGGTCTGGGGTGCCAGTGAGTGTGTCAAATCAGGGCAAATTGCTTAGAACCAGGGATACTTAAAGCCCAAGACTGGAGTCCGCCCTATAAGGCACAAAACCAGTCACACAGAGCACTTCAGCTGCCACCCTAGCCAGCAAGAAGTCTCATAAGCAGCCCTTTAGACACCTCAGCTTTACCTATGTCACAACTAGTACCACTCCTTAAACAGATGAGAGGTTATGAAACGAATCTCACCAAATCCGAACAGGTACTCCCAGTCCCAAAGGACCAGCTACAGTCCCATGTCAATTTATACCTCAGATCTTACCCAAACAAGCATTCTGTGCCAATCATTTAGAAACTAAAATCTAAAGGATTGTTCATAATAAAAGAAAGAAAAGGTTGAGAGTAAGATTGTTAAAGAAAATACAGTACATACATCATCAAGTTCTTGATGCAGGCTCTTAGCAGACGGCCAGCTTAAAAGTCTCTGGTGTACATCCTATGTTAGGATGGGTCCGTGAATCCTACTGGCCTCTCTGTCCTTGGCAAAGGTGCTTCTGGAGTGGACGGCAGGAGTGAAGACAAGATGGAGGCACCCTCGGGATACTTTTATAACCTTGACTATGCAGAGGGAAAAATCTATTGTTCTTCTGGGTGCTGGTTCCTGCCAAAATGGAGCTGATCACATGATCACCAAATCTGTCTGTCCTTTTTTGGGCAAGGAGCCATGGAATATCCAGATGTGTCCTTCTCAGGCATGGGGCCATTGTGCGCACCTTAGGTGTCAAGTGGCAACACTTACGTACTTTTGTCCATGCAGCATTGGCCACCACTCCTCACAATAGGTGGTCAACACCTACTGCTGTCTCCCAGATTGAAAACATGTAAAAATATAAGGACCAAGCCTGTATTCATAACTTTACACACAAAAATCATACATGTATATGAGCAGCACAGACAGAAGTAGCATAGCCAAAGCTTTCATTTGTCACTTCACATGGTCCACTTTGCACAGAATGTGGGGCAAACACACATCAGTGTGTGCAACAGTGATCTGCCTGGTCACACTAAAATCCAATAACGTGACAAATTATAAAAAATATAGATCAATACAATTATAGAATGACCTTACAAGTGCTCATACTATATCTATATTAAAGTATAAATCTTATATAGAGATTTTCAACCGGTGGTTGCTATAGCATTCCAGGCTAGGCAATACCTGAATATCTAATCCCATTTTTTTTTCAAACAAAAAGGAAGCCGCTATTTAAAACCTTTCCAGTACACATTATAGAACTGCAAAGGAGGCCACAACCCCAATTTTTCTTTGCAATTAATTTTTAGATGTAATTATAGTTAACTATTTCATGGCCAAAAAGCTGATGAGCTGTAGCCAGTTTTTAAGCTCTTAAGGGGCAGAGACCAATACCTATATCTGTACAGTGCCAGAATAATGGGGCTATGATCCTGATTGAGGACTCGGGGCACCATCATTGTATAAATTACACATTTTCATAAAGTCAGGGGCATGTTATTATGGACAAAGAGCCAAATTTTAAAAAATATATAAAGAACAAATAAAATCCTTTACTAGATGAGGTTAGTAAAATTGTAAATAAGTATTCAGGGAAGGTGTTTTTCAATACATACTTTGTCTTTAATTGGGAGAAAGTAAGATGATATACTCACATTTTACAGGAATGACTTTTTTATCACAACTATTTTGGCAGTTAATAAGGAGGATGTTTAAGAACTATTAAAGTTAAATATTTTTTAAATCTGCCGAACCACATAACTTTCACCTAAGAATTTGAAAATAGTTAGCTGAGATGCTTTCTGAGGTATTGCATGTTGATATTTAACAAATCCTGTGGAGAACTGGCACTAAGTACAAACTTGAGGTAACAGAAGATCACTGTAGCAATCTGAAAGAAAAGGCTGCAACCTCTGGCTACACACAGATGGGAAAAGCACTGGGATGGGATTATCACCTGTACATCCAGAAGTAGCTGAGGATCCAGTAAACGAACAATAGGACCAGTAGGCAGTTATAGTTATAGAGTTTAAGGCCAGGAAGGGGAGCACCAGATAATCATCCTGTATGTCACAGACCACCAGAATCCACACATTAAGCCCAACAACCAAAAATAGATCACAATAGAAGAGCCCACAAGAGACAACTGTATTATGTGCTACAGAGAGGCAGTAGACGGGACCAAGATGCACCTGTGTGATGACAGAGAAATGATTAAACGGGAGACACTCAGGTAATCCTGTCAAGTGAGCCACACTAACACTGCAGAGAAAAGTGAAAAATCCCCAGGATTACAACTAGTCTCAGCCCCACATATAGCCATCAGTTAGACCAGAACCATGTGAGCAAGATCCTGCTAGCCAAGCACCTCAGGGAATGCTTAATACCACTTTAAATCACTGGCCTCATCCAATGGCCAATCTCTAGCTGTAACTAGAGGAAGGATTAAAAACTAAAATCTCCAGAATACATGTGAAGGAAAAATACCTTCTCAACCCTCACAGGTGGCTGGCTGAAGTGTGACTTTAGGACCATAAGACATAAACTGTTAATTGGCTCACAGCTACTAAAATGCCCCTTCCATCACAAGCAACACTGTCATACAGATGCACTGATAAATTCGTAGCCAGTTTTGTACCCATTTGTTCTTTAGCAAAAATAGCTCTTTCTCTCTCTGGTATTTACTCCTCTAGTACAGTGTTTCTCAACCAGTGGTATGAGTACCCTCAAGCGTACTCGAGAAGCCTCGGGGGTACATCAATACAACTGTAATTTGGAGAAAACTGAATTTTTATTTTAAGTTTTACAGCGTTTTATTATTTTTGTATTTTTTACACCCCAAAATTTCATTGCCCGCCCAGCTACAATTAAGTTGTTTAAACAAATGTGTTGCAATGGTAGAAAAAAATGGTGTGTGTCTGAAAACTAGATACTAGGGGTACTTATAATTTTTTTTAAAGGGGGTACTTTATTTAAAAAGTTTGAGAGAAACTTCCCTAATGTACCTATAAAGGTGAGCGGGACAGCTTTGTCACCTCCTGAAACTCCTACTCTCAGAAACTCACCATCAGAACATATGACCTGCCATACTTCCGGGCCTCTGAAGTTGAGGACACTTCATTGCTCAGACTCCTTTGTAGTGTTGTGGTACTGTCCAATAGAAGGAGAAATAAAATTGTTCACAAAGAATTTTGCTGTAACCATATTTGCAAAGCACATGGTATCAGGCATGCAGCCTTTAGTTTGGATACTTGAAAATCAAATGTGTGTACTAAGGGAACCTACTTGCCTCCCTACCTCTAGCTATTAATTCTTTGCATTTCCCTCTGCTCTAAGATACTGTATAATCTGTCTTCCTGGGATGTTAAGATTACTGCTTCTGTGTCACTCCAAGCACCTGCTGCCCCCAATATCTGACCATTCAGCTCACTAGAGCTGTTGCAATTCAAATCAATGAGGTCAGCTGTCATAGTTGTGACTTGGTTGTTCCTTCTCCAGTTCCAAGGATGCATTCTTGACTATTAAGTCCACTTCTGCTTTAATATGTATTGTAGTCAAGGGATCTAAAACCTGTCAGACATTCATGCAAAATGCAATTATTGCACAACTAATCACACAGTGTGTCAGAAGTTAGTTCCATTAAATTATTAAATCTTATAAAGGAATTGTTATTGGTAGTTGTTAGATTATTGCATTATCATTTTTATTAACAATGTAAATGTGGTTTGGCAGATGAAGTGTGGTGTTTCAAATTAGAACTATGGTAATTGCCTGTCTTTATAACTTACGTTTTTCTTTTCAGATATACTTGAAAGAAATTTTAAGAGAAATAGGCATCTACAATGTAAAGGGAACCCATAAAAATACATGGGAGCTGAAGCCAGAATACAGACATTACCAAGGAGAAGAGAAGAGTGATTAATTCAACTGTTTATGAAGCAAACACAGAGGCTACAGAATAATGGGACTGCACTGAGGGAACACTGCAGTTAAACAGACTGGACTGAGCACAATTCAGTACCAAGAGATCTTTAAAACAGTAATACCTTGTAATTTGCCTGGCTTCATTTTTAAAAACAGTTTTTGGACATTTCTATACATTTGTCTTGTTTTTGACAAAAAAAATAGAATAAAAGTTGTATTAGATTTATCTTTATTAGAAATCTTTTGAGTTTGGCTTTAAGTGGTTTTGAGGTTTTTTTTAATTGATAACTTTAAAGTAAAACATACTTTAGAGTCACCCCGTAACTTTGTGTTTTGTATCCCAGCAGTGCTGAGTGTACATTTCCACATCTGCTGTGTTCCTTAGGGGTCTGATCCTGAGACATGTTGAACATCCATAGTTAATACTGATTGGGAACTTGTGGGCACTCTTTGCTTTCAGGCCAAATCGTTAGGGAAAAGGAGCCAGAGTCATGATGCTCATGATGATCTCAAGTCTTCCTTTAAACAAACAATGCTCAGTTTAAAAAAAGCTCTCTAATCACCGGTTAATGGGAGAGAGGGGAGCTACTGCAGTTCTGCACTGAGGAAAAACTACTCTGGCCCCATAAGTACAGCAAGGAATAAATAGAATATTAGTATGTTTGTTTTTAAAATGTGATCCTGTTTTATGTTTAAGCATATCAATAAAGAGAGCATTTAACTTGTACCAAATAAAATCATGCATATTATTGACTGAATATTAGAGCGCTGATAAATTAAATTATATAGATATGGATGGCAGTTTTTAGACAGTTTCTTTCCCTGAATTTGTCACTGGATCTCCCTGTAACATTGAGAAAGTCACTTAACCATTATGTGCCTCACTTTCCCCATTCTTAAAATGGAGATAAATCTCCACTTTTGTAAAGCTGTCAGTTGACATGTCCTGTTGTAAGTGTGAAGTATTATCCTTTTTATTTTTTAAAAAAATTGTTATATTTTATCATTCCAAAATTTCACAAAAAACGTGAAAACAAACAATGTGCATGTAAGTGAACTCAATTATAGCACTAGTTTAAGATTTGTAAGACTTTTATTTTTAAATAGGATGAGTTTATCTGAATCTGTCTTGGATATTCCTTGCCTCATCGCATTTTTTGACATATAACTAACATCTATGTGTCACTTGTATATAGATAGTAATGAAATAGGAAAGATCTATTTTTTAAAAATACTGTAATTGGTGTACCTCAAATTAATAAAAGCATGGCAAGGGGATGGGATGTTTCAGAGAAGATTGGTAAAAAGATCCAGAATCCTCTATCTCTGTGCCATCAATCTGATTTCTAAATGGATTGCTCACCTATATTCATGATCCTCTGATAGCTCTTTGATTTATATGAAATACATTAGTAGCCTAAGTTCTTTGTAGGTAAATGTCCAAATAGAAGATTCTATGGCACTGTTCTAAAAATAGATCAGTTGCACGGTTTTTGTGTGCTCTTATAAATAATGGCAACTGCTCCTTACATACTGGTATACTGTACTGCCTGTGTACAACTCATTGTCTGCTTTGTGAAGTATTTGGGGGTACTGCTAATGAAGCTACACATATGAGAACACCCTTTCACCTCTATTGATCTGAGTTTTCCATAAAGCCCATCACTGTAACAAATATGTGCTTCCCCAATAATTTAGAATAAGATGAAGGATCTTTAATGAATTTCATGGAGACTTCTCCTTTTTCCTTTCCCAGGTAAAGGAGGCTTTGTTAATAAGAGTAAATGCCACTGGTTTTATTAGAGCAACAAAGTGGTACGGTAACATTTTTTTTTATTAGAAGAATGTCTGTTGATGAGACACAAACTGTCCATCTTACACAGAGCTCTGTTTCAGAATGTCAAAGCTTAATGTAAGGTTGAAAAGATGTTTGTCATTATCATGTGGATTATGCAAAAAATGCTTTATCACTGAGAAGTCTTTCAGAATTGCCCAAAGATGATGAGATTCTGTATTGTTTTAATCTTCACTGGAATTTTGTTCTGCAACTGAGCTCCTTCAGCCAAGGCGATTTTAATTGCAGCTCAGCTGTGCTTCGTTACAGATTTTTCTGAGCTGCATCAGCCATGGATGAGTGTGGTCCATGGATACAAATAATGACACTAATTATTAGTGAATTCTAGGCCACTGATGGCTTTGAAAGTCAAGATGAAGGCAAAGGAAATGGAGCAGGAGCCAAAGGAAAGACTGTAGTTCCAAGACAGTGTTTCACAGTGGTATATCCAGATGCTGTAAAAAATGTGCAGGTGGGCAAGGGGAGAGAAGAAAACTGTATGAAGTTTACCCTACTTACTTACCCTGTGTAATTGGCCTAACAACATATTTTTATTTTCATGAATGTTAATTTACTGTTTCATAATTTATCTTCAGCTGCTCAGTAGTTTTGCAAAGTGATTGTAGTGACAGTGAGATGGACTGATCAGTCACAATAACACAAAAGGTCAGTAAAATTTAAGAAATGTGGTTAATTTAGTGCTATGCAGAGTATCTGTTGCTATAGGAACTAGCCACTGTTTCCAGAAATTAAAAGCATATGAGATAAATATATTATATAAACCAATTCAAAATGATTAACATGAAGCTACTAATGTTGCCAAAATAAATTTTGATATTTTCAAAAAAAATCAACTAAAACCTTAAAGTTAATTCAATGTGTTTTATATTGTACTCAAGCTGCCAGCCCTGGCTCGAGCACACTGCCAAGGTAAGCAAGATGCTCTCAGAAGAGAAGTTCTGCTATAGGTTAGGAAAATTCAATTCCAGGAACCAACAGCAAAACCATCCGAAGTGATCTTTGCCACTAGGATGGATTAGATAAAAGCAGTCAGTCTCTCATGTAAGCAGGTCCCATGCTGTTAATTCAAGGATTTCAAGATGATCACCCAACTAAGGTTGCCAAATTTGGTTGGACAGATTCCTGGAGATTTCATCACATGACATTAACTTTATTTAAAGATGTATCTTTATTCCTGGAGACTGCAGGACAGTCCTGGGCAGTTGGGCAACTCTATCATCAATACCCCCTTATCTCCTGTAGGAGGCAGAGCAGAGATTGGGATATAACTGTTGTGTTCTTTGCAAGTTGAGTCCCTCAAGAGCCAGGCCACTGTGCTGTTCTCAGGCTGAAGCTCGCAGGTCATCTTCAGACGTTGACCTAGAGACAGAAAATACTTCTATCCGCTAATTCATCCTCCTCTCCCCCTTTCTGATTTCAGGGTTCTTCCATATGGTAACACGCATTTCTCAAGCTTGTTTGAATTAGGGATGTGATGAACAATCCCTTCAAGATTCTGAGAAATGTAATTACACAGCTGCAAAAATAGTGTTGGGATTCTGGTTTTTATTTTTTCTCAGGGAAGCTCCTCCAACAGCAGGGACAGAGAAGTTCACTTGACCATAGTAGTCTGATGGGAGTAGTCTGGCATTAGCTCTCCCTGACTGCGTACTTATTCATTTCGCTACAGAGTTGCGGCAACGTCTAACATGCTGGTTGTTCCTCCACGGACTACCTTTTCCTGCTTGATGGCGATGCCTGCAATAAAATTGAATTCTTCTCTAATGCAAAGGTTCCCAAACTGTGGTTTGTAAAACATGCTTTGTGATCCCTGGAGAACTGGCTGGCCACACGGTGATGATACTCCTTGTTTCTACCTACTCAATTTCTTTGAACGGTTGTATTTTTAGATTTATCAGTTTCCCAATGTTACTTTGTGCTTCATGTTCTGTAGGTGCCACAGGGATGTTACGTACTCCTGAACAGAGGCAATTGATTGCCTGTGTAGTAGGCCCTACCCTGAAAAACTGGGAATCCATCCTGTAGTGCATGCCATATCTTATATTTTAGGCTGTGTAGTGGACTTAGGATCATGTGCACGTGAAGTATAGTAAACATCAGCTGGAAAATGTCTGAACCCGCACTCTTCTGTGTTTAGTTGTTAAAAACAGCTTCTGAAGATTTCAGATAATAAATGTGGAAGGTCCCAAACCTAATCTCAATTTGCCATGTAAGACAACCCAGTCTCTGTCCCAGAGAGCATACCCTAAAGATGACAGACAAATTGGATGCAAAGAGCATTAGGGATGTTGCACTAATGCAGTTGTGCTGGTATAAATCCTTAGGGTAAACTCAGAACACCTTTTCCAAACCAGAGTAAACCACATTGGTGCCAAAATGAAGAGTCTTGTTGCAATTTAGAGACTAACAGATTTATTAGGTCATAAGTTCTCATGGGTAAAACCCACTTCAACTCATCTGATGCAGTGGATTTTACCCATGAAAGCTCATGATCTAATCTATTAATCTCTAAGGTGCAACAAGACTCTTAACTATTTTTATAGTTACAAATTAGCATGGCTATTCCTCTAACACATTAATGCAGTTATCCCAGTGCAAACTTCCCTAATGTAGACAATATCCCAGGATACAGGATTCATGATGAAGGCAATGAAAAAATCTAGCAGTTTCAGTCTCCAGAAAATTGTGGAAGATGGGTGGATTGAATTTAGAATGTGCATATGTAAGTCTGTATGCTCTAGAATATAAACTCAGAACAACAGGTTGGAGTAGTTGATGCTAGACACTGACAATGCTGGAGAGTTGCCTTACCAAGAGGCAGTGTTTTCTTTGCCACCTCTCAATGGGACAGCATGTGAATATTACAAGCATGCTGGCAAAAAGTCACACGTGTGTTTATTGACGGTGTTACTGATTCTTTGATACAGAAGTGAGCGTGATCATATGGAGTGGGAACTAGCTATTAAAATCCCAGTGAATGCTCTGCAAAGCCTATCCTGTTTTGAGTCACTTCTGTATTGTCTTTACTGGCTGCTTTAAATTGGTTCTGACAGAACATGTCTCCTGTATGTGTCAGTTCTGCCAACCCACGTTCAGATGTCACCATCGCTAAGATGGCATTTGATTAATCATCATATTGACTCCCAGCAAATCATTTCCCTTGATTATTTATTTTTCCATGACTGAGAGCACTTCTGCAGCCTCACTGCCTGCATAGGTCCTTTCCAGTAGCAGTTCAAAGCTGCATTCACCAGGTGCCCCCTCAAAGGCAGCCTGCCCTGTGGTACACACAGCCATGGAAACCTTTCTGTAGAGATTTCCTGCCTTTGCATCTTCAAACTTCTTCAAGATTGGTTGTTAGTTTTCAGGCTTTTCTGTCTTTCACCTCTAAGCTTCTCTTTGTCCTGGGTTGTTTATCACTCATCCTCCCGCCTCTCCTGCCACCAAAACATCTCCATCTTCTTGTGCATGGCTTTGAGTGATGAGATATTCTCTCTATCCTACTTCTGCCTCAGAGTGCAGAAGGTAGGGGCCTATTTGCCATGACCAAGTGAGGAATTCATGGAGTCCTCTCGAGTAAAAATGGAAAGACTGGGTAACCGTAGCTAAAAATCCTAATATAGGCTGGAATCTGGGATTACAAAGAGGTCCTGGTTATGGGCTGGAGAAGAGATAAAGGAAGAAATGCAAAGTCCTAAGGCCTACTTTACACTACAATCAAATCATTGCACAGTAGTAGGCTGTAGGGCTACCAGTTTGGCTGAGCATGTTCTTGGGGGTTTTATCACACAACAATCTGCAATTAAAGATTAATTTAATTCCCTAGTAGTCAGCAATAAGCTTAGCTGTTAGCACCAAGGAGGCACAAATGTGGACCAGGAAAAAAAAAACAGTATCATTTCAGCTAGCCACTCTTATCCCTTGTGATATAAGCAAGATTTGAGAACACTCATCTGAAAAATTGCAACATGGGATGAATGGGGGGGCTCAGGACAGAGGATTGGCGAGTGGGGGGGGGGCTCAGGGCAGGGGTGGAGGTTCAGGCCAGGTGCTGGGGGGAGGGAGGAGGAGTCTGCAGCCACTGCACTACCCAGATGCTGGCTCCCCGAGGAAGGCTGGAGCATGGTGACTGCGCTGCTCAGCTTAATGAACACCCGAGGCTGGAGCTTGGGTGTGCTGGGGCCTCAAACCCCTCCACCATCCCCAGCTATCTGATGCTAGGGCAAGGGACACGGGGAGAGGAGGTAGTTTGGGTTCCTGTGGGGGAGAAGGGGCATATCCAACACTGGCATGGGAACTTTATGGCTGGGTCTAGACTGGCCAGTTTTTGCGGAAAATCATCTGCTTTTCCGCAAAAACTGCCAGCTGTCTACACTGGCCGCTTGAATTTCTGCAAAAGCACTGACGATCTGATGTAAGATTGTCAGTGCTTTTGCGGAAAAACTATCCTGCTCCCATTCGGGCAAAAGTCCCTTTTGCGCAAAAGGGCCAGTGTAGACAGCTGACATTTCTTTTCTGCAAAAAAGCCCCGATCGCGAAAATAGCGATTGGGTCTTTTTTGCGCAAAAGCGCGTCTAGATTGGCCACGGACGCTTTTCCACAAAAAGTGCTTTTGCAGAAAAGTGTCCGTGCCAATCTAGACGCTCTTTTCCGAAAATGCTTTTAACGGAAAACTTTTCTGTTAAAAACATTTTCGGAAAATCATGCCAGTCTAGACGTAGCCTAGATGTGTAGAGTGGCTGGCAGCATCCAGAAGTCCTCCCCTACCCCAAAACTGCCCCCTCTCATACCAGTTTGCCACACCCAGATGCACCGGCTTACTTTCACCCGTCTATGATCCGTGGCAGCTCTGTCAGTGCATTCTGGCCTGACAAACCTACCAAGTGCACTTGGTTCTTTATTCTAAGCTGACTTTCTAGACAATATTGTCCTGTCAGCTATGTGCTGCAGGAGTAGCTGGTGAGCTGTCAGTGCCTGCTGGGTAGCTCAGGAGAGAGAAGGTGCCTTGGCTGATGTTTAAAATGTTTGCAGTTGCTTTTGTGTTCCTGCTTCTTCAGTGTGTGGCACACAATCCAGCATGTGTGGAGTGATCTGTCCCAAGTCTGAGGGAAAGACCTTTTACAGACACCTTGGCTACGTCTACATTGGCGCTGTTTTGCGCCAAAGCTATGCAAATGA
>CM057845.1:263202601-263215918 GCA_030068395.1 Apalone spinifera
CTCATTTGCATAGCTTTGGCGCAAAAGCGCGCCAATGTAGACGTAGCCTATTAGATGAACTTCAACTGGTTTAACATATGTTTATACTGGCACCAGTCTTCCACGGATGGCATCACTGGTGCATCTGGGATTAAATTGCAACAAGGGAGGTTTAGATTGAACATTAGGAAAAACTTCCTGTCAGGGTGGTTAAGTATAGGAATAAGTGACTTAGGTTGGTTGCGGAATAATCTCCATCACTGGAGATATTTAAGAGCAGGTTAGACAAACATCTATCAGGGATAAGCTAGATCAGGAATGGGCAAGAGGCAGCTAATGGGCCATATCCGGCCCACCAAACCACTGGATCCGGCCTACAGCTGCCTGGCTGCACCCTTACCACACAGCAGTTGCAGATGCTTTAAAATTCAGGCTGCTAATTGCTCTCTAGTCTGGGCAGGGAGAAAGTTTCATGCACCATCCCCGCCCCCTATCAAAATCTTCCAGCCCCCATTGGCCAGTCTCAAGCCAATAGGAGATGAGAAATTATGCTGAAGGCAGGGACAGTGAATGGAGCCATCTTGCTCCCTTACTCACCCCTCACTGTGCTCAATCAAAGCCACATGGAACCAGCTACCCAGGACATAGGCAGGGATCCCATCTCAGGTTCCTGCAAGGCTGGGAGCTAGGAGATGCCTAGGTGCCTCCCGGAGAGACCCTGCTTCTGGAATCCCACCCCTTCTTTTCCCCAACCATCTGCCCTAGGCCACCACCCAAACCCTCTGTCTCCCCCCTTCATCCAGGTCACAACTCCCTCCCCAGGCTAGAATCCTCTCCAGCACACATACACCCCTCCCTGACCCTGCATCCCTTCCCCCAACTTCCTCCCAGACCCTGCACCCCTTTTTATACCCCATTCACCAGGCCATAATCTTCTCCTGTACTCATCACCTCTCTTGGACCCTTCACCCCAAACCTCAGATCATAACCCCCTCCTTCATCCAAATGGCCTCAGACCCCCACACTCCCTCCTGCACCTGTCCTCTATTTCAAGCTCTTGTCTACATCCCATCTGCTGTCCTAGACCCTTGACCACTTACCAAAATCTTGGAGTGTCCCCCCCCCATTCAAAATTATTGCCCTGACAACAGATCTAGATGGTGTTTGGTCCTGCCGTGAGGGCAGGGGACTGGACTTGACCTCTTGAGGTCCCTTCTAGTGTTCTATGATTCTATGCCAGCTGCTAGCCTCTGATGCCTGAATCAGGGTCAATCACTGAGTTAATAAGATACAGATTTTAAAAGATATTTATGTACACGGACCACACTGATTTCAAAAAGAGTCAAGCACCTATATATCTTTCAAAGTCTGAGCCTAAGTCTGAACGCACATTTTTTAAAGACCAATAGATTTTTTTCAGTATATTTCTTCTGCCAAATGTAAATAATTTAACAGGTATGTTAATAACACCCATTTGGGGGAGAACAAAATGCCAAGGTGTTCTATGCTAGACTCAAAAAAAATGCTTGTATTTTCCCCCTCCCCAGGTCAATGTATTTATATCATAGTCTTCACCTTTATCTTACATTATTATAGTGTATTATAAAATCTTAGAAATACAATATATAAAGAGTAACATTTTAGTAAGCTGCCAGGAATTAAGGGGAGGAAACAATCAATTATGGCTCCTTTTCCGTAGTTTCTGTGTCACAAAGATGTCAGGAAGCTAAATCATAAATGAAAGAAGGTTCTTTGTTGGCTGGCTAATTCATTACCTAGCCTTAGTGGAAGTTATCCTTACCCCTCATATTCCTTTATGTTCAACTTTAGGGTGCACTGCAGCTGTCCATAATGCAGTGCCAAAGAATATGCAGGGTCTTCATGTGTGTTGGGGTGGGGTATGAATTATGGCTTGGAAGAAGAAAGTTGCCCTCAGAAGTCAGGTCTTTTACTCTTCAGTGGTAGTGTGCCAATCTCTGCACTCACACAATGCTCTGAGTCAGTTACTGGCTTTAAGTGTGAGGAGGGTGTGACAAGGTTACTCATCTTTCCTCAGTGTGGGCAACTGCTTAATCATGTTCACTCCCAACCGATGTCAGAAGTGGCATTTCCAAATATGCCTTTGCAGCACCACTGCCATGGAACCTGCAAGCTGTGCTGTCTGCTATTAACCGGAACTCCGGGGTTCCAGTAGTATTACAGATACTTTCTAGTCAATACTCCACTACTGCTGGATATTAAAATAATCATGATTAAAATCCCATTATTACACATTTAAATTAGCATCTACTCATGGCACACTGGAGATCTACAAATCTGGTATTTTACCAACTAGAGGAAGAGTTCCTACCAATTTCCATCACATTTCTGAGAAGCTTATATGCTAGTCTTCAAAGAACCACCCTTGTATTGCTGTTACCCACATTTTTCATTCCCCATGTTTGTGATCACTATTCTGCCAAGAGCAGGACAGCTGGCTCCTGCTGGCAAAGAGCAGCTAGCTGCACAAGAGACTTGATAGTGGCACAGCTGTTAAGCCCTGTAATGTAGGCATGGCCTCAGTGTACTGTAGGACCATCACCTTCCCAATGGCATGGGGAAAAAATTAGCAGGTCATACCACAGCCTCCAAGGAAAACTACATAAGACATGCCTGGGAAATGTAATTTGACTTTGTTACACACTAAGGCTGTGTCTAGACTGGCGAGGTTTTCCGCAAAAGCACCTGCTTTTGCGCAAAAACTTGCTACTGTCTACACTGGCCGCTTGAATTTCCGCAAAAGCACTGACTTCCTACTGTATGAAATCAGTGCTTTTTGCAGAAATGCTATGCTGCTCCTGTTCGGGCAAAAGTCCCTTTTGCGCAAAGGGGCCAGTGTAGACAGCTGAGATTTGTTTTGCGCAAAAAAGCCCCGATGGCTAAAACAGCGATTGGGGCTTTCTTGCGCAAAAGCGCATCTAGACTGGCAAGGACGCTTTTCCGCAAAAAGTGCTTTTGCGCAAAAGCATCCGTGCCAATCTAGATACTCTTTTCCGCAAATACTTTGAACAGAAAAACTTTTCCGTTCAAAGCATTTGCAGAAAATCATGCCAGTCTAGACACAACCTAAGGCTACATCTACACTGGCATGATTACTCTTTTGCGGAAGAGTTCTTGTGCAAAAACTCTTCCAGGAGAGCATCTACACTGGCATGTGCCTTTGCGCAAGAGATGTGCTTTTGCACAAGAGCATCCTTGCCAGTGTAGACGCTCTCTTGTGCAAGAAAGCTCTGATGGCCATTTTAACATAGGGCTTTCTTGCACAAGACATTCATGTTGCCTGTCTATACTGGCCTCTTGCGCAAGAACTGTTGCGCAAGAGGGCTTATTCCTGAGTGGGAGCATCATCGTGCTTGCACAAGAAGCACTGATTTCACACATTAGAATGTCAGTGTTCTTGCACAAGAACTCGTGGCCAGTGTAGACAGGCAGCAAGTTTTGGCACAAAAGTGGCCACTTTTGCACAAGATCGCACCAATGCAGACACAGCCTAAATATCATGGACTGAACAGCTGTTGGAGAGATGGCTTATTATGACAATTCATAAGAAAACTGCTCTGCTCTCCCCACTACAACTGAACAGATGTGAACAGGCCATTTAACATTTAATGGTTGAAAGCCATGTGTGCTAGGTATGCTCAACAATCTGTTCCACCTTGTATTTAGCTAGACACGGTTTCCCAGAACTGAAGAGCCCTGTTGGCTCAGAAGCGTCTCACCAACAGGCAGAAAAGATATTACCTCACCCATCTTGTGTCTTGCCAGCTAAGCTCACTTTATGCCTAAATGAGCATCCATACAAAGGTTTAGTGTACTTGAACATGCACTGACTTCATTTAGTTGCATTGCCCTAACTATCGCACCTATTTCCATTCAAATGCTAAGGGATTGCAATGCAAGAGCTTTCTGCAGGGTTGTTTGCTCAAAGCGATGTGCAGTAGTGGAAGAGTTGCAGTGTTAACAGGGTCACTAAGAGATTTAATTGTATTTTGTAAAGATGAGCAATGGCAAAGGGTTACTAAGTGGCAGCTGAAAGCCCTAGATCAAAAAATAAAAAGCTAGAATAGCACAGGTTCAGCAAAAGGTGACTCCTTCCTGAGAATCTAGACCTGCCCCTCTCCCCCCACCTTTTCTTGCCTTTACTGACGATTATAATTTTATTGGTGCATCAGCTGGCCATAATCTAACCTCCCAGTATTACATTCTACAGCTCAAATAATCCAAACCCCTCAGCCCAAGCTTTATTTCTTCCTTTGCTGTACTCTTGAGTAATGCAGCAGACTTTGGCTTTAGCCAAGCGCACAGATGACTGTCACTTGTACATTCCAAGATTGTGCTAGGTCTCCACCTTCAATAGCTGTGAGGCCAGGGTCAGTAGAGAAAGGCCCCAGAACTATTTAATGGTACTAAGCAGCTAAAGTTTTCCTGTTTCTGTATAAAGTAATAATCCCTAAAATGCATAGCACTGGAAATAGCTAGTTACAATGCTGTTTATCTGTTAAGAATCCAGCTTACAGGAACTGTCTGAAAGGTATGTAACAATCAAGTTTTCAAAGGGGGGAAAAGCAGGCTACCAGTAAACAGAAAGGAGCCAGGCTGCCATAGCTGCCAAACATATAGCTTCTCTCTAGTACCTATTTTGGCTTTGATTAAAAATGCTACAACATAACTGAACCAATTTATAGCAGCTTAATTCAGCCCAAATCTTGCTTTTTTACAAAGCAGGGTGGCTATGCCATTTAGATTTTAGTAAGCTGACGAAAGTAAGTTGAGGCTGTGTCTACACTACAGGGTTCTTCCACTGTTTTTATTGTTTTTGTGTGGAAGAGCAGACATGTTCTTTCGGAAGCCATCTTCCTCCTCTCAAGAGGAAGAAGGGCTCTTCCGAAAGAGGCTTTTCAAAATTTGGCCCAGTGTAGAGGGCCAAATTTCAGAAATGCCTCTTCTGAAAAAACTATCAGAAAAAGGCATGCACCTTGTAGAGCACAATTTGCATATCTTTTTCTGATAGATCATTGTAGTGTAGACATAGCCTGAGATCATTTTTTTTCCCCAGTGGCATACAGCTTGTAATTGACTAAAGCATGAATTGCTAAAAGAATTCCCAAGTATGGACCATAATTTGTGGGGCTGGGAGAGGCACGCAACAGAACTATCAATCTACAGTGAGCTTTGAGTGAAGACAAAGATCCACAGCTGTGCCAGAAAGCAGTTATCACTGCTTACTGAAACATAAGCTATTCATGGAGAAAATAATAGCACTCTGCTTAGTGTTATGCAGAATGTCTCAGGTGGCAAAGGACCAGGCTGTGTAGGTTTGGTTTGTTAGTTGGCTCACTTGTTTTCCTGGCATATGCCAGGCACTGACTTGTGAATGCTGGTCTGTGCCCCCTCATACTATGTACCAAAAAGCCATGGCACTGACCCTACATGGGCAGCAGTCTCTCTTGGTACCCTCCCCATTAGCAAAATACCATATATTATGATGTAAAAATGGTTAAGCCAAAGAGGGGAACAGTTTCAGGGGCTACATGAATCCTAGCCCAAATTGCTTTTGAATTCTTTTGAGCATTCACCTTCAGCAGCATGCCAGGGCTTGCTTGCTGCAAGATCAGCTTTATCACTGAGCCAGGCATTGGTGTTTGCTAGAGATCAACTTATCTATTCTGGCAGACTTTATTAGTGACCAAAAAGAGATGGTAGACCCATTCTGGAATAGTACCATCTGACTTCCAGCTGTTAGCTAAGAACAAAACTGAAGGTAGCAAGGACTTGGTATGACTGCATGGCTGATAATGCATGCATTTTAACTAATGTGCAAGTGCAAGGAAATAGTTTTACTTCAGTTGCTCAACCCTTCCATTCAAACTTTGGACAAAGACTTGGGAGACAAACCCCTTCCACTCAAGGGCCAACATTATCTAAGGAAAAACTTTTAAGTCTTGTAGCACTTTGAAGACTAACAAAACATGTAGATGGTATCTGGGCTTTTGAGGTCACAACCCTGCTTGATGACAGGCATGTTAGAAGTCCAGCTCTGAAGTGGATTGTGCCCTCAAAAGCTCATGATACCATCTACATGTTTTGTTAGTTTTCAAAGTGCTGCAAGACTATTTGTTGTTTACATTTTTCCTATTACAGACTAACTCAGTTACCCTGAAGCTTTTGATTATCTAAGGAATGAGTCAGCAGAGTATCACATTTGAGATCCCACAGTTCAGAACAGGGTAAAATGTGTTTTAAAAAACAAAGTTTACATCTAATGAACACTTAAATTACAGCCTGGTAATTGTCACTTTGGGGTGTGATTTACCAACATTGCAATTATATAACTAAAACCAGTTACCAAGGTGACTTACATTCCTAGTTCCAGATGAGAAACTCAATGCTGTAATAGTGTAGTCAATCAACTGATAAGCAAAAGCACATACTTTAATACTATAGACTACACACATTACTCATTCTCTTCTCCCCCCCCCCCACTATACTTTTTTAGTGGGCTGGACAGCAGCCCAGCTCAGTCCTGGCTTCTGCCAGGTCCAGGACCTATCCCCTGCTACAGTTCTGCATTGGAGTGTATAGGAGGCAGGCAGGCCAGTTCAGTCCCGTCCCACCTCATGAGAGGTCTGGGAGATCAGACCCACCCCACCCCCAACCAGAGCTGCTGCCACCCTGCACCTCTATCAGAAGCAACAGCGCAGGGTGAGAAAGGCTGGTCCTGCCAGGGGAGCTAGTTCTTAAACTGGCTCCTCAGGCCAGCTCCCACATAGCATCCCATGCTGCTGCTTCTGCCTCTCAGGCAGCAAGTGGTAGGGGGTCCTTGGGAGTGGGACTGGATTGTATTGGCTACCTGCCTCACCCCCAGGGACTATAAGATAGGCAGCTGATCTATAGGAACTCATGAGGTGAATTGACTATTCAATAAACCAATATTTAACATCCCTATGAGAAACTAATAAAAATTAAAGTGTCCACATGAGGGAGTTGCTGCTCACATTGTGGTTATATCTGAAATTGCAAAAAACTTTTGAGACAAGCCATTAAGTTTATTATTCAGCACTTCTGTCACTTAGGTAAAAGACATGTGAACAGAGCCAAAATGAGAGCAGAAGGCTCTACCCATTACATGTGTTAATGTTACAGATTGAGGTAGGTTAACTTGTAACATTAACAAGTACCAGTTAACATTCCAAGTCCCTAGAAAGGGCTGTCACTCAGGATTTGCATCTTCCTCACACACTAGCAAGTGAACCTCCCCTGCAATAAAGCTGTGATTATGGGCTAGATGCAGAGTCCCATCTCATTGCTCACTCCTCCTAGCCTGGAAGTTGAATACATAGCTACAGGTATCTAACTGAACAGAAATACATGCGGGGGCAGGGGGAGAAGAAAAGAGAAATCCATCACTGTTTACTGTAAAAAGTCTATTCTGACCTAAACTTTTCCTGAAACACTCCTAACTAAACCTTGAAGAAACTATTGGAATTGGAAAGGCATACCCAACCCTTCCACTGTTAAGGTGGAGCTATTTTAGTTCTAGGCTAGCTATATTCCCTTATTCAATCTGGACTGCCATAAGATGACAGGCAGAAAGCGCAAGGAACTGTTTTACTCTTGCATCCTAGTGAGGACCAGAAAAGCAATGGGGACATGCTCCAGGTCTGTCAAGCAGATGCATTGTCAAGTGATCATCCTCTAGCCAGGATAACACCCCAATAAAAGCTGGGAACAGTATTGAAGATGTTGTAATATCAACCCTCAGCACTACAGACTTTACCTAAAGAGACAGGACAGCACCTTACTTTTGCTAAGGTATTTTCTATCAAAATCTGCTTCATTAGGATTAGAGTGTTCAAGTATATTTAGTATCCCACTTATCAAGCCACTTTTCTAAATTCCAGCACTGATCAATCATGCACAACTGTTCAGTGAGCACACTGCTTCATGGTTTGGCTGTAGCTGGCTCATGAAGCTATTCTGTATTTTTATATTAAGGTACATTCCCCCCCCTCCCTCTCTCCCCACCAACACATATAATGCACTAGCTAAAAGTCTGCATCCTAGTGTTCTTTGAAGCCAAATACCCTTGCTTGTTAAAGAAGCTCAGCCAATACTCAGTATTGATAGCTTTAAATTCAGTTTGTTTTATTAGTTTTGGTATCTCTTCCAGAGAGTTAATTACTTCAGCTTGCAGAACTGTGGGAGATGCAGAAAGTCCACTTCATTATGATGGCACTTCTTTGGACATGTCCCTTATTCACCTCAGACTACTAGGCAGGTGGATGTTAGGAGCCTGCGCTTGCATTCCAGTGTCTCAAGTAGTGACTTGCATGAAGTCTATTTGAAGGCAGTCTTAAGTTGCAGTGTGCTAGGATCAGGCTATACTACTGACAAGTATAAAGGTCCTTGGCACAACACTTGCAGCAAGCACATTGTAGAGTTCAGCTTAAGAAACACATTAGACCAACAGGCATGACCTAGAATGGGTTTAATGAGTTTATTTTAGACAACCTACATGACAAGTTTTTAAAACAATGCCTCCACTCCAAATCAGGGTCAAAGTAAGTGAATAAAGCTCAAGATGGTATCAGTCCAGTTGCTAGACACTGCTGAGTCCCGGTGTTGTGTTGATGAGGAAAGAGCAGCAGCAAGTTATGACAAGGTGAATCCAAAATAGTTGCTCGGTTTGTTACTGTAAAAGAATACAATGGTTATTGCATGTTCAGTCAAGCAATGGGGTCTCTACTATCTGGATGTGTTCCCCAATTCAATCTGAACTGCCATGTGACCAGGCAGGCAGAAAGCACAAGGAATTTCCTTTTGCACCACAATGCAAACCAAGGAGCAGCAGGAGATTTGCTCAAGGTCTATCAGAGGATGCATAGCATTTTTACAAGCTTTCAGAGATACTGATGCTCTGAGCTTTTTTAAAAGGCAACAAATAAAAAGCACCTGGTCACTTAGATTTCTCTCCCCACCTCCACTGCGGGCAGGGCAGTGTGACCAGAAGGTAGCATAACAAGACTAATTCAAATACAAGGTTCACAGGGGACATTACAGTGCTTAAGTATATGGCTAGTCCTTTGGCATCCTAGAGACTAACACAAATATATATGGTATCATGAGCTTGCAATGGTTTTGCTTAAGATAGTGATGCTATATATTTGTTAATCCCTCTAAGGAGCCACACGACTATTTGTTTTTCAAGTTAGACTAACGTGGCTACCCTCTGAGACTGAAGTATATGGAACAAATCAAAGTGACTCTGAAGAGCGGCTGTTTCGCTGTTTCACTGTAGAGCATTCCAAGAGAACAAGCAATTTTACTGCTCTCCACCCTAGGAATCAGTGCTAGCCTTTCAGTGCACTGGTAAACTGAAAAACCACATGGCTCTGAGAAGTCAGTGCTGCAGGAGTTAACTGGCATAGTTAGTGCTGTATCAAGCTTTTCAATGTCCTCCAAAATTAGAAGACAACTTTAGCTAGCTACTTTTAGGACACTTGTAAATTGTCAGATACGCAAGAGACTCCTGGATTCATGTGGTTAGATGAATATTCTTCACAGCCACTTCAACCTGTAATCCTGCAGTACTGGCCCCATCTAAAGGGAGGCATTTGCTGTGGCAGATTATAGTCAAATACAAGCTTCACTGTAGAATCAAATATAATTCCATCATGCATACCTGATGAGTGGAGAACTAACAGCAATTCTTCATGGGTTGTGGCCCAGCCCAAGAGTTTACCTTCTGATTGTAACCCCAGACACAATACTGTGTATATATTAGGGTTTTACTTCATCTTAACAGTGCCTTAGCACTGCTAGGCATGAACCACTAGTAACACTAGAGGGATGGAATAGGGGAGCTATAGAGGGAACCACCACTATAATGCACACCATGAAATATCAACTACTGTTCTGTTTACACTGGTATGGAAATCATCTTGAAGAGGGACTCTCTGTACTGTTTCCACTATAATTAAGAGTTCAATGCCAGAAGGAACCATTAGATTGCTAGTCTGACTCCTATATATCCAAGCCATTCCATCAGTTACTGCCCCCCATAACCAATGCTATTACAGTATATACATTTGACAGGTAATGCTAACTCCACAGCCACTCTGAATTAGTAACTTGCAGCAGTGAACATTTTTGTATACAAGGGAAGTTAGCCAAATACTTATATAGGTTAATAATTTGACTCAAGAAAATTCAGTACTTACACACTTCTCTGTTTCTAAACCATCCTTAAAGAAAATCATATATGGAGTTACTCCATCCTCACGGAAGTCCAGGAGAGCCACCATGCCATCTGGATTCATGTTCTCACCTACAAAGAACTTGGAAGAAAAATTGGCACTATTACAACTATGAATGTAGTATGAGTTACCCAACTATTCTATGGACAGCATTTAAAAGCCAAAAATCTTGTCTACAAAAAAGTCTCAATAGGATTTGGGATGTTATATATCGATCAATTAAACAATCACAGTTACCAAGATTGTGCAATTACATGATCATTCAATAGTCACTGGAGGTAGGGCCAGCAGCCAGTGCACTCCTAGCCCCATTCCTGGGGACCCCTTCTATCCTCCACTGTTACCTCTGTATCAGAGGCAGCTCCTCAGTAGTGACCCCTGACCGGGGGGGGAGGGGGGGGGAGGCCGGCCAAACACTGACAGGCTTCACTGGGGCAGATGGCTCAGGGAGAGTGAGTGCTTGCAGGGAGCTGGCTTAAAAACCAGCTCCTCTCTCCCACTGCCGGATAGAGGCAAGGGGGAAGTGCGTGTAGTTGATCAGATTAACCAATAAGCCTGGGCTTTTTGGTTAATCATTTATTCAATCCTATGTAACAACCCTAATATAGATGACAAATGCCATCCACTTCTGATCAATCTAAGCCCATTTTGGAAGATCTTTAGCTCTTCTGGTTAGACTCACCCAAATAAGTCAATGCAGTACTGCCTTTAAGCTAGTTTCAGTGTCTCCACTGTACATTGAGCAGCTAGGCAAAGCAGAGATATTTAAATTTGTCAAATGTACTATTGCTATTTCAATTCCATTCTGTTGTTGAACAAAGCCATGAACTGAAGCACATTAGAACCATTTATAAAATTATGGCATGACAGCCTGGGGAAGGATAGATAAGAGGCTCCCAACCACCACCCTTGCAGCAGACAGGAGGTTGAGTAAGCGGTCTGTGTAATAGTAGGACACAACTAGGATTTGTGCCTTTGTTTTACACTACAGTTATTTAACCTTACCTGATAATTTTTGAAATTTGCAAGGATGTGTTTGACTTGCTCTGCAGCCCCTGTCATGAAAGGCTTTACTCTGTCTGGTTTGTGTTCCTCAAGTCTGGCTTTGATTCTAAGCAAAAGAAAACAAGTTCTTACCTAGAATCTAACAAAAAATTTCAGCTGACCAATAACTTTATGCTCAAAGTGAAGAAGCTTGCCTACTATTGCCAAACCTCTATTGGGTAGCATTCCTACTTCTCTTCCCACCCCCTGCCAGCCACTCCCTGACTACTGACATCTGACAAAGACTCTGGATGCTTAAAAAAACACCACCAATAGTACTTCCATGGCAGGGATAATTGCACAGGGAGACTCATGCAGACCTAGCACATTTCATTCTTCACCCAGTACAGTCATGAGACTAGGCAGAGTCCCATAGCAGCAACAGCACAATTTCAAGGGGCTCAAGATAGGACTTCCAAAATGGAGGGAACACCTTTCACTCAAAGAAAAGTGTCTGGATGTTGGATACCACTCTGGATAATCAGTTCTATATACAGAAACTTAGGCAATTAAACATTTTATGTTTGTCAATTTAAAAAGCTTGATGGAAATTTAGATTTCTTGTGTAACTCTAAACATTCTAGACTTACATCAGTTCTAGAATGCCTCTCCTCTAAGAAGAGGAGGCCTAAGTATTACTGCATCAAGCCTCTGTGTGGGGTAGAGGAAACATCCTGTGACCCTCTCAATGCAACAGGAAGGCAAAGGAAAACCTCTCTCATATGAGCACATCACTACTGCAGCTATGCCTTGTTTCTGAAGTGGTCCCCTATTCTCCATCTTCATGCATCTCAAATGCAGCACTGAAGTTACTCAAGTGTCAAACCTGACCACCCTACACAGCACCTACCCATGACTCATTCACTTGTGAACATGAAAGTTAAGGAGCTCAAATTTGTGATGTAACAGTCACAGAGGAGTTTACAGGTAACACCAATTTGCACTTACGCTTTCATGTAGTCCTTAATGTACTTCTTGTAGGACTCTTTTGTAAAGCTAGTTTCCTGAAGATGGTGATTCATTACTATATCGACACCCGTGACAACTGTGGGATCTGTTCCCTCATCAGTGCATTCAGTGGAGGCATTGCCACCAATTAAAGAATCAGCAATCTGACCCTCTGTCCTGGTGACCATCTGGATTTAAAGAGATCAAAAGCTTATTAGAGGAAAGTGCCACAGAATTAAAGGATACACTGATTAGAAAAAACAAAAGAGTCCTATGGCACCTTAAAAATGAAGATTCATTTGGGCATAAGCTTTCATGGTTAAAAAACTTGTTCTTCATGAACGCTAATGCACAAATAAGTGAGTTAGTCTTCAAGGTGCCACAGGACTCCTCAATGTTGAGGATGCAGAGCAACACAGCTACCTTAGAGACTGCATTAACTCAGCCCTACTGTGTACATCAGTCTATTCAGGAACAGCTCATATTAATGCACAAGTGGACCACAGAGCTACCCCATTATTGCTTAACAGCACCAGTGTTGAACACTCTTACACTGGCCTACCAGTCAATTCGGGCTAGGACTGCCATAGGGGTTAGATACGAAGTACTGGGCTAGTGCTCCTATAGTAAGCACTGGCAGGAACTAGACCCCACCCACACGGGCGTCTCAGATGTGTCCTCTAGCGCTCGGGCATTCTCGGGCAGGCCAGTCACTGGAGCGACTCGCTTCAGCCACAAATCCCGTCACTTCCAGGAAAGGGCTGGAAGCCAGAGCGGAGGGCCCCGCTCGCAGGAGGGCCCCAAAGCAGGCGAGCCCCCGCCCACTGCCCCGCGCCGCCCAGCAGGCCGCTGCGGGGATCGCGGCTGAGCCACAGGCGGCCTGGCCCTGCCCCGGGGCCGCCTCCGCCAGCAGCCGCCGGCCCGCGGCCACTCACCTTCCCCTCCACTTCATAGCAGAGCCCGTCGGCCACCTCGCGGATGCTGTAGATGTCGGAGAACATCTCGTCCTCTGCGGGGAGAGCGGCGGCGTCAGCCCGGGCCCCCCCGCCCC
>CM057845.1:263218578-263231167 GCA_030068395.1 Apalone spinifera
TTTCTAGACCTTTAATCATTTTTGTTGCTCTTCTCTGGACTTCTCCAATTTCTCTTGAAGTGTGGTGCCCAGAACTCGACACAATACTCCAATTGGGGCCTAATCAGCACAGAAAAGAGCAGAAGTATGTCTTCTCGTGTCTTGCTCACAACTCTCCTTTTAATGATTCCAAGAATCATGTTCGCTTTTTTGGCAAAAGTGTCACACTGTTGACTGATGTTTAACTTGTGGGCCACTATGACCCCTAAATTCCTTTCTGCAGTACTCCTTCCTAGACAGTCACTTGCCGATCTGTGTGTGTGAAGTGGATTGTTCTTTCCTAAGTGGAGTATTTTACATTTGTCCTTATTAAACTTCATCCTGTTTACCTCAGACCATTTCTCCAATTTGTCGAGATCATTTTGAATTATGACCCTATTCTCCAAAACACTTGCATCCCCTCCCAGCTTGGTATCATCTGCAAACTTATAATAATCATACTCTCTATGCCATCATCTAAATCATTGATGATGATATTGAGCAGAACCTGTCCCAAAACAGACCCCTGCGGAACCCCACTTTTTATGCCCTTCCAACATGATTGTGAACCGTTAATAACTGCTCTCTAAGGGTACGGCTACACTGTGTTGGGTTTTTTTTTTTTTTTTTTTGAGGAGGTATGCAAATAGTGCTCGCATTTGCATACCTTTTTCCGTTTCTTTTTTCCTGGAACAGGCTTTTCCGCCATTTGACCCTGTCTACACAGGGCCAAATGTCAGAAAAAAACCCTCTTTCAAAAGCCCCTTGTAAACCTCGTTTTATGAGGAAGAAGGGGGCTTTCAAAAGAGGGTTTTTTTCCCCGACATTTAGACCCATATAGATGGGGCCAAATGGCAGAAAAGCCTCTTCCGGGGGAAAAAAATGGAAGAAGGTATGCAAATGTGAGCGCTATTTGCATACCTCTTCTAGAAAAAAAAAGACAGTATAGCCATACCCTCAGAACGGTTATCCAGCCAGTTATAATATCCAGCGAGTTATCGCACCCATCTTCTAGTAGCCTCATCTAGGTTGTATTTCCCCAGTTTATTGATAAGAAAGTCATAGACCTGAGGAAAAGCTCTATGTAGCTTGAAAGCTTGGCCCTTCCACCAACAGAAGATGGGCCTGCAAAAGATATTACCTCATCTACATTTCTCGCTATTATCCTGGAACCAACATGTCTACAGCTACACTTCAATAAAAAAAAGACAGGTGATAAATGACATATAGATGTTTTCTTACTCAGTAAGAGGTGCATTTTTAAAACACCACATAATTTCCATTCAGTTGCATCAATCAGTGACAACTAAGGACAACTATAGATGTGGGTGTTGAGTATAGAAAGTAGAGCCCTTGAGATGGGAATGTGTGAGTTGAAAGACACAAGGAATATTAAGATTGCAATCCCAGAGCGCAGGCAAAAATGAAACTAATGTTTGTTATACAAATATTATAAATTAGTGTTTGGGTGAAAGTGGGAGGCTTGGAGGGAGGGATTTAAAAATGTAGCTCTAGTGAGAAAATAGTTAAAAATTGAAGTTTAAAGTTCCAAATATGGCTAAGCACATTCAGTGTCTAGCTACACAGGTCCAGGGTCCAGTCTGAATGCTCTTAACTCCCATAGAAAGTACCGGTAGTTGAGGGTTCAGAGCACCTCACCAGAATGAGCCTGTCCCCCTATAAACTCTTTGTTCTCTATTGCGGGAATTCAGAGTTAAGACAGTTTGTGACTTTGTAGCTCTGTATACTACATTGGAACATTGTAGCCTTAATTGGACATGTAACCCCCAAGGAGATTATCTAGATTCCTGGGGCTCTGTCTGCTGGCAGCTCAGGGACAGGCACTCTGAGTTTGCCTTGGCTCCCCCTCCCTACCAGGGTCAGAGTCTGCCCAGAAACCCATAGGAAGTGAGATGCCCCTCCCGGAGAGTTCAGGAGGGGAAGGAGGAGGCAGGGTTTGGAGAGTCTGGAGCCAGCCAGAACGAGGGGAAGGGTGGCTGTGGGAGCTAGTAAGCCCCAGGCCTGCATACAGGGTTTTCCCCTGAGAACTAGCCTCTAGGGACCTGAGGGCAGGATCCCTCAGCTGGGTTTTATGTCTCTACTGTTGGGTCCTGGTTTGTGGAGTTTGCTGGGAGGCTTCCCCAGCCAGGCTGAGTTGGCTCTCCAGCTCCCTGGGTGAGACCAGTCACTGCATGGTCAGCTCTGCTCTGTCTGCTGGTTTGGGCCTGCTGTGTGTGTGTCTGAATGCTGGGGTAGGAGATTATAGTTTGAATTATGGTGCCGTTGTGTAACATGCACCTTGAGTCTTGCACCCCTTTGTGGTGAGGGGAAATTCTGGGATCGAAGCATCCTGATTCCTGCCCGAAGAGGATCCCTGCCAGAAGAGACCAGCCCCTCTGCAGTGACTGAGTCATCTCTGAACCTGAGGCTCATTCTTGGAGCGTGAGTGCACCATCTTTTAGTAAGTCAGGGAATTTGTTTGGGGATTTTATAACCTGCTGCATAATAAACCTGTGGAGGGATTTATACCCTTTTCCCACTTGTGAGTCCTTTGGGCTGTACTGGACCCAGTTAGCCCCACTGCTAAACCACTGCACAGAATAATTTTGTGGTCAAAAGTCAAGGGCTCCAACAAAGTACGCGTACCAACGGGACACTAACCTTACAGTTGCTGGGCACCGGTGAATCTAAAGATAGTGTTTTACCTGTTATGTTATATTTGTCTCCGGTTTAATATAATTGTATTTATTCTAGTGTATGTGTTTGTGTTATTTTCTGGGAGTCTCCAACTATCTTGCAAGTAGTGGGGATTACCCTGGGTTAGAATTTTCCTCCCAAGCTGTCCTGGTGACCCTGCCAGGAAGGAGTGAGGGGGGTGGAGGCACTGCCAAATAAATCCATAGGAAAAAATAAAGTTGAGTGGGTGGCGGGATCAAAGAAGAACCCAGACCTATCCATCAAAACCTGTAAGGAGATTGGCCTTAAAGAAGGTAACCAGGTGGAAAGGGGGCGCTACAGACATTTTAAACTTTTTATAGTAAAGAGTCATGAGGTGGTAAGTGGCTTGGTTTGTCCAGATGCTGAACTGTTAGCCAATGGCCATTGTGTGCAGCCAGCACCTCTGCAATCTAACTGCTTGCTTCTTTGGGATGTTGTAAACCTGCATAATCTAGTCTATCCCTGTCTCTGTCACTCATTAGGCTATTTCATAGTGCAGGGGTTGGGCAACCTTTCCGAAGTGGTGTGCCAAGATTTAACCCTCCTGCCCTAGGCCATGTGGCTCTCCTGGGAGGGTGGGAAGGGGCTCTCTCTACCGCACACCCATGGACCACCTGGCTCAATACAAACCTACACATTAGCAACTGTGGACCAACAGTTGCTAATGGAAACTCACTGTTAATTACATAGTCCATTTTGCTAATGCTGCAGCTGGGGAGAATGGTTTAATTTAAATTATTAGACTAAGCATTTTAACTTTCTCATGTTAGTTTATCAAACTTCATTTTAAATAAAGTAAAGTATTAATTTATGTCTGTGATGGGGTGTATCTACCCCGCACTGAAGGGCAGGGAGTTGCCCTGGCCGAAAAGACCCCACCCCCACGGCCCTGCTGGGCATGCTCCCAGGGGAGACAGGGTCTAAAAGCTCAGGGAGCCCCTCAGTTGGGGAAGGAGCTTGGGCAGGAGCTCCCAAGCAGTCCCTGTAGCAACTGCAGCTGCCTGAGCAGCAGCGCCAGGACCTGCAGCTGCAGATACAGCAGCTCCCAGAGCAGCAGCCACAGCTCCAACGACAGCCCCGATTAAGGAGGCCACCCGGACACAGCACGGCTGATTTTTCCGGCTGGGCACCGGATGGAAGCCTGACGTGGGCAGCCCTGCCCCCACCAGGCTTCTGCACAATCGCAGGCTCCCAGCAGCGTTCGTGGCCCCGCCTCCCAGCCAGGAGGCGGGGTTGTGATTGTCGCTTATCTTGCGTTCCTTTTTTTTTTTGCTCGACCAAAAAATACCGGGTGTCTGGTATTTTTGGGGAGACCATCTCGCAACCCTAGCTGGTAGGAAGTAACTCAGGGAAGAGGACAATCCTCCGGGAGCTCGGCGTGTATCGGTAGGAGTCCCCACTGAGCAGACCATGGAGCTTGCTGCTGCCTCTAGGGCTCTGGGCTGACACCCGGTGGAGCAGGAGGGCCCGGATCTCCCTACCCCACAACCACACAAGCCTCTCCAGGCTAGGGAGTTGTCTGGTGACTAGGCCTCAGGGCCATAAATACCTTGCCAGAGGGGCATATACTTTTGACCCTGCCACAGGGCTGCAAATACCCCAGTAGCGGGAAAGGTACTTTTGACTAGGCCTCCAGGCCCTATAGTCCCTGCCAGAGGAGCATGTACTTTTGAGTATACCTCAGGGCCGTAAATACTCTGGTAGAATGGCATTGATTATAAACCAGCCTACAGACCATGTTTGCCCTAGAGAAAGGGGTCCTTGCACTAGGCTTCAGAGACACTTGTACCATCGGAGGGGGGGGAGGGGCGATGGGTGGGGAGGAGGCTCGACAATGACCAATACAAAAGATTTCATCTTTTCTTTATTTATGGAAGCGATGGGGAACTTTTTTTGGGTCGGGGTCACTGACCCACAGAAAAATCAGTTGTGGACCATACAAGTGATAAGCAAAAAACTACTTCCAAATCCCCCCCAACCCTCACAGATATGGCCCCCAACTGAGACATCTCACTCCTCTGGCACTCCAGCCTCAAAGGGTGAGGGGAAGGGATAAGGAGGACTTGGGTTCAGGGTTTCCCATAGGCCAGATTTACTTTTCTGGAGTTTGAGGGTTAGTGGACTTTGGGGACCCTCTTAGGTTCTGGGGTGGAGACAAAAATGAGAGGTTCAGTGTGTGGGACAGGGCTGCCAGCAAGTGGAATGAGGGTGCAGGATCTGAGCAGGAAGTGGGGTGCAGGAGGGGGTGAGGAGAGCAGGGTCCGGAAGGGAGTTTGTTAGCAGGAGAGGGAGTGGGATGGGGGTATAAGAGGGAGTTTGTGGGTGGGAGGGGGTTGGGGGAGTAACTCAGAAAAGGTGGAAAGGTGAGATTGCAGTCAAATATCATCATCATCATCAACAACAACAACCACGGGCTCAACGCCCGTTGATGTCTGATGCCTTCCTCACTATTTCCTTCCATCTTTCCCGATCCAGTGCGGAGTGGCTTAGTTTCTGTAGACTAGCTCTGCATAAATCTACTATATCATCTACCCATTCTCAGTGGGGTCTGCCTCTTCATGCCAGTCCCAAGCCTGGATAAAGGAGGAGGGTTGGTCAGATGAGTGTTGATGTGCTGATTGTAAAACAACAATATGAATGAAATCTGATGCCAGTACGACTAACTGACAAAAGATGGTGGCTCAGATGTCATCCGGATAAACAAGGTCCACCATACCAATCGAGCGATAGGGGTTGGGTTGATAAGTTGGCTACCAAAAGGAAACCACAGCTAACACATATACTGTCAACTGGAACGAGGAATGTCCGAACACTGTGGGCGAAGGGAAAGTTAGAGCTGCAGCCAAATAGCTGCACATCAAAACCCTTGTGGCTGGTTGAGAATTGTGCAAATGGGCTGAAATTCTCATTCACACACAATGATAAGGTGCAAAGAAGATCCTGCTGTCATGGGGAAAGGGAGGCAAACGGATGAGAAGTAGAGGAAAATGCAGCTTCTGCTTAGGAAACGTGTATCTCCCCCCCTTGCCCCCCAGTTACATCTTCCCTCTGCTCCAGCCTCGCTCCCCTCAGCCCCATGATTCCCCCCTCACAGTCTGATCTCCTTGCATTGTCCCATCCCCCCAAGTGCACCCCCTGCCTCCTTCCATCCTCCCCCCACATCCTCTTAGCCCCACCTCCCTGTTCCCCTCAGCTCATTCACCGGCAGCAGCAGCGCTGGGAGTCACAGCCCCCAGGAGCAGTGATGGGGCAAAGAGGGGCGGGGGTGGGATACAGAATCACTTCCCTGCCCAGCCCAGCTCTTTGCCCAAGACTTGCCCCTCAACTGCCACGTGTGGCTTTGGGCACAGTGAGGTTCTGGGGAAGGGGCTCCCTGCCCCCGCACACACCTTGTGGGGAGCAGTGCGGCACAGCATAGGCCCTGGCTCCCCATGTCTGACCGGCCACCCAGCCCTGATCTACAGAGCAGGCCCCACTCCGCCCACTCCCAAAGAAAGAGGCAGAGCCTGTAGTGCAGGAGGAGGGAGGGTGTTAACCCCTTCACTCCCAGGAGCAGTACACCCAGGCCAGGCAGGGGCAGCTACAGGGACGCATGCATATGCCCCTCCCACCACCACTCCCCCCTTTTGCCCCCAGCAGGAAGCCAGAGTTCCAGCCTTCAGCTGCATGGCTAGAGCCCAGCCCTGTGCCACAGAAAATCAGCTTGCATGCTGCTAATGGCATGCGTGCCATAGGTTGCTGACCCCTGTCATAGTGGGTCCGGAACTTGAACCAGTCTTCATAACTCATGTTTCAGTTTATCTCTACAATGAAACAAGCCAGTAACTTTTCAGAAATGTCAGATTTGGTGTCAATATGACTTGGAAGCATTTCTAATCTATTGATATATAATAGATTAGATTAGATTATTTTAGATAGACAGCAAAAACCAAGGCTTCATTTATTGGGCATAATGAAAGCTTTTTACTTAATAAACTGGATTTTGCCTCTCCTGCACTCTGAGAAAAGATTATAGGAACAAAGTTATGTATCCTCTGCAGCAGAGGTGTGGAACCTTTTTTGAGGTGGGAGGCCACTGACCTACAGAAAAATCAGTTGGGGGCTGCACACAAGTAAGAAGCAAAAACAACAACAAAACCCATTCAACCAAACAAAACCAAAAACAAGTGCCTTAGGTTCCCCACCTCTGTTCTACAGTTTGCTGAATTTGCTTTTCATTGCTTGCTTCCATGTCAGCAAGCTCATTGAGTTTACACCGAACAGTGGCATTAGGGCCTATGGCAAGAGTGGAAACTCATTAGGTTGCTTTTTTAAAAAGATTTTCAGTCAAAACAATTGTAGTTGCTATAGTTTTGGGAGGGGATGCTTTTCTTCCCATGCTTGTCAGAGTGATAAGAGTTGTCTCTCTTTTCCATCATTTTACACTGTAGATCCTAGAAAGTGCACCACTCTCCCTTTTATCTAGGGCTGCTGAAAGCCACTTCAGACAGCCAGAAGGGCTACTGTATGGCAACAACAAAAATACCCCACTGTTTTATTTTTTGGGCTAAGTACACTGGCATAGTAGCATTCCAGCCAATTGGGGAGGGGTGCGAGAGATTGGAAACCCAGATCTCTCTCATCATGCATTGCAGAGAGGACACCATGAGCAGGGTGGTTCTTAGGATTTATGGGGCCCTTCACAGTACTAGTAACCTGGTGCCCCTCTTCCAGATGGCAGCTGGGAAGGGTGCGGTGGGGGGATGATGATTTTTTAGAGACATGGTTTTATTTTCAGCAACACACTAACAAAATATTTTTAAAACTAATTTTAAAACTCAGGTTCTCAAGACTATCACGGTAAATTCACAGAGATGTAATCTATTCCTCAGAGAAGGTGTGAGGAACAGGACCATAAAGTTACCTTGTTAGTCTGTAACTTTAAAAACAACGAGTAGTCCTGTGGCACGTTAGGGGACGTCCACTCTACATAGTTATTTTGAAATAACTCACATTACTTCAAAATAACAAGGTGAGCGTCCATACAGCAAGCCCATTATTTTGAAATTATGTCAAAATAGTGAGCTTGCTAAAACGAACTAATAACCCCTCATTCTCTGAGAATTAATATCTATTGCAAAATAAGCAGCGAGGTCACGTAGGTAATGGAATCATTTAAAATTCAAGAGGTCAGTGGTCCAGTGATCCTAGGAGTGATTTTACTTCTTCCATTCGTTCTTGTAGTAGTCCCATTTGGCTGAGAAGCCCTCGATTAATTCTCATGTTAATTCTCATGTCCAGCATTCTCTTGGTTTGAATAGCAATCCATTCCTCAGAGAAGGTGTGAGGAACAGGACCATAGACATAGCAGAACATGGCAGAGGCTGTTTGTTTATGGTCCTGTTCCTCACACCTTCTCTGAGGAATAGATTGCTTAGCCTCATCTGAATATTTCTGGCTCAAGAAGCCGCGAGTGTAGACATAACCCAAGAGGAAGAATGCCGAAGTCTATGGCCAGATGGTTGCCAGCCTGGCCCAAAGGGGCACAGCTGGACCCTGGACCAGATCCGTAAGAAAATTAAGAAGCTTTGGCAGGCCTACACAAAGGCCAGAGAGCAAAGTTCATGCTCTGAGGTGGCACCCCAGACTTCCCAGTATTACCAGCAGCTGAATGCCATCCTGGGAGAGGGGCATGTCTCCTCCCTCTGCACTTGTCATGGTCTCCAGCCTGGCCACACCTGTTATCAGCTTCCATGAGGGTGGGGCTGTGGAGGAGAAAGAACAGGACAAAAATGAGGAGGCCAGCCTACACATCATACCCAACACATGGTCATCTCCCATCGGAGACAGGACACCGCCCCTACCCCCGCCGCCTGTCTCTCAAAGCTTGTGATTAGGGCTGGGAAGGCACTTCAGATGAGATAAATCACTTTCCCAAGACACACGAAGGGGGAGGTGGTGGGTGGTCTGGGGATGACACAACCGACTGTACACATGGAACACCACGTTCCCTGGCTGCTTGACTTCCCTTCTTGACAGTACGGGTTGCTAGAGCAGGCAAGTGCAGAAGATGCCTGGAAAAGGAACAGCAGACAAGTGAACTCACGTGGGCAGAGCACAACAGATTAGCAGTCCATCACCTTAACCTCTCTGCCACCTTGTCTGCAGAAAAGATGGGCTGGTCACCACCTCTCCTTTGAGAGGCCCACGCCGGCAGCCCAAGGCAGGATGAGACGGCTTAGCGAACCAAGCCTGCCAGCGCACCAGTGGTGTAGAGGCATCATGCAGGATTCCCATTCCTGTGAGCTGGGTTCGAGTCCCAGCTGGTGCATGCTTACTGCAGCAGCAGCTGCCCTTCAGCCTCCTTCTGCTTTCTTGCCCACCTGTTCCTTAGCACAGCCAGGGGCAGTAAAGACCTAGTGAGAAAAAAAAAGGAAGGCCTGAGAGAGAGTTTTCCTTCCTAGCCACCTGTTTAAAACCCAGCAGGTGAGCAGTCCCTCTGGCTTGGCTACTCATCAGCACTGCCTCTTGTCCTTTGGCTGCCGAAGAGGGGCGCCCAAGCCGACTAGAGAAGAAGCAGCGCTCTGTGGCTGCGAGCGTCCCGGCCACGTTGAGGCCTAGGCTGACATTCCCATTCTTTGGAGCCTCAGGGGAGTCCCGGAGGGCGCAAGAGGCGGCGCTGTGGCAGCGTCCCCCTTGGCCGCGCCGTGCAGAGCTGTGACAGAAAGGGAGAGTAAATGTTATCAAATACGTATGCTCATTGCAACGTTCCTGACTCAGACTTGTAGCGTGATGGAATAAACTGCTTGCTGGCTTACCTCAAGTCTGGGGCTGCCTCCAAATCATTGGAAGGACATCAGCCCCTTTGTTAGAATGCCCTCTTTAGTATCAATCCCTAGTGCAGAGGTCTGAGCAGGAAAGAGGCCCAAGGGAGGTGTTTCCTGGGATTTTTATAGCCTCTGCCTATCGCCCTCACTGCGATACTGTTTAACAATAGGAAAGATGGTGGAGTTCTCCGTTTTTGAAGGATAAATTCCGGGACACCATTTAAAAGAGAACCTGGACCAGTATTCTCTGCCATCCTGGCTGGAGGTGCCATGCTGTTATTGGAAAAATGTCAGTGTTTTTATTAGAACTTTCAAGCCAACTAGGCGCACACAACCCACCAAATATCCACATATGGCTAGTGGCTAGCCTCTTGGATAGCACTGTCTGTAAATACAGGCTGCTTCCGACTTGCGACGCTATTGATTCCAGGAATAGCATCGCAAGTCAGGTGTGTCGTTACTCCAGCTCGCATGTACGACAGGTCTCGTATGCCATCGTCAATGCAGGTCCGAGGACGTAAGTCGGGGGATTTCTGCCCCCTCCACACTTATGGAAAAGGTTGTAAGTGTGGGGTCATAAATCTGTCCGTCAGAAAGTGGGGGCCTCCTTGATTGGGTGGAATTGTGTCCTTTATTACCCTGGGAGCCTCATCAAAAGTGTTGGTTGTACTGTGTCTATGGTAGCACTTAAGTAAGAATGTGGCCCTCTGTATTTTTGATATGATCTCACACCTTGCCTCCAAGAATAAGATGTGTTGTTTTTTCAGTTTCCTGTGGACTAGCTGTCCACTAGGTGGCATTGTGGGAACTGAGGTGAGGCTTGTTCCTACCCTTTGTTACTTTGCTACCAGACCAGATGTTATTGCCCTGATGTCATATCTTCTTTGGGTGAAATCCTCCCTCACCTCTCCAGAGAGGGATTTTTCCTATGTCTGTGTCAGGGGCGGGCGGACTACCCCGCCAGGGGTCCAACAGTCCACACCCCGCTCGGTGCCCCGCCAGGCCGAACCCTTTCTGTGTGCTCCCCGTCACCCACACCGTTGACAGTCTGACAACGTGTCATCCTGGAATCCTCTACCTCCCGGCTGACTTTTGGGCTAGCCCACAGGGGAAGGTAGCGGGGCTCGGGCCCTCCCTCACTCCGAGCCCCGACCCAGGGCCCTAAGGACTGGGACGGAGTCCCAGTTCCAGTTGTTGGGGGTTCTGACTTGCAACACACCAACCCCCGCGGGCTTTTGCCCTAGCCTGGGTCGCTTCCTCCCTCCCTTGTTCTCTTGCTGAGTGTCAGGGTTGCCCCTGTGCTCTCCTCTCGGCGACCTCTCCTCCCAGCGTTGGCGCTTCTTTTAAGCATCCCGCCAGTGGTGCATCCAACTTGAAGGAGAGGGGGGGCCATGTCAGTGTCCTTGGCCACTCCTCCTCTCCTTTCCCCTGCTGCCTTTGGCCTGGGTCGGCGCTGCCGGCAATCCCGGGTATGCACGGTCTTGGCGGCAGCCGGAGCGCTCACCCCGCACCTTTCCCCGCCCCTTTGGTCCCGTCGCGCTCCGGTGCGGGGCACAGGGCTGCCTCTGCCAGCCCCCCAGCCGTGGTGGAGCAGGCAGATCACCACCAGGGCAGGTGGAAGGCAGCCGCTTCTCCCCAGTACACCAGGGTCAGCATGGCAGAAGTGTGGGGCGGTGGAGAGGCCCCGTCACAGTCTGGTAAAAATGATTGTCTTGGCTCCAAACCAGAGTGAACACTGTGTTCAGCAAAGGTTATTAGTCTTTTGTGACAGACTTTCTTCTACTGAAATTTTGGGCATTTAGGGAGTCTGCTCCATTAAATCTACAGCCTTTGATTTGGATGGGAGTAGGAGCCAGCCTGAAATTTGCCAGAATGATCACACTCCACACATGTAAGCTCAAGTTTAATACAACTCATGAGATCCTAATTTAACAACTGTTGCTTAAAAGGATATTACCATTTCTGAAACAATGTTTTTCTCACTTTTGTTTAAAACAGATGTTTTGAAGCATGAAGCTAAAATCTATTTTCTTGCTGCTTTTTTCAATGTAGCGCACACACAGTCTGGCTTTTGAGCTCTAAAATATTTTGTTAACTGACAAATAATTGGAACATATGGCATGTTGTGTGTTAATTTCTAACATTATTACATAGAATTTGCAAACAGAAGTCTGAAATAAATAACCAACTTGATTTTATGTGTACACCAAGCCCTGTTGAGGTATTGAGGGTGCTGCACACATATTCAAAGTACAGTTTATAAGATCATATAAAAATGCATTTTTGTAAGTAAATTATAAATCACCCTTGAATATGGGTGGCAAGTTATATGGGCTCGTGATGTCCATGCTTCAGCAATATTCAGAGCCGTGGGCCCTGCTCCACCAATATTTGGAGTTGGGTCTCTCCGCTGGCTCTGAATATTGCTCCTTCCCCCTGGCCCCAGAGCGTTCCTGGAGGAGAAGAGGAATTGTAACGGGACACCTGCAGCCCCAATGTGACGGAGCGCAGGAGCTCCGCCACTTGGCAGATGCCACGGCAAGTTGCCACGGCAGGCCGGCCCCAGCCCCGAGCCTTTGCGGCGCATGCGCACACTGCACGCCAGACAGAGGTGACGGGATGCAGAGGCCTCGCCCCTGGGTGGACGCTGCAGCGAGTGGGTGCGGCGGGCCACCCGCAGCCCCCACCCTTGCAGTGTATGCTCACACCACGCGCCGGGTATTTTAAATGCCGGCGGCATGGCAAGCAAGGGGGAGGGAGTCCACTCGGGCCGGGCCCAGGGTGGTGAGCTCAGCTCAGCTCAGGGACGCGCCCACCCTTCTGCAGCAGCCGGGACCCGGCAGGCAACCCCGCGGGGCAGACGCCCAGACTCCACAGCTCCAGAAGGAACGGGCAGCGGACGCCGGAGCAGCCTATGCCCCCTCGACGGACAGAGGGGCGGCAGGGCCTGATTGCAGACTCTAGCCCCACTGCCCCACAAACTGGAAGGTAGAAGGTAGGGGAGGGGGAAAAATAGGGGGAAAGGGTGGGAGAGGAAGGGGCTTGTG
>CM057845.1:263245123-263257970 GCA_030068395.1 Apalone spinifera
GGAGCGGCCCCCGGCCAGTGCCCGGTGCGCGCCTCCGGCCTGACGTGCCGCGCCCGGCCGCCCCGTGCGGGCTGGCGCCGCGCAGCAGCGCTGGTTCTGCAAACATCTCGGCGTCGGAAGCAGCGTGACCCACTTCCCCGGTGTGGCTCCCGCCCCTCCCCCCGCGAAACCTCAGTTCCGCTTGCTTGCGTGGAAACCGCCCCGCGGGAACGTGTCTGTGGCGGCTGGAAAGCTGCGGCCCGATACCCTGCCGTTGCCGGGGGGCGGAGGCTAGTACAGGTAACGAATGCAGGGCACGCACGCGGGTCAGCTTTGTGCCACCACGTGTTTTCTGCGGGAAATCTGCGCCAGGTGCTGTCAGCTGCTTGCTCAAACCTGCAGCGGTACGGCGGAGGCCAAGTTTTGCGGTAGAGGTTTGGTCGTTGGGTAAAATATTTGAGATCTGTGTCTAGTGGCTTTTCCCTTGCTCCAAGACTGTTGCAAAGCGGGTGCCACAAATAACGCCTGCATAAAGTGATGAGGGAAACTGAATTGTTATAGGGCTACTCGTAGGCTTGCTGATTGCTGCTTCCATTAACTTCTTTTGGACTTCTGCATTCTGTGCACTTCAGAACTTAAAGCCCGAGATTAAGAAGGCTTCATTTTTTTAATTTGTTTTGGCACAAATAGAAGATACTTATATTGTGGCTGTCTGCTCCACTCACTGTGTCAGATTATAAAAACGCATGCTGTCTCTAGAGAAGATAGACAATGTATCATATCTCACATTTCTCATAATGAAAGAACAAGGACGTTCAGTGGACCTGAAATGCACATATGGTAGAGAGCCAATGCTAACCTTCAGCAGAAAAGGGCCTGGGGATTACAGTGGATGAGAAGCTAGATATGAGTCAACAGTGTGCTCTTGTAGCCAAGAAGGCTAATGGCATATTAGGGTGCGTTAGGATCTGCTGGCAATGCTCCTCCTGAGAAGTGATTATTCCCCTTTATTCGGCTCTGGTGAGGCCACATCTGGAGTATTGTGTCCAGTTCTGAGGCCCCCACTATTGAAAGGATGTGGACGCATTGGAGAGGGTTCAGCAGAGAGCAACCAAAGTGATTAGGGGGCTGGAGTGCATGACCTATGAGGAGAGATTGAGGGATTTGGGTTTGTTTAGTCTGCAGAAAAGAAGAGGGAGGATTTGAAAGCAGCCTTCAATTTCCTGAAGGGAGGTTCCAAAGAGTATGGAGAGAGGCTGTTCACAGTAGTGAGGGATGGCAGAACAAGGAGCGATGGTCTCAAGTTAGTGGGGGAGGTCTAGGTTGGATATTAGGAAAAACTATTTCACTAGGAGGGTGGTGAAGCACTGCAATGGGTTACCTAGGGAGGTGGTGGAATTTCCATCCCTAGAGGTTTTTAAGTCTCGGCTTAACACAGCCCTGGCTGGGTTGATTTAGCTGGGATTGGTCCTGCCTTGGGCAGGAGGCTGGACTTGATGACCTCCTGAGGTCTCTTCCAGCTCTATGATTTTATCATTGTAGTGTCAGCTTTTTAGTTGCTAAAGAAAGGACCCAAAATTTTAGTAATGATGAAAAACATCGTACTGGCTGTGAAGTCTATTTTATAGAATCATGGCTGGGCGAGGCACTTTTTATCTTAATATTCAATCACAGTAATCTTGTGTTGTGTGCAGAAATTGTCCTTGGTAAGTATTTGTTCTAGTGTTTTACAATCTAACCATTAATTACATAGTTATGTCTAGATTTTGCTAGTGCTTTACCTAGGGAGAATGGTTTAATTGAAATAAACAGATTAAGTGTTTTAAATTCTCATGTTTATCAAACTTCATTTTAAGTAAAGTAAAATACTAATTTATGTCCAATGCAAAAGGTTTCCATGTTTTCTTTATTTATGGCAGGGAAAGTGACCCACTGGCCCACATGAAAAATCAGCTGGGGATCACACAAGTGAGATGCAAAAAACCTCCTCCAAAAAACCCCAACCTTCACTGATGTGGTTCCCAACAGAAACACCTCATTCCCCTGGTGTTCCAGCCCCACGGGATGAGGGGAAGGGACAGAGGATTGAGGTTCGGGGCTTCCCAGAGCCATAGGCCACATTTATTTTTCTGGGATTTTGTGGCCCTCCTTAGGCACTGGGGTGCAGATGAAAATGAGGGGTTCAGTGTGTGGGACAGGGCTGCCAGCAAGTGGGATAGAGATGAAGGATCTAGGTGGGAAGCAGGAGGGAGTGAGGTCTGGGTGGGAGGTAGGGTGCAGAAGCAGGCTGGGAGTAGGGTGTCTGGCTGTGAGGGAGGGTGCAGGAGCAAGAGGATGCAGGAGCAGTGTCAAGGTAGAGTGTCTAGCTGGGAGGAGAGTGTAGGAGCAAGCTGGGATTGTGGAGTCTTGGTGGAGTGTTTGAGGGGGATTAGGGAGTGTGGATCTGGGCATGGGTGGGGTGCTTACTTGGCTTCACACTCCTATTGCTCCCGAGCATGCCCCCTCCGCTGCTCCCATTGGCCGGCCAATACGAGCAGTGGGGAAAGCCTCCAGACAGTGTGTCACTGGGCTGCCATTCCCCCAGTGGGGAGTGGAGGGAAGGAGGAGAAAGTTTGTCAGCATATGGAGCCACTTGCACTGTCTTTCTCCACAAGCCAGGTCTGATGAGGATGGTCAGAGTTTTCATCACACCCACCCCCCTGCCTCCGAGTGGGAAGCCGGAGCTAGTGCTCCAGCCTTACAGTTACATGACGACTGCAAGGCTGGAGCAGCAGTGCGGGCTTCCCACTGCAGGGGGACTAAGTTCGACCCGTAGACCACTTGTAAAGAAGCCACAAACCCTGGATCGCACTTTGAGAACCACTGTTTAACTGAATGTTAAAAGCATGCCAAACTTTCTAATGTGTTACATAGTATTTTGCTATATCACTTTACTGTACTATTTAACATATTATAGTCTAGATATCTCTTGCTGCTGTGGCAAAAAAAAAAAAAAAAAGAATTTGAGGGAGGAACATTAGTAACGCATTCAGAATACTGGGCAGTATAGTTCTCCTAAAATGCTAAAATTGTGTATCCTTCAAATACCTATTAAAAGCCATTGTTTCATCTTACAGTAAGAAGAATGGCTGCACTGAACTGGAAACCATTTGTTTATGGAGGCTTAGCATCAATCACTGCAGAATGTGGTAAATAGTTAATCTGTGTGCATGATGTATCTTACATTAAGAGGTTCACTTGCAACTCACAAATTTATCTAATATGAAAAACAAAATAGTTACTGCAACAGATTACTAACTTTCATTTAAAAGTTCTTCCAGAAGGACTTGCATTTTAAAGGTCTATTGCTTTTTGTCTAAAATATGTATTTTTGGAGTAAAAGAAAAAAATAGTCACTAACACAATTGATAATACTCAAGAGTGTGCTTTCATATTGACAAATAGTTTTCTAACGTTAACTTGCCTTTTTAAAGAAAAAGGAATTGTTTGCTCCAGGATATATATCCTCGAGTGCTTTTTACATTTTTGTTAAAAGGGAAACCCCCATGAATACTGATTTTTGTGTGTGTGTAAGAGAATGTATATGGCATTGAATCTGGAAATGTGACATAGGAAATAGAGCCATAAGATCAGTACCAAGTCTTGCATGACAAGCAGTTTCAATTTAGTCTGTTGGATTTTTAGGATGGGTTCTTTTTCTCTTTGAACAGAATTTTATAGGTGGTAAGGGTACAGAAAATAGAAATAACAGCAGTTAAGTAAATGGTGAACTAAAGTATTGTATCTACATTTATGAGAATATTTTTGATTAGTTAGTAGTTGTCCTATAGAGTATTATGATATGGTAGTCATCTGATGAAAGGCTAAAACTCAAATAGTGATTATAGGGGATAGAAATAAAGAAGGCATTTCTCTCTCAGGCCTAAAGAGAATTTAACATGTTATCATAAGCAGTTCCTCTTTTGGAAGAAATAACTTTCTTTTGATTAGTAGTCAGTAAGTGTCCATATGGTTTCTGATTCCCAAAAATTTTGCCCTGGTGTACAGCTTCAGATGTCTTAACAAAAATCAAGTTAGCTTTTCAACTCACTTATGATAACTGTAATTTAGCACGCAATCTAGATGTCCTGAATCATTATTTTCACTAGCTTTGAAGTAACACAGTACACTTATTGATCAATGTTCCTGGTAATCTTTTCCATCCATTTGCAGAATACATTTTTTGTGCATTGAGGCATGTGCAAATGTCCACCACCGGGAGAGAAACAAAGCTGAATGCTTTGCTGATTAACTGAGTAGAATTGGAATCTCTCCTGAGCAGCCACAGAAGTGCACAGCTTACAGGAACACTGCTGTTAATGTATGATCTCACAGAAAATTAACTTGGAGAATCTGCTCTTAAGGTGCACCCATTTAGAGTCCATTTCTGAAGGCCTTTACTTGAATAAGTAATTTCTTGTTCATTGTCTTCAGTTACAATTGTCAGTCACATGATCAAGGAATTTGCAGGTCCAGGCCTTCAGTTTCTTATGTAGTTTGGCAGTTCCTGTTCTGACTATTATTGAAGCACTGCCTGTCCACTGTACAGCTCTCTCGAAAGCCATCTATTATGGCTCTTTCTTAGAGTGCAAATGACTGACCCATTCTGTTAGCCTGCAGTTAATTGACATTTTGTTTTGTCTTTTGGGGTTTTTTTAACATATCATCATTGGATAGACAAATGTTTCATGTTAAATTAATTATCTTTTTCCTTCCCTGACTTTAAGGTACTTTCCCAATTGATCTGACCAAAACCCGTCTCCAGGTTCAAGGTCAAACTAATGACGCCAAATTTAAAGAGATTCGTTACAGAGGAATGGTGCATGCACTAGTGAGGATATGGAGAGAAGAAGGGTTGAAAGCACTGTATTCTGGGTAAATTAAATATACTTTATGTAACCAGTTTGCGTTTGTGAATTTTGGGACAGTTTATGAAAAAATTATTTCACATACAACAGCATAGTATTTTATAAATAAGATTTTTTTTTTATTTGGCTCAAAAGAGATCCTGGGGAGAGGTAAGCCACATTTTACAAAATATTGGAATAGAAATGTTTTAGAATGTAGTGCATAATTTCAAAGTACAATTTTTTTACATCGTGGTAATTGCTATGTCTGAATAGCATCTTATTTTTAATAAAACTTACCTACACTAATAAAAAGGTTTTCCTAATTTGCTTTGCAATCATACATGTACTGTTATAACTATTTTCATCCATTTTATATTATTTTTGGAAAAGACATTCAAATAGTGCAATAAAATACTATGTAACTTTCACCTAAGTTATTCAGAAAAGGAATTTTTACTGCAATTTTGTAAGATAATCCCTCTATTAGTAATGTAAGTCACATACAATGGGATAGCAAAAGTAAATTTAAATCCCAACTTCCTCCACAAAAATAACTTCATTTGTGTGGTGCCATTGGGAATCAATATGCAGAGTTTGCATCTCTACTACAGTGGCGATTAATATAGGTAAGAGCTAGCATAGAAATAAAGGAGGAGTGTGTTCTGTTAGCTGAAGCAAACATGTAATAGCAAAATGATCTCATGTCAACTTGTTGCACATGCAGTGCATCAACTATAACAGTAAAACTCTACTTGGCTTTCACTATTGTAATTTTTAACTCTTTAAACTCTCATGGTTAGTGTCGAGATACTTTCCAAGTACTACATCAGATTACAGGAAATTTAATTACTGTTTTAACATTTTTTCAGAGAGATTTTCAGCTAGTGGCCAAGTAGAAAAATATTACTAAATCCTTACTAGTATGGATTGTAACAGTTAGGATTTTTCCTCAGCCCTGTAAAGAGTGGGTGGCACCACTGCACCTTCATTTTTTTCATTCTTGAATATCATCTTCACTGAAATTCTTTTCCCCTACCTGTAACTGGTTCTGAAATCATCTGGTTTCAATGAACAAACCTTTCACTTTTTGTGCACATCCTGAGTTCAGCCTAGCCTATCCTAAAAATTGTTGAATGAACCATATCTGTTACCAAGATTTCAGGAAGTATTGAATGTATTTATTATTTGCTGCTTGCTGTTTTTATAGGATTGCCCCTGCGATGTTACGCCAGGCATCATATGGAACAATAAAAATAGGCACTTACCAAAGCTTGAAGAGAATGTTTGTTGAGCAACCTGAAGGTGAGTGTTTCAGCTTTACCACTGCTTGCTAATATATTTAATCTAGAGTTGTGTATATTGTTTCCATTTCAGTCATGTCATCCGTACATACATTGTATTTGTGTAATGTATATATGCAGCTACTTTGTTCCTTTAAAATGATTCTTCAAATGTAATTCCAACAAAAAATGAGCTGACTAAAAAGTTAACTGAGGTTTAGCTCCTTATTTTAACTGCCTTTCATTAAAGAAGGTAAAGCATTGACTTGCACTTGGTGTCTTATCACAGTGTATAAGCCTATGGCTGAGAGTTTGTTTTTACTTCTGGAATAGATGAAACCTTGGTGATAAATGTATTATGTGGCATTCTTTCGGGGGTGATTTCATCATCTATTGCCAACCCTACAGATGTTTTGAAGGTAAATCATTTTTTTTATCAAGTTTCTCTTTTTGACATAGGTTTTTTTTGTATTCTTGAGATGAGAATAGGCTGCTGCTGATCATTGCATGCTGTGTTCTGTTTTAAATTTACTTGCTTTCTCAGTAATTCAAAAGGTTCCAGGGGAAGAACTGAACTGTAGAAAATTCCCTCCAGCATGCTGGTCAGTTGGAATCATGTAATTTGATTAAAATTAGTGTCTTTGGTGGGCAAGAGAACCACTTGATCACTTAATTTTTTTGCTTCAGAGCACAACGAACTACTAAAGTTGCTCTTCCCTCCTCCTTCCCCTTCATCCATCCCAAACTTGACGTGTGCTGAAGCTGTACTCTAAATTAAAAAATCTGTAGGAGTTGACCTATACTGCTTCCAGTGCTGTTCCTTTGGAAGTATGTAGAGGACCACTTACCCATCACTGACATGCAGAAGTCTATGGGTTAGACAAATTAAGGTTCTTGATGAAAAATCATATGGGTCAGGATCTCTATTCTGTTTCCTATGGGTCTCAAGGGGGAAAGTAGCACAATCTCTTTTTGAAATCATGCCTCTTCATGGTGCAGTGCCACTGTGTGAAATCATCAGCACCACAGTTTCCGCAACAGTTTTAAAATTTGTGGGTATCTAGTGTTTAAGTAGTGATAAGACTTGATCCTATTAAACTTAAAAGATCATGGCCTGAAATTACTTGGCTGCTTTTGCACATGATAAAGCTTCCTTAGAATTGAGAAAAAAATATTGCTTTTTATATAGTGCCTAATTTTAGTCCTCCTTCCTCTCAAGTAAAATAGAATGAAAATAAGTTGTTACAACTTCCTATTTCATAGAAGGGGTAGTGAAAGTATCAACACAGGTAAGACTTTATTGGCTCCCTTCTGGAATGATAGTAGACATTGTGACAGAACAATATCCAGGATAAATTTTAATGAATGAAGTTAAATATTATAGTTTGTTTTTAGAGTTTGTAACTTTTTAAGAAGGGTGGTGCAAACGATTCCTCTGGTTATCAGCCCTTTGAAGCCCACCTCTGCAGAGCTTTGCATATATTTTTTCTAATGCTTTCTACCTGAAGAACAAATCTGCTTGCTTGAAATAGCACTGTGGTAACTCATAATAGTACATAATGTTGTTGTCAATCTCAGAGGAGATAAGTGAATCAGGCCTGCTTAGACAATCTTTTTTGTTGGCAAAGTCATATGGTCAGGAGTCTGAACAGCCTGTAGATACTCCAGTCAGAAAGGGAGGGAGATGCATGCCTCTATAGAAGAGGCAACAGTTGGGAAGCTGGAAGCCTACAGGGGGTGCCCTGGCTGGACCGTAGAGAGAGAATACAAGTGCGGTTGCCTTGGACTTGTGACAGGCTCCATTTCAGAGTGATGGTATGAATGCTATGTGGGCATTTCAGAACTGGGCTGGGTGACAACACTTTTAACTCCCAAAATTAGGGATGAATACTTATTAGCTTGTCAGACTTAACATGAATTTAGCAGTTTGTCCTTGAAATATACATTTCAGATCCAAAAAGACAAGTACATAATTCTTCTCAGCTGAAACTCTCCTCATATTGACCTTCTGTGTTAAGATGTAACTGAGTTCAAGGGAGAACACTAAGGGACGTTATACAGAAGTCTTCTGTGAATCTAATCCACATATTAGGGCACCAATTCAAAAATAGCAATGGTTTGTGGTAATTAAAGAGCTACACTGAGTGCTAGTTCTAATTCAGCTGTTCCAAATGTAGCAGCTGCACTTGAAAGACATCTGATACGTACCTACAGATAGCTGGTGTTACTGTGATAGTCAGTCCATATTCATATAGATAAGAAGAAAATATATTCTGAAAATGTTGTGAACTGTATTTTATAGCACCTCTTTGTAATATTGAGAAACTAGATAAAATTCTAATTCAGTGCTTGAAAACTGATAACTGCTTTTTGTTTTGGGCCAAGTTAGATCAGAATGCAGGCCCAAGGCAGTATGATTCAAGGAGGAATGATGGGCAATTTTATACGCATTTACCAAAAAGAAGGCACTAGAGGACTATGGAAAGTAAGTTATTAAACTATTATACTAACCCTTCTGAGGTTGTTTTTGGCAAAAGTACATAAAAATCCATTAATTATTGCAAGTATTGTTGTATGTATCTCTGCAATGTCAGCCAAAATTATTGGTGTAGGATGTGCCTAAAGTTGCAGATGTCTGAATTAATATTGTAATTGCTATACGGCTTGCCATTCAAGGATTTCAGAAATGCTGTAGAAGTACTAATGAATGTAGATCCCCGTCTTTGGAGTGTGTCTTCGTTTTACAAAAGGAGCATATGATGTATGTGGTTACAGAGATCCCCTTCCTTGAGACTGTCACTTGATGTGCTGAAAATACTACTGAGCTCACCTTTCTGTCCCCTGGAATGCCCTACTACCCTGTCCTGCAGAGGTTCTTGCTCAGGTCAACTGAAGTGATAGCACAGTTTTGGGCTCTCAGCCCACAGCAGAGCAACACAAATAACTGTTATCAACTCAGCACTGGTAAGGCTCAGTCAAAGGGACTTGACAAAGCACACAGATGTACAGTCAGTGGAACTGGAACACCAGAAATCTGTCTTACTCTGCCTAAAATTTACAGAGTAAGCTCATGAGTTGTTTGCCCCTTTTATCAATGAAAGAGATAGATGCATAGTTCTCAACCCCCTAAGTAGCAATTATTTATGCAGGGTTTATTAATAAATGAAAGGTGTTCTATTAAGTATCAAGATTATGATTCAAGTAGTTGCAAGTGATAGCAGACAGGTCAAAGTAAATTACTAAGCAAAATAAAACAATACACACCAGCTAAATTTAATACACTATAAGAAAATGTGTACAGATCATCACTTCTCATCTTATTTCTTATTTCAGGTAAAGTCCTTCTCAGGTCAGAAGTGTCTTTTTTGACCTGGGTCCAGCAGTTCTCCTCCCACCCATCATTAGTCCTTTTGTTTCCAGGTATTTTCATGTATCCTCTTGGAGAGGGTAGGCAGTCTGTAAAGCCAACTGAAGACCCTTATTGTTTACTTCCATTGTCTTATGTAGAATTACCCTAGGGTGGGAAGCCTTTGTTCCATTCCCCACTACACTGTAGAAAAGTACAAAATTTAAGATGGATTTCAGCACCAGGTGACATGGTCACATGTCTTTCTAGGGCTAATCATAGTCCAGACTTTCATGAAAAGCAAGACTATTCAGATATTCCCACATAATGGGCCATTAAGTTCCTTAAATACTACCAATGGCCCTCACTTAGCATGTCTAAGTCAGTAAATGGATTTATGCTTCATATTACAAATACAGTGAGGAGTCCTGTGGCACCTGAAGACTAACAGATTTATTTGGGCATAAACGTTCATAGGCAAAGACTTGCTTTGTCAGATGTATCACTGCTGCTCTGCATGTTTTCAGCAGTTGCACAGTTACTTAAGTGTATCTTAACATCCCTGCTTTAACAGTAATATATTTTCAGAATTAATGATCATTTAAGCAGTTGTAATTATTTCATAGGTTTGTGGCTGAGCTGCTACCATGGCTAGTGGTAATGTCTAGCTCATAGCATTTTTCATTACTTTACAAAACAGGTTGACATCATTATTCCTATTCTCAGCAGGCCGGTAGCAGAACCAGAAATAGATCCAAGGTTTGCCGAGTCCATTTCTGTGCTCTGTCTACCAGCCTCATTGTTATGTGATTCCTACATGCACCTGCACCCTCCTGTGCACTTTATTACAGTGCAGCAGGGACAGAGGTCATTGTCTGAAATGTTTTGAAGGGTATAACTGCTAACGGTGGGTAAAAGGAATCAGACTTCATCCCAAACTCTTGATAGTTTTATTATATGGCATTTTGAATAATAAGCAATTGAGAAAAGACTGGTGTCTCTGTCCCCAACTCCTTTGCTACCATGCCTTGCAACATCTAGTCCCAAGCCAGCATTTAGCTCTCCCTTCCTTTCTAGTCTCAAGTAGCCATTAGCACAAAAAACAAGGGTGGAGTAAAATTTAAAATTAAACTGAACTGAGAAGTAAACTAGCACAATTTGAAGTGCCTGTTTCACTCCAGCTTGTTGATCTCTGGTATGGTTTCCTCTTTTTTTTTTTACTTATGAAAATTATGGCTCTTTTATAGTTGTAAAAATTCAGATCTGTCCCAGACTGCAAATATGAGAGGTTCAAAAACAATAAGGAAGAGACTCATATCACAGAATAATTGCTTCAGCCTGGCAAACAATAGCCTTTGAATTTTCTTTAAAGAAAGACCGTAGTGGCTGGCTGTGAGCAGTCCAGGCACGCAGCTGAGAACTACCAAGAGCCACATTTCTTTAAGCAAAGAGCCACGGGTTGGCCATCCCTGGCATAAAAGGTGGTTCCTTGCTGCGTAAACTTGATGTGGCACCTTCTGATGCATATAATGGGCAGTAACTTACTGGAGGATTCCACACTTTGTTAAACTGGGCCCTCTATGTCCCTGCTTCAGTCTAACGGCACAGCTGGGGAAACCTGCCTATCTGGTCCACCCCATGTAGGAGACTTGATTGCCTTGCCTTGTCATGCCACTTCCTGGGTTTAGAGGTTTCAATTTGCTTTACTTTCAGGACCCCCTGGCTCATATCGAGAGCAGCAAGAAGGGTTCCTATCTTCAAATCAGTAGGACTCTCCAAGATCTTGGCATACACGGGAAGGAAGAGTGGAGGGTTGGCTGCGGCCACCACCTCTTTTCTCCCCTTTCCTACCACCTATTTCCCTTACCTCAACCTCTTCTGCACTTCTCTGCCTTTAATTGGCAGGTGTTTGCAAGTGTATTTTTTACTTAGAAATGGCTTAAGCATCTTTTGAATTACCTTTTGTACTAAAATTATATTTTCTCCAAACAAAAAAAAAATACCGTCACACAGGTTATACAAAATATGCATATATATGTTTCAAAGATTTCTGCCAAGTGGAAGTTTCAGACTTTCATTGCCTGCATGTAGCTTAAGTTCAATGACCGTAGCGTGTCCCCACAAGCCATCCAAGTCATGTGGAAACAGGCTGACTGGAAACTCCTTGGCAAGTATTTCTGCATGTGTACTTTGTAATTTATTTGGCACATGATTGAGTGCAAATCTCTCTAGCAAGTTTAACTCTTTTTTAAATCTACATTTTCAGTATTGCTTCCCCAAAGGGATAGTGCTTACCATGCATTATCTGGGATATGATCAGAGCCATGATTTAAGCCCCAGATCTGCACAAAACACATTCATGCAACTTTAAAAAGACAGTGTTTAATGTTAAAGGTCACCTATTTTTCCTTCCCCCTTCTCAAATATCCCCGAGTTTGGATAGTCAACTCTGTCAACCCCCTTGAAGTAGAGATCATTTCAAGACAATCTGAATAAGCATGTGGCTACTAGAACACTTAGAATCAGCCTTTAAACTGGGCTTCTCAGCTTTACTTCTGCTATAAGTTACTGTCAAAAATTGTCTTCTCTCCAGCTGAAAACTCTTAGGATATGTCTACACTGCATGCTTATTTCAAAATAAGCTATTCCAGAAGAAATACTCTGAAATAGCTTATTTTGAAATAGCATGTTTACACTACAGGGAAGCCTCAAAATTAGTTCGAAGCAGGCTTCCCTAACATGGATGAGCTACCTTGACATAGAGCCTCAGAAGGCACTGGGGAGTAATTACTTTGAATGGGCCCAGGGAGGAGCTATTTCAAAATAGCAACAGTGGAGTGTCCACACTACAGCTATTTCGAAATAGCTATTTAGGAATTGGCGTTATTCCCTGTGGAATGAGGTTTACGGAAGTCAGAATAAGCCCTCTGTTATTTCAAGTTTATTTCAAAATAAAGAATTGCTGTGTAGATGCTCGCATTATTTCGAAATAACAGCTGTCATTCTGAAAATGCTGCTGTGTAGATGCACCCTTATTTACCTTGGTGGCTATTCAATATTTCTTTGTCACAAGAAATAGAACTCTAATGAATTAACCTCAGGTTTGCTGTTTACCTTTATTGTCTGACTTAAAACTGAAAGACCTTTAAATTAATATAGTATAACTTGGTTTAAATAGCTTCAGTATGGGGAAGCTTGCATCATTAGATGAATGTTTATGGAAGCAGGGGACCAGATGGGTCTGGGGATTCGTAATTGGAATAGTCTCTTGTTTTGTAGTTTTCTGGTTCAGACCTAACCTAGGCTAGGTCTACACTGGACCCCTTTTCCGGAAAAGGGATGCAGATGAGACA
>CM057845.1:263258070-263272250 GCA_030068395.1 Apalone spinifera
ACCTTCTCCAATTTCGCCACATCTTTCTTGAAATGTGGTGCCCAGAACTGGACATAGTACTCCAAGTGAGGCCTAATCCGTGCAGAGTAGAGCGGAAGAATGACTTCTCGTGTCTTGCTCGCAACACACCTGTTAATGCATCCTAAAATCATGTTTGCTTTTTTTGCAACAGCATCACCCTGTTGACTCATATTTAGCTTGTGGTCCACTATAACCCCTAGATCGTTTTCTGCATTACTCCTTCCTAGATAGTCGCTTCCCATTCTGTATGTGTGAAACTGATTGTTCCTTAAGTGGAGCACTTCGCATTTGTCCGTATTAAACTTCATCCTGTTTATCTCAGACCACTTCTCCAATTTGTCCAGATAATTTTGAATTATGATCCTATCCTCCAAAGCAGTTGCAACCCCTCCAAGCTTGGTATCATCTGCAAACTTAATAAGCGTATTCTGTATGCCGATATCTAAATTGTTGATGAAGATATTGAACAGAAGCGGTCCCAAAACAGACCCCTGCAGAACGCCACTTGTTACTCCTTTCCAGCGGGATTGTGAACCGTTAATAACTACTCTCTGGGAACGGTTATCCAGCCAGTTATGCACCCACCTTATAGTAGCCCCATCTAAGATGTATTTGCCTAATTTATTGATAAGAATATCATGTGAGACTATATCAAATGCCTTACTAAAGTCTAGGTATACCATGTCCACCGCTTCTCCCTTATCCACAAGACTTGTTATCCTAACAAAGAAAGCTATCGGATTGGTTTGACATGATTTGTTCTTTACAAATCCATGCTGGCTGTTCCCTATCACCTTATCTTCCAAATGTCTGCAGATGATTTCCTTAATTACTTGTTCCATTAGTAGTTGACTGTCTGATAAGCATACTGGTCACTTACATCCCTAGTCCATAGAGGTTAGTTTGAGAACATCTGTTGTAGGTCATGGCTGAATTTTTGGGGGGGCAGTATGGGAAAGTTTGTATTGCCACTATGCTTTTCCTGTTCTGCAGACTAACGCCAGTTCCTAGGGTGGTCTGTCTGGGATCTTTTATACACCTCTACCATACACCATTTTATTTTTGGAAAACAATAGTGTATATTCTCAGTCTAAAAGCACCTAGGAACTATGTTCATAAAACAAGTTTTGTAATCTAAAATGTAATGGTATTTCTCAGTTTTTTCAATCGGACATACATGATTCTGTTTTTAAAATATCTCAATTATAATACACTTGTTTTGCCAGGGGGTATCCCTCACAGCTCAGAGAGCCGCTATTGTTGTGGGAGTGGAGCTGCCGGTCTATGATCTCACCAAGAAACACATAATTATGTCTGGACTGATGGGAGACACTGTGTATACTCACTTCCTGTAAGTCTGAACAAGCATAAGAGTTAAGTTTTCAAAAATCTAGTTGTATGATTAAATACCTTTTCAGAGTAGAAATTCATTTCTTAATGTTGGAGTCTTCAGAGGATGTACTTCTTGTATTTTTTTTCTCACTTTCAGTTGAGATGTAAAGACATCTGTTAGGTCTAAATGTTTCTCTGTAGTAGTTTTTCAAATGATAGCTCATGCCATGGAAGCTAAGTTTTCTGTGCTACTTACATGTTTTTGGCCTCTATGAACATTTCTATGCTTCTAAATACCTGTAGATGAGTGTAAAGGATGGATTTTTAGTGTGAGGCTTCTTCCTGATTGTTACTCTGTAGTTTAACCAATTAAAGCCTATGATGTATTTTCTTCAGATAACTATTTTTTCAGTTAATTTAACAGAAATGCAAACACAACTTTTAGCTATAGCACAGATATTTTTAATTTTTCCAGATGTGTGTTTCTTTATTTCGAAACTGCTGGTCATATGTTTTTTTATAATGGATTATCTTTCATTAGTTCAAGCTTCACCTGTGGATTAGCTGGAGCACTTGCATCAAATCCAGTTGATGTTGTTAGGACACGGATGATGAATCAGAGAAGATTTCAAGATGGGACACATTCAGGGTATAAGGGTACTTTGGATTGCTTGTTACAGGTAAGTACAAAGTGTATAGCAACTAGTGATAACATTTATACAATCTTTGGTATCAAACAAAAATTAGCGTTTACCTGCATTGTAGGTAGAAATTGTTAGCTATTTTAGAAAACCAATTATTGTAGAGAACTCTGAATAATACACTTCAACATTTGAACTTGCTGTGCCACAAGTTTTGCATCTTTCAAAATTTTAGACTCAAATCATGCCCCATCTTTCCTACCTTCTGTTTAAAAACTATTCTGAGTGCTGATAGGAAGCAAGGAGGTCTGCCTGCATCATAGATTCATTCCTGCTAGTATTTAGGTTAGGTTGACTAAAGGGGAATTTTTCTGATGTGAACACACTTTTTAAAAAAGGTACTGAAATACGTACCATTAAAGTGTTAGTTGAAATATTGGGGACAAAGAGAAATGTGAATTCTTCCCTTGAATATTAGGGGGAGGGTTAGGGTGACAGCTTTTGCATTTGTTGTTGGGATGATGAGAGGTGTGGTATAGCCAAAAAATCAATCTAATGGTCTTTAAAAAAAAATATAGTTTTTTCTCCTTTTTCACAGTTCTTGCTGCTACTTCTCATTTGTAGTAGGGATATAAGCAACTAGTTGCTTCCTTCTCTTGCTGCCTCTCTCATCTCCCCCTTGCTACCTCCCTTCTGATAAAGAGGATGGGATGCTGGGGGAGCCATCTTAAAAGCTCATTCCCTCCAGCTCCCTGGGAGGGGGCAAGACTGCAGCAGTGGCATTCCATCTCTGAAATGTACAAGAGTTCCTGCTGGGGCTCTTGTGCATTTGAGTGGAAGCCTGGTATGGAGCCTGGGGCCAGCAGGGGGGACAGAGCATTCTTCTCCCCTCTCCTCCCTGAAAGTACATTTTTTAGCAGGCTGGCTGACAGGCTGGCTCAGTCCTGGCTTGCACTGCGACCCAGCATCAACTCCCTTGCCAGCCCCTAATGCGTATAGTGCAGAGCCACAGTGGGGGTTGATGCTGGGTCCCAGCACGAGTTGGGACTGAGCCAGCCTGCATGCCAACTCTTGGTGCTGGGATCCAGCATCAATCCCTGGCCGCGGCTCTGCAGCACAACTGGTTGTAGTGCAGAGCTGCAGTGGGAGGAGTTGCTGGACCTGGCAGGAGCTAGGATTGAGTGGAGCAGTGCTACCCCTTATCGATTAATGGTGTAGTTGACAAAATTTGTGTCAATCACATGATTAACAAATTACATGCTTCTTAACATCCCTAATTGGGATGAAGCAAGCCTGGATTATACTTTTGTCTGAGGGGAGGAAGCTTTAAAACCTATCCACCAGTTTGTGAAAAAGGAGTAGGAAACAAAAGCAGCTTTTTGAAAGGGTTATGGGAAATAAAATTAAACCTACTGTTGCTGAATATTTCTAAGTGTGGGGAAAGATTTTTTTTTTTAAGTCACAGATTTATCCTTTTTTAACTAGCTCTGATTCTTAATATTATGTCTGATATTTCCAGTTTTTTTTACTGGACAAAAATAACCTCCTCACTAGACCTAAATATAGTTTTTAATACCTCTTGTCTAGTAAAGTTAATTAGTTCTATACAGCTTCTGTCAGTTTGGATCATTTAATTTTAAATTGTCATGGTTAAAATAAGATCTTAATTTGATATTGGGGAATATTTATTGTCCTATTGCTACTTCTACTAGAAGCTCACTGAGCAGCAGGCTTAAATTACAAATTAAAGGTTTTGGAGAGGTAGTCATGACTCTTTTCTTTGCCCATAAACTGGATGGGAAGTAATTCTGCAACATTCCCAGTCTGAGTTGCTATGAGACACAAGACTATTACTGTGAATGACACAAAGTGTTTTCCTCCACCACAGAACACCTTGGCATTCATCAAATAAGGTATTAGTTGTTCTTTGGGTATAATGTTTCAGTGAAACTTTTGTTTCATTCTTTACTCATTCAAATGTGATTTTTAAATATTTGTTTCAGACATGGCGGTATGAAGGCTTTTTTGCTTTATATAAAGGATTCTGGCCAAACTGGTTGAGACTTGGTCCTTGGAATATTATTGTATCCTCTTCAGAAGTGTTTGGAAATGCTTATTAAACTTGTCTGTGAAGAGCAGCAAGCATTGAGTAAACACACAATTGACTACTGTATTGTACTTCATATAAAATATTTGTAACTTGTCAGTGTAAAAATAAATTTAATCTCCATCTCTCTATAAATGGAGCACTATTGGCATCTAATATTTTAATATTCTCTAAGATATACACAAAATTGAATCTCTGATTATAATCTTTTTTCAAAACACTTTTTCCTTTAGCCCCCAATTTCTCATTGCATGTTTTTAGATTGCTGTTTAGTTGATGTAATAGTGACCAGGTCAATTAGCAATTGCAGATGATCAAGATTTTTAACACCACTTTTCTGCTGTTATATAACTTGTATAGTAGACCATTTGCTATCTGGTTAGCCTTAAGTTCTCATTGCTTTGTGAGAAGCTGAGGCACCTGTGATTTTCCTTTCTCTTTCCCCACAAATGAGAATCTGCATACCTTTATAGTTTCAGCCACTAAGAAGATAAGAGCAAATATAGTGGGTTCTTCTCCTACTGTGGCCTCTGACCTTTCCCCAATTATAACTTGCATGTTTAAAGTGCTTGGGCTAGAACTTATGGAAGATTAGGCTGCTCTAGGAGGCACATTCTACTTGTAAGAGTGACATGCTCTGAAATAAGTTTCTCTTTTAGCAGTTTGCTATGATTATTATTTAGATATCTTTCTCTGTGCCAAAGACTCTAGGGAACATTATAGTAACTGCCAGAGTGGAATGACCTGTCTTGTGGTGGTGAGGATGATGGGAGACATTTAATGGCAGATCAAAGTTCCAAAAACGTAGTCAGTAGTTAAGTGAATGCAGTAAGTATTATGCATCACAAATACGTTTAAACCAAAAAATGCAAATATCTGCACTTGTTTTCCTTGACCAGTTGCACCAGTTCTTTTTGACGTATGAACAGCTGAAGAAATTGGATTTCTGAAAGATGCTAATTGTTAAATTAGTAAACTGTGCTGACATGGTATTTGAACTCAAAGCCTCTTTTTTAAAAAAATGTTCTTCAGTGTTTTCTCATCAGAGAATAAGACTTGCTAGCAAGAAGGTCATCAGAAAAACATTGTAAATCAAGACCACACATAAAATGTCAGAACTGTGGATGCTTAACTGATGTGCCAAACACTGTGCACCAATTATTGAAGTGGAACCTAAAGTTGGCAGAATTCCTATCAACTGTTTAAATGATATTGGACATAATGTATGATATAACCCCAAAGGTTTTTCTGCTGAAATGTACTTCTGGATGAGTTCTTAATAGGAAAAGAGCTACAACTATGTTTGTCTAGAGGTAAGTAGGTAATGGAAGAATCCATGCTCATAAAACGTAATGTATTAATGTCATAAATATTTGATTACATTGACATTTTCAGCACATTGGAGTTCAAATGTATGATGTTGAAAATGTTGTTCCCAGTGATACTCAGTTTTTGTAAAAATATTTGTTAAAAGAACTTCTGGATTCAGAGCACATTTTTGTTTTTTTATCATTTAAATGTATATGTAACTTATATTAGGAGCAAGGAAGCTGCAACTTAACATAAATGCCAGACTTCTCAATCATGCAAAATGGTGACATTACAAGTTAAGACACCTTTTTCTTGTTCAATAGAAGGAACTCTAACGTGGTTCATCAAGAAATATCTATGGGCTTTTTAAAAAAAAGTAATAGAGCATTCACTCCCATCTTCCTTTTGTGTGTGTGTGTGTGTGTGTGTGTGTGTGGCGGGGGGGAGGGGAATTAATTTTTTAGTACTTGTTTGGCTCTTATGAAGAGCTTTAAGCAATTAATGGCCATCACATCTGAAAGATGTGTGCCATGCATTGCAGCAGTTGAACCACTGAGACCTCAAGAAAAGCAGACGCTTGCATACATCCCAAAGATGTATTGCTACCTTCCTAAACAAGAATTATAGTAGAATTGTGCTCATCCCTGTTGTTTTCATTCAGCAAAATGAGTCAGTCAAGGTTACTTAAATACTACTTTTTTTTAAAGATCAGTGAGCGTTGACGTCTGTGCAGAATTTACTTTTTGAGTTGTGCAACAAAACATGTTGCCATAAATTGAAGAACTAATATCATGATTATTGTATGGATGCAATTTATTCAGTTATAAAAGCATGGGGAATGTGTGGTGTCTAAGTGAAGAATGCTTATTATGCATCACTGCAACTTGCTGTGTAAAGTCATTACAGTGTACAGTTGTGCTGTATGGTGATTTCATCTTGATACATTCGTTATCAATATCTGCATATTCATACATTCCACTTAAAACAATTCATGTTCTATTGTGAATGTCACTCTTAGCATTTCAGTGTTTAAATGGCTAATTTCAAGATGCATAAAGTAGGTATTTTTAAATGCACAAGGCACTTTTCTTCTGAAAATATCAAGAGTTAAGGTAAAAGCATAATTTTTCAAAGGGTTTGAATGTTTTTAAGGTAAAAATTATGTTGCATAGTTATGCTCGGAGATGCTGTCTGTTACTGCAATTCTTAAACTTTTGTGTAGAAATGTCTATAAAATATTTTTGTACAGAATGTAAACCAAAATTAAGGATGTATAACAAACTTTTAGAATGAGTAAAATGCATTGCCCCTAAATTGAGGGACACTTGCTTACAAATAGAACCTAAGGATTGTTCTGAGGCATTTGGTAGAGTGTAATTGGGATGGTCAGTAAGGGAGAATTTTTGCTGATAATGCAAACTGTGTATTGTAGTTCATTATTTAGCTACATTAAAATTAGGTTACTGTATCAAATGTATTTCAGATAGTCTCAATGGGCTAATAGTAACAAAAATCACATGGGAAGGTCAGACAAGCTACTTCACTTCCAATTTCACAGGCCTGCAGACCAAAGGGTTCCATGACAGAAAGGTCAGACTGTCCTCTGGATGTTGAGAACTTAACACCAGAGTCTCTTATCCTAATTGGAATGCCTTTGTTTGGAAAGGGTTGCTGTGGGAAAAATGGAAATCCTGACAGCAACTGTGAGTGTTCAGAAGCTCTCCTAGTTCTTTGTGTCCCTCTTGTCCCAGTGTCCTTGATAGAGAAGAATTAATGTTTCCCAACCTCTTCTAAACCACAAATCTGTTACAATAGAAAAGTGTTGGGATCACCTTCCCATCTAATTATAAACAAAAGGAAAGGTGTTTGCAGTTTCCCAAAGTAAGAGCCCATCTCACAGATACTGAAAACACTGGCTCACAATCCTAAATGGCATGAAGACATCAAAATAGACTTGTCCAGCAGCACCAGGACTCTTAAGCTACTTTTCTTAAGGAAAAGTCTGTGGAAAATGTTAAGATGTTAAATGTTTGAATTTGTCAATTGTAATTTTACTTACATTTGCATACGAATAGTATGAGATTCTTGCAGAGATGCTCTATTTTGTGCTATGACTGTAACTTTCAGTGCTTCTTGATATGCAGAATAGGAAGGCTACCCCAATCCACTGTACCAGAAAGCTGAATTTGTGGGCGGAGTATATGCAAATCTGTTACAATTTGCATTAATATGCACCACCTATCAAATGACATTACTAACCATTCATGCTGCAACTTGTAACACTGAAAGGTATATGCAAATATTAAGACAATCCAAGTAATTCTTTTTGTGCCAAATATCATTTAATGAGATGGAGACTCATAGAATTGCATAACTTTGTTTTTCATGTTTGGTCATATCTGTGTGTTCTGACACATTTGAACATTAGCTTTGTTCAACCCAGTTTGTTACTGCTGCGCATACATTTATTGTGCTAATAAAATTATTTATTCATGTAGAATGTTACAGGAAATTGTTTTTATGCTTTGAGTTACTGTTATTCACATGCCTTATCTGCATGGGAAAATGTCATATCTCAGCATAATAAATACATTTGGGGAGACTGTAAAATGCTTTGACCTATGCAGATCTAAAATAAATTTTTACTTGAACTCACTTGGCATGGTTTTTGTCTATTTCAACAATACTTATTGCCAGGGCTTGCCATGCGGTGGCGAGCTGCGCATGCGCAGTTCGTGCGGCGCCGGCTTGTAATCTACTCGCCATAGGCGAGTAGATTACATGATTTGTCGAACCCTGCTTATTGACCTTATTCCTAAGGGTGAAGAGGAATTACAAAGTAAAACATAGATTTCTACCAACCTATTGATATATTGAAAGTTTAACTATTTTTTTTTGTCTTTCACAGTGGGGTTTTTTTAAAGTCCAAACTCTCTTCTCAAAGTACAGAGGTGCTGGGGCAGAAGAAAGCCAGCATGTAAGGCTGTATTTTTAAATGTACTTAACTTGCCAATTTGCATATAGCTGGACTTTAGAGTCATTCCCTCACCCCCCCCCCCCCCCCCCCCCCTTGGCTGGCAGATTCCAGCAGCTGAAGACAATTGTCACCTTTGTCTCCTTTCTCCCAAAAAATTATTTTGGAGAGGCTGGGGGAACTGCAGCCTTGCTACAGGCTGGGAAGGGAGCAAAGATCATCCAGGTAGGATGGTAAAGAAAGGGGATGTGACATGATAGGCTGGATGATCAATTCGGAAGCAGCTCAGGGTATGTCTACACTGCAGGGCTTTTCCAGATAAATGGCCATTTTCCCAAACAAACTACGCTTATGTCCACTCTGTTGCGTTCTTTCGATGGAAAGTCGAAAATGGCTTTTTCCGACAGCAAGACTTTTTACGAGGAAGAAGTCTTTTTTCCAAAAGAGCTTTTTCTGAAAAAGGCATTTGTGGACACGGAAGTGGCTATTATTTCCAAAAGAAGAGGCCTCCAGGAAATAACATAGATTCCCTGATGGCCACTTCATCCAAAGTAATCAGAACTCTATAGTTCCTGTTTCCTGACAGCTGTTAAAGCTGCAGGCACTTGGGACAAGCCTTGTGGCAGGAAGCTAGCCCTGGGAGCTGCACCTCACTGCGCAGCTCTCCCTGCCACACTCATTCTGAGCGATGGCCCAGCCTCAAGGCCCCCGATGCCTCTCCCCTCACCCGGCCTTCCCAAGGAGCAACACCAGGTTCCCAGGACCCAGCCAGGGGCAGCAAATGCTGTCTGGAGCAGAGATCCTGTACCTCCTTGAGCAGTGGAGGGAGGAGACCACCCTAAGATCTCTGCTCCCAGTGCAGAAACACCGACATCTAAAGGCCAAGGCCTGGGCAGAGAGGGGATGTGTTGGAACAGGTCTGGAGTAAGGTGAAGGAGCTCTGCCAGGACTACACCAGTGCCAGGAAGTGCAGCTCTTGCTCAGAGGCAGAACCCCACTTCTGCCCCTACTTTAATGAGCTCCACCAGAGCCTGGAGGATGGGGAAGCCTTTTTTCCCCCTCCACTCGTGGTGATGGACTCAGAGCTCAAGATGCCTGTCATCGCTCACCCAGAGGTCCCTGCCGAGGAGGAGGAGCAGGAGGAGGGAGGAGACAGCAAGCACCACGAGTCTGGGCCTGGACGTATCGCAGGCATTGCCTGACGGCAGGGAGGGATCATCAGGTGAGTGCTCTATTTTTCTCTCCCCCTCCCCTCCCCCCCACAGGGCGGGAGAGATGGGTGCAGAGGGGATGAGGTGCGATGGTCACTCAGCCTGGACATCATGCTGCAGTCAGTGCACATGGAAGCATGTGCAGTGCCAGTCTGCCCCATGCGGCCTTAGAAGGCAGCCCCAGAGCACCGCTAGGATCTTGCTCACAGGCTCAGGGATGGCAGCACACACATCTGACCCCTGGGGGGGATGCCCTCCCACCACCAGCCACCGCTCAAGCAGGCTGGGCACAAGGGCGCATGCACGACCCATACAGACCGAGGAGACCCACAGCACACACCCACAGCAGTGTCATATGAGGCACCACCTGCTCCCGCAGACAGCGATGCCAAGTGCAGGTGTGTGTGTGAGGGCCCCATGGAGGGCCAGGTTGCTGCAGGCCCCCCTTACACCTGTGGGATCCCACTGTGGTTGGAGACTTCCCTTGCCTGCTTGTCTGGGAAGGGGGGGGGGGGAATAGAGGAGGAGGAAGGAAGCAGGCCCTGGGTACCTCGGGGCCCTTGTGAGGCACAGGCCACACGTGACCTTGCTCCTGGGACATCCTTGTCCTCTGGACAGATGATTTTTCGTCCCCCCTCCCCTCAAACATCCCAGGAGCCACTCCCTATGAGGCCACTCCCCCAGCAGCAGGGCTGTGGGAGGGTGGGATGGCACAACCCCCTGGGGATGGGGTTTCTCCCCCAGCCCAGCCCTGTACCCCTCCAACACCCTTTCCCTAGGGTCCCACTTGCCAGTATTTCCCTTCTCCCCCAGGACTGCAGCCCAAGAGTACCTTACCTCCATGAGGAAGGCACCAACAGTGGACTTTCCCATGCTGACCTGGTTGCCCACTGCCCCCTAACTGTCTGGGGTGGTGAGCTTCTCCAAGCGGATGGCAGGCCACAGGTGGGTGTCCTGTCATCGGAGGGCAGGGGTGAGCCAGGCACACAGCTCCATTCAGGTGGCTTTCTGTGTGCGGAAGTTTTGGAGCCACTGCTGGTCCCACCGGTGGGAACTGGTGTCCAGCATCCAAAATCGTGTCTCCACTGTGGGATGCGGTTGCATGGGTCTTGCTCCTGCACGCAGGGAGAGGGTCTCGATGATGAGCTTGTGCAGGGCCATGAAGGCAGCCTGTACAAACTGCTGCAGAAACTGCAGCATGGCAGTGTGGGGACATCGCATGCCCAGAGGCAGCTCTGGCTCCAAGGCAAGGAGTGTGCTGTGGTGTCCTGAAGCAGGGCAATCAGAGTATGCACTGCTGAAGCTTTGCTGTCCCTCGGAGAGGTAGGCAAGCACACAGCTGAAGCAGAGAAACAGCTATGAAGGGGGGTCACTTTAAGTGCATCTCTGTTAGCCTTAGGCAACAGCACTTGAAAGCAATTGCTGACCTCACACTCTGCCCGAGCTGATTCTGGGGGGCAAGATAACATCCACATTGATTGGATGCTATCTTTCGAAAAAAGCAGATGCTCTTTTGAAAAATGTTTTTCCGAAAGATCTCTTCCGGAAAAGCTCCAGAAAGAAGCATGCAGTCTAGACATAGTTTCAGTGAGAGCATCTTGTAGCATTAGAACTTCCTGGAGTTGGCTTCTTCAGTGGCATAGCTTGTGCTTTTCCTCCCTATAAGGCGGGGTGAAGAACCTCAGGCCCAGATGCAGCCCCTGTCTTGCTTGGATCTGGTCCCCTAGGAGATCTGGGATCTTCTCGCATTGGGGAGCCTGGGCTGGCACTCCAGCCCCCTGCCACCTACTTACAGGGCTGGAGCACACACAATCTACTAGCCTGGGCCCCTAGGCTCTGGTATGTAAGGGGAATGTGAGGAGTGCTTTTCCTTCTCAGTCAAGGACTTCTCAACTGTGTGAGGGCCCCCCCCCACTGATTTTTCTGTGTCAGTGGCCCCGACCCAGAAAAGGTTCCACATCTCTGTTATAAGGCACCTAATGCCAGTTACTTGGGATATTTATTAACAGGGCTCTCAGAAAATGTTGGGGTTGGTGAGCACAAAAAGTTAGGGACGACCTAACTGTATAAGGTTATGTCTAGACTGCAGGCTGCTTTTGGAAGAAGCTTTTCCGGAAGAGATCTTCTGGAAAAATGTCTTTCAAAAGAGAGCATCCACACTGCCAAAGTGCATCGAAAAAGCGTTCTGCTTTTTCGAAAAGTAGTGTCCACACTGATTAGACACTGTCTCACATTTAAGTTGTGATTACTATGGATGGAGTGGCCACTAGGGCACCTGTGCTTTTTCCTGGAAGCCTCTTCTTTCAACCTCGCTCCTTCCCCCCCTCCCCCTTTACCATCCCCACACACCTTTTTCCAAAAGAGCTCTTTCAGAAAAAGGCTTCTTCCTTGTAGAAAGAGGTTTACCTCTGTTGGAAAAACCCCTTCGTTCTTTCAACTTTCTGTTTTTAAACCCTGCAGTGTAGACATACCCTAATTGGCAAACTAAGTGGCAATTTAATTGCATTGTGCTTCCTGAGAAGGGCTTTAGCTGTAATTAAATACTTCAGCCAGCATCTGTCTGAAATAGTACATTTAAGCACCTAGATGTAAGGCACAATCAGACCACATTCTATAGCATTAATTTTATGATTAATTTCCATCCACAGAGCTAAGGCTCATAGTGAAATGTAATTTAGCAATTTTTTGACTATCTCTGAAGATGAGGGGTTTTTGCTATATTCCTGGGCAATGTTCCTTTTTTTCTCCCCATCCACGTGCAGGATAAATTGTGCATCGAGGCATGTACGGATGCGCACCACCAGTAGAAACACATGCTGCTGGCTGTTGTGGGCTGTGGGTGCTCTGCTAATCAGCTAAGTGGCATCTGAATCTCTTCTGGGTGCTGCCCAAGTGTGCAGCTTAGAGACACTGCTCAAGCAGCTTGTCCCAAAACCTCATTTTCTTTGTATATTCCCAAGAAGTGTATCCATCAGACAGACTAAATTGCCAGCCTGCACTTCTGGTTCTTGTTGCTCCCTGGCTGCAAACTAAACTATAGCTTTCATTCTCTGCACCTTTGCTGCTTAGTTCTGTCAAAGTCAGGAAGAATGCACTGTAATCCAATTAACCACACTTTTGCAGGGAAAGCTGGCAAGATCCAGAACAGGGAGGGCAAAAAAAGGTGAATGCCATAGCAAAAATGCCAAATGTTGTTTGTACTTTAGAAAAGTTTAACTCTTAACTGTGGAATCTGAATTAGGGATATTAAATATCAGTTAGTTGAATAGTTGATTAACCTTATGAATTCTTATTAGTTACTTGACTATTCTATAGTCCCCTGCGGTGTGGCCGGCAGCCAGTGCACTCCAGCCCCAGTCCCAAGGAACCCCCTGTCACTCCACACTGCTGTCTCTGTTAAAAAAAAAAAAAATCAGCTCCTCCCACGGACCAGCTGCCTGTTGTCCCACGCTGCTGCCTCTGATACTAAGGCAACAGCATGGGGTTGCAGCAGCCCCTGTCTGGGGAAAGGAGGGAGCTAAGTTCCTGGACCTGGCATGAGCTGGAACTGAGCTGGGCTGCCTAGCTTCTAATACACTTTAAATGCAGAGCTGCAGTGTGGGTAGGTCCCAGAGTTTGCATGGGCCAGGACTGAGCCGGGCTGCTGGCCAGCCTAATAAAAAATGTACTGGGGGGAGGAGGGAAAGGGAGAATGTGTGTAGTCTAGCAAAAGTTTATAGGTTAATGCTATAATTGGTTAATCGACTATACTGTTACATCTCTAATCTGAGTGCAGAACCTCTAAAATGAAGTAACTGAAGTGGAACTGCATTAAAGTTCTTGTCAGGTTCTGGCAGGCTCCTCTGCATCAATTTGTACTGTGGTAACCTTGAAAATGTAATCTCCATCCCTACAAGGGCTGGAAACTTTTTTTTTTTAAAGAGCTCAGCTAGTGGAGTAGAATACCACAGCAAGAAGTCAATTCTGCAGCTTGTTCCATGATACTACAGGTTGAACTTTTCTGGTTCAGCATGATTTTAGGTAGCCAGATGGCCACACCTATAACAGTGTGCTGTCCCAGAGTGTGAGGACCAGTGACTGTAAACAGTGTTTTGTGCTATTGTCTAGCTCTAATTTAATCATAAATGTCTAAGAGCCTAGCAAGCAGTGGAAGTGTTGGTAATGCTACACAATATTGACCTCCTGTGGTCTGGCAAATTCTCTGGTTCAGCACTGGTTGGGTTCCAAAGGTGCCAGATTAGAAAGGCTCAAAACCTGTACTGCATGAGGAATTTGATACTAGTTTCAAAGCTGAAAAATAACTGCAAGGTTGTTCAGTGCTGTTAAATGTTATTTTGATAAAACTTTTACTATTGTTCATGGAAATAAAGCTGTATTCAGTAAAATGCCAGTCTGAAGCTCTTTGCTAGTGTGAAATTTAATACAGGGAAAATATGATGTTCAATGTGTCTGGTAGCATGGAACATTAAGGTTCACTGGATAATAAATTGAGGGATAATAAACACGCCGGGGCTTCATGTAAGTCTATACCATGAAAGATACACAATTCTATGAGAAGATACAGGCTGTGTCTAGACTGGCAA
>CM057845.1:263289242-263300434 GCA_030068395.1 Apalone spinifera
AAGGCACAAAATGAGCTCAATCTAGCTAGAGACATAAAGGGTAACAAGAAGACAGTCTATAAATATATTAGAAGCAGGAAGAAGACCAAAGACCCAGGCCTATAGCTCAGTGAAGAGGGAGAAACAATAACAGGAAACTTGGAAATGGCAGAGGTTCTTAATGATTTCTTTGTTTCGGTCTTTACCAAGAAGTTTGATGATGAAGGAAGCCTAATATAGTGAATGCTAGTGGAAATGTGGTAGGTTTAGAAGATTAAAAAAAAAAAAAAGATAAACATTACTTAGAAAAATGAGGTGTCTGCAAGTCACCAGGGCCTGATGAAATGTATCCTAGAATATTTAAGGAAGTGAGAGAGGAGGTATCTTAGGTATCATCTTTGAAAAATCATGGAAGTCGGGAGAGATTCTAGAAGACCAGAAAAGGGAAAATATAGTGCCCTTCTATAAAAAGGGAAATAAGAACAATCCTGGAGACTACAGACCAGTCAGGTTAATTTCTGTGCCAGGTAAGATAGTGGAGCAAGTAATTAAGGAATTGGTCTGCAAACATCTAGAAGATAATAAGGTGATAGGTAACAGCCAGCATGGATTTGTAAAGAACAAATCATGTCAAACCAATCCGATAGCTTTCTTTGATAGGATAACAAGTCTTCCGGATAAGGGAGAAGTGGTGGACGTGGTATATTTAGACTTTAGTAAGGCATTTGATACGGTCTCACATGACCTTATCAATAAACTAAGGAAATACAACTTAGAAGAGGGTGCTAAAAGGTGGTTGCATAACTGGCTGGATAACCATTCTCAGAGTAGTTATTAACGGTTCACAGTTATAAGTGGGATTCCACAGGGGTCTGTTTTAGGACCGGTTCTGTTCAATATCTTCATCAACAATTTAGATGATGGCAGAGAGTATGCTTATTAAATTTGCAGATGATACCATGCTGGGAGGGGGTTACAACTGCTTTTGGAGGATAGATAGGGTCATAATTCAAAATGATCTGGACAAACTTGAGAAATGGTCTGAGATAAACAGGATGAAGTTTAATAAGGACAAATGCAAAGTACTCCACTTAGGAAGGAACAATTCATTTACACATGCAGAATGGGAAGTGACTGTCTAGGAAGAAGTATTGCAGAAAGGGGTCTAGGGGTCATAGTGGACCATAAGCTAAATATGAATCACAGTGTGACACTGTTGCAAAAAAAGCAAACATGATTCTAGGATGCATGAACAGGTGTGTTGTGAGCAAGACACGAGAAGTCATTCTTTTACTCTACTCTGTGCTCAAATGTCTCTACCAGTTAATATTATGAGCTAAATATGGGAGCAAATTATTTGTTCTTTCTCTTTTCAGGATCCTTCATCTGTGCCAAATTCTGATAATGCCTTCACGCTATTTTATGTCAAATTCAGAGCTGCTGCTCCCAAAGTTAGAGTAAGTAGCTTTGATAATTAACAGGTGATTGTGAAATACTTAAAATTAGTTTTAAATTAATTATTAAAGCTAAAATGTGAACTGCAGTTTTTCTGTTTAAAGGATAATGTTCAGATCTACCTTCCTAAGTTAGTTAGAAAATGATGCATTTCTTATTTACTACATCATGGTTAAATTTTTATCCATTACTTATATCAAGCTGCAATTGGATGGCAATTGGAATTAAATTAAAAATACACATAAACTGCATTTTACAAAAGTTTTGTTATTAGTTAAATAAAATCACCTTTAAATGTGCTGATACACAAGAAAAAGATAAATATCAAATCATGCTTTGTTGTTAAAAATTGAATTATTAAACAAAGGAAATATCTGTAGTTAGTGAATTAATCTGACTTTCTGGATAGCATATCTTTCAAGATTTTAGAATTAGTAGAGCTTATTTTCGGTAGATTGGTAGAGGGAAACAAGCATTTTTTTTTAAATTCCTTGTCTTTTCTCAACTTTGAATGAATGAAATATTGAAATAAACAAGTTGAATAAACGAAAATGATTAAAATACTTTCTGAATCTGCAGAAGAATCTACGGCTATGGCTTAAAGCAGGTTTAGAAATTTAAAAAATCCCATTTATTCTCATGCTTAGCTGGTGTTTGTCCACCAGTTTAGTGGTTCAACTTTCTTTACAACTTGAACAACAAACGTATTGCTGTAATATATTTTTATTTAATAGATTTGAATAGGCTATCACAATTTTGAATCTTAATACAGGATGTCATAATTTCAAATGCCATTTTAAATAATGCCGTTTTATTTTCTTTTTCAATATAGACTCTTATTGAGCAAATAGAGCAAAGATCTGAGAAGATGCCAGAGTGAGTATAATGTAATAAATTTAATATCAAGTGTTTGAGATTCTGGAAGCATGGACTACTTTACCTCTTTTTCAAAACAAAAGAATCTAAAGTCATTAGTTGTGGTTTATTTCTGTCCCCCCAAAAGCAGTATTTATTTAACTCAATATTTTAAGCCATTATGGAATAGGAATCTTGAGAGGTTATCAAGTCCAGTTCTCTTCATTCATGTCAGGTCCAAGTACCACCTAGCCCATCCCTGACAGGTGTTTGTCTAACTTGATCTTAAAAATCTCCAATGACAGAGGCTCCACAATCTTCCTGGACAATTTTTCCAGTGCTTCACCACTCTGACAGGCAGTTTTTCCTAATGTCAACTTAAACCTCCCTTGCTGCAATTTAAGCCCATGGCTTCTTGTCCTGTCCTAGGTGAAGGAGAATAATTTTTCTTCCTCCTCCTTGTAGCAACCTTTTAGATACTTAAAAACTGTTATCATGACTATGTAGCAGAAAAGTTAGAATACTGGCAATGGTGACCTGAAAATATAAATCCTTGTACACAGTTGTTTTGGTTCTTTTGTGTATGTGTTTTTGGCTAGGTACCAGCAACTTCTGAATGAAATCCATCAATGTTATCTTGCTCAGCGGGAACACTTGCTAGGCCCTAGTATTACTAGTACTGTAACGGAATTAACCAATCAGAACAATAGAGATCATTGTGCTCTGGTAAGTATCTTAATGGTAGGCGTTTTTGCATGTTTTCAGATCTTCTTAGCAAAACTCAAATTCCTTTCTAGATCCAATCACTCTTAGATAAAATGGCAGATTTCCAAAAATTGGATGAGTGTAAAACTTTGTCCATTTTCTAGTAAAGTTTATGTTTTTTCTCTTGTAAAATATGTGTTGCTCCTCACAAAGTGCCACTGATAAAAAGCGATGCTCTTCTACACTTGGTCTAGTGCATGCAGAAATAAAGAGTTTCCAAAAGAGCTTGTTTGGCAAAATGTGTGCTAGAGTTCTAGTATCTTCTTTCCAGCATAATGGAATTTCAAAAAGCTGAGAGATCAAATTTCACTAAACTCCAATTCAATCTTGCCTGTAGCAGCAATCACAAACATCCCTTTAATGTAAATTCAAGAAAGATACAATTTGTTAATTCTGTATCTGTATTTATTAAATGCAGGTACGAAGTGGCTGTTCCTTTATGGTCCATGTATGCCAGGATGAACACCAGCTTTACAATGAGTTTTTTACAAAACCAACACCAAAATTGGAGTAGGTGGTACATCTTTTTATTGCATACTATGTTTAATGTATTGTTGTACAGTAAGTATCATCAGAGGTCAGAGTAGGCAGTGTTGCGATGGCTTAAGTAGACTAATACTTCCTCCTGATGACTCTTGTTTCATGCTCGGAATCAGAGTTTTCATTGAAAATTAACTCTCTAGCCCTTATGTCTCTGAGGGTAATCTTAGAAACTTGAACCTAATGTAAATTGATGCAGATGGTCTGAAAGAGTTATGTTCTGGAAGCTATTGTTCTGCTTTATTCAGGTTCTTACACTGTACCTGTCGCTCAGGGTCTGTGCACCTTCTCATACAAAGTTTCTGGTTCCTCTCATTGAGGCACTAACACTGATGTGTACCAATATCTATTTAAATGTCAAAATTTACTAATTCATGGATATTAAAAGCACGTATGAAAGAGGGATATAGATATTCTGAAAATCTGCACAAGTGACAGCATGTAGGTGTTAAAAGTTGTCGGGTGTGGAGCTTGAGGGAAATACTTCCACTTACATTTTCCAGTCTGCCACTTGAAGCCAAAGCTAGAGGGGAGATGTAGAAAGCACTATTGAGGGGGTAGTCAAGCTGCCTCTGAATTTCATTTAGGGTACTTTACCCAAGGAGCCCTTTGGGGTTTAATTGGGGATCTATGCTCCAGGAATTAGGAGCCCAGGTAAGGATATAAGCGACTAATCGACTATCTGATAAGCAAAAGCTTATGGAATAGTTGACTAGTCCCTTGACTAGTCACTCTCTCTCTCTCTCGCCCCCCCCCCGCTACCTCTTGCTGCCTCTGATGAGGGAGGGGAGCAGAAGCTGGTGCTGGGGGAGCCATCTTAAAAGCTGGTTCCCTCCTGCACCATCTCTGGGGAGGCAGGGAGTGGCGGGGGCTGGGTGCAAGCTGGGAATCAACTGATTCCTGGCTCGCTCCTAGTCCCAGACACGCCTCTGCTTTTTAAATGTAATAAGAGCCTATAGGCTCTTACTACATTAAAAGGCTAAAGCGCAGCAGGGGAGACCCAATGTGAGCTGGGACAACTGATTCCTGGCTCCCGCTAGATCTCTCCCTCCCCCCCGCTCATCAGCTTTTAAAATGTATTAAGAACCAACAGCCTCTAAATACATTTAAAAGGCAGAGCTGCAGCAGGGTTAGCTCCTGGGCAGCTCCCTGCCTATTGACTAATCAACTGGTCAATGGAAAATCCATCAACTAGTTGATTTGTTGATTAAACTAAATTTAACATCCCTAGCCCAGGGATGTCCAAGCCCCATCAAGGAGGAGCCAAGTTCCGCACAGAATACAAAAATATCATATTTTGAACATCTGCTGCATAATGAGTAGTTTTCACATCATGAGTCGACAGACCCAGGAAGAGTACCACTATACCTGTTGCATTTGCCTTCAGTTCAACCCAAGGCATCATTGCGAATATGCATATATTGAATATTCAAATTAGGGACGCTGCAGTTAAGATGCTTACTCTTTTCTTTTATATCTTAACAGTTATTTGAGGATCACTTTATATAAAGTTAGATACTTAGATCTGGTCCTACAGATTGGTTTAAAAACTGAATTAGTTAAATCAGCACAAACTCTAGTAGGGGTGTACATAATTCAAGATTTTTTTGTGCTGTATTTAGATAAGCCCTTAAGTTACATTTCAGAAATCAGACGAACACTATACTTGTCCCTATGTTCCTTACACATTGTATAATTCTTAGGTAAATATTTGAATTAGTAGATGCCTGATAATCTATATTCAGGGATCTAATAAAAGTGGCTCTCTTTTCCAGAGTGCTAAATCTCTGTAAGTCACTAATTTGGATACCTGAATATGGGCTTGTGAATTTTACTTTAGGCACCCAGGCTTGATGTTTTTTGCTTGAGTACTTGCTGTTGGGGTTTTGTTTTGTTTTTTGTGGTGGTGTTTAGGGATGTTAAAATTAGATTAATCAAATAGTCGATGGAATTTCCATCGATTATTTGATTAGTTGGTAAGGTTGCTTCCATTTTGAAATGTAGCAAGAGCCGGTCTGGCTGTTGCTACATTTCAAAGGCAGAAGTGACAGCTGTGTTCTGCCTTTGAAATGTACAAGAGCCCCAGCAGAGAGTCCTCTACATGTCATTTCAGTCTTTGAAATGCACAAGAGCCCCTACTGGTGCTCTTGTACGTTTCAAAGCGGAAGCAACGCTTGGAGGCCGGGGTCAGCGTGGACTCAGAGTCCCCCACTGGCTCCAGGCTCCATGCAGCATTTCTGCTTTGAAGTGTACAAGATCTCCAGTGGGGACTCTTGTACATTTCAAAGGAGGAATGCCACCACTGTGCCCCGCCCCCTCCCACGGAGCTGGAGCTGGGGGAACTGGCTTTTAAACTGCCTCCCCCCAGCACTCCCTCTCTTACCCCCTTCTTGTTGCCTCTTTCTGATAGAGGCAGCAAGTGGGGGAAGAGCGACTAGTCGACTAGTGTGTCGACTAGTTGATAAGCTTTTGCTTATCAGATAGTTGATTAGTCGCTTACACCCCTGGTGGTGTTTAGTTTGGCTGCTAAAATCCCCCCCCCTTTTCTCGGTTTTCATTTTTAGTTTGTCTTGGAAAGCAGTCCTGGTTGCTATTTTATATTTTGAGATTTTCTTCAGCTATTCAGTTTCTTTAGCAGTCTTCTGAAAAGAATTCAAGATTCCTGTTAATTCCTCCTAAAAAATTGTGGTTTATGTAGTTCAGGAGGGCTTTCATATTGGAATAAACTTGCAAATAAATGAAAGGAAATACTTCAATCCTCTTGTTAATTTCTTTAATTCATGTTCCATTAATTAGCAGTCATCATTTAAATGTTCAGATTTTCATAAGCATGTTACTGTGACTTCACTGTGGAACCTAGGAGAAGCATATCTGAGAGAGTGAGACAGCTCTTGTTATCAGAGCAATCTATCATAGCAAAGGGAGCACTGAAAAATGACAATATAAACTTATTTTAGAATAAATGTTAGTATTTCTGAGTTTGCTGCAACAAAATATTCATTAAGCAGGGCTGAATTAGAATTCTGCACTGAAAAGCTACACACAAATTCTAAGGAGACTGTTGTAAATTGGGTCTGAGATTTGCTATTTTTAATGTAGAATTTTTTATAATTCTATTATGAATGGTAACTTCACTTGGATTAAAATCGGGATACATTCTACTGACAAGTTTATTGGTGCTGGTGCACAGGAACTAGTCCTTTCTGCAACATGATCTTAGTGTAGTATTTTAGTATCCTGGAAACGTTTTATATAATTTCATGCATTTTATCTCCCTTCTAGTGAACTTTTGGAGAAATTGTGTGGCTCGTTATATGATGTCTTCAGGCCATTGATTATCCATGTTATTCACTTAGAAACTTTGTCTGAACTCTGTGGGATTCTCAAAAATGAGATGCTTGAAGACCATGTACAGAACAATGGTAATACATAGGTGGAATCTGAGTGAATGTGGTGTTAATCAGTGTTAAAAACTACTAGACTTCACACGGGACAGAATGTAGATGTTTCGTATGTGTCAAATGCGACAAATGATTATTTTAAATAAACATTGTCCTTTTTTGTTACATTTGGTAAAAAATAGTTCAAAACATTTCTTTATTGAAATGAGTATAAAAGCGGTATTCTAGACATTCTTGATACATTTCAATTTTACTGGGAGGCCTTGATCCTGCAAATGCTTATGCATGTGTATAACTTGACATCAACACAATTAGCTGTGAGAGTAAATGGAATTGCTCAGATGAATTGATTTGTACACTTGTGGAGCATGGAATCAGTGCCATATAGAGCACAATGTAAGGAATAGTGTATATTATACTTCATCTCAAGTCAGGGATTCAGAGTTTTTGAAAAGTCTTACTGTTAGTGCAGGAACCAGGGTTGGCAATTTCCTAGGAAGGGGAAAACAACTAATTCAGGGTACAGTGCTTGTATATTTCACTTCAGTTTAAAAATGGGAAAAATAATTGTATTGTTTTCCAGCAAGTTCAGCAAGTATAGATCAAATCTTTTCAAACTTTGGATACTTCCATTCAGAATTGAGCAGCAGGCTCAGTTTAAGCACAACATCAAAGTTGTTTTTCTGCTGTAGATTGCCTGGACCTGGGTTGGTAGTCTGCAGCTCTGCATACTCCTGATTGCTTGATGCTTCAAGCAACTCTATATTATTGTTGTTTTCATATAATTGAATGTTTTTTACTTTTGTATAAGTTTTACCCTTTAAATATGGATCTGATGTTTTGACTTAAGTTACTTCTTCTTGGGTCATTAAGAAGAGACATGTGTTTTATTGGGATACTTAGGCCAAATACATGTAGCTCTTTGTCCTGCAGTGTGACCACCTTGTAATACTGTATTAGGTATATAAAAAAAAACTAATGTAGGTATGTAGGCAAAAACTTCATCTGGACATCTTCAAAAGAATAAGCATACTGAAACTATTATACGGCATGATATGTTGTTGTAGTCCTTGTTTGCATAAGGGCAGATTTTAGTGAGCGACAACTGATGTGACTGGCCCCACATCACAGAGCAAGTCAGCAGCAGTAACTGCAGTTAACAGCTCAAGAATTCATGGTTTGTTACAAATCACTCGGTGTGCAGCTTTTTCTTACATTGTTGGTGCCTGTCATTCTTCGCAGCAAGTAAACTATTTTGTGACAAAGTGTAAAACTCAAAATTCTTTTTAAACATTACTATTCTAGATATAATTAACAAGTAATTGCATTGTTTTTTTGCCAGCGGCACAGCTAAGTGCATTCGCTGCTGGTGTTCAGCAAATGTTGGAGGATGTACAAGAACGTCTTGTCTATAGGACACATATCTACATTCAGACAGACATCATAGGTTACAAGCCTGCTCCTGGTGATCTTGCATATCCGGATAAATTGGAAATGATGGAGGTATGATACCGGCTTTCTTGATTTGTTTTCCTAGTTTACACATTGTATGTAGTTATATAGTGAAGAACATGGAAAACAGGATTTTTTCTGTTTTATGCATATTTAAAAGCATTGGCAACCAACAGGATCATTGATTAAACTTTGGTCCTGAAATCAGATCGTATAATACATCTTAGACCAAGTTAAGTGAATCCGGCCACATGTTAGTGTGCATTGTTGTGGTGCTTCCAACTTTCTCCTCTTTAAACAATTCTCGGGGTTTCTTTATTTCAATGTTCTTGATTTTTGTGGGGTTTTCGTCAATGGAAAGTTGTAGTTAAATTACAGATCTGAAGGAGAAACTCTGTGGATAGACACTGTTGGCTGATGGTTTTTTGTTTTCAAAGTTTCTGGTCTGATACTGATTTTAAAAAAGGCTTCAAAGGTGAAATTGTGAGGTCAATATTAGTTTCTAATAACTTTCTCTTTTGAGTAGCTCCTGTCACTAGCTATTCAGAGCAGCTATTCCCAGCTTCCTGCAGGGTAAATTCTTACTATTTACTCTGGTCCTTCTGGAAAGAATAAAACCATTATTTATAATTTAAATTAATATAATTCATACAAAATCTCAGAGAAGTGTCTCATAGCATCACCATGTTGTCAAATAATGATTTAAAAACATCTTTTGGATATAAAGAAAACTGAACTTAATGCATAATTTTAGGCATATTAAAACAGATATTTCATTAAAGGGGTAAAGGCATAGTAAAAAGAGTGCTGATGCTAATTTTCCAATATGGCAATGAGAGCTCAGAATGGAGAAAGATTTGACTGAGGCTTGCCTTACTTAGCCATTGTGATTGTAACTTTTAGTCCATTTTATTTTCTAACTGACCTAAGGGCACAGATGGCATAGTCATATTTACTGCTATGGAAACATCCTCAGAGGCAGTTCTTTTGTAACTACTAGGCTGTCACATATTACTATAAATTTAAGTTGTACAGATATTGCCTTGGGCAGGAGAAATCAATTTAGTATAACTATGACTATATATATATAAAAGCTTCAGAGGGGTAGCCAAGTTAGTCTGTAACAGGAAAAACTTAAAAAACAACAAATAGTCTGGTAGCACTTTAAAGACTAACAAAACATGTATATTTTTTTACAACTCTGTCCTTGAAACTGACAAAGCTTTATAAGAAGTGTCTTTTTTCAATGCCCAATCCGTGTTCCTATAGTCATGAATGTTTTCTCATCTTAGGGATGTAAAATTCCATTTAATCGGTTAATCGGTTAAACATAATGTTGAATAGGTTAACCAATTAAAGGGAGGCCCGTGGGGATTACTGTGATGATGTTACAAAATGTAACTATCATTCTGAAGTGTATTAAAATAAATTTCATATGTAAGTCATGAGAGGTGCTTGTTCTGCTCTATTTGGCACTGGTAAGGCCTCAGCTGGAATATGGTGTCCAATTTTGGGTAGCACACTTGAAGACAAATGTGGACAATTTAGAGATTTCTGAGGAGAGCAACAAGAATGATATAAGTTTTTAAAAGACTAATCTATAAGGAAAGGTTAAAAAACTGGCAGTGTTCAGTCTTGAGAAGAGAAGACTAAGGTAGCTGGTAAGTCTTCAGATATGACTGTTAAGCAAGGACTGTGATCAGTTGTTCTTCATGTCGCCTGAAAGTAGGACAAGAAGTAATGGGTTTAATCTGTAGCAAAGGAGAATTAGGTTAGATATTAGGAAATGCTTTCTAACTATAAGGATAGTTAAGCACTGGAACAGGTTATGAAGGGAGGTTTTAGCATCCCTGTCATTAGAAGTTTCTAAGAACAAGTTAGGCATGGGAGGGTCGAGGTATACTTGACCCTGTCTCAGTGCAGGGGGTAGATTTCTCAAGGTCCCTTTCTGCCATACATCTGTGATTCTGTGGTACTTTTCAGACCATGTGAAAGATGGATTCCCCATATCTCAGCTCTTGCAGTCTATTAAATGTAATTATTGGCCTCTATTTTAAGATCATAGCAAAATCCAGAACAGTGAACAACAGTGAATATCTTTCAGTCTTCATATAATACAGGATTAAGTCAAAGTTGCTTCATTTGCCCAACTCATCTATGAACAGATTTTTACTCTCCATGTTGTTGTGGAGTTTTTCACATTTAAAAAGTATAAAGAATATTTGCAGCACATGAATATATTCATGTATTTTGGCCCAACAATAATAATTCTAGCAACTTTGTTTAATGAAACCACTCTATCAAAATTGCTTTACATTTACTACCATTGTTTTGACATTTCTTTGGATATTTTTTACACACTGGAGATGCTGTTTTTTTAAATCCATGGTGTCCAACACGTTAATTGCTAGCCACATGTGTCTATTTGGCTGGTTGAGCGTGGCTAGTTGGCTTGAACAATGTGTCTGTTCGGCCAGTTGAGTGTGGCTAGTTTCTATAGCAGTAGCCACTATGGTGGCTACTGCTTCAGAACTGGTTGGACACCACGGTTTTAAATCATGGAGAAATGACTTGAAATGTGATCCTGCTGTAGCAAATAACTGTCACAATGACACACCTCTTTACTGGATAGATCTGTTATGTGTTTGTATGTAATTATAGTTACTAAAATAAATATATATAAAATAAATATAAATATACAGTAAACTTCTGATAATCTGGCACCTTTAGGACCCAGGGGGTGCC
>CM057845.1:263300534-263319886 GCA_030068395.1 Apalone spinifera
TTCTAGTTCATCAAAAGAGTTTTTTATTTGAGATCCAATAGTTAACACTTGTGCAAATCAATTAAAGGCAATAAGATTACGGTGGGAGGGGGAGAGTCACTAAGCCAATGATTAGAAGGCCATAGTACCACACAGGTGCAATAAAGAGTCTAAACCAGTGGTGTGCAACATGCTGTCTTGAGAGCTGCGTGCAGCCTATCAGGGTTCTGTGTGTGGCTTACAAAATACTGTTGCCCAGTGCAGGGTTGCCAGATTCTGCTGGTTTCCATCTGTGGCTTTTTCCTGCCAGTATTACAAAAGTGACACGCATTTCAAGCAAAGGCACATTAAGTGAAGTGCATGCTGATTGCACACAACATTGAATGTAAGAGTCATGTGTTTCCTATGCATCCAATCAAAGTACTGCTATGGTTCAGTCGGCACACCCCACAAATCTAGATATGAAAGCATAGTTAGCAAAACTGAATAAGGAAAGTAAATAAGGAAAAGTTATATACTTGTTCCCATAACATAAGATTTGGGGGTCACCAAATGAACAGGTAGCAGGTTTAAAACAAACAAAAGGAAATATTTCTTCATGCAGCACACAGTCAACCTGTGAAACTCCTTGTCAGGGGATGTTGTGAAGACCAGGACTCAGAACACGGTTTGAAAAGAACTAGAGAAGTTCATGAAGGTTAGGTCCATCAATATTGGCCACTGTTGGAAGACCGGATACTGGGCTAGATGGACTGACCCAGTATGGCCGTTCTTATGTTACCCTATTCTGGGTAACCATCTTGGTTACAACAGACTTGTGGTCCACTGAGATGAAAGAAGGCCACTCATGCAGCCCATTCGCTAGTCTAGGTTATCCATCGCTATCCTAAGATGACCTAAAGAACCTTGATTATTGATGGTAATGTGTGAGAAGAAACAAATCCAGCTTGACTCTGAGTCCAAGTTTAGTTTGCACGTCTGGCAGACAACTTGAGTCAGATAGTCTTTGAAACCTCACTGAGATGTTTCATTAGTCACTTGTTTTGAGAAGAACCATTTAGTGTGAAGCTTCTGAATTTTATCTCAGTACTAAACATTTCTCTGATCCTGTATCAACTGTGGTGCTGGGTTGGGAAATGGTTTTCCCCTCTTGATAGAATTTTCAAGATTTGTGGGGGGAAAAAAAAATCTCTCAAATCAAGACAAAGTCAGTCTCAATTTTTCACTAACTCAAAAAGTGCTTTTTTATTTGAATCAGTCAGAGCAGTTAGATTTTGACCCTTTTTTTAATGTTAACTTACATTTTGATATGAAAAATAGTTTAGACACGCAAAAGAACTTTTTTGTTTAGAAAGTGTTGAAATGACACATTTTGGCAATCTTGGTCTCTGTTTTAAGGTTACAGCTAAACTCAGCACAGTAAAGAGTGGCCAAAAAAAAAAATCTTGCAGTCTTCAGATAATATACTCCTATATCAAAATGACTCAATTGTCAATGACTCTCTGAATTTTCAATTTTTTTTCCATAATGGAAAATTCAGAAATCATCCCTTTCCCATAAAAAGTTTAGGTTTTTATGAATCAGTATTTTCTGACCCAAAAAGCCCATTTTTGTTGAAAATATTCCTGACCAACTCCAGTTAGGACAGCAACATTTGTTCAGTTATCTGGTTTTGCCATGAAATTCCATGTGCACATTAGTACAACTATTTTCTACATTGTAAACATAAAGTACAGATTATTCTTTAAAAAAATCTGTGTAATGTAATAGTTGCATTGCATATCTTCCCTGCAGCAAATTGCACAAAGTTTAAAAGATGAACAGAAGAAATTGCCTTCTGATGCTTCGTTTTCAGATGTGCAGCTAGAAGATCCAGAGTCCTGCAACCTAATTAAATCTGGTATGCCTGGGAATATATTTTGTATTATCAAACAAAGTGGTAAAATAGACACGATGGATGTTAAACTAAGCAAATAATGAGATCATTATATTTGCTTTAATAAAAATTTATTTTAAAGTATCTGGAGAACTTTGGAAAGAGAATTATTTAAACTTTTAAAAATTGTCTTTACAAAAAAATCAGGAACTGAATTTTCAATGTGTTTATTGCCTGCCTCAATCCCATAATGTTGGTGGTTGTGGCATGTCTGTATTACATTTATTCACTGAAATACTTCTGTTGTCAAGTGGCTTGACATCTAGCATTATTTCCTATAAAGTAAATAAAGAGTTGAGTTCAAAGGAGAACAGTTTTTATATGATTCTGACGTGTGTTACATTAGTGCTTCGGAAGTTGTAGTTCAAGTATGTCTTCCTATTTAAAATAAGAGTCAGGCAGTGATTGCATCCTTTTACTGTTTTTCTCCACTAATTTTATAACCCTAGTTATGACAACAATTCATTATTGAATCTATCCCATTTTGGGATTCACATTTTTATAAATGTATAAAGGTAATTCATTCCATGAAATTTGATCCTGTTAACATCAGGAATTCTTTCTTTCCTTAAAATGTGTCTGTAATCCCTGGATGACTTCCCTCCTCCATTTTACAGTTTACTCACTTACTAATATTCTGCTTCTCAGTAATATCTTCCTAGCTTTGGCAGTTGTCTTCACTATTCCTACTGTGGACATACCAGTCTGGCACACCAGAGACCCAGATTAGAACCAGCTAGAATATACAAGTCTAGACTTGAACAAATGGTAGGAGCTGCACAGTTTGAACTATAGGGTTGGAAGTGTCCTTGAGAGGTCATCTATTCCAGTCCTCTGCATTCATGGCAGGACCAAGTACTGCCTAGGCCATCCCTGACAGGTGTTTGTCTAACTTGCTCTTAAAAATTTCCAGTGATGGAGATTCCACAACATGCCTAGGTAATTGATTCCAGTGCTTAACCACCCTGACAGGAAGTTTTTGCTAAAGTCCAACCTATACCTCCCAGTCTCAGGGACAGGTCACAGACCGTACCTGATGGCCTGAAAAGTGAATGTAGTAGCACAATTATTTTCAAATTTCTTTTAGAAATGGTTTTAATTTGGGAGGGCTGGTTTGTGTGTGGTCTTTCTGACAAACCACTTGTCCCCTACCTGTCAATACATTTTCAGAGTGTATTCACCAATTCAAGATAAATATCCATTACATTTCCAAGATGAATTCAAAACCTATATAACGGCTGGTATACTGTGTACATGAATATATTGGAAGCCAGGTCTCTTCCCTCTGAGGAGGTTTAAAACACAGTAATTTTGTAACATTCTTAGGAGGTCAACATTAAATAAAGTTCACTATATACTGTTTTGAGATGGGAGAGAAGAGTTATACCTTTATACCTTTTTAAAATGTGTTTTCTCTACCTTTTAAATAGGTACAGCAGAATCTCTTCATCCCAGACCACAGGCTATGATTTCACCAGCAGATCTACATGGAATGTGGTATCCCACAGTCAGAAGGACTCTAGTGTGTCTCTCTAAACTGTACAGATGTATAGATGTATGCACAAACTTCACTTCTTCTTGTAACTTGATATAGTATCTTAAATTAAAGAGTATACTACAAATTCTAAATATTTTTTTCTAAAATAACTGGAAAATGTTGGCCTTGATGTTTGTTTTGGTACCTGTTGCTTTTTTTGCTGATCTCTTAATAGAAAGCATGAAGATTGCAAATTCTTCAATGACAAATGGTTTTGTACATGTAAATTTAGAACTGAAGTACCAAATCAGGTCCAAAAATTACACTTGCCATCTTACTAAGATTTTTCAAAAGGTAATGTTAATTATGTACCCCACAGACCCTCCCCCCAAATAAAAAGCTGTAGCTCATTCACAAATTATGGGATTGATATAGAAATTATTGGGTAAAATTCTGTGGCCTGAGAGATGCATGACATCAGACTTGGTGATCATAATGGTCCCTTCTGGCCCTAAATTTGATAGTTCCCCACCACAATGTTTCAAATCTTTTGCATCACATTTTTAATAATGTAGTTTTTTTCAATTGTACTTTTTAACAAATGTTTGTAAAACAAAGGACTGTTTAAAGTATACGAAAGTATGCTACAGTGTATCTGTGTAAAACATCTAATAAAAACAGATACAATAAATGCCTTGTTCATAGAAGATTCAAGAAATATTCACATAACCTACTCTTAAACGGAAAGTTCCATTATTGTAATTTAACATAACCACGAAAAGGCTAGTAAATCTCTGAGAAACCCAGTGAACACATGCCTTTTTGCTATAGGTTAATTTCTCTTTTTATTTGAATAATAGAAGACACGGCAAAGGGACACTTTAACACTTTTGAAGAAATCCTTATTTGCTAGGTATAATTTATGAAACTAATATTGGAGGTTATGAAACTAATATTGGAGGTTTTAAAGAAAATATGGAGTAAAATATTAAATTTTTAAATTAATTAATGTTTTGTCGTCAGTCTCAGTAAAAATAGAAAAGTACTTTCTTTCATAGTCTTCAGTGTTTTTGATTGGACCCCACTGTTTGAAAGAAGGAAATGGCAATATGGAATTATCTACATGGCCCAATTATAAGACAATATGTCTATGAAGAAGCAGGGATCATTGATCAGCAAACAACCGTTTAAAAATCTGATGCTTTCCATTTACTCTAGAGTATTGATAGCCCTGGCTATGCTACAAATACAAAAGTGATTTTGTTACCAGTTTTTGTGACATGCTCATTTGACTGTTTACAGAAAACACAGTGGAGCCAAAGTTGCACAATTTTTCCCACAACAGTGTGCCCTATGTGTCTGTAATTTACTTTGTATCATAGTATTCTGAGAGAACTTTCCTATATTGTCTAAACCAGGGTAAAATGCATGGACGTATTCATACAGAATAGCACCACCAGCATGTGGAACAATGCAGTATGAGATATTTTGCTACCCAAGAGAGCTGAGAAACAAGGACTGGTCAGACTGGTTTACCAGCAGAATCAGGTGGTGACATCTACACTGCAAAAATAGTATGCTGAATAGTTATACTATATAGGCAAGTCCTATTCCAGGCTCCTGGCTAGGGCAAAACACTGTTTAAGTGCCATGGCTGCTAATAGTGTTAACTATGAGGTACATGAACCATATTCAGAGCAATCATTATCACTAACTGGTTACAAAGGCAGTTCAAATTTGTAGCATAGACAGGGGGTTCCTTATTTTAGTTGCTTAATTGTGTATCTGTAACCAATCTGTTTACTTGTTAAGAAAATAATTTTTATCTGTGGTTTCCCATACATTTTACTGAATGGAAAATGTGCTTCCTGCTAATGTGACTCCAAACCTGGACACTTATGATGCATGAAGTTAAGCACATAAGTGGTCCCACTTACTTCAGGAGTCACTGTCCTGTATGTTCATCAAACAATATAGCATGTTTACAATAATTTTTTCCTACCTCCAGAGGGCAGTGTTCCAAGGATTATCACAAGAGGCTTTATCTGCCTGTATTCACTCACTGCTGGTTGCTGCGGATTCAATTACCAAAAATAAGGTCAGGCAAAGTTATCTTTCTAGAATGTAGTAGTGTTTATTTAGTATGATGCTTTCATATATAATGAAGACCGTTAAAGAGTTGTCCAGGATTCTGTTGAAATCTCATCACAACATATTGTCTGTCCCAAGAGATCTGTGAGAATTGTTTGAGTTCCATTGTGAGACAAGATGTGGTAAAGCAGAGATAATGCTGCATATGTAAATCATGCTAAATTTACAGCCGCTCCCCGAGTTACGACCAAAGTGGTCGTAAATGCGGATCCAAGTTACGAACGGCAATCCGCGCTTACGAACAGCGTGGTTACCATGTAACTCTGTGGGATCCGAGTTACGAACACTTCAAGTTACGGACCAAGTGTCGGTCCATAACTTGTTCGTAACTCGGGGAGCGGCTGTAAAGGTGATAGGGCTAGTATAACTTGTTTGACTTCAGCCAGGCGAAGTGGGATTCTGCTAGTTATCTCTGCATCTAATTTTTGTGTGGCCTACTCCTTGTTTTACTGGAATTGCTTGTGTTTTACTGAGTACTAAGTTCCTTGCTGGGGAGAGTTCATAAAACTGTTCCTTGCAAATTATGGTCTGTACAATCCAAGGAGGTGCTCTTATCTATTATTCCTGATTAAACATACCCACAGTGTCCCATTACACTGCATGCTTAATTTGAAATAAGCTATTCTGGAATTCTTATTTCAAAATAGAGCATCTATACTATAGGGAAGCCTCTGAATTAGTCCAAGGCAGGCTTCCCTAATGTGGACAAGCTATCTCGATTTAGAGCCCCAGGAGACACTGGGGAGAAATAAATTAGAATGGCTCTGATGAGGAGCTATTTTGACATAGCAGGAGTGGAGCATCCACATGCACCCTCTTCCAAAAGCACTTTTTTGGAAGAGTCGTTATTCCTTGTGGAATGAGGTTTACCAATGGAAAAAACCCTCCATTATTTTGATTTTTTCTTCGAAATAATGCAGTTGCTGTGTGGACGCTAGCATTGTTTTTCCGGAATAATAGTGCATTGTAGATGCACCCTTAAAATGGCCCTGGTGAGAAGCTATTTCGAAAGAGCAGCAGTGGAGTGTCCACACTTCAGCTATTTTGAAATAGCTATTTCAGAAGAGGAGTTATTCCACAAAGAATGAGGTTTACAGAAATCAGAATAAGCTGCCCATTATTTCAATATCATTTTGAAATAACGGAATTGCTGTGTAGATGCTTGCATTGTTATTTTGGAATAATGCTAGTTATTCCGAAATAACGGTGTAGTGTAGACATACCCTGTCAGTTTAATTGGTGTGTTATATGATAAAAATATTTGAAACCTTTTGGAAATTTCATTTTAATATAAATGTTTTAATATAAATATTTCTCTTCTGTTTATTGAACAGAAACATTGCAGTGTTGTACTAGTTCATAAAAGTCAGAAAGATAAATTACTACAAACAAAAATAAAATTTTGAGGCGTATGTTAATAGAATAAACAGGATTTTATAAATGGCAAAAGTATTTAGTGTGTGTGTGTGTGTGTGTGTGTGTGTGTGTATGTATATATATATATATAAAGTCTCTTTTGTTTCAATTACTTAAGTTGGTTGTAATTACACAGATTTGGTATTGTTTTGAAGTATATATACTTTTTTTGTTGTGTGTGATTTTTAAAGCATAATGTGTTACAATAATCAATGGATTCTGGGAATCTAATGATATAGGAAAAGTTTCCTTAACATTTCTGTAAATTATTATCTTTCATGTGCAGCATGTTCAGAATTCTGCAGTTATTTGGCATTGTGTCAATATCCTTAATTAGATCAGCCTTGATAGAAAGTATTGTAGGGATTGAGGCCTCGATCTTGCAGCGAGTTCTATTCAGGCATACTCTTTTATGGTATGGGGGGGGTATGTGTGGAGGAGGTAAGCCACGTCACTCCTGTGGCATGTTAACATTCTATAGAACGCTGTCAGATTAAGTCATGCATTTAGGAGAAAAAAGAAGTAAATTCCCATACTGTATTGTTAGTAAGGCCTTGGTTTATTCAAAATGTTCATCTGATTTATTTTTCATTGGTTTTGTTCATTGTTTCTTTTTTCTTTTAAAATGTGTTCTTTTTTAATGCCAAGGTGCAGTCATTGCAGTATAAACAAATTTTGCTGCATTGTTAATCTTATTTTGGAGAAAAATCTCTTAACACAATAGCAGGGGTGTAATCTTGGGGGCCATTTCATTTAACTAAAAGATTAAAAAGTGCACAGCTGAAATACCAAAGAATGCAAAAGTTAAGGTTTCTATAGGATAGTGAACTTTGGCCCTGTCTGTATTTTTGTTCTACTGCTCTGAAATTAACTAAGCTTTACATTAACAATAAAAACAGAATAGCAATCTAACAAAGCTAATGGTGTTTAACTCTTTGCACTTTATTTTTCTTAAATGATACCCTAGATCTGCATCACATTAAAAAGTAGATCAAGCTAGCTATGTTGTTCAGGGCTGTGAAAAACTTTGTGTTTTGAGTGCTGTAGTTAAATCAACCTAACCCTGGTGTAGCTGCAGCTAAGTCGATGAAAGAATTTTCCCTTCAGCCTAGCTACTGCCTCTTGTAGAGGTGGATTAACTATATCAACAGAAAAAGCCCTTCTGCTTGTATGGGAAGTATTTACCTGGCTTCATGGCTGTAGACACCCTTAATGTCTTTGGAATATAATAAAATATAACAAAAGAGCCTCTATCTGAGAAAGTGGGCTGCATTTGTCAGATTGTAGGAATTATGCTTGCTATGCACAGTAATACAGAAAGCATGTAGTCAGGGTCTTTTAAGGAGCTTGCAAATGGTCTGTTTCTGTTGAATGATTTATCAGAAAAAATATAGAAATGAAGCATGCAAGACACAGGACATACTTACTTGTGTAATGAACCTAGAGTGGCTTGTAAGCAAAACTGAGGCGTTAGCATTATTTACAGCAAGTAACTGAAATAGTTAGAACTTATAATTATGCTATTGTATTAATATTTTTCTTCACATTTTTGACATTCTTTTTCTCCTGAATTAGACCCAGGTTGATGGACAGCTTTTCTTCATAAAACACCTTTTGATTCTTCGTGAACAAATTGCTCCTTTTCATACTGAATTCACCATTAAGGAAATTTCCCTGGACCTTAAGAAAACTAGAGGTACTGCACAGTGCTGGCAAACAGAGCTGGGTGGGCTTGCCCTCCCCTGATGTGCTAGCAAAGGTGGTGGGTTTATTTATGTTCACCTGCAATGATCTGCATGCTTGCTACATTGTCATGCTATGTTCTAATCCTTTCTAATACAGGTTTTACCTACTAAGAAGAGCAGTTCAGAATGCTTCTAACAAAGTCTACTATACTTTTGATTTATATTAAGTGTGTATCTGTGTGTTGTATTTGTATCTGTGCTTTTGCCACTGCCAATTCATACGTGCTGGTTTTAAAAAAAATAAGTATCGCTAGGTGTTAAGCTTCATGTTTGTATTGTGCTGAATTATCTTTCATCCTTAGCTGTATTCTACAGGGCTGTTTCTTGTTTCTGCTACTTACCAGATAGTTAAAATCTATCTGCAACTTACTTGCCTAGGACAAAATTAAAATTGCCATAGGTTTTTTGTAGAAGTTTAACTAGGGAAGTGATCCATATGCTGTAAAGATAGTCAATACTTTTGTGTTTATCATAGTGAGAGTTGTTTCATGAAGTGCACATACATCTAGTAAGAAGGAAAAATAATGAGCAAAGGCCATGTTTTCCTGAGTGCATAATGAAGCACAAAATTTAAAATCTTAATGGAAAAGGGTAGCGTAGGAGAGAGATTCAGTGCTGCTCATATTCCTGAGAGAAAAAATCAGAAACATCTCTTTCCATTACAGAAGAATGAATTGAAGAAATAACCTTTTCTTTTCTGTCATCTAATATACTGTTATCTTTACTTTTGAAGTTACTGAATCTTATTACTAACAATTTACATCTATTGCATTTGAACATCAATGAGACCTCCCTCCTGTTAAGTAGTTTCTAGTTGGCTGGAGGTTAAAGGGTAAATATGTCCTTATGGTGTCTTGTCCTGGCTGACACAAAAGTTTGTTCTGTATCTTTTTTAATGAATAAATCTTTGTACCAGCCAGTACCTTACAAAGATGGTAAGTAACTGGAAAAATTATATTTATACTACATTTTAAAAGTTGTATAAGTGCTTATTTACTTTTTATTGTATAATGTCCAAAATTATTTTAATGTGATGTGGTATGTGTAAATAACAGTTGAAGTGATGAGCCTATAGCTACAAAGACATTGTGAAGAGGGAAAAAGAAGGTTCAGTTGGACCAAGCTTTCTGCATATAGACTTAAGTGAAATGTAGCTATAAAGTTTGAGACATCATCAACTTAAAAATTGTGCTGCTCACTGAAAAAGAGGAACTTAGTTAAAATAACCTTAAGAGATGAGGAGTGGGAGGAACTATTTTTACTTTAGGCATTAAACAGCACTTCCAAGATAGCTAGTCTTGTGATAGTCAGTTTCCCCTGTCTGTGTGGACCTCTTATGCAGCAACAAGGGAGAAACATTTAAAATATAAAATTGGCAAATGGCTTCTGGGACACAGGCAGAACCTGAAACTATTTCTAATTAATTTTTAAAAAAGTAACTAGATTTTAGGCTTAGGGTATACTTTTAATCTCTCACTCATCTCTGGACAATGGGTTCATTTTTTTTGGCACTTATATATTGGTATACTTACTGCAGGTATTAGTATTACTACTTTTTTTTTCTCACTACTTCCACAATCATCAAGTACAGACCTGGTCAGTACTGAAATCTTGTCACCTTTCCCTTATTAAAAATAAACACTATGCATTTAACACATCAGTCACTGGTTTGTGATGCTGTATGGGTCTTATTCTGTAAATCTTTACTCAAGTGAACTAACTCCCTAGTTCTGTGGGAGTTCCCACTCACATCTGTAGGATTCTGCTCACTCATAACTTGAGAATTAAAGGATGGTCACTAAACTATAACCATTCTCTGCACCACCCTGTGCAGTTTGGTGTACTGTATTTGTCTATTTGAAGAATAGCTTCATAAGAAGAGTTTTTTCTTGTACTGCACCATGCACATGGCTGGCACTAACAAATATTAGTTGTCTGGCTATACCAGGAAGAGGACAGGCGACTGTGGATGTGGTTTAATTAGCCCACAATTTTATTCCTAAATGTCTGAAAGTAACCAGCAGATAAAAGTATACAGCAAAGGTACTTCCATAATCACTTACGTATACCCAGAGAGCTTCCCCTTTCCTATCTTCGTCCCTAGTCAACCAGCTGCTGGGACCTTACTGCTCTGTCCCCCTTGCATGAGTATTAAAGGGGATTATAAAAGAGTGGGGACTGACTCCCTGCCATATCACTGGTGCTCCAAACACCCAATTTGTACTTCTGTAAAGAATACCTCCTTTAAATGATTTTTCCCATCCATTTTATCTGTTCAGTGTATCCCTTCCATATGAAAGAGCTACAGTGGACATCTACCTCAAGATTACCTAATGAGTTGTAACATAATAGGCTTTCATATTTTCACTCTACTCTGTCTCCAATTTATTGGGGAAGGTAAAAAGAATGCCCCCTCTTTGGCCAATCTGGTGGTGAGGGAAACATTCCTTTCCAGCCCCCAGGAAATGAATGGTTAATGTTATGCCCATCCATAATCAACTGCTGCTATGGATGGGAGGGTGCATGCTGCTCATCCAGATCCAAGTGAAAAAGAGGGTTTGTATTGCACACACACATGGGGGTAAATAGTTTCTTTCTCTTTCAGTCACCTGGGGAGAGGAGGGAAATGTGTCAATGTCCCTATACTGACTTTCCTTGGAGCAGCCTCTACTTAGCATTCGTGTCTATAATCTAATTAATCTAATCCTTAAAGGGGCAACACGCTTTCTCTGACAAGCCAAACAAAGAGCACCACTGCTTAATGGGCAGTGAGATCACTGTAAGCTCCCTGGGATGTGGATTCTCTCTTGTTTTGTTATTGTATAGAATGTAGCACCAGGGTCCCTGGTCTGATGGAGGCCTCGGGTGTAACTTTAATAACAAATAGTAGTAATCATGCCAAGCCATTGTAATGAAGAAATGAAGAATTTCGGTTTAAATTCCTCTGGCTTACTCCTGCACATTTATGGTGTGGTTGACTTTCTGCTTCACAGATGCAGCATTTAAAATCCTGAATCCAAAGACTGTTCCAAGATTTTTTAGGCTAAACAGCCACAACGCACTGATACAGTTCTTATTGGAGGTAATGGGAATGTTTCTGTTAACTCTGTGCAGGAAAAAAAAATCTCATTTCATTTAAATGTGTGGTGATTTCTGGGCAAATAAAAAGAAGAAAATTGTCTTGTGTTCAAGGGTACTCCAGAGATCAGAGAACATTATATTGACTCTAAGAAAGATGTAGACCGCCATCTGAAATCTGCTTGTGAGCAGTTTATTCAGCAGCAAACCAAACAATTTATAGAACAGCTGGAGGAGTTCATGTCAAAGGTACAAATAGGCTATGTACTCACTGTATTGATTGAAATGTTTTTTTTCCCCTGAAAGAGCAGGCTTAATTTATACTTACATTTGTTTAATGTTACTTTTATACTACAGGTCGCACCTCCCAAATCTGGGATTCTCTCATTCAGCAACATCCGTAGTCCAGCATGACCATGGATGTTCCTGGATGAGAGAGTCCGAGAGGAGGAAATCCAGCAGCTGGGAACACATTGCAGCCCTGTGAGTCTGTTAGCAACAAGGCTGCAGCAGCCTGGACAGAGCACGATAGGGACTGTCTGCCACCTAGCAGTGGAGCCAGAAGCACAGCAGCCCAAAAGGGGAAGCCTGGCCGAGCCACGTCAGCTTGGGACGCTACGGGGCTGCAGCAGCCTGGGTGGCGGTCCTGAGGGTGCCAGACAAGAGAAGTCCAACCTGTAGTTGTAGCTGGTAGAGCTGCCTGTACTTAGGCTACTTGACACTTCCCATTCTAAGACTCTCTAACCTCCTCAGAAACTGTTCAGCCATTGCTGAGAACAAGATTAGGGAAACACATGTTTTGCCCATGTTGAAAATAATTCTCTCACTGTTTCATTGGGAAGATGCATTCCTTCAGTGCTTTTGAGCTGACTCATGAAATTTAGCCGGTGTGTGTGTGTGTGTGGGGGGGGGAGATATACCTGAGAATAAACCGTAATGGTCTTGCTTAGAATACAGCATGAGAGATTGTAACGCAGTGCTTTTAGGACCCTATTTTTCATGGGAAAATAGTGTTATCATTGGCAGAGAGGAGTAGTGTATATAAAATGGCTTATTTTTCTCCTGATGTATACTACTGAGATGGAGGCAGGAGATCCATGGAGTTATCAGGCTTTTTTATAGTAACACTTTTTGTAGGGTAGATTGTAAATTAGTCTGTTTGAAGGAGGGTGCAGCAAAGCTTCCACTCCATTCAGTATACCTCTCTGAACCAATATTAATGCTGAGTTCTCTAGAAGCAGTCTTTTTATATGCAAGTTCAGTGTGGAAAGATCATACATTGGAAGTGATGTTGTAGAATGCTCTGAAGAAGAAAAGCATTAGAAATGCAAAGCATTGTTATGAATTCTCAAATGTGTACGTTTTTCAGTACAGCTTTGTATAAATAGGTTTGTCTTAAGGATTATGACACCTCAAGGCTGGTGGTTGCAGTGTTGGAAGGGCCCCATAGATATCCTGTTTCCTTGCTTTTCGGAGTTCAGAAAATTACAACAGTGAATTTACCTTTAAAAATGTACCTATTGTACCTTGGTCCCTGGACTGGATGAAATATTTAGATGCCTAAAGATGGAAATAGGAACCTAGTGGGATTTACAAAAGTGCCTGATTTTAAGTTTAGAGCTCATATGCATGGTTCTATGAGCATTCATGATATCTAGCTGGGTGTGGAGGGGCTCCACATGCAGTTGTACTAAGTGATAACAGCACCTGAAAGAGTTTGTGGCTTGTCGCTATCAAAGCATTGTGAGAGCCAGCCCAGGCTGGAGAGTTAAGGGAGCAGCTGTCAAATATTCCCAGCTCCTAGGCTTGTACCTCAGGAATACACTGTCTTCCATGGCTCAAGTCTAGCGTGCAAGATTATTAATTGGTTCACCACTTCCTCAAAGTGGATATACAACTTTTGTAAACGTTAGCAGATTTATCAAACACTTTGGGCAAATATATTGGTATAGATAAGCAGTAAATCACATGTATTGATTACAAAAGATACATTTTAAACACTAAACAAAATGTCAGCATAAAATATAAGCACTCAGTGTAAACTTTCAACTATATTAGACTAGGCAGCATCTATTAGACTGGGCAACATCTCCCCGCTGGGACCCCCGCAGACAGGGGCTGCTGGACCTGGCATGAGCTGGGATTGAGCAAGCCCAGCTCAGTCCTGGCATGAGCCAGGTCCAGGAGCTACCTCCACTGTGGCTCTGCAGTTTAAATGTAGTAAGAGCCAAGTGCACAGGCTGACACAGAGGCAGCCAGTGGAGGGGAGAGGAAGTAGTCAATTAATTGACTACTCTTTTACATCCCTATTGTATACAAATCAGAAATGTAGAGGTTACAGGGCGCTCCTCCCAGGTAGGGGGTAACACATAAAACTTACACTATTGTTGTTGGAATTGCGTTGGTCATGGCTTCACTTTCCTTCTATTTATATCCTCAATCAAAATATTCAGGAAAGGGGTGGAAAAAAAGACCTCAGACTAGAAATTTTAGGAGATTTATTTAAATGTTACTGATTGGTTTGTCATGATTTCACTTTGATACCAGTGGAAACAAAAATGTCTCATTGTTTCAATCTAATTGTTTTAGGTTGCTGCACTAAAAACAATGGCCAGTCAAGGAGGCCCCAAATACAATCTTTCACAACAGCCTTGGGCACAACCAGGTATTCCTTTGCTTTGCATTTTAAATTTTATTCAGAATAGTCTTGTGGAGGCTCTTGTATTACAGCCTCTCCCCGACTTACAAACCGGTTACGGACCAAGCAATTGGTTGTAACTCGGTTTGTTCGTAAGTTGGACCCCATAGAGTTACACATGACCGTGCTGTTCGTAAGCGTGGATCGCGTTTGTAACTCGGGGTCCGCCATTTACAACAGCTTCAGTCGTAAATGCGAATGGTCGTAAGTCGACCGTTTGCAACTCGGGGACTGGCTGTATAGTAAATTGGCTAATAAAAGACTGTGTATTAGTTCTCACTTTTCTCTAAAACATGTTTTAAAAACTCTTCCACTTACCAAAACAACCTTTCTATTTATCACTTTTGAGAATATTAAAGCAATACAAAATGCATCCTGGACCATTTCAGAAAGTAATTTTTCTGTACTACTAGGTTATGACTTTTGAAATTAAGAACCTAAAAAGTTACATTATTTAAACTGTATTTAGGGGCTTCACTGATTTTCAAAGTGCCAAACACAACAACTCTGTGGCTTCAGTTTAGCCATAGTATTTTCAACAATTGTGCAAATTTCAATATCTAATACTAGAGAGCTTCATCTTCTGTATCCTCTAAGTTGACTTTCGCTATCTGAAAAACTTCAGCGCAAGAATTTAATTTGTGCAGTGCATGGGTGCATTAAACAGTGTTGAAGATTTGACTGTTGAAATGCACTTTTCGGTTGCTGACCATTTAATGAAAAGTTGCTTAAAAGTCATGCTCCTTCTTCTATACCAAAGGGATTGCTGAGGCCAGGTCTACACAAGACCTGGAAAGTTGGGTTAAGGTACGCCACTCCAGCTACATAAAATACTTCCCTTTCTCCTTGTGACTGCGAGAAGTACCAGCGCTAACCAGAGCTGCCCTTAGTGTTCTATTTAGCGGGTCTTAACTAGACCCGCTAAATTGAACACCAGAAGATCAATCTCCAGTGTGCCAAGTGAAGACATGGCCTGAGTCTGTCTTTGAGGCCTATCGTTTATACTTTGGTAAACATATTACATTCACAACTCTTGACAACTAGCCAATTAGCCCGTCATAAGACAGGATTTTCAGGTCTCTACTCCATGTCGGTCTTCTCTCCTGAGCCTCCGGTCTCTCGCTCCGGGTCTCTTTCTCTCCTCTTCCTACTGCCTGCCCCCCACTCTCTCTCAGTTCTCCTTCGCCTTCTGCCCCTCTCTTTCTCTTCTCCCCCTCCTGCCTCTCACTCTCTCTCCGCTCGCCTCTGTCTCCGTCGGGGATGCACGCTCATCCAGGCCCCGCCCCCTGGGCATGTATGTCACTGCCCCGCCCCCCCCCTTCGCCTCCTGCTGTGGCGCTCGGCTGACTTCTGCGCCGATTAGCCAGGCCGCTGTGCGGGAGCAAGCAATGCAAGTGGCCATTTGGGCCTGCGCTCTCCATGCAGCACCCCCATCTGCTCTAACGGCCGCTTGCGCCGCTTGCTCCCGCTCAGCAGTCTGGCTGAGTGGTGCAGAAGTCAGCTGAGCGCCACGGCGGGAGGCAACAGCGCCGCCCAGAAGGAACAGCCAGTGTTTCAGTGTTACAGAGTCACAGACATTGGGCTACTATATATATGATATATGTAAAATAGGAAGCCGACTACAATCTTTCGTATTAAAAGCTCAAATGATAACACTTCCTGGGAACCTTTGCTGGGGTTAACCAGTTAGTATTTTGTGATATTTACAGCAAGTAGATCTAGAAATCAGAATCTTTCTGTGTCATTGGTCTGAACCTTTAGTTGCATTAAGTTCTTACAATGCAATGCTTGTCATGTTTGTCCATATTTCAGTGCTGCCTCATTGCAGGTCAGACGCTGCTAATTTGAACTGTTGGTTATAGTTTCTAGCTTCTTCATACATTTGTTTTGTGATTTTGTACATAAGTGCAAATGAGAACCTGTTTATCTTTACTGAAAATTCAAGAAGCAGCTGGTATGTAGGACCGTGCCAAAGAGCTTTTTGCCATGCTGTCAGATTTCTGGGAGGCGGAAGGAGGGAAAGGAAAATACAAAAGCTGTGCAAGAGTGTTTAAAAAAAAAAAAGTAATTCCACCCCTCCCCATAGTTCTTGAATATGTCCCCATATTTTCTTCTAGCATCTGAAAATGGCATTAAAAATATGTAGCAACAATATAAAAACAATGTTTCAATCCAGCAGCGCATTCCTGGAGTAGTAGGATGCATAGCTGTCCTGAGGCATACTGTTTTCATAGACTTTCAACCAGCAGGAGCAAATGTTTATGTCTAATCATTTTAAAATTTTATTTCCAGCAAAAGTCAACGATTTAGTGTCTTCCATTTACAAGACAATAAAAACAAAACTTCCATCAACATTACGAAGCATGTCATTATATTTGGCCAATAAGGATACTGAATTCATTTTGTTTAAGCCAGTTAGGGTGAGTATTGTTAGTGTATACATCAACATATTTTCCATATATTGGCCAGCCTTAATATATTTGATTAGATTCTGAAAATGTACTTTGTAAGCTTAGTAATTTTTATTCTTATTTTTGTAAGAATGAATTAATATAACTGTTTGTTTCTTTATCAGATTAAAAGTCTTAAGGGGTAGCTATATTAGTCTGTAACTTCTCTTGATATTTTTGTTAGTCCCTAAGGGTATGTCTACACTTGCACCCTCTTTCGAGAGAGGGATGCAAATGAAGACCTTTAAAATAGCAAATGAAACCCGGATTTAAATATTCCTTGCTTCATTTGCATATTCGCATTATGGCACTATTTTGAAATAGCGCTATTTCAAAATAACAGACGCTGTTAAGATGTGGTTATTTCAAGAGAAAACCTTTCTCAAAATAACTGGTAAACCTCATTGAATGAGGAATAAGGATTATTTCGAGAGAAGGGTTTCTCTCGAAATAACCATGTCTTAACAGCGTCTGTTATTTCAAAATAGCACTATTTTGAAGTAGCGCCATATCGTGAATATGCAAATGAAGCGTGGGATATTTAAATCTGGGCTTCATTTGCAATTTCGAATGTCTTCATTTGCATCCCTCTCTTGAAGGAGGGTGCAAGTGTAGACATACCCTAAGGCAGTGGTTTTCAACCTTTTCAGCACAAGATCACTTTTTCAATTTAAGTGCAATGTAAGAGCTACCTCAGCCCAAATATCCTTGTCCCGCTTCTTTCTTGCCCCTTCTTTGAGGCCCTGCCCCGCTCCACCCTTCTCCAAGGCCTCACCCTGCTCACTCCATCCCTTTTCCTCTCCCGTCCTCACTCACTTTCTCCAGGCTGGGGTAGAGGGTTGGGGTGCAGGTTCTGGTCTGGGGCTAAGGGGTTTGGAGTGTGGGAGGGGCTCCAGGTTTAGCCCAGGGTGGGGGATTTGGGGTCCAGGAGGGGTTTCAGGGTGCAAGCTCTGGGAAGGAGTTTGTGTGCGGGGGAACTCATGTCTGGGGCAGGAGTTTGGGTGCAGGAGGTTCAGGGCAGGGACAGGAGCTCAGGAAGCAGGCTTTGGCTGGGCCCCATTTAACTGAGATGGCTTTCAGGAGGAGCAGTGGGGGTAAGGAGGCTTTCTGCTGCCCTGGTCCTGCACCACCACTGAAAGCAGCTGGCATGTACAGCAGTGGCTCCATATGCTGCCCCTCATCTACAAACACTGAGCCCACAGCTTCTGCTGGCCACGGTTCCCCATTACTGATCAGTGGGAGCTGCAGGAGTGGTGTCTGCAGGCAAGGGCAGCTTGTGGAGACCCCCTGCTCTGCCCCTCTCAGGGGCTGCAGGGGGATGCCAGCCACTTCCAGGAGCAGCAGTTACCTCAGGGATAATTACTCCTGCCATGACAGGTTCGGCATTTTAGAACTCTCTACTCAAATAATTACATTTAAGCATAAGAGGGAAATGAAAATTATGAAATGCACAGACCAGTCAAAACCAAAAGTAACCCACTTTGCAAGCAGTAAAAGTAACAACCCCCCACGTATATGTTGGGTAGGGAGATAAGAGTGAAGGATAGTGTATGTTTGTGAGAATGTGTGTCTGTCAGAGATTTACATTGCTAAGCTCCCTCCATCCTCTTTTCTCTGTGGAGATAGGGTACAGAAGTAGGGGGAAGAGGGACACCCTGACATCAACACCTCCCCCTTCTCTCTCCCATACCCTGCACAGCAAGCAGGAGGTGCCCAGGAGGGCAGCTCCAAGGCAGAGGGCAGGAGCAGCATGATAGTGGGTGGAGGACAACTGAAGTGCCAGCGCTTGATAACTTCCTGGCCAAACAAGCCAGGATCACCTGTCAGAGGCGCCAAGATCTACCGGTAGATCCCAATCTACTGGTTGGTGACCACTGTTCTAAGGTGCTACAGGACTACTAGTTTATCAGATTATTTATTTTTCTTGTTGACTTAGACAAGATTTTCTGAATGTCTGCTGCTCTTGTCCATTCAATAGATTCTTGTGAGTTAGTGTACATTAGAAATCCAGATCGTAAGCATGTGAAAGACCTTGCATATTATAAGTAAGCAGTCTGGTGTTTCATAAATCATAGTGTGAACCTGCTCTGAAAAGGAGCTGTGTAAAAATGACACCTTATTCCATAAACCTGATGTAAATGTTCAGAGTAAAGAAAATGTATATTGCTTTTACTCCTATCCAGAGTGCACAACAAACACTATATTGAGAGAGATGAACTGGTTTTTTTTCCCTTTCTTGTGTCTCAGCAATGATTAGTAAGTTCAGTCAGTTATACCTGTGCAGATTGATCAAAGGCACTGAGATTTGGCATGTTTAACAAAGGGCCTGTTACTGGTGAATGTGTATACACAGGAAAATCCGGCATGGTTCTTATATGCCAAGTTAACTGTACAGGGCTAGGTGTTAAGAAACCTCCCGGCT
>CM057845.1:263324907-263335220 GCA_030068395.1 Apalone spinifera
CCTCCTTTGCATGACTTTTCCAGCAAAGGGGGCCAGTCTAGACACAGCCTTAGTTTATGGAGGAAATTAGTTGCTAAGTTCATTTTTTTTTCCTAAATTTGATTTAGTTCTGTAACGTGCCTTCCTAAGTACACAGGATGTAAAAGTCTTTAACACAGCCATAAAGAACAATCAGAATGGGTTTATAAAGAACATCAGGTCACATGAACACGATCATCTTTTAATACAACTTAATTAAACCAGTGAATGAAGTTACTGTACATCTAAGATCTGAATTCTGGTACATCATTTGATATCATCTTGAAATCTTACTTGGAAAAACTAATTGAAATTGATTTGGTCACGGGTGCTGCCATATGGATGGAATGGTAGCTGAAAGATTACAGAAGCTATTGGTGACTAATGAAGGGTCCTAGAGAGGTAGAAATATAGTCAGGGAATAAAAAATGAAACTGAACCTGTTAAAGTACAAGCCATCGTAGCTGGTGGAAATATGAACCTCGAGTATTCAAAGGGAGAGAAATCTGGCATTCAGTAACATAAAAAGGCCCAAGTTTGATCATAGTGAATTGAATATGAGCTGGTACTGTGAAATGGAGAGAGGAGGGAGCTCAGGCTATGTGCACAGAGACAATGTGTTATGGAGAGCAGAGATCTTACAGTCCTTTTTCATTTCAGTATCAGCCAGACCACTCCTAGAATATACTCCATTCCATGCTGGGCACTTCAAGAAAATTGTAGGCAAACCGAAGGCCTTTAAGAGAAGAGCAAGAGAATCATGAAGATTGGAGGGAGTGACTTATGAGGACAAACTGAAATAATAGCAGTGCCCAACTTTCATTTAAGAAAACTGGTTCATAGAGGGAAAAACCTCTTAACTCAGGCCTGGGCAAAATGCTGCCACATCTGGTCCGCCCAGATCTGGCACCCCAATCTCCTGCCCCAGATCACAATCCCTTCCTCCTCTAGGTCACATCCCAAACCCCTGTACTCCAGTCCTCTGCCCTGGTCACAACCACCTGCTTCATCCCAGCTCCCTCCCAGACTCTGGTCTCCCTCCTGCACCCCAGTCCCTTACCCCAAGCTCCCTTCTGCACCAAACCTCCATCCCGGATCCCACATCTCCATTAAAATCGTGGAAGAGTGCAGCCCTCAACCACTTTCCAAAATCTTGGAGTGGCCCCCCGTCAAAAATTATTGCCTAGCCCTGTCTTAGCTCCATTTCTTTGATTAACTTGCAGTTTCACTATGGATATGCGGGCCTGCTTTCTTCTTCACCCCGTCTTACTAAATGAGCCAGGTGGAGGCTTCAAAGAAAAACAAACCAGCTTGCTCAAAACCAACCCTTATAGCAAAGCCTAAGCCACAGTGATTATTCCAGGCGGTTTAAAAATTGGAGAGAGTTCTTACCAGCCAAGGATCTTCATTCACAACCTTTTCCTTTCATTCTCATTCATTCCCTTTCCCCTGTAGGAACCATGAAGGCAGTTTTGTGGCACTACGCACATGATGCTTATTCATCCCACAATGAATTAGTAGAAATGCTGGGTAAAGAGTGCAAGGAATGCTCACTGGATCACACAACAGGCATTGCTTGACAATCTCCTGCCAAATTTCAGGTGACCCTATTGTCCTTTCTCCCACTTTTACAAACCACCTTCTAATCTGATCAGTACACATTTATTGATCTAGTCATAGGAATATAAAATCACCTGCATATTTTCAAATCTGCATAAATATTCTGCATCCAAATACAGCTAATAACGTACGACGCCTTTGAAAATGAGTTTTATTGGTTTCACAGTGAACTGTCCTGTAACCTTATTTGACTGGAGAGAAATCTAACATTGCAACACCGAGTATATCTACTGGGCAGGAGTTTTTCTACATCTCCATTTCAGTAGTTTACGCAGCAGTGATATAACCAAAGGCAGTGCCTGAATTTTGTTAAATGGAATGCTCTGCAGTTCTCGCAATATTGTCTGCATTTTGGGGAGGAGACTATTGATCTGAACGCGTTTGGAGTGCAGGAGTAGTCCTAGTTGACTTTCTGCTGGCTTGGTGGAGTCTTTCACCTGTAAAATAGTCAATTTAAAGAAAACTTAATCTTACAAGTTAACCCAAAAGGCCCCATAATTAATACTTTTATAGTCCCTTTTATAGTCCCATTCTACAGTATGGGACTTTTATAGTCCCATACTGTAGAATGTAAAAAAATGCAGTACTAACAATGTAAAACACATTGCATGAGACTGAGCTTTTATTTAAACCACATTAAATCTTCATCTGTAAACCAAAAAACATAAAATAGCTAAATACAACTTGAAGTTGAGTGTTCCTAGAAGCCCAAGTGAGATAAGGGGCTATTTGCCTCAGAAAATAAATTAAACTCACACCTTTTTTACTGTGGAATCCTCCTAGTGAATCCTTTTTCACTGAAAATAATCCCTCAATGCATCATTGTGTGAGACTCCCTGTTATCAAGGCAGGCCACAAGAAATGCATTTGGATTTTATTTGCTGTCACATTCTAGAGTAATTTCTACAAAGCCACCTTCCTTAAAAGTCTAAGGAAGGACCAACAGTGTTCCTGATTTCTTCAAAGAGAACCTGAATAAAGTTGGTGGCAGAACTAATCTTGCCATCTCCAATTTGTCTTTCTCCTACAAGCAAATTTCTTAAAGATGAATGTGGGGAGGTTCCATAGTGGGACTTTCAGCTGTGCAGTGATCAATCCATCAGTGTGGAAAGGTTCTGGGACTTGTGGTCTCTAATTTTCTATTTATTAGGGTATGTCTACACTGGGGGGGGGGGGGGGGGGGGGGGGGGTGTTTCCGGGCTACCGGAAGTATTCCTGAAAAACTCTGCTGTGTCCAAGGAACGCATTTGCTCTTCCACTTTTTTTTGTGGAAGAGCCCTGTATTTCTTGTTCTATGAGGGATAAGGGCTCTGCCGAAAGAGGAGACTTTTCCGCCATTTGGCTCTGTCTACACTGGGCCAAATGGTGGAAAAGCCTCTTCCAGAAAAGCGATTGGAAAAAGCGACATGAATTGCGGAGTGCAATTTGCATAGCTTTTTTCAAAAAAAACCTATCATGTAGACCTAATCTTAGTATGAGCTTGGATCTTCCTGCTTCAAAGCTGCAGAACCCCTACCACTGGAGCCAAGAGATTTCCATAGCTGCTGGTAATAATAGGAACAATGGTAAAGAGCCGAGTAGCTCTGTTTCCATCCAGCAGAGGGCACTGATGTACACGTTTGCCTGCAAGTTCGCTACCCTATTATTAAGCAGAGCTAGCTGAGCATGGATCAAAATGTCCATTCCATAGGACTAGTTCTGAATTGGAAAGAAAATCATTTAAGTTTTGTGAAAAACAGGATGGGGGGAGGGAGAGGAATTAGTTTTAGATCAATTGAAACATTTTTTGAACAGAAAATAAAAACTTTTGTTTCAATTGGCGTTTCTTAGAATGCATTTCAAAATGAGAAATATTTTTGAAACAACAAAAACCCATTCTGTCCTGAAAATGTTAAAATGGAATGTTTTTAACTATACTTCTCATTTCTTTTCTGTAATGACATTTCATTAGAATCAGTCCTGTGGGAAAATTCAGTGTTGCCAAAATAGCATTTTCTGATGGAAAAATGTTCCAGTATAATCATTTTAGCTAGCTCTCTCCAGCAGCAATTGCAGATGTGGAGTACACTTACTAAATAGTAAGGATTTTTAACAAAGGACTCCAGCCTATGTCACATATCTCAGTCAAACCATTTCTATGAAGAAGTTAATGTGTTGTCCATTGGGACAGCTTAGTCTTATTAATGGTTAATTGGAAATGGGATTTGTAATGCTGATGCTTAATCAGGAGAACTTACTTTTAGCCTACCCACCATGTTGAAATGGATGCAGTTTTGGTTTTTAGTAAACGATAAGTAGATTTCATCCTGAGCCACAATTTTAATCTTGATATAAATGTTTAGCTTCATGAAGATGGACTGGAAAGGAGGTGCATGAACATGATGGCTGAAGTCATTCCAACTCCAGTGCTTCTGTCTTCTTCCTTTCTTATCAAAGTAGGAGCCAGAGTGGTGATCCAGATTCAACCTAGAAAAAGAGCTTGAGTTAAGGCATGCAGAAGACAAATGAGCACATTGCTTGGGGAATATAAAAATGAAGAATGGTTCTCTTTGGCTCCTTCAAAACCATTTTAGCCTCACTGGTGTAATCGTTGCCCTCAGTGTTGTTTCTCCTGATGTTCTGCAGTATGACTGAGATCAGAATCAGGCCCAACATATTGTGCTTGTGAACACACCCAAACACAAAGGCTTTTAGTTTACAGTACAGTAACCCATTTCAAGTGATTGATGCACTTTGCTTGTAAGAAGAGCTGGGTAGGAAACAGTTTTCCCATCCCAGGAAAATTGTGGAGATTCTGAAAAAACATTCTCAGCACCCATTTGGAGATCGGCTTTTCATCCTAAATTCTTGTGAACCAACAACCCTTCTGCTTTCCCCCCAAAAAATCTGCTCCGGTCAGTCGTGAAGTTTGGTTTCAATTTTGACTTGATTTAAACTGTTAATGTAATTTGCTTAAATTTTGAAAGGAAATGTGGGCTCATGCCGAAAACAAGAGACATTTGTTGGGAAATGTTAAAATGGGACATTTAGAGACTTGAAAACAAGTTTTCAAAAAAAGTGATGACTGCAGAAATGTGTTGAAAATTCCCTATTCCCTCAAACAGATGTGGTTATGTTCCTGACCAGCACAACTTAACAACAGCTTCCACAATGAAGGGAAAGTGAGGAAAGGGGAAGGAGCTCTGGGAAACAGTTACAGCCAGAATTTCAAAAGAACCTAGCTCCTCTGGTGATATTTGTGAATTCAGGGCTCAACATGCAGAGAGGTTCTTCATCTGCTGCTGGATTGGGAGTTGAGTTCTTGAAAATATGATGCAGGCTGAAGATGCTGAGCCTTTTTTGACCCCACTGCATCTGAGCCAACTTAACTGAAGTTCACTTGATTCATTCTGATCATATTGGCTTCATCCTAGGCAAACAGCTACTCTACAGCCATCAGACTACAACTACAGCCTAGTTGTGGCCTGTTAACATTAGGGGAATCCAGTGTGTGTGGTGCATGTTCCAGTGCTGAGCAAGTACTTGGTTAAATACAAGTTTACAGGGGATTTCCTACCCTGATCTATATTCCTGAACTAAGGGAGCTCTCACCATCAAGACGTATCCCGTTAATGCTTTTCAACAGTGGCACTATAAAGGGTTGCAGTTTTTGCTCCCCACTATATACACTTACCACTGAACTTTAGGTGTTGGTATCCAAAATACAACGATAACTGGAATAATTGTAAACGCAGCTGGAACAAGGTAGGTGCAGGTGTGCTGCTCCCAATGGGTGCTTATGACTAGCTGTGGAGGAAGAATGCTTCCCATGTAGCCTCTCTCTCAGCAGCAGTTCTGGCTATAAGATTAACTACTTCCAAGCAGGTGGCCATCTTTCAAATGCTGTGCCCACAAAGCTGTTTTCTGAGTATTCTTTTCAGTGGCTTCGAAAGGGGATTATTTCACTGAGCATTGCAAATGTCAGACCTGAGTGGTAAAGTCACACAAGTACTCCTCAAAAGAACTGTTAAAGGAGCATCACAATTGCTTCCTCCAGTTGTCTATAGAAACGGTGGGAAGAAATTAGACCAGGCTTTCTACTGTCTTTTGATGCTAAGTGTAAGGCACTTGCATATCATGGGGATGGACATGCAGTTAGATGAAAAACTACTTAGATGTGTGGAACTTAATTCCTTTGTAACTTTGTGGGCTGGTGCCCCCCAAAAACAATTTCATGATGCTTTTGATCCCTAATTCCCACTGACAGAGCAAAATGACGCTGCCCCTGCAGCTTTTCTTGGGAGTTTAAGTACAGCCACTTAGGCAGTGAGTGGCTGAGCACTTGTTCTGTGTTGAGTGGCTACCTTATATGCCCTGGAAGGGTGAAGGTCACCCTAATGCAGAGGGCTGCACTAGGCTGAGGCACTACGTAAGCCCAAGACTCATGTATTCTGGTTTGGCCTCCTGCAAGTCTTTTGGCCCAAAGTGCTTTGCGTGACCTGTTTTCCATACTGAATGGTGTCACGTTCAAGCCATTTCTCCTTGTAGTAGAAACAAAGAGAAAACCCTTTCAGGCACTAAGTTCCCGCTAAGCTGCATGGCCCTCTGATTAAGCCCCGTAAGCCGCGTGCAGGTGTCAGGGCTGCAGGGACGGATATCTCTCCCCAAGCCCTGAAGCTTTCATTGCCAAACAAATATCTGTACCTTATGCATGTGTAGCATTTCAATTAAATTAAATACATGTTCTCTCTCTGTTTGGCTATATGAGAGTTAACTTGCTGGATAAAGAGAGACGAATATAATAGAAAAATCAGCACAATTTCGAAGAGACGACACTGGCAGAGTGCCAATCAGGGTGACAGTTCAGAGAGTTGAGAAATGGCCCCAAAATGAGTTCAGATAGTTTTTCGCCTCTGTCTGTCTAAATTTTTTCCAGTTTAAATATAAAGAAAAATTGATTCTTACCTCAAAACTACCCAAAACTGACCAGAACAGCAAAGGTCAGTGAGTGGCTTAGCTTAGCCATGTTACATTGTGTGTCAAGTATGAAAAGAAATGCAAAAACAATAATATGCCTCAGCTATGTTGTTTTGGAGCACAAATTAAAAACATGTTTGAACTAGTCTACATTCAAATGAGATGACATGAAGGCATATTAGTTTTATTTTGAAACCAACGGATTTTTAAATAGATTGTGATAGTCATCTACTCTATATAGCCCTTAATTTATTTCTACAGTGAAACACTGACCCAAAGTCTCCCCTCTCCCAACAGTTTAGATATAAATCAAGGGCCAGATCCTTGGCTAGTGGAAATCAGCTACACCATTTAGAGCAGTTTAGGATCTTAACCGATGTTTCCTCTAATCTTTTCTATCCCTGTGTGGATTTTTTCCGTCCAGGTGGGGAATACATTTTATATACACGGAGGCATGTGTGAATTTGCACCACCAAAAGAAACACAAAATCTAGCTGTGGGTGCTCTGCTAGTCAGATGGGCAGCATTTAAACTTCTGAGCGGCCGCCATACAAGCACACCTCAAAAAGGGAACGCTGATCTTAACCCTAATATTTCCCCTCAAAAAACTGGTGCCAGTCCTGAAAGAAATACTGAATGCTTGTGTTAATTGAAGAAGGGCAGAAGCAGATCAGCTAACAGCACTATACATTGTGATTGTTGAATGAGAAGCACGTCGTTGAGGAATCTTAAATTTTAAGATTATGCAGAGGCAGCTCATTTCAATAAACTCATTCTCGTGGTGAAAACAGGACTATGGCTACGCGCCCTTTCTGGGGTTTACTATTCATGGCTGCACTATAATAATTCTCTTTCTGATCCATGATTCTGCTGTGGCCCAATTGCTATCAGAATATGAACAAGTGTAGGTGATGTGCTATGACACTACGTGGGGGAAAACATTAAAAAGGAGGGACCGCGTTCTACAGTCTCAAAGTGAGGGTGAGAGAGAATGAAGTAAGGGAAACAAACGGATGGAATACTTCTGAAAACAAGAGGAACCACATTGCATTCTTAAAGCGATCGCACGGGCACTTCCAGACCAAGGAGACAAAGAAGAGTAATGGAAAGTCAGCAGGAAAGAGAGAGAGAGGTAGAAAACAGAGGCTTGGGTCTAATGGGTCAGTGATATTTTACTGCTGCTAGGAATTGCTGTGTTAGAGTGTTGTAAAACTCATACTGCTTCGTGATGGATGAAAGCGCAATGTGTCTGGAGGCAAACACTAGGAGGGTAGTGGTCTTTATGGACGTGTTATTACAAAAGCTATTTACAGTGATTTGTAACAGCCAGTAAGACATTTAATGTATCCATTAATTAGTTTCAACAGAGGGATGACTTGTAAAATTTAAATCAGCACATACTTGCTTCCCAGTTGTAAGAGATTAAATTGAAAAACTGATATTTATGTGGTGCATTGATGTCTTTCATTTCCTGGCTTTTAGAAGGTAAACTTTCTAGGGAAAGGAGCAGCTAGGGGGTTGGAAATTAAGATTTGATGACTTAAAAAGTGGTGATTCCTGATGCAAACAATAAATCATTGGATATCAGGGTTTAGTCTAGGGAAGAAATTGGTCACCTAGCAATTCCTTATGGCCTGGAGCATTCACAGGATATGAGAAACAAAGCAAATACAAGGTTGCCATGAAGCCAAATGCTACTGGTCCTTGTAATTGTCATTCAGCCGCACCGACTAATGTACAGAGGGATGTCAAAAGTCAAGAATGTGGCCTAACTGGGCTTAAGGCAACTTAAGGGGGTAGCAGTGGGTATGGTCAGGTCTGCACTAGTCCCAGCAGCTCGGCTTCAGGTACCCAACTCCTGCTATGTAGAATACCCAACTCCTGCTATGTAGAATAGTTTGCTCCCATCGGCTTCCCTTACTCCTCACAAGAGGAGGAATCCTGGAGGCTGCCAGGGCCCACCTCTGAGTCTGATTTAGCAACTCTTGCTTAGACTAGATGAATTGAACTCCATAAAATCCATCGTGCCAGCGGTGATCTTCCTTTTAGTGTAGACAAGGCCTGATATGCGTAAGTTGGGTAATCAAACTCTGCTGAACACTCAAAGTACAGGCAGCTTGTCCAAAGATGTCGGCTTACATTTAACATGCATAAAATGGAGCAGACAGCAGCTGCTGCCCTCTTTAAAGGAGAGGTGTGACACTCTGACCACAACTACCAGCGTGTGAGACTCGATCTTGGTCTGCGTAGCCCTCGCCTCAGCTACACTGGAGCACCATGTGGCCTACAGTCTGTGAAGGTTACACTGCTGGGTTAAGGATATTGGGCTGCCTTTGGTCCACTGTTGCTGTCTCTCTTAAGTGCCAGTGTTAGCTCAGAGGTACCTTGTGCTCCCCTGCTTGTGTGTGTATATGAATGTGTTGGCTTCTGTCTCACACACACATTGCAAGCTCAGGACACCTTTTGTCTTGTGTTTGTGCAGCACCTTGCACAGGGCCCTAGTCTATGATTGGGGCTCAGAGGTGCTGCTGCAGTACTCAATAATCAAGCTAGCTGGATGGGCCAAATGAGCACCCATGGGTTTCAATATTTAGCTACATTCACCTTCCATATTCTTAGCTACTGGATGCACTGGGAGCATTCCAAAGGACAGCATGGATTCTGTCACTCTCCACCCCCACAACTGGGCTCTCCGAGTTCAGTGGTGCATTGCTCCTTCTCTGTGGACAGCTAGCAAGTGGCTCAGCTCCTTTTCTAGGCAGATTGGCTCTACTGCAGCTGGTGGAAGTGTGCCAAATCTCCATCTGCCCCCTACCTGCTTAGCCAGGCCTATCATGGAGGTTTCCTGAGCCCCAAAAACAAAGGCGGTGTCCACCGTGACTGAACACGAGGCCCAGGATTCTTGGTGGCAATCATTAGTACTGGCTGGAAGACTGTCTAACAGTCCTTGTGCTCACCAGATGAGCCCGTTCCTATAGTTGCATGTCGCATAGCCCCAGCTTGTGAAGAATCCTCGAATCCCTGAGTAGATATCATCCTCTAGGATGACGTATATAAACTGTACTTCCTCGACATTCACAATCAGGATGGCAATGTTGCCTGATGGATAACTGAAAAATAGTTAAGGAAAACCCTCCCACCCAAAACAAACGAACACCCCTCCCCACACTGCCCATGCAATAAGGCCGATTTTGGTGGAATACTACTCACAGTAGACTCAAAGGGTCAGATTCTTGGCTGGTTTAAATCAGGATAGTACCACTGCAGTTACTGAAGCTATGCTGCGTTATGTCAGCTGTGGAGCTAGTTCATAATACATAGTTTATCTGTTAGTACTGGAGGAAACTTACAGCCAGAAAGACCCCTCAGTTAGATCATTCTGAAATTTGACCCATTATGTCATGGAATACATCTTTGTAGGATACAAAACCTGACCTGTCCCATCTGGAAAAAGAAGAAAGAATTCCTGCCCGTCAGGATAATATCTTCTTAGAGGCACATGAGGGTGGCAATACTGTAGAAATAAAATGATTTGGATTTGGTGAGGTGAAAAAACAAAACCAAACCAAGTGTAGTGTCAGGAAGTGGGGTGGGGGATTTCAGACCTAATACCCACCAGGAATTTTTTGTGATTGTATATGCGGCACATGCACTCCAACTAAAAAACCATGGCTGTGTCTAGACTGGCCCCCTTTGCCGGAAAAGTCATGCAAAGGAGG
>CM057845.1:263340131-263351114 GCA_030068395.1 Apalone spinifera
TTAAAAGTATTTCCGCAAAATCATGCCAGTCTAGATGTAGCCTTAGGGTGGCTAAGCTATAGAATAAATTGGCTAGGGAGCTTGTGGAAGCTCCATCACTGGAGATTTTTAAGCGCAGGTTAGACAAACACTAGCCAGGGATGGTCTAGATGGTGCTTGGTCTTGCCATGAATTCAGGACTTGATGACCTCTCAAAGTCCCTTCCAGTTCTATGATTTTATGAGCACTGGGTAAGTGAAGAGAACATGGAATTCTACTATATGCTCCATCAGTTATGCGCCAATGTATTGATCAAGAAACTCAGTAGAAAGGGATTCCAGATTCCAGCAAAGTGTTCTAGGTAAGTGAAGATTGTAAAGGAGTCCCCTGAAGTTTTTGCCCAGATGGTGGGCAAAACCTGGCCACATCCAGTTATTTAACTGAATGGCTCCAGAATAAGCCCCAGTGCCTTATTTCTTGCAAGGAGGCCCTGCCCTTTGTGGGCCTTCTTAAGTCTCTCCTGATGGGTAGTCAGAAGGAAAGTTAAATGCTCCAACACACTCTGCAGCGCTCCCTTCTTAACTATGGTGACCCTATTTCCCTTGGCTGAAAACAGAACACCTGGAAAAATTACTCTATTCAAGTGAGTTCAATCAGAACTATGCAGTACAAACATTCACATCCACTTGAAGTTGACTGAGTCTCTTAAAAATTGCAGAGTTGAGCCTTTTTATTTATCTTCTGATTGTAAAGGTTGTAGGGATTACATGGGGGACAGGTGACACACACACATGGGGAGAGGTGACATACTCTCCCGTACACCTCTCCCATGGGAGACCAACTGACCTGACCCTCCCTGGCTGGCAATCTCCACCCTCCATGCCTGACTGGTTCCCCAGGACAGAACCACTACTTGTGGTACCTGGTGCTGTGACTTCCCAAGGCAACACATGGGGGAACATGCAGATTTCTGCCAGGGTTCACACCACATTGTGGCCAACAGAAGCCTTTTGGCACTGAGTGGGAGAAAAGGGACAGGAGCTTCTTCCAGCCACGGAGGGTGTGGATGAGAGAATGGAGGGATGTCTTTGCAGAGCTCATTGCCCCCCACGCACACTCCCCTGTGGCTGGAAGCAGCTTGTCTCTGCCTGCTTGCACAGTGTTGAAAGGCAGCTAATGCCTCCAGGATGCTGCTGGGTACTGATATAAAACAGACGCTTTGTGTCCTCCAGTTAGGGCATGGGCGGGAAGGGGTTAAGCCCTAAGAATGCATTGTGCACCTGGACCCAGGGAACCTCACTACAGGCACTGAACCCAATCCAACCAGAGTGGGTGATGAAGGGTGCCTAGGGAAAAAAGCAGCTTTGAGCTTGCTGGGGGCAGACAGAAAGGGTGCTAAGTCCCTGTTTGGGGAGGCTGCTGTGAAGCCTGCAGGTCGGGTCATGAACAAGTTGGGAATCACTTTTCCCCATCAGAGGGGCTGCCCCATGCCAGTGCTGTGCAGGGATCTAGCACATGCAGGGCTTGGCTCCTCCTGGCCAGTGCCCTGGGATGGAGGGTATTGGGCTTTCCCATGGCACCGGCCCAGCCAGAGACCTGAGGGAAGGAAGGAGCCTGCCAGCCAGGCTGTTAGTGAACTGAACACTCCAACCATGGGCTCTCTGCAAAGCACTGGAAGGCAACACATCCCACCAGAGAGGATATGGAGCAGCAGCAGGGCTGGGGGACATGCCGGGGCATAACAGGGAGAGAACAGCAAGAGGGGGAGTATGTAACGGGCCAACAGGTGGGTAACAAAGTGACAAGAAATTGGCCATTGTCTGGCACCTGCTTGCACTCACCAGCCACCACTGCTCGCCGGCTGCAGTCAGTGCCAGCTGCAAATGCGATGGGGACAGAGCCCTGCTGGCCGAGAGCTGACATGCAGCATAGACTGCGCTGATGGACTAGCTGAGGGGGTGGCTGGCCCCGCAAGCTGCAGCTTTGCCCAGCCTCCAGCTTTGCAAACCACTACCGTCATTGGCCACCTGACCCTCTCACTCACTGCTGATGGGGGTGTGGCTGGTGAACAAGGATCTGGACACTGGCAGGACCCGCCACTACTGACTAGGAGGGAGACAGACAATACAGGGCAATTTGCCCATTTTTCAGAAAATGTAGGGTAGGGATGTGAAAGATTAACCAGTTAACCAGTAAGCCTCATTCGCTTACTGGTTATAGTTAACCGGGGGGGAGGGTGCAGCTTCCCACTCCAGCCCCGTGGGGCCCACCACAGGCAGGAGGCACTCCAGCCCAGCCCCCCTGCCTGCCCCTGTTAAATCGATTAACCTGTGAAACATAAAATTTAATCAGTTAACTAATTAAATGGAATTTTACATCCCTAAAATAGAGGCTCCTGCAGAAGGGCTTAATATGGGACTGGCCCTTTATAAACAATGTCTGGTCATCGTATTCCTAATACTTTTCACAGGGTTGGTGCAATGGAGTTCACATTGCAGGCAACAAAACAGCATTTACAGAGTGGGCTTTGAGAAGTCTCTCTGAATAGGCTGTTGAGTCAGGCTTACTCTGTCTGCACCTGCACCTGTCCCTCCCCTCCATCCCACACAGACACTTACTTTTGCTCAAGTTTCTTTCTGGTTTCACTCTCCAGCACTGATTGCGACAGGTGAGGATGAGGAGCAATATCGATCTCTTCGTCAAAAGAGGAGCTTTTCAGCAGGTCCTTCAGCACACGCTCAAAAACCTCCTTGTACGTCCTGCAGCACAAAAACTGGAAAATACACTATACGTGGGAACACAGTGGGATCAGCCTACAGGGAGCCAGCAGAAAGTGGAACCTTTCACATTCCTCCTGCTAGGCAAGCGGTCTGAGATTAGGCAATATTCTCTCAGGGGTGCTGCAGGATTTTCCCACTTCACATGGGCTTTACTAATGTCAGTGAACCAGGTTCTCTCCCTAGCTCCATTCCAACAGCTGAGAATCTGGCCCATTGACTGATCACCGGTTCCGTTTTCAAGAACCCGCACTTCTGTCTCACAAGCTACTGCTCTTCCCCTCATTTCAAGCCAATCTGCCTACTTCCCACTGTGCCTCTGTGACCATCCTCTCCTTCAGGAGTTTCTTCCCATTTCCACCTTCACACCAATGTCCTCTTGCCGCCTTAATCCAATTTCCTTTCCATCCCAAATTGCTTGCCATCCAACTTCTCTCAATCCTCTCAGTGTACTGCCCCTTTAGCCCTGTTTCTGCCTTCTTCCCCATCTCTGATGGCTGGTTGATGCTCTGTTTCCCACATAACGATTATCACTACAGAATTAAGAAAGAACGTTCTTCCTATGTCTCCTTCCCCTTTCCATAATATACCATCCTACATTTACAGAAACTCAGGCTCAGAGAAAAACATGACTTGCTCATGGTCACACCACAAGTCCAAAGTAGAATCTGGAACAGATCACAGAAGTCCTAAATTGCAAACCTTGCACCTCGGTCACTGGATCAAACTGCTCCCCAGTTTTTGTTGTGGATTTTCTCTCCACTGGTATATTTCACAATGTTTTTTGAGTGACCTGGTCTTCTGTCCAACTGTTGATGGCAGCAGGAATGCTTGGGGGTGCCAAATTTTGTTCCTTCCAGGATATTACTTGACCAAAGTCTAATCCTGAATATATTACAAAAGACTAAGCAGTTCCCTTGCTTCCAAGGTCCTAGGCTAATCACGTATGTTTGGTGCTCGTTATGAAGCACTGCTACAGCATGTTAACATATTGGTTTTCCTGCTGGAATTTTATCAGGGAAATGTAGCTTAATTGTTTAAGCAGCACAGACTACTCACTGATTCCAGTGGGTCTGTCCCCAGATCTTCTGCTGTTGGGATGGGCTTTGCAGGGCTTTTGCAAAACTCACAGTTATCACCTTCTTCATCAATGTAATTTTCCTGAGAGGACACAGGAAAATGGTGAAGAGCATTAATTTAAAAAAAAAAAGGAAAAGAAAAAAAAGATTGTGCTTAAAGCCTAGCTGTTCACATGAGAAAAATCAGATTTATCTGAAAAGAGTCCAATTTGCACAACTCCAGAACTAACACTTTCAGGAAAGTGATATGAGACTATCCAGGAAGTTCTAGATTACATTTAGAATTTCCTGGATGTCCTCATGACATCACTTTAAAATGTCTGTTTTCTGTATTCACTGGTGATTTTTACTCCATCAAAGCCGGATGAAAAGTGTTAAGTGTGTTTCATGGGAGATTTTGAAAAGAAAAAGTTTTTTTTTGTTTGTTTGTTTTTTAAATAAAAAAAGCCCTTATTTTTAGGTTTTGATAGGGGCAGAGGAAACAGATTGAAAAAACCCTGATGATTTTAAAGGAAATTTCTACAAAGAACAGATTAATAGATTCCTAGGCCAGTAGTAACTGGTGTGACCTCCTTTATGACACAGGCCAGAGAACTTTACCAACATAATTGCTAGGGCAGATCTTTTAGAAAAAAAATCCAATTTTGATTTAAGAATTCAGTTATGGAGAATCCACGACAACCCTAATGGTTCCAATGGTTCCTTACCCTCACTGTTTAAAATTTACACTGTTTCCTGTCTGAATTTGTTTAGCTTCATCTTCCAGCCATTGGATCACATTATACCTTTCTCTGCTCACCTGAAGAGCCCCTTATTAAATATGTGTTCCCAAAATATTTTATAGGTGCTTTTGAACTATGACTTTAACCTTCTATTTGTTAAACTAAATAGATTGAGCTCATTGTGTCTGTCACATCTGGCCTCCTGCTTAATTTAATCTAGCACATGGCATAGAGATTTACCTCAGGCCAGAAGCTCTGAGTGTCTTTTGTGGGGCTAGAACTGGGAGCACTGTCTCGCCCTGCTGCAGGGGAGACTTATTATCACCATAGGCTCAGGCATGTCAACAGACAATCAGACAGGGAAGCTCCAAGATCCCATGCAACACCTTACCCCCACAGCTTGTAGGTGCTGGGAACTATGGCCAATGGGAGCTGTGGGCGCAGGGCAGCATGCAGGGTGTGTGCAGCGCTGCTGTGGTAGCTTCCGGGAGTGCTGCAAAATCAGGATGGGGAGGATCCTGCCTGAGCCCTGCTGCGCCACTGACTGGGAGCTGCCTGAGGTAAGTGGCACCAGCCAGAGCCAGCACCCCTCACCCCTTTCATCCTTGGCCTCATCCCTGAGCCCCCTCCCATATTCCCCACCCATCCCCACCATGAAACCCTGCCCAAAATCAGAAGGCCCTCCTGCACCCTAAATCCCTCCCAGAACCCATGCCCCCTTGTCAAGTTCGGAACCTCCTCCCACACCCTGCATCTCCATCTGTACCCCCCTTGCTCAGGGTCAGAACTCCCTACCCCATCCTACTCCTCCCAGAACCTGCACCCCCACCCTCTGTCATGGTCATATGCCCACTCCTGCACTCCAGACTCCTTAGCCCCACTCCAGAGTTCCCACCTCCACCCTGAACTCCTCATTTCTGGTCCCATCCTGGAGCGTATGGAAAGCCCTGCGTCCCCGTGGGGCTGTGTGCGGCCACAATGGATTTTTGTTGCAGGTCCGTGGCCCCAGACAGAATTTTTTTTCCCCAGCTCTTCTCAGAAACCTCTCCAAATTAGCAACATCTTTCTTGCATTGTGGACACCAGAACTGGACACGGTATTCCAGCAGTGTACACACACGTGCTAAATATAGCGGTAAATTAACCTCTCGCCTTTTACTTGAGATTCCTCTGCTCATACATCTGTAGTGAGGTGAGGTGACCTCCCACCAACCCAGAGTGGGAGGGACCACCCACTGAGCCCTAATGAGCAGATCCCAGTCAAGCTCACCCCTGTGGGTGTAACAGGATGTATCTAAGGCGGGAGTTGGAGCTCAGTTGGGTTCCTCTCTCTGAAAGTCCCAGATGCCTCCTGCCTGCTCCTGAGCTGGGAGACTGCTGCAGGCCAGAACTGCCAGAGACACCTGATGACCAAGCCATGGAGGAGTGGCTGGGATTGCCTTGGGCCTTCTGTACTGATGACCCAGAGGACCCCCTAAAAATCCAGGTACAGCCTGGATGGGGTGTATGTGTGTGAGGAAGTGACTCAGACACAGCAAGCCTTCCTCCAGCTGCATTATCACTGGTGACCTAGTCAGGGTGTTGCAGCTGGATTCCCCCTGACCCAATGGCAGATCACTATGCTACTATTAGGGCCCTGGGACAGGACGCAGTAGAGTGGATGGGCCTGCATCTCTCCCCCCCACCCCATGCCACCTCTACCCTGGGGCAGCAGTCTCCTCCCTCTAGCCCAAGAACCCTACATTTGTTGGCTGTCCGCCAGAGCTAGGATGCCTGACCCCCTTGCTGCACAGCCCTGAATACAAGCCCAAGCCTGAGACTCTTGTTGCCACATTCCTGACTAAGAGCCTGGGCTCCCTACCTGAGTTTGCTGCTTGACCCGAGCTAGAGGATTTTGTCGTCCCCCTAATTCCGAATGGATGTAGTGAGGTGGGAATGCCTCCCACCGACCCGAAGGGGGAAGGACCACTACCTCCAAACCACCGAAGCATCCAAAGGGGGAATTAGCCTTTTCGGCTTCACCATTCCCAAAGGAGCTCATGTTCAGTTGATTATCCACCAGGATGCCCAAATCTTTCAGAATCATTGTTGCCCAGGATCATGTCCCCGTCCTATACTTATGGCCGATGTTCTTTGTTCCTAGAAATAATCATCTTTCAAGAAATGAGAACTGACAAGACAGACTGCACATGGCTCTGAAAGAGCTGTGATGATCTATCATACAAGTCTTGACATTTAGATGAATATGTTAATGAAGTATTATTGTCATCAGCATATTGCCCGTACGGTCCATCATACTAATGTGTCTGCTCTGCAAGCAAACAAAATCCATGTACTAAAATCCTTTCCAAATATCCTTTGAAATAAGTTACTGTCAGGAACAGGAGACAGCTTTCAAAGCTGATTTTCATATATACATAGCATAGATGGACATTCCCTTTTGGTCTGCGTGTGTCTCTGTTTAGCAGTAAGCTCACAGCTCTTTTTAACAGCCAAGGCATAGCAATAAGCCCCTGAAAGTAAGGGATGAAGAGGGAGTTGATATACAACACGCTGGCAGGAATCACTATCAATTCAGCAGGGGAGCCCAACTTTGTGCAATAAAAGGCTGTAATGGGAAGCTGACCGAAGAGTGAAGGCCACAGCAAACTACATAGCTGAGAGGCTATGGTTTAAGCATTGCATGCTGAAACCAGAACTTCCATATTAATGGTGCAGCTTCTTTGCACTGCATGGGTCTGATGTAGCTCCCTCCTTGGCCATCTCTGAACTAGAGTAATGTAAACTTCCAGGCATATCTCCTTCCCTGCTCCCCAGTTGAAGGACTGGTGGAAATAGAAACATAGAGAGGTTCAACTAGCTCTATTTCTTGTCTTTGGCTAATGACTAAGCGCATTACATGGCAGTTGAGGCAAATAAGATTGAGTCTGACAGGCCGAAGTACCAATGGGTCTGACAGTCTCCTCTTGAATTTGGTTTCACTTTGAGAAGCTGCAAAACCAGCAGGAAAAGAAGGAAAACCATTTGACACATCACACACCCACGTTTTCCATCAGGTCTTACCATGGCTCAAGAGCCATCTGCTGTCTGAAACAGCAGCACCTGCGCTTTTCTTTTCTTGTCAAACTGCTCCTGTTGTTGTGATGGTCAAACATAAATCTCTCTTAAATGGAATAACATTTGCCTCTTCAGCGATTTTTGGTCTACTGTCAGAAAAGCAAAGCTAACTTCCTTCCCCCCAGACACTGCTCACAGTGTCAAAACATCCCAAGAGAGCACTTTTCCGGAAGCCAAATGTCATTTCTGAAAGGTATGTCACCACAGACCTGACAAATCTTATATTACCTGACTGAAAACATAACCTCATGGTACTAGTGGGTCAGAGAAAACAAGCCCTGCCTAAATCCTTTCTGTTACCAAAGAGTTCATATATTACATACACTTTGGCTGCGTCTAGACTGGCAAGTTTTTCTGCAAAAGCAGCCGCTTTTGCGGAAAAACTTGCCAGCTGTCTACACTGGCCGCTTGAATTTGCGCAAGAACACTGACGATCTAATGTAAGGTTGTCAGTGTTCTTGCGCAAATACTATGCTGCTCCCGTTCGGGAAAAAGTCCTCGCAAATACATTTGCACAAGAGGGCCAGTGTAGACAGCTCAGGACTGTTTTGCGCAAAAAAGCCTCGATGGCGAAAATGGCGATTTTCCGCAAATGCTTTTAACGGAAAAACTTTTCTGTTAAAAGCATTTGCAGAAAATCATGCCAGTCTAGATGCAGCCTTTTGGTGTAACTCTGTGGAGATTAATGGAGTTACACCAGTGATAAATTTGGCCCTCTGTTTCTATGTGTGAAACGCAAGGAGTTTTCCACAAACTTCCCTTTGATTTTCATGGAGGGGCTGCCTTCCTTTGTCCTTCTTTGTTCTGAGAGAATTTAGTACTTGTCAGAAGTGAAGTGATGCCCTCCAGAATCCCATTTATCCAGAAACACTTCAGGCTTCTCCCAAAGCCTACCCACAAAAGAAAGTAAAAATACACGTCTCAACCTTAACCAGAAGGGACAGAACCTCCGTGAAGGAGAGGATCACTCGAGAGTATCATTCAGTTTTAATGCTCATTCAGTTGTTGGCTTCCCTCGGTGCTGAGACGGATGAAAACATCGCCCAAGAGAGGATTTTTTAATGTGAACACGTACCCAGCACAGACTGGGCTCAGATCTACCCACTCACTTCAGACAGGCCACCAAACAGCATCAGGGAAAATGCTGTCACTGCTGATGTAAATTAGCAGAGTTCCGCCAAGTGAAAAAAAGTGTCAATTTACACCCATTTACACTAGTTGGATATGAGTCTGTACTAGCAGAGGCTGGGTGTAGAATGATGACCTATAGGTGAAAGGTCACTGTCTAGTTACCACTCCCTTGAGCCATGCAGCTTCCTCTTTATGAATGACTGTTGTAATTTATTTTAATCTTTCTGTAGGCTTTACCTTATCCAGGAATAGGGTAGTTATTTTCAGGTTATCAGTAATCTCCTCTTCTGAATCTGGTGTGGAGAAAGTAAATAAGGAAGTGTTACTCCTCATAACAAAAGAACCGGGGATCACCAAATGAAATTAATAAACAGCTGGTTTAAAACAAACCAAAGGAAGTTTTTTTTTCACACAGCTCACAGTCAACCTGTGGAACTCCCTGCCAGAGGATGCTGTGAAGTCCAAGACTACAACAGGGTTCAAAAATAACTTGATAAGGTTATGTGGGATAGGTCCATCAATGGCTATTAGCTAGGATGGACAGAGATGCTGTCCCTAACCTCTGTTTGTCAAAAGCTAGGAATGGATGACAGGAGAGGGATCACTTGAAGATTACCTGTTCTATTTGTTCCCTCTGGGGCACCTGACATTGACCATTGTTAGAAGGCAAGATAGTAGGCTAGATGGATCTTTGGTCTGACCGAGAATGTCTGTTCTTACTAGGATCCCAGGGCTTTTTGTACAAACAAAACAAAGTTGTGAATTAGCCTTCACTCAATGTGTAGAAATGTTTTGACATTTGCATTGTCAATTCACCCTCAAAGGCTCTGGAGTCAAAAATTTCAAACCTGACTGCCTACAGTTAGGCTCCCACATCTATTCTTAGGCAGCTCAATAGAAGCCGCCTACATTTCAATTGTGCTGAGGGGCGTCTGTTGATTTCTACAGGATCTGTGGGTGCTCCAAGCTTCAGTCCATTTAAATCCACATGGAGCCATCTAAATGTGAATGCATAGGTTTTCAGATATGATGACATGTTAACAGGTCCTGATTTGCAACATCTGAAGAACACCCGCAGCTCCTTTGAAAACCCGGCCCTGCCTTAGCAAAATCACTTGTCACATGGATTTAGACACCTAATTTTAGAAACCTAAAATGTAGACATTTTTGAGTTGACAAGTAACATATAAGGAACCTTTGCTAAGAGGATGTAATAAATTTGTCTGTGCATTAGGGATGTCAAAAATGTGTTTAGTTTGTTAACTGTGTACCCGCTGAAATGATGATGGGGTACATGTTTACACGGGGGGGGGCAGGAGATAGCAGCACAGGGGGAACAGACAGCTCTCCGGGACATGATGCTCACAGGTAGCCTGCTGAAAAGGCAGCTCCCTGCGAATACCAGCTCCCATCTATGCCTCCCCCTGTTGCGCTGCTGCCTCTGGAGGGGAGAGGCTACATTTAATCATTTACACGATCACATCCCTACTCTATACAATAGAAGAAGTATTATAAAAGTGTTCCATAGTAATAAACTGTAGACTATGTTGCAAGAATTGTTAAAAATTAGCTACACAGTGTAATACAAATATCTTATTATGGCAGCCCATAAACAACAGCATGATGATACACAGAAAAATTAAAAAACCTGGTGTCAAGAACAAAAATAAGTTAGCAGTAACTTTCCCCAGATTAACAAATAGCTATGATAGCATCCAAATGCCACTTTCTAGTGCCCCTCTGCCAGCTTTTCATAACCTGGAGAGAGGATGGATACTTCATATACATTCTCAGCTGGTTTCAAGACAGATAATTTCCATATTAAGGCAGCATTTATTGTCTATCACTACCTTCAGCTTTAATGCAACATCTTGGATCAAGAAAATATGGCTTCTCAGATCCAGATGGAGTGTTCCACTGCAATGAATCCATAGGTAGAGATAGCAGACACAATGATCTAGAAATGTTGCCACCCACAGACACAGAGGAAGCTGGGACTAGAACTCTTTCTTTCCTTTAACTCCCTGCCACCCCCACCCAAGATCTCTACCAAAGGAGCTAAAGGAAAACCCTGGGAGCTGCTATGGGCAGAATAGCCTCGTGAAGCCAATCTGGGAGGCCTCGCCTTATACTAGTCCAGCCACAGCAAGAAAAGCAAATATGATAGGTGACCAGATTG
>CM057845.1:263355578-263414178 GCA_030068395.1 Apalone spinifera
TTAACTTTGGTTCAGGGTCCACTCAGTGTGGACGTGCTATTTCGAAATAGCAAAGTGCTATTTCTAAATAGGTTTTGTGTGTAGATGCGTTAATTCGAATTAGCTTAATTCGAATTAACTATTTCGAATTAAGTTAACTCAAATTAACGCTGTAGTGTAGACGAACCCCTAGGGACTACCGATATAAAAACATATTCTTATTTGGCTTTATGTAACATTTTTTGTGCTAAACTTTCTATGAAACAATGAAAACAATTAATTTGTGGTGCTCATATGCTAGTTTTTTGCTCTCCTATGTTTGCTTTGCTAGCTACCTCTTTCTTTCTTTTCTTTTCAGTGTTACCTCTAATTATTTTTCCCCCTTCAAGACCTTCCCATTTACTGACCTTTCCCTCACTCTCTCTTCATCCTCATCTCTCTTTCTCTCATGCCCTATATCTCCTCCTCCCTTCTCACCTCCTTTTCTTTCATCCTCCCCATTCTCACAATTATTCTGGCTATGTCTACACTGCAGAGCTTTCCTGGGATACCGGAGGTATCTGTCCAAGGAACGCATCTGCATTTCTGAATTTTTTTTTGGAAAAGCAGAAACCTTTTTTCAGTATCCCCGTAAACCTTGTTCTACGAGGAAGAAGGGATGTTCCGAAAGAGGGTTATATTCTGACATTTGGCCCCATGTTGACAGGCTAAATGTTGGAAAAGCCTCTTTCAGAAGAAAAGCCAAACTTTTCCCTGCAGTGTAGATATAACCTCTGTCTTCTTTCCCCTTCTCACAGATTTACTGTCTACTGTCTGCTCCACTACTTTTTCCTTCTCAGTGTTCCTTTCTCCCCAGTCTAAGCTTCTTCTGAGTGGAATCTTTTTCTGGTCTATTTGGCTTTCCACTGCCAAAATTGGAAAAGATTATGGTGATCAGGAATAAAATGAGGAACTATGTCATGTTTCCTAAATTACTCTTTGAGGAGAAAAAAAGGTTCAAGTACCCATAATCCAAAGCTATTCTTTTTAAAATTTTAAATAACAAAGGAGGTTATGGATACCACAAATGAGCATTTGACAAAGGAGAGCATCTGGGCTAGACTAGATTTCATTTACACTGAATCAGTGGACAGTCCTTGTGGCACCTTAAAGACTGACAAATTTATTAGGTCATGAGCTTTTGTGCGTAAAACCCACTTCATCAGATGAGTTGGAGTGGAAATTACAGAATCCCAGGTATATAAAACAATAAAAGGAGTTACCTGTCAATTGTAGGACCAGTGTTAATTAAGCTAATTAAGCCTGCAGATCCCTATTCCTCCAGCAGAATCTCCCCCTGTGGGATGGGAATGTAAAGTGGGAAAGGAGGCCACATATTGCCAAGGGTTTTGTGGTGAGACTGGGGCTCCTTCAAACATTCAAACGGGAGCAGGAGAAGTGGACGGGAGGCCAGGGATTGTGAATGCACAGCAGATGCCCATGGGCTGACCCTCTCAAGCAGACTGCAGCGGTGGTCCATGCTGCACAAAGAGGCAGTGCCTCTTGATTATTCTCACAGAGACAGGCCTGCCTACAAGGGCTAACATTTTGGCCTGGTCTACACTACAGCAGAAGGTCGAATTAAGATACACTACTCCGGTTATGTTTAATTACGTAGCAGGAGTCAACATATCTTAAATCACATTTCCACGCCATCCACATCAGCTTCCCTTACTCTTCACAAAAGGAGGAATACCAGATGCTGGCTGGAGCTGTTCTCAGCATTCGATGTATGGGCCTATATTAGAACTGCTAAATCGAACACCAGAAGATTGACCTCTGGAGCATCGGTCTTCCGTGTAGTATAGATGTGGCCTTTGACTCTTGCTACTCTAGATGCCTCAATAACCTGCAGCAGTGAGTTCTATAGGTTACTTAGACTGTCTAGTTAAAGGTATTTAATGTTATCCGTGGAATTCCATTGAGCATCCCATGGTGGGAGTCTGGAGGCTAGAGGGACGGGTACAGATGGGAGAGGAGTGAAGTTGGAAGATGACTGTGTGGACAGAAGTGAAAAGGTGAAATGTTACATCATTAAATAGGCAAGCCCAAAGTACCACCAACCTAACTCAAATCACCCCCCTCCCCCCCATTAGCCAGAACCCTCTTGCCCAGGTGCTAAAACTTCTCTCACTTTGGTTGCTGCCTCAGACAATATTCCTGGACAGGGTGATTTCTCTCTATTACTGTAGCGTGTTAGCCATCTCTATAGCAACAAAAATGGACTTTCAAAAGGAGGCTAGCCTAGTGGAAGTCAGGCACCCAACACACTTAAAAAACCCACTTTAATTTACAGTGACCAGAATTATTCATGGATTCCCAGGCCTGTTCACCTTCCTGTATATCACAGGTCATAGAACTTCCTCAACATAATTGCTTTTGAACTAGAGCCTCTCGTTTAGAAAAAAGCCCAATTTGGATTTAAAAATTGCCAATGATGGCGACTCTACAACCTTGATCTTCAGGTTTTGTTTGCTTATTTTCTTCACTCCCTTCTTCAGATTTTTTCATCTCAATTTCTTCATAACTGTCAGTAAAGAGTGCCGCAATGTCTGAAACAGAAAAGCAGTTGGTCTGATAGTGCACTGACTTTGCTGACCGAAAGTAGGCTCATCTTTAACCAGAGCCATGTGATGCGTGGACAAAACCCTTGTCTCACACATAAAAATTATATTAGAACAGGATGATGATCCATTTAGTTTTGTTTTAATTGGGTGCTTCAGGGGAAAGAGAAAACCCTGGACATTGTACCTGCGTAACATAGACATGGGAAGGAGCAACGTGACAGGTGACCTCCAACTTTTCACTGTGAAAAGTTTGCTGGTGCTATCAGAATGAAACTAACATTATTTCATGGTTCTTGGAACTCCCAGAGCAGTGCTGCACCCTTGTGGTGGGAATAGGAATTGTACTTTTCCACATGGCTTTTGAATACACCTGCTTTGTGGGCTGACTTTCAGTAACCATGAAGCATTAGCTATCATAGGATGGAAGTTACTTCCTAATCCCAGCTGGGAATCATTTTATGTTCCTAAGCATAGAACTAGGTAATTAATGTAGCCTTGTTGGTATCAAATCAGACTGACCCAGGCGCCTGTTGGTGCCAGCTCAGAGAGGACAGAAAAGTGCATAGTTTGTTTGTTTTTTAACAGGAATCCTCTGAGTTGGAGATATGCATATTGATTCAACAATAGGTGGCATGTGAAGTTTCTATTGAGAGCCAGTTGCCCATTGGTTGCCATAATCATTGCAAATGTATGTACACCTAATGTTTAAGGAGTTCTATAGTTATGTTCTTAAGGCAGGTAAACAGGAAGGGGCATGCCTCAGACAGTCCCTTTCAAGGCAGTGGGTAACAGATGCCTCTCTCCCTCTCTGGTCATTGTATACTGTGCTAATATCAATGCAGGCCTATTTGTATACTGAGCCAGATGCTGATTAAGGGGATTGTGAAATCTACAAGTAAGGAATGTACAGGACAAGGCAACCAGCAGTGGGAGTCCTGCCTATGAAAAAGGACACAGAATTGTTCTGCTATATCTGGGGGTGAAGATACCCTGGATCTTGGCTCACACATGGATGATCACAACCAAGCCTGGCTGTAAAATGCTGGAAGGATTTGGGTGATCATTTCTCTGTAAGACAGGAAAGTATCTAGTTAATGAAGTCTAGGTTTTAGAATGTGTGTTACGATTTTATTTTATATGTGCTCCTTTGTTTCCAAGACATCTGCTTGCTGCCCTTGAATTACTATGCTTTGTTAAATAAGCTTATACTGATTTTTACTTTAAACATGTCTGTGGACTGCATGCTTGGCAGAGTGGTGATCGGAGGTGGAACTGATTAGCCGGAGAGTATGGCTTCTTTGCAAACAGTAAATCTGTGGATACTGCAAGTGTCCAGTGGAACATGGGCTGGACACTCCAGGGAAACTTTTGGAGCTTGTGTTGCCCATGGCAGGTGAAGTCAAGGAACCGACCCACAGCAGTGACAGACACGTCTCCCTCACACATGGGTGATGCAAGGAGGGACATGAGGGAACACATGTTCCCCAAATGCATGAGCAGGAAGGGTTAGGGGCTGGTCAGCAGCAAGCAGGACCAAAGTCCTGAGCATCCAGGTAAACTAGCGAGGCCATCTGATGCCTTTAACAGGAGTCGGGCCCCCCACACTCACCAGCAGTGGCAGGGAAAATAGAGCAATGTGGCCCCCATCTCACACTGCTCTCTTGTGCATGTGGTCACATATTTTCCAGGCACATCTTTTTCACAGGTGCCTGTTTTTGAACATGTGACTGTGATCTCAGTGTGTGGGAATTTACTGTCGTTTTCCCTCTCAAGTACATTTGGTTTATTGCCTGACCCTGTCAGGCCCCAGCTCAGCCAGAAGTTATGGAAATGATGCAGGAACTACTTAGTAGTCTGTGTTTTGCAGGAGGTCACACTAGATCAGTGGTCCTCACATTTTTTACCTCATGCCCCACTTACCCTGCTGGTGTTCTCTCCCCCAGATCCAGGGCTGGGAGTGGGGCTGTGGCTCTGGGAGGTGGGGTCGTGGATGGGGATAAGGGGCTGAGGCAGGGCCTATAGCTGGGGGTGGGGGCAGGCCTGGGAGTGGAGCCCTGGCCAGGAGCAGAGCTGGGTGGCATCCCCTACCCATCCCTCCCACAGAGATCTCTGCACTAGATGACCATAGTGGACCCTCTGGCCTTAAAAATCTATGAATGTGTCCCAGAGTGAGGGGGATTTCTAACCCTGGATTCCCTTGGCTCTTTGTGCCAGAGCTCCCTAGCCACTCACTAACCCATTCAATACCCTGTCACATGCTTTATATCCTGCTGTGTTTCTGATTAAAATTTCTGCTGCCCTAGGAGATTAACAAATATCCATGTTTAATCCCTGTTTGTTCCAGACTTAGCTACGTTTATTTTTTAAGAGTTTATTTTATGAACAATCACCAGTTTATATTGCAGGACATTTTAGTTCTAAGCAGATAGGATTTTTTGGTACTTATCTCACTGACTGTTTCCCATACCGTCCAAAATCACTGGTATGCATGCTCCACTGCTTTCCACCACTCTCGAAAGGCAAAACAGCAATAAACCCAGCTTCACCAGTGAGTAGTGTTAGTTAGGGTGAGCTAGCAACTGGAGCCTACTGGTGAATCCGTTCCCAATTGCTTACAGTGCTGTGTGCACTTGGCCTTAGCGCACATACTATGTGCATTGCCAGAGCAAGCAGGGCCCCAGTCCTGGATGATGACCCCACAGTGTTAGGCACAGCACAGTTAAATGTGGTAGTGTCTAACCCAGGTTTATTATGAAAGGAGTTTATTATGAAACTACACTGCTGCTTATGCTGTTAAATGCATACTGTAAATACACTGGATGTGCAACATGGCCAAATTAATACTGTTGTAGGAACCTGTCCTTTTGGATTTCCTGGGCCTCGTTTGAATTGGTTCCACACCAGTAAAGTGAGTGGAGTTACTCCTGATTTTCACTTGCCTAAGTCAGATCAAAATCAGGCCCATTGCCATGTGTGTACTTCACTTATCAACCTATACATTAAGGCTATGTCTGCACTGCAGCACTATTTCAGGATATCGGAGGTATCCTGAAAGAGCTATCCCGCATCTTCACATCAAACCTGTTATTTCGAAATATAACAGGCTTGCTATTCCAAAGTCCCTGTAAATCTCATTCCACGAGGAGTATGGGACATTTCGGAATAGCGGGTTATTTCAAAATTTGGCACTGTGTAGACAGCGCCAAATTACAAGATAAGCTATTTTGAAATAAGATCGAAATAAGATATTCAATTTGCGTAGCTCACATTGCATATCTTATTTCGACCTATGGTGCAGTGTAGGTGCCCCCTAAAACAGCATGAGCTTTTGTGAGATTACAGGTACATACTACTGGCAGTTTCCAAAGGACTCGGGCTACGTCTAGACTGGCATGATTTTCCGCACATACTTTTAACAGAAAAGTTTTTCCGTTAAAAGCATTTGCGGAAAAGAGCATCTAGATTGGCATGGACGCTTTTGCGCAAAAGCACTTTTTGTGGAAAAGCGTCCGTGCCAATCTAGATGCGGTTTTACGCAAGAAAGCCCCAATCGCCCTTTTCACCATTGGGGCTTTTTTCTGCAAAACAGTCCTGAGCTGTCTACATTGGCCCTCTTGTGCAAATACATTTGCGCAAGAGGGCTTTTGCCCGAATGGGAGTGTCATTGTATTTGTGTAAGAAGCACTGATTCTGTACATTACAAAGTCAGTGCTCTTACGCAAATTCAAGCGGCCAGCGTAGACAGCTGGCAAGTTTTTGCGCAAAAGTGGCTGCTTTTGCACAAAAACTTGCCAGTCTAGACACAGCCAAAGAGTATAACTGGCTGGGTCCTGGAAATACTGTTTGTAAGGCTGGCATTACCAGTGTGGAATACCCAGTGACCAAAGCGAACCAAGTTAATAAGTAAGAATCATATACGCCCAGATACTGACACATATTTAGGTACCTAAATCCCAATAAAATCAAAGGGAGTTAGATGCTTGAATGCCTTTGAGGGTCTGGTCCTGAGGGCCTAATTCTGATACTCCTATTGAGTAGCATTTCACTCCATTGGGGATCACATCTCCATCTGTGGCTTTATTGTGGCTATACATGGAATAAGACATAACATAAGAAAGTGTATCGGAATCTGACCCCTAGAGCGCCTCACCTTGACTTGGAAAGTACTCTGGATTGTCCTTGCCATCCACATCTTCTCGGCTTGTCTTCTCCTCTCTGACTGCTGATATAGCTTAAAGATCATGTTTTAGTTATGAAGTAAGCTTAGGAGGTGGGAGGGAAATTCAATTTACTGCTTCTGTGACTAGAGATATGAAATAAATCTCAGATTCAATGATAGATCAATAACACCTAAATTGGGTTTAAATTATTAATAAACTATGAGAAATTAGCATAATTATTCTATGAATCCCAGTGCTCTGATGTCCTGTACATTTTCTCCCAAGATATCTGTATCAAAGCACAACTGCACCCCCTTTGGCAAAAGCAATAGTTAATAAGTTAATGTCCTTTGTTTTGCTTGCTAAGCATTTAGTAGATTCTGAGATGGGCTGTGGTAGGTTGGCGCCAGTAGTGTATTTTCTGTCAGAGTGCATGAAAATACTACACGATTCGCTCCTAGTGGCATGACAGACATCCTAGCTCACAGAGGCCCTATGCATTCTGAATTCCACCCCCAGGCTTACAGAAGGAATGTCCTCCTTTGAAGAGGCCCATTCCTCTGAAACGGAGACACACAAGCCCTAATCTTATACCAGTGTAAGCCAGAGTATATCTACTGAACCTACGGGAGTTATAGTAGTGTAAGAGGACAAGAAGGCCCTTAACAGTTATTTAAGAGACCTATCCTGTTCCTAAGTATCCAGGAGAAACCACCTCCTTCTGCAAGAAAATGGTGGGACCATTTTTTAACCAGCTGACTGGGAGTCCATTGTGATGGACGTTTTAAGGCGCTCCCATGTGAAGTGAACGTTCCCATTGGTCCCATTAGCCTGAGGCGACCTGTATTGGTCATGGGGATAGGGATGGGAATGTGAGACGAAAGAAGCTCCCCAGAACTAGAATGCTCCTAGGTTTGAGGTCTGTCGAAGGCTACGTCTACACTGGAAGTAGACACCCACAGCTGTCCTGCGCCAGCTGACTCGGTCTCCTGGAGGTGTTCAATTGTAGTGTGTAGAATAGATGGTCAGGCTCTGGATGCAGTCTGGTCTTTATGTCCAGAGTGTCCCAGAGATCAGGCGCCAGTCCAAGCCGTAAAATCTACACCTCAATTAAACTGGCCCATAGCCCAAGTCCCGTGAGCTTGAGTCAGCCAGCGGCAGGTTTTTAATTGCAGCCTAGACATGTGCTTGTTGGCTTATCTAGATTTCCACCACACCCCTGCAGGCTGGCCACAGGAGGGAGCCATCGGCCAGCTGAGGCAGTGAAACTGACAGCAGTCTGGCTGAGAACATACTGGCCCAAGGATCACCTCCCATTAAGGTCTCTCATATATTGCAGTCCTGCCTCTGACTCCTCTGAGGTCTTTCAGGGAAGCCTACACATTTCCGGTGGGCCTTCTGAACCGATGGCAATTTGATTCTATATTCAGAGGGTCATTATGACTCACGGCCTTTGGTGCTGCTGCTCACAAGCCATTCACACTGCATCAGATCTCAAGTGGATCCTTGGCTCTGATTCAGCCTTGGGGCTGAACTCGAGCCTATAGCCAATGCCAATCAAGTGTTGGATCTGGAGGCTGCTACCTGAGCCAATCTTTGCATAACATCCTAGTAAACTACAAGGCAAAACAAACCTGGCTGCAGAAAAGCAGCTGTTCAAGTATAGATGCCCTGCACTGAATAGCAGCAAAGTGGCAAATCAGGAATAAGAGACATTTATCCTCCTGTCAAAATGCTTCAAATACATCAAAGTTCACACTGAATAAAATTTTGCATTTTTTTTAACTGATGCCACAAAGACATTTTTGACAGCAAAGCCACTGTTTCATTTTCCCAAAGTGCACTCTTTGGAAAGCAGAGTGGTTTGGATGTTAAGTACAGTGCTGATGTTTGATGCTCACCATTTTCAATGGCTGACAGGTTTTTGTCTGAATAACTCCATTCCGTCTGGGTCCCCAGATCTTCAACCTCACATCTTCTGAGAAAGGCAGAAGATCCACCAACAGACTTTCTGCAGACAGGACACAGCAGGCTGGTTTTTACATTACTACTTGTGACCAGGGTAGAAAAAGCATCAGAAGTGTTCACTGAAGTAAGACACAAGCCAAAATTTTCATAAATGACAAGTGATTTCAGCAGGGGGTGTCACCAGCTTCTTTCTATTGGTGGAGGCTGAGATGGATAAAACAGTAAATTGAAGGGTGGTGGGCCTGGGCTATACGTTTTGTGAGCAATACCACTCTGACTTCTGCAGTTCTGTGCTGCTGCTGGTGGCGGCTCTGCCTTCAGAGCTGGGCTTCCAGTCAGCAGCCCAGCCTCCCAGCCCTGAATGCATCACAACTGCCAGCAGCAGCGATGTAAGGGTAGCAGTACCTTTCCATGATACCTTTATCTCTGCATGATGTTTGACCTTTGCACTGGGAGGAGTGATTACAGGGAACCAAGGCAAATTTTGGGGTGGATATTACAAGACACTCCTGAGTGTCACCCCTAGATTTTGGGTGCTCCAGCTTGAGACACCTTAACAGGCCTGGATTTTCATGATGTGTGTTGGGGAGGGGCAGCGTGTAGAGGGAAGGAGGCTGCACTTTCTGAAAGCCAGATCCCTTTTAGGAGTCTTAACTTGGGCACCCACATTACCAGTCACTTAGGACTCACAAAAGGGAATGGATCTGTTATATGAGAGGCAGCTGTCAGAAGAAAGCCACATTTTCAAGTGAATGAAAACATGGGACAACTATGAGTCCCCGGCACCCAAAATACCTCAGTAGCCTTAGTGGGGATCCATTGTATAAAGGGCCAAGGAGCAAGCTTCCAGACTTGTCACGTTCCTTGCTGCCGTTCCCTGGGGATTTCTAAACTAAGCATGACTGGCATGTGTGCCTCACACCTGTCCTCTGTTGGGCATGATTGATGCTCTGCTCTTTTTATCTCAGGGAATTCAGCTGCGTCTTCAGATCGTGCTGATTGCTCAGCTCAGTTCCACTTCAGCATTCGCTCTGTGTTGTGCGTGCCCCACAGTCCGACACAGGGGCTGGGTGTATGGGAGAGAAGGAGAAGGGTCTCATGAACCTAAGTTTGAATTAGCCACCAGTGAGGTCTGAGGGATTGGCCTGTCATTTTCTGCACTTTCTTTCCACTGAAAATTGACTGGCAATCAGGGGAATCATTTTGAACTCATGTCAAAGAGCTGACATGATTCCTGTCCAGCCATCTCCACCTGACATCCCTGTGAGATAGATAGTTAATTTGGTTGGATTCCTAAATGATAACTGAAAGGTATTCAGGGTCTTCATGAGAATGCTGCTGCCTATGAGAAATGAGGGTGAGCAGAGTGGCACCAGCGGCTGATTGAATGTGACCCCAGGAAGCCAGTGGATTTGTTTTCCCCTTGCATTAGTGATTCTATGAGGCTGGTGACACATCACTGCCTTTGTATTAGGTGTCTTATGGATCAGAATTTTAAAAGATTCTGGGCACAGTACACACTGAAATTTACATATTAACTGACAAAAGCCCCAGGGAAGTGCAGGAATGATCTATCAGAGGTACTTACTGTAGTATCTGAGCACCTCACTCTCTTTTAACATTTTGACCCTCGCAGTGCAGGCTGTGCGGCAGGGAAGTGCTCTCAGCCTCCACTTAGAGAGGAGGAACAGAAAGAAGCACGGAGATGCTAACTAACTTGCCCAGCATCACACACACAAAGTTTGCTGCAGAGCAGGAAATTGAACCCATGTCCTTCAAGGCTCAGGCTAGTGCTCGAATCACTGGAACAGATGGTAACACTGAGCCAGATCACTGGCTCCAATCCTACCTCAATAGGGTTCGTCTACACTGCAACGTTAACACAGTGCGCGTCTACACTACAAGCCTTTATTTTGAAATAATGGTGAGCTGGAGAACTTCTTACTCTGACTCACGGAAAATCTCATTTTACGAGGAGTAAGGGAAGTTGAAGGAAGAGTGCTCTTCCTTCCACTTCCTGTTGTGTAGATAGTATCTAAAGCCGAGTTAAGTTATTTCTACTTAAGCTACGCAATTGACGTAGTTGAAGTTGTGTAGCTTAATTTGACTTTAGCCCTACTGTGTACACAGACCCTGTGTAGCAGATTTTTCTTGCATTTTAACAGACCATTTGCTTACTCTTGTGATCTCCTACTAGTCTTCTTGGGTGTTGTGTAGCTGATCTCTCACATATCACAGGGAAGTGATAGAGATGCAGCCGTGTATATCACAGGGAAGAATTTGCCCCAGGATATATGCTGTTTTCCCAGTTTTTCAGAATGTTGGAATCAATGATGTCTCTGTTCTTCCAGGTTGCACATTACAGCCGGTGTTGATACCCCAGAATGAGACATTTCACTGTGTCTACATGCAGTAATACAATAAGGACCTTTCTATAAACTAGCCACTGACTGTTGGGCACACATGCTCATTATTTTACTATTGGAAAATATTACTTAAATATTAAATAACATCCATGGGCCACATTCCCCCTTAGTGACAAGTAAAACACAACAGAGATTAATTTGGTCCAGTTTATTTGGAGCCTAAATTGTACCTTCTTTCACAGCAACCCTGTTATTTCCCCCTCTCTCTGAGATTAAATAGGTCTGACATCTATAGAGGACCTAAAACAATGGGACAGATCCTCAGATCCTGTAAACAAGCAGTGCGCCATTAAAGTCAATGAAGTGAACAATGAAACTGGGTTGATTTATGCCAGAAGAGGATCTGGCCCATTATTTCACCCAAGAGATAAAAACATTTTGTCAAATAAAATCATATAAATACATGCATGTGCACACAACTCCCAGAATGCATTTTCCTTTAAGAAAATCACATTGATGTCTGCACAGGTTGACAATGTCCCTTTTAATCTAGAAAGCAATGCAGACTATGAGACAATTACTTAGACAGAAGTAACTTCCAGATTATTAATAGCACAGATACAGCAAATCCTGCCAGACTGTAGATGCTGGAGACATACAGTATATCTCCAGTTGTTAGATGTTCAAAGTCCTAGCGTATGTATAGTACAAATGTACAGTAATTTAACTGAATCGTAATGAAAAATGTTACCAATTACTCTCCTTACTTTGATTCCTTCGACTTACAACCAACATGCAGAGTTGATAGAGAATCTGCCTGAAATTCTAGAGAAGAAGGGGAAGAAAAGTTTTCTTTAAATACATGTCTTGTCCTGTGGAAAAATGGGGCTTTTTTTTATGAAACAGAAGTATTGAATTGTCTTGCTATTCCACTATTTTGTATTTCACCAGCATTGCTGCTTTAATTGGAAGCTTTTGTATTTTAATGATACAATACATTGTATGGGGCGGGAGGGAGCTTTTTCATTCGGATATAAAAAGCCTTTGGAGTCTGAGGACAGAATTTTCAAAAAATAAGTTTTACATGCAAATGTACTTTGCTTTCCTCTTCAGTGATGATTATAACTACACTACAGACTATGAAGTGTAGTCATACTCTGCCATATGCTGTTCCCAGACTCAAAGCATTTTTAAGAGATAAAGTCATGACAGTGTGCCATGTAAATTGCTCTGCAAACCTAGCAATATGCCACAGGTACACAATTAGCAGTGTTATGTAAATTCCAATAATACACACACAAATACCAACCTACAGCAATGCGCCTTTTAAACTCCCACTGACAGCATGCCGAGTAAATTCCTTGCATACAGTCTAAACCAATATGTTTTGAAAATGTTTGTCTCAATCTTTCAAAGTGCCATGTAAAAATCTTATGTCTAAGGAATTAAATTGACTGTCAGTTGGCAGGAACCCCATGTTTTGCCCACTTATCAAAATAGCAGACTCCTGTGGACTTCTCACTCAATCCAATCATGCCTGTGCTTCTGCCCACAAGTGTATGTGTTCTTCAGGGTGTGTGTGACTAATCTGAAACTAACTAGAATTGCACAATCAATTCTTTCTAGTTGAAAACAATTGTTAGTGGTGCTGAGGAGGAGGGTGTGGTATTGTGAGGAGCACAGAGAGGCTAAGACTGAGATACCCCTGTGGTTGCTCGGTGTAAACAGCAGTGGATAAATACAGTAGCACGGGCAGCAGCAGTGGAGCCATGACTATGGCTAGGGCCAGCCTGAGGGGGGTGTGGAGCCTGTGGCAACCACCCCAATGTCCCTTGTATGTGGCATAGGGCAACACCCCTGCCACAGAACATATCCCCACTGTATCCACTCCACAGAGAGCAGGGGCCTGTCACAGCACTCAGCTAGAGAGTCTGGCTCCTTAGTTCAAGCAGTAGATGCTCTGCTTTAAAGATCATTGGTTCAATTCTTGGTGGTGGACAAGGCCATCACACTAGCACCAGTGTAAACTCCCCAAGGATGGGTGCTCTAACCAGAGGAATTCGTATAGGGAGAAAGAGAGGGAAAGAAGACAGAGATAGGCAGGAATGAATAAGAGACAGAAGAGAGACATGTGAAACCATCAGGAACTGGGGGAAAAAAGACACATGGGCACAGGGACGGCCCTAGACTAGCTGCCAGTAACTGGCACCCTAAGCGAACCATGCAATCGGCGCCTCCACCTCCAAACTCCTCAATGATATTGCATCACCATTTGGTGCCCCATTTAACTTGGTGCCCTAGGCGACCGCCTAGTTCGCCTATATGGATAGGCCGCCCCTGCATGGGCATCCAGGGGACGGAGAGAGCGGTTTATACACTAAGGTAATGGGAGGAGGTTGAGGATGAGAAAGGAAAGACACAGAAGAGATCTGGGGAAAAGAAAGCACAAGAGAGAAGCACTGATAGTAACTGGAAGGGTAGCTGAAAGAACCAGCACAATGCTTCCGGTATGCCATGTAAACACCCATGCTTCATGGGCCATTCACACGAGGACCCATTTATTCTGCTCTGTCCTAAAACTGGGTGCCTTGTGCAAATTTATACCCACTTTTAGGCCACTTTATACTGCTAGGCTACATCTAGACTGCAGGCTTCTTTTGGAAGAAGCTTTTCCGGAAGAGATCTTCTGAAAAAACTTCTTCAGAAAGAGCGCGTCCATACTGCCAAAGTGCATTGAAAAAGCGATCTGCTTTTTCAAAAGATAGTGTCCACACTGAATGGACGCTATCTTGCATTTCAGCTGTGATTACTATGGACGGAGTGGCCACCAGGACACCTGTGCTTTTTCCTCTTTCCTCTCCTTTCGAAAGAACTCCCTCTTCCCTGTCCACACACACCTCTTTCTGAAAGAGCTCTTTTGGAAAAAGGCTTTTCCCTCATAGAAAGAGGTTTACCAATGTTGGAAAACCCCCTCTGTTCTTTCGATTTTTTTCGAAAGAATGTGATTGCAGTGTGGACGTAAGTGAAGTTTTTTTGAAAAACAGCTGTTTTACCGAAAAAACCTGTAGTGTAGACATAGCCCTAGAGTAGTGTAAAGGGGCCCTGATGCAATTGAAATTCTGGCCCGACAGTTTTAAGATACAGTGGATATTATTAAAATGTTTTGCAGAGTGGCACATATATCCACTATTGTAAACTTTAGATGGCATTCATTTAAAATGAAGATGAGTTCATTTTAAGAATGTTCATATCCTTGTTGTATTTGCTTTCTGTAAATATTTTAGTAGCTGAGTTTACTGGCATAAATGTTTATGACAACACTGAATTTTAAGCAAAAATGGTCATGTTCTGAGTTTGTAAACTGAGTATTCACACAGAGAACCTGATTTTAAAGTTGTGTTGATATTATATATTGTATTGACATTCTGACCTGTTTTAGGACCAGTTGGAGGGCTAGTGCACACAAATCTCTGCAAGATGGATTTGGTTTAGTTAACCTGTTGAAAAGTGGTTTTAATTAAATCTGCTTTAAAAGTGGATCCCTTTTCTAGAGTTTGTCTATATGCTTTATAATCATCTTTAGGGATGGATGATTTTTTTTGGGGTATATTTCTGAACACTTAGGACTTACTCTCATCCAACTAAGGAAGAGAAACGTATTGCTGGATTACTGTATAGCATAGCATATTATTAATATGTCCAATCAACTCTAATGACAATAGATCACATTTCAAATATTGAATTCTTCAACAAATTTTTCAAAAACAGGTTAAACACCAAGAATTATTTCTGGGAATTATTTATCAACCAGTGATAAAGCATTAAGAAACCTCTAGGTTGTTCAGTCAGCCCATGAGGAGAATCAGGCAAAATTCCTCCAACACTTTTTTTGCTACAGATTATTTTGCCAGCTTTCATATTTTTCCTGTTTTTCCCCTTCCTTTTCAGATTTTTCACAAAGCTAATGAACAATGAAAATAGAAGGTGAAATTACATTTTGAGCTTCCCTTCTTTGATAATTTTTGTAATGATAAAAATCTGTATCTTAGGCCAAAACGAGGAGTTCCTAAAACCCATATTTTATTTTTTTACCTACCATCCATCCATGGACCATTCTATGCCAAAGAAGCCATAGACAGAGTATCATGTTACTTGCATTTGAAATTACAAGTCAAAGTTTGGGGTCCAACATTTCAGTTCCCAGCTTCCTTCATCAGGATGGCATTTGTTGAGGCTACTATATACAATCAGTAATAATTGACAGCATTGTTTCAAATCTTTGACCTATTCCAATGGGGGATTTATTTGCATGGACGTGGCTCAAATGGGTCCATGATAAGAATATTTGATTTCATTGTGGAAAAGAGGGACTTTAAATTGTTTTTATGCACCTAGAAAATAAACCTAGCGTGTGTGCAGCAATGACTGTTATAATTGTGGGGAAGTGGGTGAGGTGTGCACTGAAAATACAGAGTTGTGGGGCAAACATCTCCTACCCCCAAATCTCCAGAAGACACAATGCATGAATTGCATATAAAACGGATAGCCCTTTGCAGTGTGATTAAGCTTTTCATTGCCAGCCATACGGGGAGAGGGATATAGACTCAGAGAGTGATTACCCCCAGGTATGCCCCTTTGGAGGTGGAGACATGACAATGGTTTCTTTTGGCCCAATCTTCTAATCTGTCTAGGTCACTTTGTACCCTATCCCTGCCCTCCAATGTATCTACCTCTCCCCCTAGCTTAGTGCCATCCGCAAACTTGCTGAGGGTGCAACTGGGAGATGTTGGATGAGCAGCTTTGAGAACAGACTGGGATGAGGAACCAGAAGTGGAGAAGAGATAAGATAGGGCATGGACAGGTTGAAGAGGATAGGACAGAAAAGGTCAAGTTTGAAGGGAACAGACAGAAAAGTCTGGGCCGATTAAGGTATGTCTACGCAGCAGTGGGTTTTTTTGGAATAACTGATGTTATTCTGAAATAACATAGTCCATGTCTACACTATAAGCAGTTATTTCAACATAATGTCAAAATAATGTTGAGTTGGAGGACTTCTTACTCTGACTCTTATAACCTTCATTTTATGAGGAGTAAGGGAAGTTGGAGGAAGATTGCTCTTTCTCGTATTTCCTGCTTTGTAGACAGGGCCGGACTAAGGGGTGGGCTAGCCAGGCAGCTGCCCAGGGCGCCAACCTACGGAGGGCGCTCGGCTCCCGGCGGACTGCAGCGGCCGCCCGGGGCGGGGGCCGTGTTAATCCCCTCAGCACCAGCCAGCAGTGCCCTTCCCCCCGCGGCCGCAGGGTCCTGCATGGCCAGGTGCTGCGTGCCATCGGCGGTGGCTGGGCTGATTGGGCAGTGCATGCATCGTGCATCCGTCCACGCGCCCGGGGGAGGGTCCGTGCATGCGTCGTGCACCTGGAGGCAGGGCCGCGTTTCTTGGGGGCAGGACTGTGCGTTCCGGAGGCGGCACCGCGAACCTTGGGCCTGAGGTGCCAAAATGGCTCAGGCCGGCCCTGTTTGTAGACAGTACCAAAAGCTGAAATAAGCTCTTTTGACTTAAGCTGCGCAATTGACATAGGTCAGGTTGTATAGCTTATTTTGGCTTTAGCCCCGCTGTGTAGACGTGCCCTTACTGAACACTTCCCTACAGAGCCTGGAACTGAACAAGGATCCCGAGTCTCACTATTCTTCTGCTCTCATCAAATGTCTTTGAAATTCACTGGCAAAGTGTCTCTCTTATTCTCCTCTAGTGCTGGTCCTCTAACAGGTAACAACCTACCATTGATATCAGTTATTCCATTACCCCAAGTGGCAGAGGTTTGTGCAGGGAACTTGCAAGTTCCAGTCCTGACATCAACCCAAGTGAGTGTTAAATTTATGTTTTTTAATTGCTTTTTAAAAAATCTGGAAAATTATATACCCTTCTCCCAAATTATATACTCCACCTCTATATGTAAAGAACTTTACTAATATTGTAAAGTTAAACTCTCAAAAATCAGGAAATGCCAGAATTAAGATTGAATCTGCCGCTTTAATTTGGCATATGTATATATATGCATTATGATACAGTCTTTAATTATGTGATCACATACCATTTTTACCACATTTTCTAATTTTTGAGTGATTGACTTTGCAATCTTAATCATGTTTATTTTAACTGATTTAGTAGGTGCAATTACATAGAAGTGTAGTAATCGACCATATGTGACCAACCCATTGCAAAATAAATTTGGAATTTTAATCCCATATCTGTAAAATATTATTTTATGTGAGCTGGTGCATTTATAATGCAGGACCTGGTTTTTCATTAGCTCTCTGGGTTTACACTTGTTGAAAACCAATGAATTCAATGAAGTTGCTTCTGATTTACACTGGTATAAGGGAGCAGAGAATTGGGTATTTCTTACTACCAGTTTTAAAGACAATAAGATACAGGTAAGTGACTCCAGAATGGGGACTACAGTGAAATAAAAGGGGTTGACAGCAGTGTCACACAGTAGTGAGTAAAAGAAAACTAGATTTGTATGACTGAAGAGGTACTTTAATAATAAATAAAGATTAACAACTCTTATTCCCTCAGCTTTCTGCCTTATATGGTTGGCTGGATTGCCTGACAGCCAATAAAATACTGCTGACGGCTGGGTATAAAGCAAAAGAATGCAATCAAACAGATTTAGGATAGTATCATCACCTGACATTATTTTTTTATGAATTTGCTGGTGGTTGCATGAAACAGAATGACTTGTTAAGTTCCAAATGGGCATAAGCCACAAAATATACATCTGGATTTCAAGCCCTTTGAGAGTTCCAAGGTGTCAGTTTGGCCCTTTGTATGGATGAGATGGGATTTGTAAAAACACCCACTTTGCCCTAACTCAGCTAGCACAGAGAACTTTTGAAAATCCCTTTATGTGAAATTCAGATTTGGGTTCAGGTTTAGATTCTGACCCTGCCCTCATAGCTCAACACCCTTCTCTACCTAATAGATCTGATGCAAAGAATCCATCTGTTTATGTAGCAACTCTGGGTCCATTTCCCAAAGCTGACTACCTAAAGTGAGGTGCCTAAATCTGGATATAAGTGCTCATAGGTGGGATTTCTAAAGCACTTAGCATTGGCCTACTCTGCTCCTCCCACCCAAATCATGGGAGCTACATCTACACTATGGCTGTGTCTAGACTGCATCCCTTTTCCATAAAAGGGATGCAAATTAGACACATTGCAATTGCAAATGAAGTGGGGATTTAAATCCTCCCCACTTCATTTGCATAAACATGGCTGCCGCTTTTTTCCGACTCGGAGCTTTGCCGGAAAAAAGTGCCAGTCTAGACACGGATCTTGCGGAAAATAAAGCCTTTTCCGAAAGATCCCTTATTTGTCCCCTAAAGAAACAGCAGAAAATATGCTAATTACATCACGACTCATGCTAATGAGTCCCTCATTAGCATATTTTCTGCCGCAAAAACTTGTAGCGTAGACAAGTTTTACTGGTGTTAACACTGGGAACATTTAGATCAGCACTGAGCACGTGCAAAAAGCCTTCTCTGTTTCAACACCCACATTTGATAACCATGTTTTCTGTGTTTGAACAAATTCTTTAAAAGGACAAAAAAAATAAAAAAAAATAAAAAAAAATCCCACACCCAGCCAAAATACCTGCCAATAAGTTGCCTTTGTGTGAGGTTTCTTCAGTCTTTTCCAAGTGAGTTTCCCTGCACTTTTTATCCTGGTCTTTTGAAAGGAAGGAGATGGCTCTTTCTGCATTTTCGTCATCTGGGACGTGTCTGCTGCTGGGTCCCCCACTTCTCGCTCTCTCCAGCAAACAGAGATTACTCTGCTTAACATATTCCTCTATGGACTGGTTACTAAGAACTCCTTTTACAGACAAATACTCTTTTTCTAGTCTTTTAACATTTTCTACAGTGAGGCGCAAACTAGCAGACTGAGAATCTGATGAAATACCCCTAGAGAGAGACGGGGATGGTCTCGGTTGGGGATGGCTGCTGCTGTCCTCTGACAGCTGGTGTCCTCTCGACATATCTGCAATGCATTAAGGAGATGAAAATCTTCAGCAACTGGCAAAGTCAATTCATCATTCTGGTAACAAAGAAAGAAAGAATAATCCCATTAGTCATCTACTACTGCTGGGCATATTGATTTATGTAGTTAAAATATTCACACCGAGATAACCTTATTAGATTGAAAATCACTTTCTTTTCAGGAGGATCTACTCGGGCGCCAATCCAACAAAGCACTTAAGCACGACTTTAATACTAAGCATGTGCTAAGACCCATGGAGGTCAGCAGGGCTTTTTTAAAGCATGCGCTTAAGTGCTTTGCTGAACTGGGGCTTGGGATATCTTACAAACAAAATACCTAGAGAACTCCATATACTTATGCCCAAACACACTAGAGTCAAATACCTTGCCTCATAATACACAAAGTTACCATGATACCCACCAGTGCTACACTTAAGATTGTATCGTGATTTCATTATTAACCCACTTTTCCAGGGGCTTTGTCATTGGCTATAAAACATGGTCTGGTTCAAACTTAACATAGGAAGTCTGGCTCCAAAAGCACTTTATATTCATTACCCGCATCCAAACAAATTAGTTTAGGTATTTTATGCTACATGTTGGTAAAGAAAACAACTAAACAGAGCAATGTGCTTAACTGACCCCACTGGTGGTCCATTTAACATGACAATTAACAGATGAAAAATAAGACAGCCCAAGAAAGACTTAAAATGAACCCACCTTTGTATACCTTGTATGGCTTTTAGATTTAAAATTTTGTACAGATGTTCATGAAAAACTCACTAGTCAAGCAGAGGGACTTGCTCTGCTTATTACAAAAATAGTCTCACTATGGGGAGCCTTACCATAGACAAGACTGGTTTTTACCACCACTTTACATAACCGGGTGGTAAAATCACCAGGGCCTTGGCTACGCTGGCCTACCTCCAGTTCAACCTCTGCAGCACATGGTTGACTCTTATCAAGCTAAGCGGACACAAGGTGTTTGATATTTTATGTGGTAATATGGACATTTGCCTAAAGGGATTTTGGGACAGGTTCTTCTGTCTAAGGACATTAAAGGGACCCACATTTTCCTGGGTAGGTTCCCTTATTATTGCAGGCTCCTTTTGCTGTAGTCTGTGCTGAGAGGTTTGATGTAGTGCATTGACTCTCTTCAAGACTTGGGAGGAGGTTAAGCAAAGCAGCCTTTCTAGGTCTATGATGCAGCTGGAAGAAGACTTGGCAGCCTTGCCTTTATCTGCAAGTGAGAGGTTCTGTTACCATGGCTCTTGTTTGCTTCAGAGCAGGCAGAGAATATTCATTATCATGGCTCTTGCTGGTAAATTGCTCTTGGGGATCTTTTCAAGTGCAGCAGACTACACTTGATGCCCACATCTTACATGAGTTTGTTGGGGCCTTTCTTCCCAGCCACTTTAGAACCCCAGTTTCAAAGAAGACTGGAGCTGGCCACCACAAAATCAGAGAAAGAGGAAGTCAAAGAAGAGGTCTTGGAGTTCATAATCACGAGAGGCAAGAAGTCTTGGAGGCAATCAGCATAGCTGGAGTCAGATGAGGATGGGCGTACCACAGATAAGAAGACCAGCAGGAATTCCACACAGACAGAAGTTTCAAATTGATACCAGGTCACAAACATGAAAACTATGGAAGATACCTCTCCAGATCCAGTCAATCTAAGGGGATATAGAGATGTATGATACACACAGATAGATGGCAACTTGGACCAATCGATCTATAGGGATACAGAGATGTATGGCACACACATATAGATGGCAACTTGGACCAACCTGTTCAAAAACTGGGCTTGCCCTCAAAGAGTTCTCCAGCCAGCCAAGAAAGAAAGACAACCCTTGTTGAAAATCCAATACTCAGAACATTTAGAAATGCATTCTCTGCAAAGGACAGGTGGACAACAGGACACTGTGCTGTCTTCCAAGAGCCAAAACATGAGATTTCATTCCAAGATACGGATAGGCTTCTAAAATTGAGAGGTAAGGATCCAGGAGGTTCACACTGGCACAAAACATCACACAGAGAGTAGATGACTCCAGGGAAATCAAACTTGCTGAAGAAGAAGATTGTTCAGGAAGTCTTCTCTGAGATCCTTGCTGTCCCACAAGAGAAGGAAGTGAGAAGGCAGAAGATTATGGAAGTGAACCACTTGCTAAGTAAGCAGTGAAAGTTTTGGCTCTGTGGAAGTGATCCACCTTCTGTGAGGAAAACTAGCTATATAATTTGGATGGCCTCTACTTTAGAAGAAAGGGGATCAATCTACCCAGGGACAGACTGGCTAGAGTAGTCAGGAGGCAGTAAATCATTAGCAAAAGAAAACCATAAAGAGAGGGAAGATCTGAGCATTCAGTACAAAGCTGAGATGAGGAGAACAAAATTAATCAAGGATCCAAAGAGCACGAGGAAAACAAATTATTTAATTGCCTTTACATCAACACTAGTAGCCAGGGTACTAAACAAGAGGAATTGGAATTGCTCATCTATGAGGATAAATTTGACTGCACCTTGGCAGGATGGTTTGCACAATTGGAAGGTTATAATAAATGGTTATGATCTATTTAGGAAGGATCAAGTGAATAAAAGGAGAGAGGGAATAGCAGTCTATGTCAAAAAAGGCCTTACCTGTTTCTGAGTCATGGACAACTTGGAAGAAAATTATCTTGAATGTTATGAGTCACTGTCCTAACAGATAAAGCATACACTGGAGTATTAACTGGTGTCTGTTACAGATCACACTAGGGAACAGTATGACCACCTCCTATGCACCTATCTATAATGCACAGAAAAAAAAAGCTGTGTGATCCTCAGGAACTTCAATTTGAGTGATATAGGCTAGAGGACACATGCCGTCAAACATCCCTGAATTTCTCAATAGATGGCATTTTCTCAGCCCAAGAAAGGTTGCAGCTAGCATGGATGAATTCTTTATTATGCCTTGTCCTAATGGATAAAGAGAAATGGAACACAGAACTAAAAATTAATGATAGCTAAGGCTCTGTTTTAGTCATGGGAATTTTGAGTAAAAGTCATGGACCAGTCACAGGCAGTAAACAAAAATTCACTGCCCATGACCTGTCCATGACTTGTACTATATGTCTCTGACTAAATCTTGGGAAGAGGCCAGTGCAGGACACCCGCTGATGCTGAGGAATGTGGCAACATGCAGCCAGGACCCCTGCTAATGCTGGGTGAAGGGTGGTGGTGGGACTGCTGGTTTCACAGGGCTCCCTCGAAGCAGCAACTTGTCCCTCCCTCAACTCATAGGTGGGGGCAGGCTGCTTTGGATGGCGTGTGGAGGTGCAGCAGGAAGGGAGCGTGCCCAGGGGCCCTGTCGGGTCATAACACGTTGATGACCCAGAGTATTGGGGTGGGCTGGATACAACTCATGAACTGTATTTTGCCTCCCCCTGGAATAGATTCATTGATTCATGGATTCAAAGGCTAGAAGGGACCATTTACCATAATGATAACATAGGCTAACCTCCTGTGTGACACAGTCTATAGAACTTCCCCAATGTAATTCCTAGAGCAGATCTTTCAGTAAAAATATCTAATCTTGATTTTAAAATTGTCAGTGGTAGAGGATCCATCATAACCCTTGGCTAATTGTTCCAATGGTTAATTACTGTCGCTGGTAAAAATGTACACCTTGTTTCCATTCTGCATTTGTTTTGCTTCATCTTCTAGCCCTTGGATCGTGTTACATCTGTCACAGCTATATTGAAGAGCACATTATTAAGTATTTCCCATGCAGGTACTTATACATTGTGATCAAGTCACCCATTAACCTTCTCTTTGCTGAGTTAAATAGCTCTTTGAGTCTCTCTCTAGGGGTCTGTCTAGACTACGCGGAAGATTTGAAAGAGGATATGCAAATTCAGTGGGAATTTGCATATCTTCTTCCGATCTCACTTTCAAAAATGCAGCTTTCAAAAGTGAAAGTAGTTCCCAGCTATTATTTTTGATCCTAATACATTTAAAAAACTTTTTCTTATTGTCCTTAACTCTGCTGACAAAAGTCCAAGAGTTAAGGACAATAAGAAATACTCTGTATCCTTGTGCTTCCTTTATCAATTTTCTATAATTCCTAACTTCTGATTCATAATCATTGCTATTAATTTTCCCCTTCTTCCACTTGTTTTTATTTATATGTAACAAAAACAAGTATAAGAAGGGAAAAATTAATCGCAAGGATTATGTCAACATCTTTTTTAAAATGTCTTATTTTGCCAGGTGTTGTACTAACACATAGTAAGAGACTGTCCATGCCTCATAGAGTTTACGGTCTAAATAGGGCCCCAGAGGGCAGCAGGCAACCAGGAGGAAATGTAGACATCTGGGTGCATTAATCTCCCCTAGTCTAGGACCATCAGGTCCCAAGGGTGCCGGACCAGGGAAGTTCAACCTGTAGAGCCTACCACAATACACTTTCGTTTTTCTAGAGAGGAAGACAATTTTTCTAACAACCCATCCCTGCTCTTTGGCAGCTCTGAACAAGGTTACTACACTACAGGTAGTCAATATTTTTTCTGATTAAAAATGGTCTTTTTTCAACCAATGTAACTTTTCACAAAAAATTGCTGATGTCTTTAAATGTTTTCTTCTTCCTGAGTGACATTCTTATTGATATCTACCATCTATTCTTTTACTGAATATGTTTGCTTGTGGTTAAAAATATTGTTATTAAGATAAAAATGTCATAGAAACCTTAGTTAAAAATGGAAAATAGGCCCATTTTGAACCCTACAAAATGGAGTCAGTTCTTAATTTTCATAAAAGTAGATTGTCCTTTTTTTAACTAGCTCTGTACAACAATAGCAGAGCCTCATGACAGTATTCATCCCTAATATACAGCACCTGGTTTGCAACCCCAACATCCTTTTGTGGGTGGAACCTGGAATCTAGTATGTGAGCTACTGCTATCTAAGCTAACGCAACCCTCTTCTGCTGCAGCAGACTCATTCATTTCTAGTTGACTTACCTACCACTGGAGAGGGACAGAGTGCTATCCTTTCACAAAGAACTCATAGTGGGGAGTCATTTCTAAAGTGTTTTTCTCCACGCCATGCAAGTGCTGAGCATAACTCCACGCAAATCTAACATCCTAAATTGTAGGGCAGAGCTTAAAGAACAACAAAGGGTCTGGTAACACTTTATAGACTAACAAAACATGTAGATGGTATCATGTCTATAAAGTGCTACCAGACCTTTTGTTGTTTTTTAACTTTATCCTGTGCAGACTAACTTGGCTACCTCCTGAAGCTTCTGTAGGGCAGAGGACTATGTCTGCCTCTTGCCATAGTGAAGATTTCATCCCGATCCGAGCGTCTGGACAGTACTGATATTAATACAATGCATATTACCATAGTTTCTAGGGATCTTGATAAAGGATCTGTTCTCTACAAATATATAAGACAGTCTCTGCCTAATAAAGCTTATGGTCCAGGGGGCCATGAATGAAAATACCAACTAATTATCCAGTCACACTGAAATTAGAGACTACACAATATACTACAGAAGGTTAAAATGCCATTGAAAACATCACACGGGATCACCTGGTTAGTAAATACAAACATTTGCATGCAGCTATTCCTCTCCTGCAGCTAAGCGGAACCAAATCAAGCCATGACATGGCCTCATAGCTGGATTTAAAACAGGCAGCAAAAGTGATGTTTATCTGCTATTCCTTTACTTGGCTTTCTATTCCTTGCAGCTCTTCGACAACGCTGAAATCTAGTCACAATACTTGACTCTTAAGGAAACAAATACATCTGAAGTGGTTTGATGATTGCCAGCTTATGAGGCAATCTGCTTTGGTTCATCAGGGGACACAGGAAAAGAGATGATTATATTCATTTTAATAAAAGTGGAATTGCCTCGCTGGCATAGTTGCCCCTCGCATTTATTTCTTCTTCCATTTCATCTTCTGTCTCCCCACCAGTGCACTTCAATTCTCCATGGCAATCAGAACTGACATATTTGCTAGAAGCAGCAGAAGGACCTTGTTTGATCCCAGGCCTTCAGGCAGTGAAGTGAGTGTCAGAGCAGCCTTTCCTCATTAAAAACAAAACAAAACAAAACATCTGGTCACTGACAATCTTGCCTGGATAAAATTGACCACTCAAGTGAGCTCAGAGTCCCCCTGGTGAAGCAAGTGACTAAGCACGGCCTACAGTTCTACTATACATTCCGGTCACATCTGCTTGGTTCACTATTAAAAACATGTTTCCCTTACGCTGAGCACTTTAATCAGAGCTCACACAAATCAAGCCGCATTCATTCCAGTTCACACATCCTTATGATTTGGGCTTGGAGGAAAATCACCCTTTGTGAATCAGACGCTCTTTCACGTTACAGTGGGGGAAGTGCTATGGGCCCTAGAGAATGATCCAAGAAGGAAGGCAGAAAGTGGATCTTTATGTTCAGGGATGGGGTGAGTGACATGGCTTTTGCACATGCCCTGACGCTCCTTGATGACCTTTCCGTGACCTTCCTACCTTAGCTTTCATCGGGAAAAAAATTAAGAGAATGCCTGAGGCCTTGTCTGTACTTGAGCAGAGCCTTGATTCAGCACTGGTGCTGACCTCTACAGCATAGACAACGTTATGCCTGGGGTTTACTCTGACTGAGCTAATTGAGATTTACCCCTTGGTGCCACCAGAATAAATTACATCATTTGAAAAACACTCCAGCTTGCTTTTCCTACACATTGGGGTATCACTACACAGACTGTTGGCCACTGATTGCTGAATCAGGCCCAGCTGGCTGACAGCCACTGAGGGCCGTGGGGCAAAGTGTGTGTGTGGGGCAGCTCCATGCCCCGAAAGGAGCAGGACCTTAGACAGAAGAGGCAGCTGTTAGTGCTGCCCAGAGTGCAGCGCACGACTCCTCTCTCCCGTGCCCTCATTGCTGCATGGAGTGGTGCTTGGGTGGCAATTCAAAAGGGCCTGGGGGCTCTGGTCGCCACCACTGCCTCAGAAGCAGCAGCAGCCAGGAACTCTAGGTCCCTTTGAATCTCCAGGCCCCAAGGCAACTGCCCCCTTGGACATCCCTCCACCCCATCAGCGGGCCTGATCAAGTCTGTTCCTGACCATATATAAGGCCTGATTCTCTTCTCCCATCAGGCTTATTTTGGTGAACCTCCGCTAAGATATTTCTGATATATACCAGCTGGGGGGAATACTCAGGCCCAGAGTCTCTGGCAATAAGCTCTGTAGTGAATTGAGCCAGGTGCCGCCCCTGGGAGCACTGCGTGTTGTAGGCAATATGTGCATTTGGAAGCATTTCTCAGAGGGAATCCCTAGCAGGCATGAGAGCTGAACAAAACGGCATCAAGATCCAGTGCACGCTGTGAGTGCATAGAAAAGACTCCTTCCCCTGGGATTATCCAAGGACAGGAGAGGGAATCTTATTATTTGGTGTTTATTGTTTGTATTACTGCACGTCCCAAGCCAGCTGCAGGAGGAGTAAAATGTAATCCTCTTAAATGAGGTTAAACACAACGTATCGTACTGAGAACTGCCAGCAAAATTATTTCTAATTGTAAACTCCCTATACACAGCCCGTAAGATAGAGATCTAATACCTATGCAGTGCTAAAGAGACTTCTGTATTTAGCAACTTAGGCTCTAAAGAAGAATTTTCACACAGCAGGAAGGTTGGGAATAATACTCTGTACAATGAATTTTACTCAGCCTGTGTTTTCCTTTGTTATATTCAAAGAAAGTTGTGTTTGCATAGCTGATCCTTCCCCTAAGCAGTGACTTCTTGATCCCCCGGTATTCATAATCCTCAACAGATGGACAATATGAAATGCCCTGAGAAACCCAGAGGAAGAGCGTTTAATGCAGAATTGTGACATTACTGCACCAGTAAGTGGAGAGGCAAGATGTGCTGTGAGGGAGCAAATAACGAATGTATATGCTTCTCCTCTTATGTACACCAGTATGAATCAAAGGAAATTCCACCAGGCCAAGTTCTGCTCTCGGTTACTCAGGGGTAAATCTGGAGTAATTGCACTTATTTCAATGGAGTTTCCTCAGATTTACACTGGAGTAATGACAGCAAGATTGAGCACAGCAAGGTTATCCCTGTGCAAGAGGGGAATCAGGGCCTAGTATCTTCCACAATGAACAAAATGAATTAAAATTAATAAATCCATTAACTGTTTGGACACACTTGATTTTGGTTCAACTTATTGGTAAGTGTTCCCCATGTGTGCAAGAGCCTCTTCAGGAAAGAAAGTTGAAAAATAAGGGCTTGTCTATATGAGCATTGAATCTGTGGCAGTCTGAAATGTGAATCTACCCTGTACTAATTGTCTGGATGGACCCTGTTGATGTGCGTTAACAGCTTGTTAGAGCACTTTAACCTGCTCCTGTTCTAAAAGCAGGGTAGATCACGTCATCAGAGTCCACATGGATACTTAGGTTTTGTCTACATTACATGGTGAATCCAATCCTGCAGTAATCAACTCACTGGCTATCAATTTATTGCATCTGCTGTAGACCCAATACATTGATCCCTGATCGCACTCACATCAATGCTGGCCCTCCACCAAGACAAGAAGAGCAGCTGGTGTTGACAGGAGAGAAGCCCCCACGGGCCTTACCGCATGCAAGACACCGCAGTATATTTGTGGCACTGTGTAGTGTAGACAAGGCCTTAGCGAATGTCAGGTCAGTGCAGGGTAGACTCACATCCCAGATGGCCACAAAAGTAAATGGTTGTGCCCTAAGAATTTAGTCAGAAGGCAAGCCCCAGTTGCACACAATGAAGTAGTTTTTAACCCACGAGAGCTTATGCCCAAATAAATCTGTTAGGGTATGTCTACACTTGCACCCTCTTTTGAGAGTGGGATGCAAATGAAGATATTTGAAATTGAAAATGAAGCCGGGATTTAAATATCCCGCACTTCATTTGCATAATCATGTTTTGGCGCTATTTCAAAATAGCGCTATTTCGAAATACAAAATGCAGTGTACATGAGGTTATTTCGGGAGAACACCCTTTTTCTGAAATAACTGTTGAACCTCATTTTAGGAATAAGGGTTATTTCAGGAGAAGGGTGTTCTTCACTTGCATCCCTCTCTCGAAAGAGGGTGCAAGTGTAGACATATCTTTAGTCTTTAAGGTGACACAGGACTCCTGGTTGTTTAAGTCCCAGTTTGTTATTCCACTCCCTTTCAGGACCCATCCTTAATTGGGCCTCTCTGTCCACTAGAAATAAAATGCAGTGCTGCATCAATTGCAAATCTTATTTCGAAATAGCTTATTTCAAAAGAGGAAACGTCTACACAGCACTTATTTTGAAATAGAGCACTCTTTCTTCAACTTCCCTTATTCCTTGTACAATGAGGGTTACAGGAGTTGGAGTAAGAAGTCCTCCAGCTTGACAGGATTTAGACACTATATTGAAATAACTGGCTTCTGTGTAGACACAGACGAAGTTATTTTGGAATAGCGCTAGTTATTTCAAAATAGTGTTGCAATATAGACGTACCCTACATGTCCCATGGTGGTAGGAAGCTTTGGAAAAGTAACCAACAAAGCTTTTGTAAAGAAAACATGTAAAAGTGCTGTATACATTTTAAACTATTTATTTACTCTGTACTCCCATTGAAATCAAATGAGGTACAGCAGTGCAGAAGTGGAGTAACAGAATGGAGCGTCAGGTATGCAGGCTTTAAGATGATAAACACATCTTAAAACAAAATGATGCCACACAGTTCCCCATCACATTTCTGGCGTGATTTGCTTTCCAGGGTCTGCAGTTTCCCTACCACAGCTGATGTTATGACAACTACCAGTTCCATTCAGCACTGTATTAGGTGTTTGTACTATAGTGAACTATTGCAAATAACATGCAAGTCTTACAGAGGGGTCCAATTCTATCATCCACACTGATGCTCAGTAGTACTTACTCAGACAAGCACCAACAGCTCTATCGGAGTCAATAGCAGTTCCCATAATAGTGCACCTCAGTGTAAAGCAGAGGTAGGGGAATCTCCAGCATGCTGGCTGCACACGGTCCATCAGGGTTAGATGCTGGTGGGTTGCCAATTTTGTTTTACCTGCGCGGCTGTAGGCACAGCCACTCGCAGCTCCGAGTGGCCACAGTTGGTCATTCCTGGCCAATGAGAGCTGCAGGAAGTGGTGGTTGGTGCTGTGCCATTTTCGCAGCTCCCATTGGCTGGGAACAGTGAACAGTGGCCACTGGGAGCTGTGGGGCCTCATGCCTGCAGATGCTCAGGTAAGCAAAGTACCTGTCAGCTTTACAGAGGCTCACTGTGACGAGCCATGTGCAGCTGGTGCACAGGAGGTTCCCATCCCTGGTGTAAAAGGTGACAGAACTGGGCTAGGTTGTAAAGTTACTGTCTGCTGTGGGTAAGAGGCAACATTGTTCTCTTGTCTGCTCTTAGGATGGTAGAGCACGCCATGACTCATAGCCAAATACCGCCTCTGCTTCTTTCCTTCTTGCCGGGGTGGGAACCTTTCTGTGGGGACCACGGACCCACAGAAAAATCAGTCCGGGGCCGACTGAGGAGAAAGACACTCCCCACATTCCCCTGTACACTAGAGTCTAGGGGGACCTTGCTTAGTAGATTTTGGGTGCTCCAGCCCCGTGGGAGGATGGCAGGGGGGTGACTAGAGTGCCAGCCTTGGGAGCAGGATTCAAGCAAGCTAGGGGCTGTATCCATCTCCTGGGGTTTAGGTTCCCCACCCTTTCTCTATGCTCTGGGTTGGTGAAAAAACTGCTTCATTCTCTTTAGTGCAGCAGGTTTCTCCTCCTGTGGCTATGTCTACACTCGCAGCTTCTTGCGCAAGTATGGCCGTCCTTGCGCAAGAATCTGCTCAGCATCCCAACTGCCCGCCCGCTCTTGCGCAAGTAAATTTACAGCACGGCGTGGTAAGAGAGGGCTCCTTGTGCAAGAGCTACACTCTTTTTTAACAGGTGTAAACTCTCTTGCGCGGGGGCTCTTGCGCAAGAGGGCAGTGTGGACGCTCGGCAGGGATTTCTTGCGTAAGAAAGCCCTATGTCTAAAATTGCCATCAGAGCTTTCTTGCGCAAGAGAGCGTCCACACTGCCATGGGCGGGATGTTCTTGTGCAAGAAGACGCGAGTGTAGACATAGCCTGTGTGTCCAGCCAGCTGCTCTGCCATTGCCTTGCTTAGAAGCCCATCTAGCCCATAGTGTCTAGATCCCTCCTGGATCAGATTCTCACAGTGTTACTTATGTTGATTACAGGCTGTACTTCCCTTAACAGGGACTTCCGGGTCCGGCAATATCCATGGTCTGGCATGGACCACGGATGTTCCTGGATCACAGAGCTCAGAAAGAGGGAGGTCTGGCAGTGGGACAGGAGCACACTAAGGGGTACCGGCGACTCAGCAGGGAGCCCAGAGTGTGTGTGGGTGGGGGTGGAGGACAGGCAGTATGGCAGGGAGTTCTGGCCCCAGCAAAAGGCAGAGAGCTCTGGCCCTATCCCCAGCCGCAGAGCTCCAGCTGCGTTTTGGCTCCAGCGGCAAGGGAACTCCAGCCTCAATGGCAGCCAGGGAGCTCTGGCCTGGGACCCAGAGTTCCAGTCCAGGCTGCGGAGCTCTGGCTGTGGTGTTCCGGCCCTGCAAAAGCGGAGCTGTCAAGAGTCCTGGGCGGCTGAGGCAGCAATGAGGACAGGCTGAAGCCCTAGCTTGGTGACAGCATGGGCATGAGGGGAGAAACCTCTCCTGATCCGGCAAGTCCCCTCATTCAGGACCAGTCAGGTCCCAAGGGTGCCGGAGCAGTGAGGTCCAACCTGTAGTACCTGACTCCATGATTATTCTTACTGAAGCCAGTGACACACCATGCATGGAATCAGGTGCATTCAACATGAATAAAGGTATCAAAATCTGGCAAAATTAGACCGGTGTTATTCAGAGAGAAACTTAGTTCAATGGAAGTTTCTGTCTCTGGGCTGGAGTCTTTATCACCTGGCACCTTGTTCAGTCTTTGACATCTGTGCAAAGTAGGTGTAAACGCTAGTAAATCAGAATAGTTATTTCTCTTCATTCACATTACACAGGGATAAATGGCTATCCCAACTCCAGAGGAGGGAAGAATAAGACCATACGTTTCTGTCTTTGATGTTTTTACTCCCCTATCATGTTGATATTTAAATGGCAAGTTACACCAGTGCATCCCAGGGCACGCTGGATATTCTATTAACAAGGACTTACATTTCTGAAATACTCTCTAAAAAGCTTTATCGTTCAACAGGAAAGCAGTTATATGACATAATAAAAAATAATGGGTCAGTCCATAAATTGCAGTTATCAGGACGTATTTATGGATTCTTGTCATAAAAGAACAGAGATAAAGTGTTACTAGCTAGTCCGAATGCAAAAAATTCCCAGAATATATCATTCTAGTTATACTGGATCCTTCCAGCTTTGAAAGTAGAAATAATTGTCCTGATGATACCACAGAAGAATTATTATATTCAGCTTTAATAATATTTCGAGTTTGAGTCAGAAAAAACAGTTGGATTTTCATTGCCAACACTGCAGTGGGCTTCAGACAGAATTTTTTTTTGACCCATTTATATATACAGGGTCCAATTCTCCAATCACTTACATGAATTTCACAACAGTGTAACTCCATTAACTTCAGCTGAATTATTCCTGATTCACCCATATGAAAGGAGAATCAAGCCCATGTAACAGTACACGAGGCCCTTTGCTTTACAGAGGGAAAGTATTTTCAGAGGTCCCAGTTCTGCAACCTTTACACATGGCAAATAAAATTTGTCTATTAGCCCCGGGGGTCTATATATAGGCCTTAATGGTCCTAAACACATCTCTAAAAATAAGCTTCACCATGTACCTTATAACATGCAGGAACAGAAGTTAGAAGCTAAGCTAAAATATATCAGGGATAAGAACCAAATTTAAGTCTCCAGTTTCCAGGGTCATACATACTGGGTAAATGTGCACTAACACTGAAAGACATAAATGTGGTTATTCCAGATTTATACTGGAATAAATGAGCCACCTGATTATTCATAGTCCCCAAAATAAGCATCTACAATTCTAGCACTATGGGTAGATCTCAAAGAAAAAAAATAGCAGAAGAAACACTTCCATAAATTGCTATAGGTTGGACCTCCCTAGTCCAACACCCTTGGGACCTGACCAGTCACAGATGAAGGATTTTGCTGGACTAGGGGACAACATTTTTGTACCCCTGCCACCAGCAACCCGGCCCAACTGCTGGCCTCCCGGCTGGCTCCCCAACTCCTGCTGCCCTTCCAACCCTACTGGCAGCCATCACTGCTGTTATTCTGGGACCTGCTGTGCAGCTGTGCTCTGGGGCTCCAGGCAGGTGCATGCACCAGGGCTCCCAGCCCCACCAGGCAGCCACACACCGGGTCTCCCAGCCCTGCTGGGCAGCCCTGCTGCCACACACTTGGTGGTCCCACTGTCAGCTCTCTGTAGGCAGCCCACTGCCCTGCCCACCCCACAGGGATCCTTACCTCTGGCCCTCCACCGGGACTCTGGTCCTGCAACATCCAAGCTGGACCATGGATGTTGCAGGACCAGAGAATCCTGGTTAAGAGAGTTTCAACTTGTATTATAACTAGAGTTTCAGCAACAGAAATGTATCTGTCTGAACTGTAGAAGGGTAAGTGTAGGCAAGTGCTAAAGTTCCATACAACACACTCCTTATCTCTTTCCATCAAGCTTTCCCCTCCAGAAGCACTGGAACAATTTGTATAGTGGGGGAGCTGAAAGCCATTGAACCAAACTGTAAACCCTATATAAAAAGGAAACCACTTCAAGCAAGAGGATGCAGAGACACCCCCAGCACTCCTAGTTCCAACATCTATGTTCTCCTCTATACATGCCTGCTGCAAAATGGCTTGCCCTTGGAGAAACCCTTACTTTTGTTTTCAGGCCTGCTGCCAGTATTTTGAGAAGGTTTTGTTTGTTTTTAATCCAGATTGTGGAAGGGAAAATGTGGAGGTCAGTACAAGCTAGAGAAAGTATAAAATATTAAGCAATATTACAGCAGCCACAGTGTTTAATATTCCCAGCTAGACTCCCATAAACCTCTTCCAGTAATAAAATCTCAGAGCGCTGTCACGAGGAGGTACAACTTTTATCTATTCTTTCTGAGGAAACGTTGGCATGAAAGAAAGAGAACCACCGTCTGCCCGGGTCAAGCTGGCCAAGACACACGGACCCCCTCAACAAACTCAGCAATAGCTCAAAAACAGACAAAATGCCCAAAAAGCCTTTCTCTGCTCACTTAGATTGTCCTCTCTTACCCCTCTCTCTCTCTCCCCCCCCCCCTCCCCTGGAAACGTACTGCTCTTGGTTTGCAGCTTTGTCTGTCTTTCAGTGACATCAAGAACTAATCAGAGCAGGAGAGAAGCTCCTGGCTGTGAGAAATAAAACGCACTCGGGCTAGAATTCAGGCCTCCCCTTTCCCCCCATCTCTCCTGACCTGCCAGCGCTGCTCCCGGTCAATTTCTAGCGCGGATTCCATCACCGCGGCTTAGCATTCCCCGCCCCCTATTCTTTCGAACCCTCAGCACTCCAACGTTCGCAACACATTATCCCAGCGTTCTCTCAGCCTCCGGGACTAGCGGGTCCTCGCTTCGAATCCGGCCCTCAGGCGGCCCCCTGCTGTTAGTAGGTTGCGTTTTCTACTCCCATGGCAACCCGAGCGCCGCAGCCTTGCTCTGCTGGATGCTTGGCCAAGAAAGCAGCAAATAGCCTGGTTGGAGGATTGCTTGCAACTTATCTCCCTGACTGAGGAAATTCCTTAGCTAGCCTGTGTCAGAGGCCTGGCACAAGTCTTGTATCTCTCATCCTTTACTATGATAGAAACCTTAATATGAAACATTGCACTAGATCTTTACCCGGGCTGAAATAGGCATATAGACTGGAGAAGGTTGGGGTCATGGGAGATGCTGTGTTCCCGGAAGACAAAGTCCTCTGTTCAGGAAGAAACCAGTGATACCTTTCTTCAGAGCAAGGATATTGGCCCATTTCTAAGTGTCGCTTTCTGCCCGCTGATTTTCCCCAGAGCAAGGTCTCCCTCTTCCTTTCCTCCCTAAACTGCTGTGCAATTCAGGGATGCCTGCAGCTGTACCTGTTACTGCACATTTCCCTAGCAGGGACATCAAGCCTTCAGAGCTGGCCCCTCCCAACAATAGCAGTGAGGAGGCACAAGTTTTATCTTGTGCCTGCTGGACAGCAACATTGCAACCCCCATGCACTAGGTTGCAGACCTACTCACTCTGTTTTGGCCCCTCCACCAGTTGTCATCATAATGAACAGTATGGCCAAACCTGCATGGGTGGTATGGTCACCAGTACTGTTCCTCCTAGCTGCTTTTGTGGGACTGGCTCCTGCACTAGGGCGTCTCCTGGGACAGTCAAACCTTGCCCTACAGGCATTGGCCCCTATCCCCTTTGTTTTGCCCAAAGATCTCAGCCTGAAGTTTTGCTGCAAGTATGGAGAGCTGCAGTGAGTGCCTGCACTGGGGAGCCAGCCAGGAGAGGGGCAACGGGCAGTGCTAGGATGTGCCATGTGAAACATTTCTGGAGTTACCCCTGGTGCGGTGTTGTCATGTGCCAAAGAATGCTACAACTCAGTGGTGAGTGATATATCCCCATACATTCTTAACATGCCACGTCTAGTGCAGATCTGTTTATCCACCTGGGTTTTTATAAGGTTGCCCACTAGCCTGTCATCTGAGCAGCCGATTTTGCAGTGCCTCTGTGTTTGGAAACTCTTGGACACCATTGCAACAGGCAAAGGCTGGTTCTGTGCATCACTCAAGATGTTTCTTCATAAAGAAGAGAGAAAACCGCATTTAATTGAGTGGGTTTTTTAGCATCTAGTGCTGAGGTGGACAGATGGGACCAAGAACTCTGTTGCACTTTCTTGGAGTCTTTTGCTTCAGAGAACTCACTGGCAGATCTGGCTTTGTCCTTTATAGATGGTTTTGTTGGTCCCAAACCCTGTATATTCCTTAGAAGAGTGTTTTTCATTTTTGCTATTATTCTGATGGGGTGGTCCAAGGGGGTGACCTTCACTAATTCATGACAGGAAGAAGAAATTTTCTTGCATTTTGTTATGCTGGGTGTTTCAATGAGAAAAATGACAATACCTAAAACAAAACTAAATGTGATAAGGTCAATGGCCATAATGCCATCTTGCCAGCAAAGTCCCTTGGTCTGCGTGCTCTTCGGCTTGCCAACACATCCTTGCTTTTCTCATTGTGAAATGGCAATGGAAATTGAACAAAATGTCAGTGGATCTGACCTTTGCAAGGAGTTGAAATTGATAACAGGAAAGTTGGAGACAGAGTAGTACTGTAGTAGCTTGCATCCCTTTACCTACTCCAGCAACCTGGACAGCTTCCCCTGTGCCAGTTTAAGATTTTAATTTGACAACATGGAGGACTTGTTAAAGTCAGACTCCTAGACCAACAGTTATGTACAGCAAAATTGTTAGAAAATATGATGATGTTTCTTTAACAAGGTGAAGAAGGCTTGTAATTTTGGTTCAAGATAAGTGGTTTTGGGGAGAGAATAATTTAGGAGTTGCTGGCGTAGGGTTGTTTTTTTTTAGAAAAAAGTCAGTTCTTATCGTCTAATGACCTCTGAGAGGAGGAAAACTTGGGTGCCACAGGACTACTCTTTTTGAAAGACTATTCAGTAAGCAGGCAAAGAGATCAAATCAATCTCAGCTCCTTGTACTTGATCTAAAACAGAGTTGACTGCACCTACACCCTAATCCCTTTTTGTATTTAGATAAAGCTCCCTCCTGAAGCATATATGAGAACAGTTTCTGAGACCCCTGGAGCCAAAGTCATTATTTTTGCATGAAGTGTTTAATGCTAAATATAAATATTAAGAGAACTGAATTCCCAGGCCCTTCTAGACTTTACACTTACACTCCAGATCTTGCTTCACATCCAATTATTAAAAACATGATCTTAAGTGAATAGAAAACTAATGATAGGAAGATGTTAAATCAAAGACAATTAGAAGACATTATTTTACAGTTAAAAGGAAAAAAGCATTTTGGATACAAAACAAAGAAAAACGGGGCACTTTAGCCTCTTATCAGAGAGCACACTCCTGTGGGTCTGGAAGGGGGAAACACAACTAAGGAATTGACTTTCTGCAGCGATGATCTAAAAGTGGATTGAAGTGTGGGTTCCTCTGGTGCACATTCATCAGTCTCCTTATTGTAATTCTCATGATTTATGTCCTCATAGTCATGATTACATGGTGAAAAAGTGATCTACAGCCCAGATGACTCCAAAAAGCTCCATTCTTTGTCCAAGTCCAATCAAGTTTCATGGCAGGCAGTACTTTTGGTTTAGTATTCATTTAACATACGAGGCTCTGAAAATAACCCTTGTGGCTTTTGAAACCTCAGAGGTGAAGATAATGTTGCTTAAGTATTGAACAGCAGATTATCTCAGAAATCTTGTCATTGCTCACTCACAAGGGAGTTTAGCTTGAGTGAAGAATTGGACTCTACATCAGGATGGAATTTATTGCAAAACAAAGTCAAATGTAATTCTTGGGCAAAGTTCAGTTCTCATGTATACCAGAGCAAGTCTAGAGGAACTGCATGGGAGCTGTTTATAGATTTACTCTGGATTTACACTGTTGCATAGTGGACAGCAGAAATTTGCCTCTCATACAAATGGATAGCTAGTGAAATCCTCTTTGCATTTCTTTGACATGCATAGTAACAGCTAAAGTAGAGGTTGGCAAAATGTTTTGACTCTGTGTGTGAAATTCTGGCTCCACTGAAGTCAAAAAGAGTTTTGCCATTAACTTCAGTGGGGCCAGGATTTTACCTTGCAAGCTTATTTTCAGATGCTTGTAATTTTCTGACACTTGGAGCCTACTGAGCTTCATTTTTTGCTGGTATTAGATCATCCAAACTGCAAATCAAACAAAGCAAACCTGTGAATTGCATTCACATTTAGCTGGTTTGCATTCACATATATGTGGGTGCAACTGGTTGCAAACTGGTTAAAACAAAAAAATTCTAGACAAAAATTCTCCAGAATTTTTTCTATATTTAATTGAAATATCAAAACCTTAACAAAATTCTGTCTAGTTTTAATGAACAGTAACAATTTATGAGTCAACCATTCAGCTGAATAGCTTATGGATATGTAAGAGAAGAAATGAGTAGCAACTCATTTCTTAGCTAGATGTTCTGCAGACTCAGAACATAAGTTTGAATAAAAAAACTTAAACTGAATTTATTCAAAGATATAAATCAATTAGAGTATTTTTGTTACCACACTGCATGTGCAAATTAAAGCACTGTTCTTTTCTGATAACAATTCTGTAACCATTAACCAAACATATTACATAGGTGATAGTTTCTCCCTATTTTCTTGGGTGGTTTTCCTTCTAATCTTTCTAGTATGAACAGAAAACTGTAACAATGATTATGAAAGACTGATGCAGAATTACTGGGCTTGTATTATTAAAGAGTGTGAGAGATGATAGGCCTACAGTTTGTAAGTGGAAAAAAAGGATCAGGCATCTCAAATTACTACTTTAACTGAATAAATGGGATCTGTTGGAATTCAAGTAATTTTTTCCCATTACAACTGCTCTAGAGCCTGTTTTCAGTGAGATTCAGAAGACATTGGAATCCCTTTCTTTAGCTTTTGTTGAAACCAAATCTAGAAGAGGATATGGAAATCTGTATACAATGTCTGTTCTATACATATTGTCAGATTATACAAACATCCCAGGTATTTTATAATTCAAAGTTCTACAGAATTCTTAAAAGTAAATATTTCACATGTCAAAGGCCTGAGATCTAACTTTATGTCAGTACAGACAACTCTCCATCATCCTCAGCCTTGTCTAAATTGATGAGATTTTTAGGGAAATCTCCCATCATTGTAGTAATAGGGACACTGCTTAAACTGACTGCTAATGTTTTAGTCCTCAGGTCATCTAATCCTGCGATGGTGGGATATTTCCTTACAAACTTCAGTGTAGACAAGGCCATCACATCTCTTTCAAATGAAACCATGGAACTCACATCACGGGGAATGAACTCACAACGAGGTAGAGGAATCCACCAGTGTCTCTTTCTCAATTAACTTTTGTCCTTATTCAGTCCATATCTAAAGAACAGTTGCATTTAAAACAGATAAACTGTTTGTTTTAAAAAGAGATGGAGGGGATACACGCATATAAACCAACCAACAAACAAAACATAAAATATAAAGTCATAAATGAAGAAAGCATTGACTTTTTCCTATGCGACGTAAGACCTCACAAAAATTACACGCAGTGAAACTTTATTATCAACATTATAGGCACAGAGCATTTTGGTTTTATGCTTCAGGTGTCTCTCATTCAGTTTTTGGCTGTTCCTTTGAACTCTTGGCTTGTTTGGTTTTTATTCATCCTCTCCCTGCCCCTGCAAAAACATCAGTAGATACTCTGTCCTTTGTCCCTATAGATCACACCTTTCTGTTTCACATTGCCTGGTTTTCAAATCCTGTTAAGGGCATTTCCTCAGACCACACCAAACCCATTTACTGAGAGTTATTATACCCTGAGTAAGCACGCCTGGGCTCATTTCTTCTTCCTCCATCCTCAGAATCAGTGTTCCTAGTCTGAGAATATTCAGTCTGTATTGCAGGCTTGTGCCATTTCTCCTAACAAAACTGCCTTCTGAGCTTTTATTAAAAATATATGGTAAGTACATAGAAAAACCTTTAAACTGCATAGTGAATTTCATGTGCACAAAAATCTGGAGGAAACGTTCCCTTTAATTTCCAGCCATTGTCTATTATCTTATGAATAAAACTAAGAATTCTTTTAATATGGCAACCCTTGTCTCCCCACCCCCAGTAATTAGTCAATGTTAGGCTTGTGGCCAGCAGAGACTCAGAAGAGACAATGAGCGTAAGTAGGAAAAGAGAGCTCCCCAACCTTTCAAGCATTAAATGCAAAGATGAGACTAGTGTGTTCTCTGAATGAGACAAAAATGTATGGAGCGTGGCGTAGGGTATAAGATGAGAATGGAGTCGCCTAACTAAGAGGAGCCTGGTAGGTGCAACAGGTTAAAGATTTTAAAGATCATTTGGAAACTGGTGGAAGTCTCTCAGAAGAAGCATAATGTAATCTTAACACCTCTAATGAGCAGCCCTGCTGTGGGATTCTGAAGCAGCTGAAAATGATATAAAGAGCAAGTGAGATGATCAAAGACAAGAAAAGAGCAGGAGTGGAGGCAGAGAATGACCAAATTATGTGTCCAGGGTTCTGTTTCTCCTTGAGATAACAGAGGTATCAAGTTAGAAATATCCCTGAAAGAGCAATAAAAAGCTTTGACAACCTGATTGATGTGGGCATTACCGCAAGTTCTGACATAAAGTATGAGAGTCTGTGGGTGCTTGATTTCTTTCCCAGGAAAACGATTAGCGGAATGTATTTTGCCCAAATAGACTTGTGCAATGTTGTACTTGTGTTTTCCATAAAGTAATATGAGTAGATGCCTTTATAGTGAAATATAACTATTTGTACCAGTTATTTTATATATGTATGCCTCTACGGGCATTTACATAAAAGCTTTTTAACAAACTTAATGGCTAGGCAGAATGTTAGTTCAACCAGAGGTGACACATCTGCCTTTCATATTCAGAAAGTTCATCAGTGATACTATTTATTTTAAGAAAAAGTTGTGTTTTTTGCTATTGACTGGTATTATCTATGCTGAATAAGAAACAAGCTTTGGTTTAGATTTTTGTAAGTAGCCTTGGCTGCAGGAGTATGTGTTTTCCTTTGAACAGATTGCATTAAAGTATTGAGTTGATAGGACACAATTTTGCTAGTCATTCATGTTTACTTGTATTTTCCAATTGGAAGAAGTTTCCTTTTGAATCATTGTACCTGCCAAGAGACCTGCATCATGGGCTTGGTGATCAACCAGTTCACGAATGCTCATGGCTTCAACTGTGCATCATAAATGGCACATTTGACCAAACGCTGAGCAGGTTCATGTTCTTAAGCACATTTATTTATTGCCCAGGAAATGCTGCCTGTCAGAAACTCCTTTGTTTCTTTCATTTCCTCCTATTCTTTTTTTTTTTTTTTCAGTAGTCCCTACAGGCCCCTCATTAGGGATCAGGGCCCCATTTTGCTGGGCGTTGTACACATGTGTAAAACAGGGGCAGGTACCAGGGAGGACAAGGTGCAAGAGAAAAGTGGAGATGAGGTCAGGTAACTGAAAAGAGAAGTCTATTTGAATTATATAATAGTCTCAGTCATAGTAGTCACAGATGGCCGTCTGCCTCACCAGTTTCTAATTTTCTTTTTAGGAAATAGTGCCACATGCAATAGATGCTCATTTGATATTGGTTCACGTAGGGCCTGATTCAACACTGACTGAAGTCAATGGAAATAACCCAGCTGATTTCAATGACTCTAGTCCATAAAGATCAAAAGTGCTTTGCACTAAGTCAGCGGTGGGCAAATACCGGCCTATGGGCCAGATCAGGTTGGTCAGGGTTAGCCCCTAGCAGGCCCCTGCCACTATATATACCTGTACCTCTGCAGATATAGGCAATTGCAGCTCCCATTGGCCACAGATCACCTTTCCTGGCCAATGGGAGCTGCGGGAAGTGGTGTCCCAGTCCACGCTGCTCCCTGTAGATCCCATGGGCCATGGATGGTAATCCATGACCAATGGGAGGCACGGGTAAATATAGTGGCGGCAGCCTGCCAGGGGCTAACCCTAGTGGACTACTGCTGTCTTATTGCCCACCCCTGTACTAAGTACACTGGCTCCACTAGTGCCTATGGCTCATATTAAATTAAATCAGCTTCTTACAATGCCTTGCACTTTGCATTTGGCACAATGATTTGATTTCCTGTTCCATCTATCTGCCTAGTTTTTATGAAGGAGTCGTACCCCAAATTCACTTTGAGTTTTAAGTCCTATAGACATAAACTGTGTCTTATTGCCCTTGGTTATGTCTAAAACCCAAATGCCTCTGGTGATCCAGTGCAATTGCAATTAATCTATCATCTGTCCCAAATCCTCTTTAACTTCCTATTGCTCCATGTAAAAGCCTTGTAGACGTAAGACACAGCTGGGACAACCACACAGAAATTTGTCAACTCTGAACTTTAAAAAATTCTCTTCAGTCTCCTTGTTTCTGTGATGGTTCCTTGCAAATCCAGTAGATGTAATAAGCACTCAGGAGGAGGCAGGATTGTTAGGGGAGAAGCCATAGCACCCATCTCAAAAAAGGTGCTCAGATGCCTGTGTCATCTAGCATGCACTAGATGTGCTATTAGTATAATCAGTCCCCTGCTAACATTATATCCTGTCATACAAATATATACTCACTATATATTCTTTTAAAAGGAATAAGGGATCTTGCAGAAAAGGCTTTATTTTCCGCAAGAGCCGCGTCTAGACTGGCGCTTTTTTCCGTCAAAGCTCCGAGACGGAAAAAAGCGGCAGCCATGTTCATGCAAATGGAGCAGGGAAAATGTAAATCCCCACTCCATTTGCAATTCCAACTTGTCTCATCTGCATCCCTTTTCCGGAGAAGGGGTCCAGTGTAGACGTAGCTATGGTGTAGACATAGTCTCACTTGGGCATAACTGGGTGAAATCCCATCTCAGCACTCAGCTGTTTCTTCACTAGATCCTGGCTTGCATGGTTACTGAGCTGGTTAGTTATTGGACATGTTGGATTAGAATGACCAAATTTCATTGCAGATATCTATAGTCCCATCTATCTATCTAAAAACCAGTTGTTGCTTTATTTGCAAATATATATGAAGGAGTTGACAAAAAGGTACCATGGCCTTCCAGGAAACTTTATAACATGTGTGTGTATTGTATTTGAAAGGGGAGTAATGGTTTTTGGAGGCTCAAAGTTGTAGTGGTGGCATTTGGGGAAAGTGGAATGAACAACTGAAGTTTTTATGAAGAGGGGTAGGTGGACTTTTAGGAGGGTGATAAATGACAGGGAATTTTTGTGGGGTGAGGGTTTTCAAGGCAGGAAATGAAAGAGGAATACAATCTACCTTACAGATAATTGTGAAGAGAAGGTTTTTTGTTTTTGTGTGTGTGCAGTTTGTGTTTGCTTTGGAATGTGCCAGATTTCACCAATGAATTTCCTATTGAAAAATGTTCCCCAGACCTGGTCCTTTTCCTCAAGGTATTCTACTGCACATCAGCTTGATTTGCTCTCCTTCATTTCTGCAAATTACTCGGGGGGGGGGGGGAAGGCGGAAGGGGAGGAGGACTGACCCTTTGAAGTGCAGAACACTTTCAGCTTCTGTTCATTTAATGGGAGCTGAAGGGGCTCAGCATCATGTTGAATAGAATCCTAATTTGGGGGCTAGTCAAAAGACACTGTGAACTACTTTGCACCTACCAGTCATGCCCTACCACAGTAGTTCTCCCAAACTACTCTTTAATTCTGTTCCAGAACAAATCTTCATCCATCCCCCATGCACAGAGTGGGTATACAGATAGCTGTCGGTCCCTCTTCCTATTTCCCCTGAGGAAGAGTTTGGAAGAGTGAGCTGGATTCCAGTCTGACTCGTCAACAGAACTGTTAACAAAATTCTGATTGCTTACCAGTTTCTCTCCTCTGTTAGAACTCTCCTCAGATGCTTGTTTGTATTCCCAAAAGCTTCTCATTTAACTATATTTCTGCCATATTTTATTATAGTTTTAAAAAGAGAAAAATGAAAAAAAAATCTCTTTTACTTACAAACAGAGCAAATTTCACACATAAGCCATTGAGACACAAGAAACGTGGAAGTCCATGGTGACATTTTTACAGAGTGCCTCTTCAAAATAGGACAACACTTTGCTTTCTCACATAAAGGAATGTTCTATTAATATTTAAATGGCTCCCTTTTATAAGGAAAGGGCCATTGAAGAAGGCAAGTTACAGAAAATAGGCTCATTGTTTCATACTGGATAGATGTAATCATTTTGTACATCTTCACATGATTTCCAATACAATTTTCAGTGTTGTTAACTCTCATGACTTTACCATGAATCTCACAGTATCGGATGGTTAATCTGAAGCCCCAGCTCCTGGAATCATGTGATTCTAAGAAAATCTCCAAAAAAGTAAGTTTCTAGTTTTCATGATGTTGATTAAAAGCTTGAAAATATAAGACAGAAAGGCAAATAAAAAGAATATTTTAAAATTTATTACAAATCTCATGATTTTTAGCTATTTTTTTAAATTTTGTGGCAGGCTGACATTTTTTAGAGCGCTGGGGTCAGCAATACTGAATTTTGGCAATGAGACTGTACAATACACCTGATAATGGTGTGACGCTGCGTCCCATATTCTTCATAGTGATATTGTTATGATGTGACTATTACATCATTTTATGTAAGATTGGTCATGTATTTTAGGCAAGACTGCTCATGTGCAATGTCATTGAAAAGGTTAAGATTTGCTGAACATGATTATCCTGTTTGTATGCATGTATCATTTTTGTACCTGAAGTGAATGACTATATATCTGTATTTCAAAATGTAGTCATGCTTGGGGAATGCCCACTACACAAGATACTTTCATTCTAGATAAGCTAGGTGGTGAAGGGCCTATTCAGGTCAATGAACCATTATGAAAAAACTATAAGACTTAGGAGAAACATATTTCCCGTTTGGGGATCCTTCCTGAGAATGCTATAGCCAGCTGAAGCATAATGGCTTCCATGACTCTACAAAGACATGTAAAGACATGTCTCTGGACTCCATCTTGGTATGCCAGTGTTTTTACACAGACTGGTCTGGGAACCAAGCTTTGAGACAAAGGGTTCCCACCATTCCAAAAGCAATAGAAGCTGCAGAAAAAGCAATAGAAGGCAGGGAGTGACATCATCTCGGATTCTTCACTCCTCACACAAGAAGACTCCTGGAAACACTTGAGGAACAAAGATTGAACTGGAAGGAAATGCTGGACCCAGTCTAAAGGGATTTTTAGCCTCTGAATGGAAAACCTGGGGATTTCCAAGCTGCCTGCTCAGGAATTGGGCCTAAGTCATCAAAGGAAAAAAAATCACTAAACTTCAGTGAATTGTTTTTATTTACCATAGTTAGATTTGGGCTTTGTAGAGGTTGTATGTGCAGCTTCTCATTTGGAGAGCTAAGAAACAAAAAGCTAGATTAATCAAGGAACAACACTTAATTATAGAGGGGATGTCTTGCACCATTACTCATGCTGCAGCATATGTGACTATGCAAAATGTCCACTTTACTCATGGAGTAAGGTGAGAAAGGGTAGCAGAATTAGGTTCGTTATAATTAATAATACTTAGCAGAAAACGTATTATTGCTTGTGGGGAGGGAAGTGAGAAATTTGTTATTATCTGAGTGTTAATTGGCAGTAAGTGAAGGTTTGCTATGCCAGCAGATGTTGCTTTATGACTACATTAATGTTAATGATCCCCTCCTGCTGCATGAGAAGACTATTTAACCAATTTCTATCTCACTGTATAGTTTGTGTGAAGTTTGAGAGCCTGATGTTTTTCTTAGTGTGACCCAAGTGGTCTGGATATTTTGTATGGATGTTCTGTAGATAATTTAGTAGAAGTTGCAATTAGTACATTCCATTTATAAACTATTCCTTTTGCAACATCTAGTTACATAGCACGAGATCCTCAAAGGTAACTGAAAGATGAAACGAGTGGCGGTTAGGAACCTTTGGGGATCTGGGACATAGGGATCAAACATCATCAATGAAAGATTGAAGGACACGACTTAAGTAGCAGCTTTCCTGGCTACAAATCTTTCTTCAGGTTTAGCTAACATGTCCATGATTGCTTGTGTGACTGCTGATAATGGTAACTGGGACCCAAATGTTTATTCTCTTATTGTTGAAATCTCTCTAAAGAATTTTCAAGCAATCTGAAGCATGGGCCGTAAAGAGTGTTAAAACAGTGTTCACAGGAGCAAGGAATACACTGGCAAACCAATGTCAGTATTAAAAAGGCAATAAGGAAGTAAACCAGTGACAATTGAAGAGTTTGAAGTCATCTCATATTTGCTTTACTCCATGATTTGATTTTTGTTGTGACTCTATATTCATTTTTACTGTGTTATTATTCATGGATCTGGCACTGCAAATGCATGTGACGCCCTATATATATTGCTATTATTGATTAATTTATATTGTACTAATAGCTAGAAGCATTAGTCAAGGATCAGGACCAGTATGATGTTGATGGAGTCTCACATCAGTTAGGGATGTTAGATATCACTTAATTGAATAATTGTGTAACCAGATCAAAATTTTGCAGTTACATGATTATTTGATAGTCTGCAGGTCTAGGGCCAGCAGCCAGTGCACTCCTGGCCCTGTTCCCAGGGACAGCTCTGCCACCCTGCACAGCTGCCTCTGTATCAAAGGCAGCAGCACAGGGTGGCATGCGAGAGCAGGTCCGTGAGGGGAGCCAGTTTAAAAAACAGCTTCCTGCACAGACCGTCTCCTGTATCAGAGTCAGCAGTTCAGGGCAGCAGCAACCCCTGTCCATGGCGGGGGGGGGGGGCAAAGACTCCCCATAGGCAGCAACGGTGCCGGCATCCCACAGAGCAGCCTCTGTCTGCGGTGAGCCTGGGCCCGCGGCAGACAGAGGCTGCTCCATGGCAGCCTCCCCGGCTTCCCTTCCGTGCTGCTGCATCTGATAGAGAGGCAGCAGTGCAGTGGGGAGGGGAGGGGAAAGTGGCTCCATGTGAGCTGATACACATGGGGAGCTGGCTTAAAAGCTGGCTTCCCACGTGTACTGGCTCCCACCTGCCCCTTCCCCCAGCCCACTGTCTCTGATACAGAAGACAGAAGTTGGAGGGACAGAATGAGGATAGGCACTGGGGGTCGGGGGGGTTGAGGGGTGGAGCCATCCTGTTCATAGAATGGTTCGGGGTGGCCACCCCAAGCCCTGTGCTTTGGGGAGCCCAGTGGTAGCCACCTCAACTGTCCTATGTACAGAACTCAAGGGATTACCTTGGGGTCTGGTGCAGAGTGGTAGGGGTCCCTTCCATTCACCATAGTGGCAGGAGCCAGAGCAGCTAGCGCTTGCTCTGCTCCACCCAGCCACTCTCTCCTGGCCCACTGCATTCAGCTTTTCTGCAGTAGCAGGAAGCAGAGTGCCCAGGCCCCGGGCTGCTCTACTTCCCGTTGCTACAGAGAAGTAGAGTACAGCAGGCCAGGAGAGAGCAGCAGAGTGGAGTGGAGCAGAGCAGGCTGCCAGGTCATTCTGGCTTCTGCCTCCACAGTGAGTGGATGGGTGAGACGACCCCTGTTGCTGCCCTGTGACAGGCCTCCAAATAATCCTCTGGCTCATGTTGCTCAGGGGAGATGATAAAAGGGCAGAGCAGGGGCGGGAAAGGGCCAGAGCAGGAGTGAGGCTTGGAGGAAGAGGTGGAGCAGAGTCTGAGGAACTCCTGTGGTGGAGGGGTGCCCTGTGCCTAGGGTACTGGGGGGTTGCCCCAGGGCCTGCTCCCCTAAGGATGACCCTGTTGAGAGGCTAGGCCATGGGGATGGCCCAAGATCTATATCCTCTGGAGAACACTCGCTTTCAGAACTTGGAATTGGACCTTCCTCTTCTGTTAGCAAATAACTGTGAAACCCACTGGTAAACTCTTATTTCATTCCTCTGTAATGCTGTTTCACATAAAGGTCAACAGCCTACTGCTATTACCAGCTAGTCTGTTACCTGAAATGGTAGAGTATGACTGTAGTTCTACTGTTGATTTATGTAGGATTCACATGTGGAAGGTACATGCTGGAATATATATCCTTCATTTTGCTTTTTCTAAAACTTAGGAAATTACATTTAACAAACCAAATCCTACTTTAGGAGAATGTTAAGGTTGCAAAATAAAATTGAAAATCAGGAGCTACCAGAATTAAGATTGCCTGTACTTCTAAATAACGGCAGTATCTCATTTTCAACAGGTTTCCATCATGTGTTGTCATTTAATTGTGTTACCTCAGGTCTTTCATGGGTTTGTAATGTTTGCCGTCATGTTTCTTTGCTTAACAATTTTAGAAGAAGCACTGTTTATAATATGTTGCTAGTAGATCCTAATGTGAGACTACATTTTAAGGTCTCTTTAGCTTTACATCCTGGATAAAATGAAATTTTTAGATTTTTGTAAACCTGTCCTTATTACTTCTGGAATTGGTTTGATAATGAATTAAATTGGTACTGTGTGGCCTTCACATGTTGTTTGATAAATGTTCCATTTTAATTAAGAAGTAGCTAATGGGTAATTAATAGAGAGGATTACACACTTAACTAATTTGATGAATTTTAAATGTTTGTTGGATTAGAATGTACAGGATCACATAAATCATTATTAGGGGTTTCTTAATAAGCTGAAACCTCAATTTACTCAATGTCAATCAAAACTGGAACTGGTGACATTTCTCATCAATCCACTGATACCTATTCCTCTAGCCCTCTTTTGCTGCTTTCGGAAGAATGGAGGCATATTCTACAATATCCATTGACAAACCAACTAAACTGACGGCACCTATGAGCACAAGATATGAGATGTAACAGCAAACACACTGAGATCTCCAAAAGATGTGTCACTGCATAGTGGACATCACACATTTTCCTTCAGTTTGTGAACACAGTATATTTTACACCTAAAAGGATAAATGTGTAGCACTTACCTACCATGGTGGTTTTTATTTTCAAAGCACATTCTAAATGTGAACTAATCTTCACAGTACTTTTGATAAATAAGTATTATACCCATTGCATAGGTGAGGAAAAAGGCATGGAAGCATGCTGCCAAAGGTCACAAATGGTAGAGATGAGGTTAAAAAACTAAGATGTTCCCATTACAGCACTCAGTTCACTCTCTGACTCTGGCTTTCCCTCCCATGAGAGAATGGAAGGTCAATATTTTGCACTATGTAAGCTATAAAGGCTACAAAGGAACATCACCAACATCACTATGTTACGCCCCTGAAAGGAGAATTTCTCTGATTAGACTGTGGCATGGAAAGCTCCCTCAAGCATTTGATGAGTTGTGAGCATATTGTTATGGAAGTTTCCATTGTGGATTTATAGTATGGCTGTAAAGCGTTCTAAAAAAATCGTGATTAATCTAATTTTAATTGCATCATTAAACATGAATAGAAAAGCATTTTTTAAAGTATATTGGGTGTTTCTTACCTTTTTAAACAAATACAACAAAGAATAACATCCGCACAGTACACACCTTATATTATTTTATTAGAAATATTTGCACTGTAAAAAAGATAAACAAAAGAAAATATTTCAATTCCACTCATACAAGAACTTCAATCTATTTATTATGAAAGTAAAATTTAAAGTATATCAATAATGACACTCAAAACCAAAACAATGTAAAGCTTTCAGGCAATGTTTCAACAAGAAATTCCAGGACATCTTGCAGGAGGAATAACATGTAGTTCGATTTAGGGCTTTAATTCGAACTACCGGGTCCCTGCCATGTGTAGATGCGGGCAGTTAGTCCGGACTTGTACATTTAAAAAATGGCGACCGTCCGGGAAGATGAAAGTCAAGCACGGGATATTTAAATCCTTGTCTTGATTTGCAACTTCGAATGCCTACATTAGCCTCCCTAGATTGAACTAGGGGGCTAGTGTAAACATACCCCTTCTTAATCCCTCCGCCAGTGTTAAGACCTCCATTTCACCAGGCTATTCCTCCCCAATGTGGCAGAGGCTTTAAGAACAGACCTGGCTGTAACAGGACCTTCGTGGCTCACAGCTGAGAACACCAAATTCCAGTCATACTGCAGAGAAATAAAGCCAATACACCTCAAAATGTGGGTGGGCAAAGTGCCAGAAGATATATCAAAGCAACTGCAAGGAGGTAAATTTCTGTTTCACCACACTGGCTAACAAGATGTCATAAAAGCAGTTCCTGAAGTATTCCTAGCTTTGTTTCACACCCTGAAACACTGAATTTAGAGATGAGTGGTTCTGTGCAACCAGCCTCATCAAAGAAAAGGTTCTTCTGAGCCTCTCTAAGGACCAGCCACACACCCAAGTTAATATACAATTCATATCTTACCCCAAAATTACACTGTGGCCAATCCTGTAGAAAGAAAGCATAGAATCAAATGAAATAAAATCTTAAATGATCCAAATTGTACCATAGAATCTGTATGGTTAGTAATTCCATGCTCAGATAATTTGAATATAGCAGTAAGGACATATTGCTGACCACCTGATCAGCATGGTGATAGTGACTGTGAAATGCTTAAGAAGATTGGAGAATCTATAAAAACAAAATACTCAGTAATAATGGGGGATTTCAATGTCCCCATATTGACTGGGTACAGGTCACCTCAGGACAGGATGTAGAGACAGTTTCTTGACATCTTAAATGACTGTTTGTTAGAGTAGCTAGTCCTGGAACCCACAAGAGGAGAGACAATTCTTGATTTATTCCTAAGTGGATCATAGGATCTAGTCCAAGACGTGAATATAGCTAGACTGCTTGGTAAAAATAGCGACCATAATTTACTTACATTGAACATCCTTGTGGTGAGGAAAACACTCCAGCAACCCGACACTGTACATTTTAATGTCAGAAAGGGGGCTAGATAAAAATGAGGAAGTTAGTAGAATAGAAATTAAAAGGTACAGTGCCAAAAGTGAAATCTCAGCAAGAAGCATGGACACTTTTAAAAGATATCATAATAGAAGCCCAACTTAAATATATACCCAAATTAAAAATTGTAATATGAGAACCAAAAAAATACTACCAGGGTTAAATTAAATAAAGTAAAAGAAACAGTGAGAGATAAAAATGCATCCTTTAAAAAGTGGAAGTTAAATCCTAGTGAGAGAAATAGAAAGGAGCATAAACTCAGGCAAATTAAGTGTAGAAATATAAATAAATAGGGAGGCCAAAAAAGAATTTGAAGAACCGCTAGTCAAAGACTCAAAAAGTAATACAAAAAAATGTTAAGTACATCAGAAGCAGGAAGCCTGCTAAACAACCAGTGGAACCATTGGACAAGCGAGATGATAACAGAGCACTCAAGCATGATAGAGCGGCGAGGAGTCCTGTGGCACCTTATAGACTAACTGAAGTGTTGGAGCATAAGCTTTCGTGGGCAAAGATCCACTTCGTCAGATGCATAGGTCTTTGCCCACGAAGGCTTATTCTCCAACACTTCGGTTAGTCTATAAGGTGCCACAGGACTCCTCGCCGCTTTTGCAGATTCAGACTAACACGGCTACCCCTCTGATACTTCAAGCATGATAAAATCACTACAGAGAAACTAAATGAATTATTTGCATTGGTTTTCATAGCTGAGGATGTGAGGGAGATTTCCAAACCTGAGCCATTGCTTTTAGGTGGCAAATCTGAGGAACTGTTCCTTTAGAAAGGATTTTGGAACAAACTGAAAAAATAACAGGAATAAGTAATTAGAACCAGATGATATTCACTCAAGAGTTCTAGAGGAACTCCACTGTGAAATTGCAGAATTACTCACTGTGGTTTGTAACCTATCCTTTAAATCAGCTTCTGTGCCAAATGACAGGAGGATAGCTAATGTGATGTCAATTTGTAAAAAGAACTCCAGAGGTGATCCCAGCAATTAGAGTCTGTTAAGTCTGACTTCAGTACTGGGCAAACCAGTTGAAACTATAGTACAGAACAAAATTATCAGCTCTATATAGGCACTAAATTTATACTTGGTAGGGAAAATTCAATATGATTTTTGTAAAGGAAAATCATGCCTCACCAATCTATTAGAATTTTTTCAGGGGCTCAACAAGCATGTGGATAAAGGGGATCCAGTGGATATCGTGTACTAGATTTTCAGAAAGCCTTTGACAAGGTCCCTCACCAAAGGTTCTTAAGCAAAATAGCTGCCATGGGACAAAAGGGAAGGTCCTTTCACAACAGCCTTCCAAGAAGAGTAGTAGAGGCAAAAAACCTTGTTTCAAAACTGAGTTTGATAAGTAGGGCTGTGAAGTGATTTTAAAAATTAGCTACAATTATTTCAAGGCTAAATTCTAATAACATTGATGTACTTCAGGTCTGCAGTACCATTTACACACTACACAAGCTTTCACCTCCAGTTCATATGCTACAGATAACCCAGTGATAGCAAATGAAGCTTGCCAGCCATGAAAGAATATGCTTACAGAGTTTCAGGATGGCTACAAGCCCATGGATCAAAGTACAACAGCTTAACCAGTGCTATTGAAAAATGGGTAACTATGAACTACAGATCACTTACCATGGAAAATGACTGAGGTCTAAGAAGTGCTATACAAATTGCATCTTCTAATCAGACATATCCTTGCCTTCTCCAGGAAACATTGAACCATAAATGTATGATCTATGTCACAATGAGAAGAGCACAAAGTTGGAGCTTCTGAAAAATGCAGTAGCTGTTGCTTTGGCTGGTGATCACTGGGCATCCTTGAGCAATCACAGCTGTCTTGGAATCCTAGCACATCTGATTGATACTACCTGGACAGTGCAGCCATTTGCTTTAACGGTAACACATTCTGAAGAGAAACATTATGCTGAAACATTCATAGGGCATTTTTTGGATGTTGTGAAAGGGTGGGATATTCAAGAAAAGGTAACAACAATTAGTACTAACAGTGTGATCAAAACTGCAATTCATCTTGATTAATTTTTTAAATTGTGATGAATTTGTTTTGTGTTAATTGCTGACAGCCCTAATTTGTACACTGCTATCCCAATTCACTTATGTCCTTTTCAGAGCAGAAGGAATTCCTTGATATCCCCTGTAACTCTTTCTGATCAATCAGTGTGCCAGGAACATAGACAAAATAGGCTACAAATACCTTGCTGTACCTCCCCCAATTAACCAATTCTGGATCTGAAAAAAAGCCCTTTGAAGTGTGTTTTAGTCTTTCTATTGACTTAAGATCAGGTATGCTCAAGCCTTAAATTCTAGAGTAGCATATAGAAAAGTGATTCATTCACACCAGGTTGTATAGTTAGGAATAAAGGCAGGAAAACATGCAGAAAAATTAAGAAAATAAAAATATAAAATACAAACTTTAACTCTAGCAGTAATTTTGAATTCAAAAGAATCAGGTTTTTCTCTTTTGATCAGTACTTGTTACTGGATTGTTCTTATCTTCACTAACTTTGGCTTTAGTATGAGCCCTAAAGCTTTTCTGCTTTAGTATATTGTACACCCTTGATTCTCCAGGCATTGAGAAGGATCACCCAATTCAACGATCATCTTTCATAAAGCTCCCTACAACCAGTAAGTAAACTTCAATCACCCCATTCTGTAAGAGGACAAACTCCCTTCAAGAAACTGATTTTCCTGATCTCCACTGTAGAATACTTGAATAAGAAAGTAAACAGAATGCTCTTCAGGAAGTTGCCATAGTGACTAGTGATGCTTTAGTGTTGTCTGAGATTAAATAAAAATGGGGGGAAATTACAGTGAGAATTTGTACGCCAAAGTTTATCATCCTTCCATAACTCAAAAATTGCTGAACTGTTTACCTACAATTTTTCCAAAACACGAACAACCATCTTAGGGCGAAGGCCAAGTTTTCACCTGGAAAGAAATTAACTGTAGTGTTTGTGATTTAGGAACACTCAAATTAGAAAACACTTTATTCTACTTTTAAAGATGCAGCAAATAACAAAGAGAATTAAAAATGGAAAGATGTGGAAGTGCAAATAACTGCTTTGGATAATGGCATTGGGTGTAATGCCCAGATACTCTCAGCAGTCTATTTTCTTGTTAACAAGAATTGGCAATGTCCTAGTTCTTTTAATTTGGAGTCAAAGAAAAACACCAACCTCAAAGTTAATTCTGGAAAATTACTCCAGGCCTCGTAGTGGATAAAAGGGAGGTGTTTTGTTACCTTCAGTGTCAATTCAGTAGTGGTCTTAGTCTTAATATCTGGGATGGAGCAAATCATGTTCTATAAAAAGAAAGTACAGCCAGTCCCCAACTTACAAATGCATCAACGTATGACCAACAACACTTATGACCAGCCTCCCATTAAGCGTGGCCCCAACTTACAAACAGCAATCTGCACTTACGAACAGTGCGGTCCCATTGAAATGAATAGGGTCTGACTTACGAACATATCAAGTTACGACCAAGTGCTTGGAACGTAACTTGTTCATAAGTCGGGGACCGGCTGTACTGGGAAAAGAATTCATTTGAACTGCCCCTAAGATCATACATGAGGAGAGAAGGCAGAAGAAGGACTTGATTCGGGAAGGAGCTTGAGAATTCTCTACTTGATTTGTTATAAGGAAAAAGAAGTAACTTCTATTCACATCTGACTTAGGAATCTGAAAAAACCCCAGATAGTCTTCAGAGATTATAGTGGGAACAGTGGGGGCTAAGTTATGAGAATATAATAATTGGAAACCCTTGAGAGCCTACTGAAGCTTAACAGGTCTGGGGAGCAGATGCCTTTCATTTACATCAATTGCACTGTTACTCTGGATGTGCTTGGATACTGTCTATGTCATAAAGGGGCTGACACATTTCCTTCTTGTTACATGCCTCAGCTTGAAAAGCATGGTCCTGTCTTTGGCCATGCTGAAAATCAGTTTTGAGCAGGGGGAGATCGAGGCAGCTTCTGGCATTTGGCCTCAGCATTGGATACACTACAGTTATAAACCAACTCAGAGTTTGGAGAAGATAAAGACAAAAGAAACAGGACATCACTAGAATTATCTTTTAAACAGAGGTGAGCAGATATACCCACTACTAATGTAGAATACTATTCAACTTGATTTTAGCTAGCTTTGCTCATGTAATCTGTATCCCCAAACTGCGTACAGGACTGTTTAATACAGATCTGAAAGAAAATGATAACTGAGATTAAGAGAAATTAAAAGGCTTCTGTAAGGGAGAAAAGATGGGTATGGTTCACCACTTGACATTATTCAGGTTTTACATTGATGTAATACCATGGAAATCAGTGTAAAACTGGAGTAACACAGTAATAATTCAATCCCATGTTAAATGAGATTTGAAAAGAGATGGAGAATCAGTGAGACACAGAGGCACAGAGATAATAGCAGTGAATTTGACATGGACATTTAGTATATACAGTAGATTCATAGATTCTTAGATCCCAAAGCCAGAATGGACCACTGTAATAATCTAAGATGCCCTCCGGTATAACTCAGGCCATGGAATTTTTCCCAGATAATTCCTGGAATAGATCTTTTAGAAAAATATCCAATCTTGATTTAAAAAGTATCAGCAATGGGGAATCCACTCTGAACTTTGGTGATGTGTTTATGCTACGCTATCGAAAATTTGTCAGAATTCAACCTCCTATCTTTGCTCTCTGATATTGAGATCATCTCATTAAATGATCCATTAGACAAAAAGCCGAGACTTAACTCTTAGCTGAGACACGCAAGGGGTCAAATAAGAAAGCTGAGGCCTATACAAAATTAAGAAAAAGAAATAATGTATAGAAATGAAACATGGATTAGTCACAGATTTAGAATCAAGCATTTATTAGAAAAAAGATGAAACAACCTTAGAAGTCAAAGAAATTCTTGTAATTTATGTGGTAACTGTTGATAGTCTTAGTGAAGGAGAAACCTATGGGGAAAAAAGGAGATAAAAGAGATTATGTGAAAGATGCTAAATTATTGGGATCTTTTCATTCCCAGATATCATCACAAGCATTTGACTATATTGCTTCAGTTAACAGTAATGTAAAGTCTAGGAGAATTATGTTAGAATTAGCTGAGGAAAAGGTTTTAAAGCCTACAATAATATCTGGCCCTAAAAAGGGTTTAACTCACTCGCCTTAGACATAAATAAAAATTATGAAAGGTTGTGCTGAGAATTTGTTTGCAATAGCCAGACATTACTAATCCCACAGCTCCGGCTTGACCACAGTGATGCTCTGGGCTCATTCTCAAAAGACAAGCTTGTTCTGCTGCTGACAGAGGAAATTATGCTGATCTCAGTTCCCACTGGAAGCAGCAATACAGACCACTCAAAAGTTAAAAATGAGCATATCTTCTTTTTCTTGATTGCAAAGAGAACTCAGTGTGTATGATTTTTAGAACTTTCTGGAAAAGGACACAGCTAGGGCCAACATTTTTAAACATTTTGGATATTTAAAATTAGGTTCCTAAATCCACATGCTGGCACCTAAATATAGATGGTCCATGTTTTCAGAGGTGCTGAGCAGCCCTAGCACTCACTGTATGTGGTGGCATTTGTGAGAGCAGAACAATTCTGAAAATGAGGCCATTTATATTAAGATGCCTATGTAGGGTTTTACCCATTTCTAGACTCCCACTTTGGAAAATCTTGACCAACGTTCTTTGTGAAATCTGTATCATACAAAGCTCTACCTGTGAAATGAAAGAAAAAGTAATGCGGTGAAGAAACCTTAAGCCGCGCAGAGTGAGTCCTTGCTACAGATATAAAATCACACTTTATTGCCATAAACTTACACTGTGACTTACAGACTTATAATGAGAGATGTTCCCTGCTCTAAAGGGCTCATAAGATAAGACAGAGTTCATCCAGAGGAGGTACACAGGATCTGGAAAGTAGAAGAAGGTGGGGTTTACAAGTGTAGTAATAGAGATGTAGCCATGTTAGTCTAGACTAGCTGAAACAAAACACAGGACTATGTAGCACTTTAAAGACTAACAAGATGGTTTATTAGATGATGAGCTTTCATGGGCCAGACCCACTTCCTCAGATCAAGTGAATTTTGAAGGTGCCATGAGAGGGACTGCTTGGATTGGCAGTAGAGGAGACAACCTTTTATAAGATGCAAAGGGGAGCTTGAGAGAAGGAGAGGAAAGGAGAAAGACTGTGCAGACTGGGAGGAATGCACCAACAGAGGAGCTTCAGGAGAAAATGAGGATAGAGGTGTTGGATGAATCTTTATTGTACATAAAAAAGCTAGTAGATATAGGTGGTTTTAGTTTAGCTAATGTCTGTAATATCGTTTTTGTCCAACATATCCATTCTATCGGAGGCTTATCACAGAACAGACTTTGGAAAATAGATTTATTTGCTGGTTTCTTGTCCAACTGAGTTTAGTTCTGTCTTTGAACTTCATAACTACTCCTATTTATTTGTGTTCCCTATTCCAGCAGTTCTGACTGAGCCTCTCTGCAGACCCCTCACTAGCTACTCATCACCAAGAACAGCAATTGTCTGCATAACTTTTGAAGAGAGTCTTTTCACATAGACTTCTTCACTTTGCTAAGCCATCCCCACATTTGCTTTTGATCTGATGAATCACTTTATGCAGCAGGCAGAGCCTGATATGGATTATATTGCTCCTCGCGTCAAGCTAAGTGACGAGACATTTGTCTTTGTAGATGGCAAATGGGTGAGTGAGACCTACAATCAGACACCCTTTGCTTACCAACAGAAACATTTCAGCAAGAAGATGCAGAATGACTGGACTCTCTGGGAGGAGAACAAAGCACTCTGGGAGGAGAACAAGGCTCTTCGGATTGAAAACAAAGCCCTCCGGGAGGAGAACAAAGCTCTCCAGTGCCTACGGACACAGAACAAAGCCATCCAGGTTATTTATGATGACACCCTCCAGCAGGTTCTCCAGAAGGAGCACAATCCCTTCCCAGTCTTCCAAGAAAGGAACATAGGCTTCCAAGAGAACAAGGCCCTTCAGGTTGTTCAGGAAAAGAATATGGCTTTACAGATACTCCACAAGGAGAACAAAGCTGTCCCAGTCTTTCAGAAGGAGAACAAAGCTCTTCCAATCATTCAGAAGGAGACCAAAGCTGTCCCAGTCTTTCAGAAGGAGGCTGAAACTCTTCCACTCTTCCAGCAGGAGACCAAATCTGTCCCAGTCTTTCAGAAGGCGGCTGAAGCTCTCCCATCCTTCCAGAGGGAGACCAAAGCTGTCCCAGTCTTCCAGAAGCAGACCAAAGCCACTCCAATTGAGGAGGAGAGCAAGGATGATGTCCTTGCCTTCCAGGAGGACAGCAAAGCCAACCTGGTCCAAAATGATACCAAGGCTGGTCCATCCTTCCAAATGAAGAGTAATGCTGTCCAGGACATTTGGGAGAAAAGCAAAGCTGTCCCAGCCCAGGAGGAGAACAATGTTGCCCCAGGCATTCAGGAGGAAAATGTGGCCCTCCAGGCTGTCCAGAAGCTAAACCAAACCCTACAAGCTCTGCTAAAAGAGAACCAGGCCCTTCTGGAAGAGAAAAAGGCAATCCAGATTCTTCAGGAAGAGAACAAAGTCTTCTGGGACGAGAACAATCAGTTAAAGCTGCAGCTAACTGTAATGAAAGGCACAGTGTCAGAGATTATGGCCCGGATGGAAATACTGCAGAAGGAGCTCAATTCCCTTTCTCCTATGCAGCATAATGAGATGAAGCCAGACAGGTGCTGGTAAATGAATATCAACAAGGAGAAATATGCAGCATGGTACTAAAGGCCTGCTAGTTAACATTTGATGAAAAAGCTCTCTCCTTGTTTCCAATAAAGTCCTGGGAGGGATTCAGAAAAAACAAACAAACAAACAGATGAGGGTATTGATTTATTCTGAGGCTTGCATGTAATGCTTTATCTTCTTGTTTCCTCCCATGAGACCATGCATATTGGTATGTGTCATGAAGTTGCCCTGTCAGCCATATTTTCTAGATTCACATGAGCAAAAATTTTATCTGATGATAAATTTTTAGCTCTGAGGAGCTCATGGGATTAGCAACCAAGTGCTGCTTTAATTGTAACTCTAAGGATAAATAATAAGGCCTAAATTTTGAAAAGTGGCATGTGCTTTGGGCACTAATTATGAGATGCCTTAAAGAGTCTTGTTTTTCAGAAGATGGCTGATCACCACTTTCTGAAAATCAGGGCTCTTCCAGAAATTTCTAAATATAGTTGATAATGTCCTAACTCAAGTATTTCATTTAGCATAAGGGAATTTTATCTCAGATCTCATTTTGATAGCCGAAGAATGGATCATGGTACTAAAGATTAATGGTAACATAGGTATAAATGATCGTGACTTACTCACATTTGTAATGTTCAAACAGAAATAAAGTTCAAACCAGTTTATTTTTATATATAAATTAAAGGGGTCTTTTAACAAAGATGAAAACAATTGTGGGCCAAATTAACTGGGAGAAAAAAAAATCAGAAAATAGCGTGCTCTCGTGGGATGCTACTGAGAGTATCTAATTCAAGAAAAACTGCTTAAAAACAGGGCTCCCGCAGTCCAACACTGGGGATCCTTCACTTACGAGGTACTCCAAACCAGACCAAAAGAGAACTTCTGTCTCACCACACTGGCTAACAAGAAGTCAGACAAGCAATTCTCTCAAACACTGTAGGGGTACGAGGGTAATGAGGGCAAGCGGAGTTCCAAATGAAGCCCAGGATTTAAATATCCCGGGCTTCATTTGCATGTTCCCGGGCG
>CM057845.1:263414278-263442725 GCA_030068395.1 Apalone spinifera
GTTTGGTTATGAAAACCAGTCTCATCCAATAACAATCTCATCTCAACCAGTTATTCTTTGATCCCAAAGGACCAACCTCCCTCCAGATTAATATATAACTTAGAATCTTACAGAAAAATCATGCTGTTGCCAATCATTTAGCATCTAAAATCTAAAGGTTTATTCACAAAAGAAAGAAAAGTGAGTGTTAGAAATGATAATAGGACTCAAATAGGCACAATTAAAAAGTTCTTTGGTTCAGGCTTGTAGCTAGCAGAGGTGGAATAAATTGATGGGTTAAGTCAAGTCTCTGGAGTACATCCACAGCATGAATGGGTCATTTAGTCCTTTGTTTAGAGCTTCAGTTTGTAGCAAAAATCCTCCAGAGGTAAAAAGCAGGATTGGAGACAAAAAGGAGGGGTTTCTAGGACCTTTTATATATTCTGCCATATGGAGGGAATCCCATGGTTCTTGTGGTAGAAAAGAACAGCAACAAGACAGTGTTTGGAGGCAGCTGGGCAAGTCAGTTCTTTGCAGGTGAATGTCATTGTCCCCATGCTAGTCTGAGCCTGCACAGGGAGGCTTATGCGATGTGGATTGGCGCCTCCAAAGTGAGTCAATTATTCTTCAATAGGCTATCCAACTTGAACAGTCCCTTCAGAATATGCACACCAAAAGCTTCACTAGTGCTACTCAGAGTCAAACCTATTGAAATACAAGTACATAGCCAACACTCATAACTTCAAATACAGAAATGATACAGGCATGCAAATGGCATAATCATGACCGGTGAATTATAGGTTTTTCATAGACACCTTGCTTGGAACACCTTTTTCCAAGATTAGCTGCAAATACACAACAGTGGTTGCAACCATGATCTAGATGGTCATATTTTAATCAGATAATGTCACAATTGATATTACTGTAAAGTGGCCATTTTCACAAAACTGAAAAAAAAAAAGTTAGATCAGCGGGGAGAAAAAAATTAATCAGAAAAATGTGAATTATAATTGAGAATCAGTAACAACAATTTACTAGGTGCTCAAAAAGCCACAATCTCATAATCAAGGAAGTAGGTTGAACTGGTAAAAAATGATCTAATTTAGAGGGGACATAAAGGTAGCTATAAAAATAAAAAAAGAAAGAAATGGTAGTTGATAGTAATGAATATATATCACAATCTAGGAATTATAAAATATTGATAAGGAAAGCCAGGAGAAACTAGGAGAAATCAATGGCCAACAGATCTAACGACAATCAGGAGGCATTTTTAAAGTGTTTGGAACAAAAAGAATCCTGACAATTATATTGGTTCATTATTTAATGGAAATTACAGAATTATCAATAATAATGCAGAAAAGGCACAAGTATTCAATACATATTTCTGTTCTGTGTTTAGAAAAAAGCAGCTGTTATGATAACACTCTTTCTATTCCATTAGTATCTTGGGAGAAAGTTAAACAGAAACAACTAAAATTAAACATTTTAAAATCAGTAGGTACAGGTCATAGTTTATTCTGTTCTTGAATGACAAAACAAAGCTATATCGGGGTGTTATGATTCTTTAGAGGGAAACGTTTCATAAGAATTGACATGGTAAATGAACCTTGTCTCTGATGCAATGTTCTGTGAAGAGCTGGAGGAGAAGGGCTCTCAAACTATCTTAATAGTTCAGGACAAGAAGTGAAGAAAATCTCTGTCTAAACTGAATGAGCTGTTCACTGTGTATAAGCTGACACATTTACATTTAGCAAATCATGCAACAACAACAATCAGAAAACTCACACATGTTTGTGGAAAACCTACTGGAGCCAGTAGAAAGACTCCTATTGACTTTGGTGCACTTTGGATCAGACTTTTATTGAAAGATCTTTAAGACAAGTATGTTATGTTTTATTTGCCTGAAAAGGACCATGCATATTTATAGAGCTATATAAATATTCACAATGGGCTAGATCTGGATGTCATTTGGGCTATTGGTTTGGTGCTAGACTGTGGTGTACAAGATGTGATTCTCTAGGAGTAGCCTGTGAGAACCAGGCTACATCTAGACTGCAGGCTTCTTTCGGAAGAAGTTTTTTTCAGAAGAGATCACTAAGAGAAAAACTAAGACCACACACCTGAAGATTCCTCCCTGGCATACAACAAGGCCTGAGAGACATCCTGGCTCACAGGCACTGGCTCCAGGGATAGGACATGTGTGGCCTCCCCTGAGCCTGGCAGCTGGATCCCACCCATGCTCAGGGGCTGCCTGCTGTATCCGCGTGGCGCACACTAATGCTGCATGTGGTTTCACATGTGCAGAACGCAGCACAATGTCCAGCCCGAACAGCCCGAGCGATACTTGCCCCCGCCCGCTATGGGCCAGCCTCCTCCACCTTGTGTGTGTGAAAAACTAAGGCCACTCACCTGAAGATCCCTCCCCGACGCCCAACAAGGCCTGAAAGACATCCTGGCTCACAGGCACCGGCTCCCGGGACAGGGTCATGGTCTCCGTCTCCTTCTCCTTCTCTTCCTCCTGCTGGCTCTAATCCTCTTGCTCCTCCTCCACCATGACCTCCAGCTGGGTGACGACAGGGGTCTCGAGGCCGGAGTCCATGATGATGGGTGGGGAAGACGTTTCCTCACCCCCCAGGATTTGGTGCAGCTCCTTGTAATAGGGGCAGGTGTGGGGTCCTGCCCCTGAGCGCAAGCTGTGCTCTCTGGCCGGGACATATCCCTGATAGAGCTCTTTAACCTTACTCTGGACATGTTCCAGGGTCCAGGGTGGGTGTCCACGCTCTGCCAGGGACTCAGCCATGCACTCGAATATGTCAGCATTTCAGCACTTGGAGCGGAGATTCTGCAATGTCTCTTTCTTGCTCCACAGCTTGAGGAGGGGCAGGATCTCTACTCCGGACCAGGAGGATGCTTACCTCTTGGTCCCTCTGGGTGGGTCCTGGGACCCCTGGGGCTGCTCCCTGTGAGGACCAGGGGGATTGCGGAGGGCTTGAGCCTCTGCTATGGGTAGCAAGGCCTGTGGAAGTGAGAGCCACTCGGTGAAGTGCTGCTCTCAGGCCGGCTTCCTGCCACAAGGCTTGTCCAGGGTGCCTGCAGCTTTAAGAGGGGCCAGGAGACAGGAACTATAGAGTCCTGATTAATTTGGATGGAGTGTCCAGCAGGGCACTTGTGTTATTTCCTGGAGGGTTCTTATTTAAAAAAAAACAAACAAAACCCTCCTCCCCGTCCACACATGCCTTTTTCCGAAAGAGTTCTTTCAGAAAAAGGCTTCTTCCTTGTAAAAAGAGGATTACCAATGCCAGAAAAAAATTTCTCTGTTCTTTCGATTTACTTTTGGAAGAACACAATTGCAGTGTGGACGTAATGCAGGTTTTGTGGGAAAAACGGCTGTTTTTCTGAAAAAACTCTGTAGTGTAGACATACCCTCAGAGGCTTGCCTGAGTGTAAGGGGAGACACAACATTTTCACTTATTCTTGTGTGCCCAGATGTAAGATCTAGATAGCTTCCTTAAGGCATTAAGGGAGCTTTTGTCCCCACCAATTCCCTTGAATGGGCAAGTATCCAAGTCACTAGCGATGTAATAGTAAGTATATATCCTACTATAAATAAGATTGTTGATGAATAAACATATTTTTTGCAAAGAAGTAAACATGTAACCACCTGTAACATGGTGTGTGCCTCTGCACAGGGATTGAATTAGGACTGAGGGGCAAATTAGGGTATTGTATGCAGAGGGCTAGCTAGGCCTAACTGAACAAGAAACCCAGCTCGGTAGGGGTAGGCTGGTTCATAAAGCCATGAAGTTTGCTGCAAAAAAGGGCTGCAGGGAGAGTGCCTGTACTCACTCTCTGACACCTCAGAGGAAGGGAGGAGAAAACCTAAGAGGGAGAATAAGATCTGAGATTCTAGCCCTGGAAGAAAGAGGAGCTGTGGGGAAAGGAAACCCGAGAGAACTAATTAGAAAGAAGCCCACCCAAGGAAACAGTAGCAAGGGGTAGGACTGTGGAGACATTGGCTGCTTGCTATAGGGTTCTGGGGCTAGAGCCCAGTGTAGGGGTTGGGTCTGGGTTCCCCTACCAGCCATTGAAAAATGGCACAGGAACACTGGAGATGCTTACTGGGCGGCTGGTCTAGAGAGATTTGGTAATCCCAGCACTATATAGTGAACTGTCCATAGAAATGAGTCACAAAGTGGGAACACCCTGAATTGTGAAAGGGGGCAGGGCCACATAGCTAAGTAACTGATGGAAGAAGGTGGCAGACTTGGTGAGAGCTGGTCCCTAGAACAACGAGGAGTGTTCAAATCCAACATCTCATTGCTCAAACTGGCCCTTTGGTATGTAAATGTCCCTTTTATGTATCCACTTGCCAATTTGAGTTCTCCACATACAGGATCTGGGTATCCTAACAAAGCCTCCACATTTGGAAACTGAACCCAGTCTCCCAATTGGTATGATCAGAAAACCTCTCTCTGTCTTGGACTATTATGATGCAGAGTAATTTGGCAAAATCTTTCAGACAGAACAATGAAACCTTTAGATAATCTAACAAGACAGCAACAAGAAGGTTTCTGCAATGTAATTGAAGGGAGCATCATTATAGAGAAAAGGAAAGGTCACAGTGAGAGTTACATCTTGCAGGGTGGCCTGAGAAACATCTTGTCACTACAGTTTATAAGTCTCTAAATGATTAAGCATCACGTTACCGAAAGGATGAATTATCTTTCACCTCGTATTTCACTCAGATAACATCTGGCCAAATACCAATAATAACTGTTTATTTCAAAGTACTAAGGATAGAGCATCAGTTTTTGCTTTTTGTTCATCTAAATGTTGAGGGGAAAATTTGCTGAAGATACAGGATTTGGCTCTACAGAATGCAGATACATAATATTACATCTCTAATTGCAGAGTAAAAAGGTAAGGGACTGAAAAATTATCCTACTTTAATGAGAGCACTCATAGACACAAGTTTGCTCCTGCCTAGTGACAGTAGCATAGCTAAAGTGGGGAGCATGTAGTTAAACACCTCGTTTGCATGCTGTGGGTCATGTTTATGTCTATATCTCCTCAGAAACTCTCTCTCTCTCTCTCTCTCTCTCTCATATTTTTAATTTATTTATTTAGTACTAGAAGATTTACCCAGTGTTGCTCGGATCCTTAACTCAAATAAGTTTTTTTTTGTCATTTAAATCATTGTTCTGGAGTGGGGCTGGAGATGAGGGGTTCAGTATGCAGGCTTCCCCAGGAAGAGGGGACTACCTCAGCCCTCTCACCACAGCAGTTTGGGGCCAGGTGGGAAGTGCCAGTCTATGACTGCTGCAGCTGCAGTGGCCATAGCAAGGAGAAGGGTACATGTCCCCTGGGAGAGACACAGAAAAACAGAAACACAAACAAACTCTCTGAAATATATAGTAGGTAGCTGTCCCTTTCTCCGCCCATGCCCCCTGCTGGCCCAATGGGATTTTAGCTGTCCTGGTGCTCATCTCTGGCCCTTTGCTGCCCTACCCTCATGCTCATTCTGCAGTATAACTATCCCTCCTACCAGACCCTTCCCTTTCCATTTTATGAGAAACAATCGAATTCCAGGCACATCCCATTGTCCTGGCACAACCAAACCCTTACCTTGCTTTAAATTATGGTAAGAGGGAGCTACATGCCAAATTTGGTTGTCCTGGCTCTTAGCATTAAGGAGACGGATGGACACACAAAGTTTCTAAAATATATAGTAGATTTATATTTTGGTGGCTCTGAGTATGAGCAGATTTTCTTAAAACTCTAGCAAGCAGCCAGGTCACAGCGGGGGCTGGGGAAGGTTGAAGACAGAAGGTCTGGAGTGAAGTAGTGACTCCAGACTGCAAGCTTTCTGTTCCCAGGTCTGTGACCCCAGCCTGATTCTAACATTTTCCTCCTGATTCCAGCCTGGTAACTAACTCTGATCTCTGGCCTCCAAACTTGACGCTGACCCCGACTCCTGATTCTACCCTGGTAACTACTTTTGGTCTCTGGTCTTTGACCGACCTTGGCCTGTGTTTTGCTTAGTGATTCTTGACTCATGCTTAGTGATTCTGGCTCTCATGATTACTCTGACCCCGGCTTACTGACCACCATCTCAAGGTCCTCCTTCACTTGTGGACACAAGCCGAACTATGACTGCTAGGTCAGACTGCCTATATGCTGGTTGATTACATGGAGGTTGTAGAGGTGTTAGGTCCTTGTCATTGAATGACCAGTGCCTTGGCTCTATGTCCTGCTTGGCTGATGAAGGCCTGTCGGGAAAGACTGTGTCTGTTCCCAGTTGAAATCTTCAGTGTATTTTGTAGAAGAATGCAGGGCTGGGGGTAGGAGCAGCTTTTTTTAAGGAAACTGTTGTACAGTCTTTGCTCCTGAAACCAGTGCTTGCTGCTGCCAATCTAGATAACTAGATAACTCTTGTTCCATGACTATGCTTCTCTTTTTGGTTAGGATTACAGGGGAGTCTGTGGTGCATTAGCCTTCAAAATACCAAGATGTCTCAAGACCCTTGAATCCTCAGCTATCAAGGTACAAACTGGGACAGAGATAGCCCTGGTGGCATTTAGCAGAGTGTCTCTTCCTGCCAATGGGCAGAGATCAGTATTCATGCAAGTAGGTCTATCAGTGGCCATCAGTTTTGTTAACTATGTGATTTTGCTGACTTTCCTGCAGCAAGAGGAGTGAGTGAGGCAACTTTTGGATGGCGCCCATTCCTGCCATGCTGAATGTTCACAGCTTGGGATGCTAAGCAATTGCCCTTCGTCTATTGGTGCTGAGTCTGTCGAGTGTTCCACAGGGCCCCATCTTGTCTCTCTTTTGTTCACCATAAGATAGGAAGGACTGAGAAGGATGCATGCGCTGCAATGCTTTTAGTCTGCTGGTCATGTGAATGGAAGAACATTGCAGTGGTCCATGTAGAGATAGATATTTGCAGGAGCAGCTCTTCGAAAAAACTAAGGCAGACTAAGGATTTTTTTAAATTTTTTAATGATGTTCAAGTTGTTTATTGATTTGAATGTTCCTGGAAGATGATAAAAGAGCTGTCCTTTCCTGACGTGTGCTGATATTTGCCTACGCAATTTACCCTTTACAGAGAGATAATATATTTGTCTGCCTGTTCATATTGTAGCTCATTAGCACCTTGCTTTTTCCACTCTTCATCTTGTGCAATACTTTTGCAAAGCCCAAAGACAGTCAGGTCATCATCACCCTCTTGGCTTTTTGTAAACAGACTAGAGCAGGGCTAGGTCTGAGTTCTAGCTTTCGTGTTCTTATTGGACGGGCTGCCATGGATTCTTCATTCCGATGATACTCAGGTCTTCTTTGTACACCTCTTTTGTGAAAACCCACATACATCTCCTTTCCAATTACACCATAATAGAGGGAAAATGACAGGTAAAAGTATGGCCAGGGCTCTTTGACTCTCCCCTTTTGACTGGTCTCCTTCTCTCTGCTCTCATTTAAGTAAAGAAGAGTTTTGCCATTGATTTCAATGGGAGCAGGAGCAGGCTCTATGAAATAAATGCTTGTCTCTGGTCACTAGAGACAATCCATCATCTCCCTCTATTGTAGGATCTCAAAGTCTGAGCCACTCATTTCAATGCTCCTAACAAGATCCTGATTCCACAAGATACTTAAGCACGTGAACAGGCCCGTTGATTTCAGTGGAATTATTGATGTTCTTAAAGCTATGCGTGTACTTAAATATCTTGCCGAAGGGGGTGGTGTCACTGTTACCTTTGCTCTGTCTGTGACATTCTGGTTCTAAAGCAGACTTCCCTATTCCACGGTATTCATGATACTGTTCCCATATAGAGGTAATGTCCAGACAAATGCAGAGAAGGTGAGTCAGGAATTCTTAATTATAAAATATTTGTATAAAATGGATCGAGAGAGACTGTTCACTGTTTTAAACAGCTATTTATCTGCTTATGTGGGCCCCATTACCCTAGCTTTTGAGCACCTGTCCATCTTGAAAGTATTTATCCCGACAAAACTGTTGCAAGGTAGGGAAGTGTGCATCTCTTTTTACAAAGGGGAAAGTGAAGCTCAATGGCAATTAAGTGACCCAGGATGTCTGTGCCTAAGCCAGGAAGTGAATGCAGGTCTCCTGATTTCTAAACCCGGGGTCCTCCCTGCTAGATTATTCTTCCCACCCTAGTAGGTAACGTACCACAACTTCAAACATTCAGTGTGCCTCACATAGACTGATGATTCTGATACCAGGTGCTCTAGATAAGCTTATCTCTTGCTGTAAGTGGTCTAAGTGCCACTACATGGAACAGTGAACCACACTAGCTGGTTATACTTGGTCCTGCTGTGAGGGCAGGGGACTGGACCTCTCAAGGTCCCTTCCAGTTCTAATGTTCTATGATTCAATGGCAACGTGTTGCAGGAGAAGATGGGAGGCACTGGCCCTACCGCTCTCTGCCTTCTTGCTCTGCCCCTGCCCTGCCCTTGCTCTGTCGCTCCCCACCCACCTCTTCCCAGCACTCCCCAGAGCGGCACGGTCGAGGAGCAGCGCCACGTGGGCTGAAGCCACCCAGCCTGAGCCTTTCCTGCAGCTGCTTCCAGTGAGTGGAAAGAGGAGGGGCCACACTACACCGTGGACTCCTGCCACCGGCATCAGCCCCTCCCACCTTGGAAGGGGCACATATGGGTGCATGTGCCCCCATGTTCACCCCCCTGGGGTGCCTATGCTATGATTCTGTGGTTATATATTCAGACCTATTTGTCTAATCTTGCTCCCAGTGAAATCAATCACAAAATTCCCTCTGATTTCAATGGGCACATGATTGGGCTGCGTGTTTGTATATACCTAAACATGGTAACCAAATCTTAAAACAATTGCAAACATATTCATGGTAGATCTTTTAACACTTCTGAGCCTCTGGGTTAATAAGTGGTGATGGTGATGTTGGGGCAAAGGTGTTATAATGCCAACACTCAACGGTGCATTTCTAGAAAATTATAAATGACAGAAATGTTTTTAAAATGTAAATTGAACATCTCTTCCTTTTGATCTGGGCTATGCTAGAGCTCTAACATACATCTCTGATCCTGTGGCAGTGTTTGGATAAATTATGGGATTCTAATATGGAATAATAGATTCTCATCAAGACTTCTAGCTTAAGGAAATTGTTTAATCTTCATTCTCAGTGGCTGTTTCTTTGATGCAGCTGTGACTGAAGATTCCCAAGTGTTGGGGAAAACAGCTCATCAGCTTAGAACAAAGCTGATTATGTAAATTACACATTAAGATTCAGCTTTGATTTAATTTTATTCTGTAAATAAATATCCCATTAACATCCATCTGTTAAAAGTCAGGTAAGACATTTTCAAAAACTACATTGTTGTGGTGGATGTGAATGTACCATGAAGAGGGAAAGGCAGGTGGTATTACCATGTCAAAGTACAAAGCATGAAGCAAATTCTTAAAATAGACAGAAGGCTATAACATTTACTTTTAACAGAAAGCTTTCTGATTATTTAAGACAGGGAATGATGCTATTTGTGGCCTCGCTGTTTGTATAGCACAAAATGCTTTCTCTGATTGCTGTCACAGATCAATAATTATAGTTCGTGAATTCACTTAAAGATTAAAAAAAATCAGCTGATGAAGAGGTCAGCACTCAATTATCTGCAAGCTTTTTGTTTAATGGCATTTTATTTCAACAGTTTATGTCTGAGTAGAATCTTTTTCTGGTCTGTTTGGCTTTCCACTGCCAAAATTGGAAAAGATTATGTAGATCGGGAATAAAATAATGAACCATATTATTATTCCTAAGTACACTTGGAGGAGAAAAAAAGGTTCAAGTACCCATAACCCAAAGCTATTCTTATCTTAATTTTAAATAACAAAGAAGTTTATGAACTCCACAAATGAGCATTTGGCAAAAGAGATCATCTGGGCTAGACTGTGTTACATTTACACAGTAGACAGTCCTTGTGGCACCTTAGAGACTAACAAATTTACTAGGTCATGTTAGTGTCTGAGGTGCCACAAGACTGTTTATTGTTTTTAAAGTTACAGACTAATGCTGCTACCCTTCAGAGACTTTATATCAGTGGAATTACTCTGGATTTACCTTAGCTGAGATCAGAAATAGGCTCCTGAAGTTTTACTTTAATATCATGAGGGATATTCTAGTGGTGCTATTTTAATTCCTTATGCAATATAGAAGAGTAGCATATTAGCAAGGTCTACACTGAGGCATTGCTCCTAGTCCACAGTAAAAGGAAATGCATAGCTGCGAGAGAGCAATCCAGAAAGGAATTTTGACTTTCAGCTATCAGCTCTATCAATGACCATCAGACCGTGTTACAACTTTCCCATGCCCTGCTTTACAATATAAATCTCTTAAATCATAGTGAACATGCCAGATCTTACCTTTATGAAATCTGTGCCCTTTATGCAAACCAGCATCACTTGAAGCAGGCTAATTTTAGGACTAAAAATTATGGGCATTATAAGGTATAATTGTTAGTTCAATAAGAATCTATGTCATACTGTGTTCCAGATTCTGATCCCCAGTAACACGAGGGTAAATCCATATGGTGTATTTAGTCCCCTAATGTTTCTATGTGGCTTTGAAAACATGAATTAACTTATCTTAACAAATTCTCCATGGGGAAATATTGACCCCATTTTATAGATGAGGAAACTGAAGCATAAACTGCTTAAGTGATTGCCCTGAGGGGCCACTGAAAAATAATTTTCATAACTGGAATACAGGAATAGCAAATAACTGAGTTTTTCTTTCAGAGGCTGAACTGAAAACAAATAAAATCTTTTCAGATCAATCCCAAACTCACTTTTCAGTTTTTCATTATATATATACACATCAATATTTATATATACACACACACTTGAAATGTTAATTTCCATTGAACAAAACAATTTGTTTGACTCAAAACATTTTTTTGTTTTACATTTTTGGGTGTTTTTTACCATGTTAATTTTTTGGTAAACATACTTACCTTCAGTTCAAAATAAAATATTATTTGAAATGAACATTTTCTAAACAAAAAACAGTTTTGACTACATAAAAACTCTTCAGTGGCCTCAGCTGAATGCTTTAGTTTCTGTCAGTACTACCCTTATTGTGTGCCCCTTTCTTTCTCTACCTTATTACTTCTCTTTATTCTTCTGTTCTCAGGGAGTAGTAAACAATGGTTCACAGTTGTGCTGGAAGGGCATAACAAGACAGGGTTGGCAGCAATAAGTTCTGGATCAGGGTCTGTTCAAAATCTTCATCAACGATTTAGATAATGGCATAGTGAGTATGCTTATAAAGTTTGCAGATGAAGCTGTGGGGTTGCAAGTGCTTTTGAAACCCATGTACCTAACAGGGTGCTAGCTAAGGGTATGTCTACACTGCATAGCTACCTTGTCTCTACACAAGCCGCCCGTTATTTCGAAATATTTTTTAAAATAATGGCTGCGCTATTTCGGCATCCTAGTAACCCTCGTTCCACGAGGGTTAAGGTTATCTTGAAATAGCATGTTATTTCAAAATTTGGCACTGTGTAGACGTGCCAAATTTCAAAATAGCCTATTTCGAAATTCAATTGAAATAAGATACGCAATTTTCATAGTGCAAATTGTGTATCTTATTTCGAGCTTAGGGTGCTGTGTAGATGCACCCTAAGAGACACCTTAGGAGAGGGGAGGTAGGAGCGAGTAGTGTCTGGGTCATTGTTGCTAGGCAGATTTAGCACGCCACACCCAGAAGCTTCTGGAATTGGGTGTGGTAGTTTAGAGTCTGTCTCTGTTGTTGGGGTCAGACTCCATGAGCAAGCAGGCAGGACAGCTGCTTTTCTAAGTGGAAAGATGGTTCAGGCTCAGCATATGATGCAGATTTGATGATCAGAGACACAAACTGAGACTTTGGTGAACTAATTCTAAGCTTTTGGCTTCTCTCAGTTTCTTCTTACTGTGTTTTGCATGGATTGAACTCTTCAAATTTTACTTTTGGTTTTCTCTTTACTTATGTTTGTTGTAATAGTGAAGACAATGTCTGTGGGTTATAAAATGGTTATGTTATGTTGTAAAAATAGTATTTGTTTCTTCATCATAAGATTTTAAAAAGTTATTTAATTAAATTCATTTCTTTAGTTTCTTTCGGGTTTTGAATTAAGAATGTGAACAACTAGAAGCAAATGCTTATCGGACAGTCAACAGGCTAGTAAACTAGTCGTTTCTCCACCCCTTGCTGCCTCTATCAGAAAGAGGCAGCAAGGGTGGGGGGTGTTTCAAAGTAGCAGTGCCTCCTGGAGCCTGGGGTCAGTTCCCAGCTGACCCCAGGCTCCACGTGGTGTTGCTGCTTTGAAATGCCACTGCAGCCTGAGGCCAGCTGGGGACTCCACATGGCATTGTCAAAGCAGCAGTGCCACATGGAGCCCAGGGTCATAGAGGGAGTCTCCAGCTGACCCCAGGCTCCATGCGGCGCTGCCACTTTGAAACGCCACAGGGAGCACGGGGCCAAGGGATGACTGCTTGAGTCCCCCACTGGCCCCATGCTCCCTGCAGCGCTTTCGCCTTTGAAGTGTAGCAACAACTGTTGCTACACTTCAAAGGCGGAAGTGCCATTATCGACTAATCGAATAGTCAATGCAAATTGCATCGACTATTCAATTAGCCAAATAATCAAAATTTTACAACCCTAATTTGAATATAGGGAGTCTGACAATGTGCAAACCTTGCTGAAATTCCTTGAGAGACTGAACTCTGTATCTCCAGCTACTTTAAATGGAGTTGAAGGGGTTTCTTTTCTTCTTCTTCTTCTTCTTTTTTTAAAAAGACACTGGAGAAGGGCAGTGAAGTGTAGTCCATGCAAAGGTTATACTTTGCAGGATAAGGTCATAATGCAAAATGATCTGGACAAACTGGAGAAATAATCTGAGGTAAACAGGATGAAATTCAATAAGCAGAATCCAAAGAAGTCCACTTAGGAAGGAACACATTCAAAATGGGAAATGACCATCTAGGGAGGAGTACCGCAGAAAGGGATCTAGGGGTCATAGTGAACCACAAGCTAAATAGGTGTCAACTGTGTAATACTGTTGCAAAAAAAGCAAACATCGTCCTGGTATTAGCAGAAGTGTTCTAAGGAGGACATGAGAAGTCATTCTTCTGCTCTGATCAGGCCTCAGCTGGAGTATTGTGTCCAGTTCTAGACACCACATTTCAGGAGAGATGTGGACAAACTGGAAGAAGTGAAAAGGAGAGCAACAAAATGATTAAATGTTTAGAAAACATGACTGATGAGGCAAGATTGAAAGAACTGGGCTTGTTTCATCTGGAAAAGGAGGGACATGACATAGCTTTCAAGTACATAAAAGGTTTTTACAAGGAGGAGGGAGAAAAATTATTCTTCTTAACCTCTGAGGATAGGACAAGAAGCAATGGGCTTAAACTGCAGCAAGGGAGGTTTAGATTGGACATTAGGAAAAACGTCCTAATGGTCAGGATGGTTAAACACTGGAATAAATTGCCTAGGGAGGTTGTGGAAACTCCATCACTGCAGATTTTTAAGAGCAGGTTAGACAGACATCTGAAAGGGATGATCTAGATCAGTGTTTCTGAAAGCGTACCGTGGAAACACTTTCAGAAACACTTTAACTGGCCACTCTGGTTTGTTTATGTACCGACACCGTGGCCATGAAGCCTCGCAGTTCCCGTTGACTCCGTTTTGTCCTTTGCAGCCAAGGGGAGCCGCGGGAAGTGGTGGCCCGACCCACGCTGCTTCCCGCAGCTCCCCTTGGCTGCAAAGGATGAAACGGAGCCAATGGGACCCGCGAGGCTCTGTGGCTGCGGCGCCGGTACATAAACAAACCGGGGTGGCCAGTTTAAGTGTTTCTGAACGTGTTTCCGCGGTACGCTTTCAGAAACACTGATCTAGACGGTGAGGCAGGGAACTGGGCTTGATGACCTCTCAAGGTTCCTTCCATTTTTGTGATTCTACGATTCTGTGGTCTTTAATGCCATCTAAAAGACCGTCAAAAGGATGTTTGGTTTCTAAAAACTCAGCACAGCTAGGTGCAAGAGACGTTTAAACTGGTTTCCCTTCTCTTTCTTTCTCTTTAATAAAAGGTTAAAAGTATTTTAATGGTTTTTGCTATCATACTAAATAGGCTGAGGTTTCTGTATTTGGAACTCCAAATCAAGTTTTAAACTGTTAATGTAAACTGATGACTTATGTTACCTCTGATTCTCTGGGCCCATTTACTTCATCAACATTCATACAATACTACTGTAAAGAAGTCTATGCTTGGCAGTTGGGGTCGGCCTGGGTGTTTTTCCCCAGATTTACATGTCTGAGGCTGTGGGCAGGGTATGTTCAGGGAAAGGCTCCAACTTCCATAACTAGCTTTCTCCCATAGGCTGAAAGGACCCGAGTGTCTTCATCTTTCTAGCAGCATGACACACCACATGTAAAATACAACACACGAGCAAAATCCCTCTCCTGGATTCTTCTCACCTCATTTGCCCCATTATTAGAGCTGATAAGCCATGGTGAAAGAGAGCAAAAGACTGAGCCATTCACCAATTTTGCCAGACAGCTTCCATGTGTTCACTGCAATTTTAGCTTTGCCTGAGCTGTAAATACAGAATATTGCTTCTTGACACGGACATGAGCTACTAAAGTTGGTAAGAAATCAAAATTCCTCTTGGAAATAAATAATTAACAGCTGCAGCTAGTGGTTCATTCTTATTAGGGATGTAAGCGACTAGGCAACTATCCAATAAGCAAATGCTTATTCGTGGGAAGAAGGGGCGGGGCACAGCAAGGAACTGGCGATGCTTCTACCTTTGAAATGCAAGCTGGCTCTCGCTACATTTCAAAAGCAGAAGTGCTATGGGAAGCCTGGGGACTCAAACAGTCCCTCGCTAGCCCCGTGCTCCTTACTTTTGAAATGTACAAGCAGGGAACGCAGGGCAGCAGGGAATTGCCTGAGTTCCTTGCTGGCCGTGCTTCCCGCGGCGCTTCCACCTTTGAAATGTAGCAAGAGCCAGCAGGCCCCTTGCTACTTTTCAAAGGTGGAGGCACCCTTATCAACTAATCAAATAGTCGATGCAAATTACATCGTCCATTCGATTAGTTGATTAATCTCAATTTAACATCCGTAATTCTTACTCCATCAAAAGCCTTGTTGAGGCAAGTAGAACTACTAACATGAGTAAGAATTACTCATTGGAGTGTGTGTTGCAGGAGTTTGGTCTTCTTGTACAGCATATCCTTGAGGTTTCACAGTCAAATATTGCTTATAAAGGAAGTATCAGGCGTTTTTGGGTCTGTGTCACTCTTACAAATTTTCTAGACTGGTCGATTATTTTCTGACTCACCTTATAAGCAGCTGTGACACCAGTGACATCCTACAGTGCCTTTTAGAAACCATACCCTGATGTTGGTTGTTTAGAATGAACAGCCTTCCAAAATAGGATTTCAGGAGATGGATATTATTCTAATCAGATGCTGCTGTGATCTTTCAGCACAAAGGACAGGGATCCTTGGCAAGCTTTGAGTATGACTTAAATGCATTAGATAGAAAGCACTCTACCCTGCAGGTTGCTTTTCTCGATTTGGTTGGGTAGGCTGGTCATCTCTCCCTCCTCTCCTTGTATTATGATGAAGATGCCGTTAAGCTGGAATGCAGAAAGACTACATGTCATTTTTTTCAGAGATCTAAAAGGGTGAGTTATCCACGATTATATATTATAGTAATGAGCAGAGTTTCATATCTATCTTATCATAAATCTGAAAATAAATGCAAGAGAAGCAGGGAAAATTTAGGACCTCATAGTTAGAAAGTTAGCCTCTAATTTTGGATGTGCACTTTGCACGTGGAATTGAATTGCAGGCACAAATCAGAGTAATAAAGCTTCTTACAAGTTGCAGGAGTAAATCACACAGTTAGAAGTTCATATACTCAGATATGCACCCACATTTTTTTTTGCAAGTGCAAAAGTCCAGATGCAGATTTTGGAGGCAAAAATTGTACCTTTAATAAGTCAGACCCCAGCCTTTAAAAAAAATTAACCCTTGATTTTTGCTGTTGCAACATGTAGTAGGCTTACTCTTCCATTTAAGGAATAATTTCATAAGGGAAATTCTTGAAGTTTATAAAACTTAAACATAAATCCTTTATATAACATGGAGCATCTTTCACTCTGAATGCTAAGAATGCCATATGTCTGATCCTATGCTTTTTGAGTTCTAAATGAGATTACCTGTTAACCTCAAGGAAAGCAAATCACTGGCTCATCGTTCTATCTCAAAAGAAAAGCAGCAAGTCATGGAACATAAGAAAACAAGAACAGCCATACTGGGTCAGACCAAAGGTCCATCTAGCCCAGTATCCTGTCTGCTGACAGTGGTCAATGCCAGGTGTCCCAGAGGGAATAAACAGAACAAGTAATCATCAAGGGTACATCTACACAGCAACATTATTTCGCGTCTTAGTCCGCAGTTATGTCTATACAGCAGGAAGTTATTTCAAAATAATGTCAAAAAACCGGAGAACTTCTTATTCCAATTCTTGTAACCCTTATTGTACAAGGAATAAGGGAAGTCACAGGAAGAGTGCTCTATTTCAAAATAAGTGCTGTGTAGACACTCCCAATTTTGAGATAAGCTATTTTGAAATAAGCTATGCAATTGATGTTACTCCATTTGCGTAGCCTATTTTGAGTTAAGCTCTGCTGTGTATACGCACCCCAAGTGATCCACTCCCTGTCACCCATTCCTAGCATCTGATAAACAGAGGCTAACATTCCTGCTCATCCTGGCTAATAACTATTAATGGAGCTATGCCCCATGAATGTATGTAGTTATTTTTTAACCCTATTAAAGTCTTGGTCTTCACAACATCCTCTGGCAAGGAATACCACAGGTTGCACTGAGTGAAGAAATAGTTCCTTTAGTTTGTTTAAAACCTGCTACCTATTAATTTCATTTGGTGACCCTAGTTCTTGTGTTATGGGAACAAGTAAATAACTTTTCCTTTTTTACTTTCTACACACCAGTCATGAACCTTTATCATACCCCTCCTTAGTCAGCTCTTTTCCAAGTTGAAAATTTCCAGTTTTATTAATCTCTCCTCATATGGCAGCCATTCTTAATCCCTAATCATTGTTGTTGCCCTTTTTTGAACTTTTTCCAAGGCCAAGATGTCTTTTTTTTTAGATAAGGGGACCACATCTGCATACAGTATTCAAGAAGTGGGCATACCATGGATTTATATAGAGGCAATAAGATATTCTCTGTCTTATTTTCTATCCCTTTTTAAATGAGTCCTAATACTCTGCTTTCTTTTTTGACTGCTACTACACATTGAATGAATGTATTCAGAGGACTATCCACAATGATGCCAAGATCTTTCTCTTGAGTAGTAACAGCTAATTTGGTCCCTATCATTTTATACATATAGTTGGGATTATATTTTCCAATATGCATTACTTTGCATTTATCAACATTAAAATTCGTCTGCCATTTTGTTGCCCAGTCACTCAGTTTTGGGAGATCCTTTTGAAGCTTTTCATAGTCTGCTTTGGACTTAACAATCGTGAACAGTTTGGTATCATCTGCAAATTTTGCCATCTCACAGTTTCCCAGTTTCCCAAGATCATTTATGAATATGTTGAATAGAATTGTTCCCAGTACAGACCTTACTTAGTTACCTCTCTCCATTCTGAAAACTGACTGTTTATTCCTACCCCTGTCTTTTAACCAATTATAAATCCATAAGAGGACCTTCCCTTTTGTCCTATGACAGCTTACTTTGCTTAAGAGCCTTTGGTGAGGGACCTTGTCAAAGGCTTTCTGGAAATCAAAGTACATTATATCGACCAGATCCCCCTTGTCTACATGTTTGTTGTGCCCCTAAAACAATTCTACCCATGAAGACAGATGCAAAAAAATCATTTAGTTTCTCCAAAATGATCTTTTCATCCTTGAATGCTCTTGGAGCATCTCAATGATTCAGTGGCCCCACTGGTTGTTTAGCAAGATTTCTGCTTCTGATGTACTTAAAAACTTGCTATTGCTTTTTGAGTTTTTGGCTAAGTGTTCTTTAAATTCCTTTTTGACCTTCCTAACTATATTTGTAATCTTTCTTTGACAGAGTTTTTGTTCCTTTCTATTTTCATCACTAGGATTTAAATTGCAGTAAGGGAGGTTTAGGTTGGACATTAGGAAACATTTCCTAACTGTCATGGTGGTTAAACACTGGAATAAATTGCCTAGGGAGCCTGTGGAATCCCACTGGAGATATTTCAGAGAAGGTTGGATAGACAGCTATCAGGGATGATCTAAGCGGTGCTTGGTCCTGCAGGAGGGCAAGGGACTAAACTTGATGACCTTTCTGGATCCCTTCCAGTTCTAATATTCTATTATTCTATGATTTAACTTCCACTTTTTAAATGATGCCTTTTTATGTCTCACTGTTTCTTGTACTGGGTTGTTAAGCCGCAGTGGTACTTCTTGTTGGCTGTGTCTATACTGGCGCGCTTTTGCGCCAAAGGGATGCAAAGGAGCCAAGTCGCAATTGCAAATGAAGCGGGGATTTACATTTTCCCTGCTCCATTTGCATGAACATGGCTGCCGCTTTTTTCCGTTTCGGAGCTTTGACGGAAAAAAGCGCCATTCTAGACAGGGCTCTTGCGGAAAATAAAGCCTTTTCCGCAAGATCTCTTATTCCTTCTTTTAAAAGCGCGCCAGTGTAGACCTAGCCTTTTTGTTTATCTACCTATATTTCTTTTAATATGGGGGTATATATTTAAGTTGAGCTTCTATTATGGTGTCTTTGAAAAGTTTCCATGCAGTCCTCCACACTGCTGGTTGAGGCTGCCAGAGGAGTGTCTTGGGAGGAATCCACAGACTGGCTAGGGAGGTTGGTTGGGTTCCCCAGCAATGATTGCATGCAGCTGCTCATAGAAGCGGCATGTTTGTGGTGAGGATCCAGACCATCCATTTGTCTCCTTTGTCTTCTGGCACAACTGCCTCAGCTCCTTTATTTTCACATGGCACTGCTGGGCATCTCTGGTGCATCCTTTCTCCTCCAGGTGCTTTGCGATATAGATATTTGCATGCCTTTTGCTGGTTCATAGTTTTCTAAGAACAAATTCCTCTCCCCACACAGCACTGAGATGAAGGATCTCCTGCACGCTCCATGCTGGTACTCAGCTGTGACCCTTAGAACTCATGGTCAGGTGTGCTGCTCAGGCCTACATCTGGAGAACATTTATTAGGTGTATCTGGTTTTCATTCTCCATCGCTAAACTCCCTTGCAAAACTCCTGTTTGCTATTTCTGTTCACTAATGGTTCTGGCCTCTGGTACATTCCCCTCATGGGTCAAGCCTCATGCCTTCATCTCTTCTGAGGTGGAATCCCAGAATCTCCCACTTTTAGCCTGGGTCCAGTGTTATAGTGTTCTGGGTACCAACCATGACTATTCAGCAAGCTCAACTTGGTTAAGTATTGCTGTTCTTCCCTTTGGGTGCTTCTGACCAGGGTGAATACAGTGGCCAGACAACCTCCTTAAACCAAAAAAAAAAAATCTTTAAAAACAATGAATGGTCCTGTAGCACCTTAGAGACTAACAAAAAACATAGATGGTATCATGAGCTTTCATGGGCACAACCCACTTCTTCAGATGAATGGAGCAAGAAGTTCAGAAGTACAAATAAATAACAGAAAAAGAGGGAAGAGGAGGAGGGAAAGAAAAAAAACCCAAGTCAATTAAAGTGTCCGTGCTAAATGAAGCTAACAGAGTGGGCTGCAAATGCCCAATATTTAGCTTTTGATGTCATTTGGGTATTGAATATAAATGACTTTATTCAATCCCTGGTTAAATGTTTTAAATTCGCATATGAAGGTCAGTTCCACAGTCTCTCTCTCTAGTTGGTTCCTGAAATTGCTTTGTAAGAGGAGACCCATTTTTAAATCCATTAATGAGTGCCAGGCAAGTTAAAATGTTCTCCAGCAAGTTTCTGTGTGTTACCATTTTGAACATCTGAGTTGTGTCCATGATTCCTTTGTCATAGATATTGTCCAGTTTTGGCCAATATACATGGCAGAGGGGCATTGCTGGCACAGATCACATTAGTGAATGTGCAGTTGCATGAGTCTCTTATGTGGTGGCTTATATGGTTAGGTCTTGTGACAATGCTGCTTGTGTAGATGTGTGGACAGAGTTAGCACTGAAGTTTATTGCGGCGGTGAGTTCCTGGGTGAGTATGTTTGAGGTGTGTTGCGTGGTTGTTGGAAATAATTTGTTTCAGGTTAGGGGGTTGTCTGTAGGCGAGGAATGCACAGTATAACATAAGGGAAAAAAGAATTTTAACACAACTATAGGTTTACACTGGTGTCTATCTTACCTTAAACTCAACCTTCTGGAGGAACTGGGCCTGGCAGGTGTTGCTTCTTCAGACCATCCATCATAGTATTAGTATTAATGTATGTATTTATTTATTTACTTATGATATCACTCTACTACATGCCATACAAAAAATGATGGACTTTACCAAAAGATTCAGAGGAGTAGACAAGTTAGTCTGTAACAGGAAAAACTTAAAAAACAACTAGACTAGTAAGTAGCACCATTCTTTAAGGTGCTACTAATCTATTTGTTGTTTTTTAAGTTCTTCCAAAAGAGATTGCAACACCAAGGGACAACATATACATATAGACAGATTGGCTGTATCTGTCTCTGTCAGTCTGTTCTCTGCAAACAGCACCCCAGTGACTGCCTCACCCTTCTCTCTATAGAGTAACATTTTCACTGCCTCGTATACTTTTGAGCATCTGGCTCCCAGCTGTGGTAAAATAAATCCTGTAACTTTTGGCTGGAGCCCGGAAATATCAGTCTCCCAAGTTAATAGCCCAGGCACTATGTGATCCTCTCCACACACACCATGATTCCCAGGAGGCTGCTTATGTGGAGCTGTTGTGTTGCCTTCCTACTTTCCTAACAGCTCTGCTGCTAACTAAATCAATGTGTGCATACAAAAAACATCCCAATGATGCAATATAACCAAACAGTAACTATCCCAATAACCAGGCCACATACAGGAATTCATAAATTACAGATCAGCCTCCTGTCCTTCAGTCGACCTTGATCCTTAGGCCACCAATGTAATTTCTCTAGAGCCCTGCAAATCAGCAGATATCCACTTTATATCCATGGGTAAACCACCTCCACAGATATGGATGCAGATGTCCACAGCTCATTTTTGTGGATGCAGATACAAATTTTGTATCCGGGCAGTGCTTTAAAGATCACTATTTGGTGATAATATATATATATGTTAATTAAAATCAGGAACTCTCCCTTTCCTCCCTGACCCTTCGTTGAACTTGTGACATCAAGATCACTCACATGGTAACAGACTGTAGTTCTACAATGACGGACATATGACTTCACTGCTGGATCAAGGTGGAGAAACTGGCAATGAAAGTATTCTGATTCAAACACTTATCTGAAGTAAGAGAAAGGGGAAGAGGAACAATTAATGCTCAAGTTAATTCTCTTGCTTAACTTTCCTCAAGTTTATTCCAGCATGAAATTCTTGTTTAAGGTCTCTCCGAGTGAACAATGCATGCCTTCTTAAAGAGCAATTTTCACGGAGGTTACACAGGACAGAACGATACCATGACTCATTATGTGATTGCTATTAGCCAAAGTGCAGCCATTAGGCTTTTGATGAAGAACAGTCTTTTAAACATTGTGCTTAATAACACTGACACAGAACTTTTTCCTCCTGCCCAGCATGTTAAAGACAGTAATTAATCCCGTGAAATAGCCAAGTTAGCATTATTATCTTCTTTTTTTTCCGGAGGAGAACAGAAACAGCAAGGTGGCATATTGAGCAAGTCAGACAATGGTTGACTGATTTGTTTAATGTGAGGGAAATTTTGACTTTTAATGAAAACAATGAAAATATTTTGGTTTGTGACTAAAAATTTTCAGCTTCTCCAGGAAAACCTGAAGATGTTTGAGGAAAGCAAACAATTACTGGGCTTTTTGATTAGTTGAAAACCCCAATTCTGGGGTAAAAATTGTCACAAAATTGCCAATCATCCCTAATTCTATGCCTTGCAGAAGGCTGCAGAAAGAGCAATTGGCTTTACATCAGGGAAATACACCCCAGCTTGAAAATATCTTAAAATCAGAGTTGAAAACTTACAGGTAACTGCTGACAGAAACACATGTTCTCCTGGCCACATGTTTTATGCTCAGCCCATACTATTTTTTCAAATCTTCTTAGCAAATATTTGAGTGCTTTGCTGAATTGGGACCCAAAGCAAACTAGTCCAAGCACCACAGAGAACTCAGCTAGGGAAATTCAGTGTAATGAGGATTTAAATTAATCCATTTCATTTGCATTACCTAAGAGAATGATGTCATTTGGCTAAAATGAAAGCCTATCAGATTTAGTAAAAACAAAACTATGACGGGAAACAGCATGAAAATCATTGTAATTCAATGATATATGCTTAACCAGCTTTTGATATTGCATGCATAGATAAGTAGTCATCCAACAGGACCCCTTAGTTTTAATCAACTTCTGTATATGAGGCTACAGCTGACAAGGAAAATATTTTCTTTGTGATCCATGTCTGCAGTGTTATTTCCTAATATGCAATTTGCTTTTAGCTAGAAGTAGCTGGTGAAATTAAGCTGCATGCAACCAAGCCTGAAGCAATATTGCAAATGGCACTAGAGGTTACTTACAATACTGTACACCTTTTGGAATAACATAGTCTAGTTTAAAGGGCAGATCCAAACAGTATCTTTGCTGGGGGGTTCTCTGCTGCCCCAGCTGCTTGGCTAAATTATAGTATCTTCCCTTTCCCCTCAGAATGGAATTTTAATTTTAAATTTCACAGTATATTGGAGAACAAAAAAACAACAACAAATGACAATATAAATCAGGGGAGGAGTGGAAATAAAATGACAGTCTCTAGCCGGACTTCCACATGTCAGAGAGGTCCACTTGATTTCATGTGCGTTACAATCTCTATATGGCCAGATCTATCTTCCAATTTTCACATTAACCCTTTGAAATCCCATACAGCAAAACATGGAAAAAAAATCAAGCAATAACCTGTAAAATGTAAGCATATTGTCTGAGCTTTAGTCTGCCAAAGTACACACACATAAAATATACCTAAACTTGTATCATTTCTCTGAATAAGCAGTAACAATGTGGGAAAATACTGAGCATGAAATTAATACATTAAAGTTTGACAGCGCTTATGTATACTAGCAAGAATGACCTATAATGAAAGCAGATCCCCATAGCAACACCACACCTGAGTACTTCATCGTCTCGCTGGCAAAACTCTGAGTGATTGGATGTCTTTCTGAAAGATACGCTCCAGCTCAGCACGGAGTTTGGGGCTTGATGCAAGAATTACTGGGTGAAATTGCATGGCCTTTTTTTTCTCCCCCAGGAGCTCAGACTGGATGAATATACTGGTCCTTTCTGGCTTTAAAATCTACTAATCTATTAATCTAATACAGGGGTGATGGGGTGGCTTGTGCAGGAGGCTTTATGTCTGCCAAGAGCTCTCCTGCACAGGGGGAATTCTTTACTGGACTTCTCCAGTGGTGCCAAGTATCATTGGTAGACCAGAAAACCTGGCCCTTATTGACTTCAGTAGAAATTATGTTTGTATAAAAGGATTACAAGACTGGGCCAGTCTAGGAAGATCTTTAGGCATCTTCAGGTTAAGGAATCTCTAGAAATCTCTCTCTTTTCAAGCTGCCTCTTATAAGATTTCCATTGTTTTCACTACTATAAACTATTGTGATGCAATTTTTTGATCAATGCATTACAGATTTAAAAAGTAGTACAGTGGGCCCAACGGAAGTGTGATCTGACAGAGGACTGGCAGACAGGAACTTCTGAACTGCAAACCTACACAGTGACAGTGATTCCCGCTTTGGCCTTGGGTCAGTGAAATCTTTCTTCCTCGGTTTCCTCCCATATAACTTGCAGGCAATAATATGATAGCAAACCTTTTCATTATGCTGCATGGACATTGAGAACTTTACAGGAGCTATAGTGAGAGAACTCAGATCTTCCTACTCTAAGACATATTCCTTTATCAGTTGAGTTAAAGGAGAGCTTAACAGCATAGGACTGCTGTCCAGTAGAGAGAAGTGATATATGCACACGCTGAGCTACTTCATTACAATACCTGTCCACCTCATAGGGATGTCGTGAGAATTTGTTAATTACTGTTTGTAAAGCAGCTTGACAAACTCCAGGTAAGTGTTATCAGTATAGTTCAATCCTTACTTTTTAAAAGCTATGAAGATCCCCCTTGCGTGGGTCAGCATGTCAGAGATTTGATGTATAGATCATTTAATAGCAAGCTCGAAACCTATTAACATACGTGTCTGAATATTTGTGTGCCCATGCATTATGTGTGTGTAAGATCTTAGTCAAAGCAGACAATTAATAGCCCACAATTTTTGTTTCTCCTTCAGGAAAATCATCCTCCAGTGCATTGCTCATCCTATTAATAAACACCTGGCAAACACAAAACAGTAGTGACAAAGTTATTTAGCCTGACTATGGAATAAGAATAATCATTACTTGCAAGATTGCTGCAAGCTGACTTTCTCATTAAAATTTCATTAATGTCTTTTTTCTGACTCTGCTAAATCTGGTATTTTTAAAAGCATCTCATTCTATTATATTTCCATTAACATTGCCCATCATATTAATAGCTCTGAAATACGCACTAGTACGTCTGTGCAGTTAATGAGAAAAATAATCCAAAAACACAGCTCTGCTGCGCAAACTAAGTAGGCATTAATATGCTTTGTATTCTTCCCAGAAGCATACCGTAAAGATATCAGCAGGATTCCAACCTGTTTTCAAAGTTCTTACTTGTTTGAAAACAAAATGGCACTAAGACACTATTATTGAGCACAATCAGGATTTGGCTGACAAAAAAATGTACTAAGTGGATGCAGTCAAATGGCTATTTCTCTCTCTCTTCTTTGTTTTCTCATCTTTTTCCCTGTTCCACTGGGAGCTGCCCATTGCAGTACCTTTCATCAGCTGGTAGGACAGGCGTTCATGCAAGTGACTCTCTTTGGAACTTGTTTGGTAGACCTGTCGGCAGAGGTTTCTAAAAGGGCAATGCAGCTAAGACCCTCTGCCCCTAGACATTGATCACATCAACTCTGTGACATGCAATCCTCTGCTTGATGAACAGGCTCCCTCCCAAATCCCAGTATACCCCTCTGAAACTCAGTTTCTCTCTTCATAATGACAGCCCCGTCCTGCGGTGCTGCAGAGTGAATGAAACAGTTTGAATTGTGAAACAGGGGAAATGTCCCCTCAGTGCACATCTTAAAGGGTATAATCCAATTCCTGGTAAAGTTCATGGAAAAACTCACTGACATCAATGAAAGTTGAGTCAGGCCTGTTTCTTACATTTTATTCACTTATTTAATTATGCTGTTGGTTGCCTAGAGAAACCTCATAGGCCTGGTTCTGATCTCAGTCCATTGCAAACCAGAAGTAATTTCATTACTTGAATTATGCCAGTGTAAAACCATGATAAGACTCCACTCAAGCAAACCATGTAGGCATGTACTTAACTTTAAGCATGTGATTACTCACTCTGAAATCAGTGGGGCTTCTCACATGCTTACGTCTTGCTCCATCAAGGCTAGAACAACATCTGTCTCAGGCCCAATGTGTTTAGCTATTGAAAGAAGCACTTCCATTTTGAACATGCTCCCACTGATAAAAGTTTGGGGGGCCGAAGGAGAAAAATGTTGCACAATGTAGGGAGTTACTGAGCCAAACTACATTTGTACCAACACTGACGTGAATCTAGAGCTAATCTAGTGTGGTCAGTGGAATTACACAGAGATTTACATTGATGTAAATGAAAGCTGAGCTTCATCCACTGTCTTAACATAATGGAAAAAGGTAGTGACCCTGAGAACTTGAAATAGCCTCATTCATCCATCCTTTCAAGATGTGTAAGTGCATCCAGTAAACTAATACAATAATCCAGGAACACAAAGGAAGCCTGTTCTATTATTCAAATTATTGTACAATCAGTAATGTTTACTTTCCCATACCTTTCTAAATAGCATGAGGGCAAAAGCAATATCCATGTGTCTGTCTCCTGGGAGGAGACAGAAATTTAACATGTAACCTGAGAGGAAGACAGAGTTATTGGTTCTGAGACCCCTTCTAATCTTCATTTTGCACAGAGGGATTAGGGCTGGAGTTACGGATTTACAGTTTTAATCAGAGGGGCCACTGGAAATTTCATCATCTATTTTGGATTATTCTAGCCACTCCATGTGCCCCTATCCCTCAGAATAATTATGAGCATTTTGATTGAATCCCATCTCACTGATACTTCCAGGCTTTTATGACTTTATGAAAATTTGCAGTAATTTCAGCAGCTGACTCTTAGCTCAGAACATAATAAAGGCTTGTGTAGTCTATAGAAGACAAGAATGAGGGGGGATTTGATAGCAGCCTACAACTTCCTGAAGGGGGGATCTAAAGAGGCTGGAGAGAGGCTGTTCTCAGTAGAGACGGATGGCAGAACAAGGAGCAACTATTTCACTAGGAAGGTGGTGAAGTACTGGAATGGGTTACCTAGGGAAGTGGTAGAATCTCCATCCCTAGAGGTTTTTAAATCCCGTCTTGACAAAGCCCTGGCTGGGATTATTTAGTTGGGGTTGGTCCTGCTTTGGGCAGGGGATTGGACTCCATGACTTCCTGAGGTCTCTTCCAGCTCTACTATTCTATGATAGTTTCCCCTCACAATATACCAGAGGATTTTGAGATTTAATGAAGGAAGATTTCCTATGGATCATTGGGACTGCTGTTCTAGTCTAATCTGATCTAAATAATTAAGATTGCATCCCTGGTTCAATTCCTTTTCTGAGTGACCAGCAAACAGTCTTGTCATAGACTGTGACCACAACAGTGAGGGGTAGTTTTTTGGGTTTTTTTTTCTTCTCACTTGTGTGCAACCCCCAACTGATTTTTCTGTGGGTCAGTGGCCCCTGACCCAAAAGAGGTTCCTCACCCTTGCACTTACAGTATCAAAGAAATTTTCATCCACCTGGTCCAAGGATGAAAGCCTGCTTGGAATTCCCTCCCAGATTTCTTTCCCAGATATCAGATGTTCACCATCTCAGGAACTCAATCTGACTCCAGCCTTCCTCATTTAGGTATCTTTATTAGACATACAGCCATGCAACATGTGTTGATCTGATTTAAACGCAGTGGGGATGGATGCAGGGTACATCACAGCTCCAAAGTTACTCAGAGACTGTCTCCTTTTATGCACATTAAACATCTCAATGCTTTTACTATACATTGCATCGCGCATTTTTGGATTATCTTAGTTATTTGCAGGAACCAATCCCTGTGCAGCTTGTGCTGTCCACACACTGACTATGGTTCGACTTCCCCTTTACATCATCACTACATTTCTAATGTAGTTTATTCTTTGTTATCTAGGTCATAGTAAATAGCTCCCGACATGTTCTTCCTCTTGTCTTAGTTGTCTTAGACATTCTGCCTTCTTAGCCTTCTGACTTATTTACTTATCTTATTTAGCACAAACATTCTTTTTTCAATCTGATGATTCATTCATATCCCCAATTCTGTCTTGCACAAATAAAGCTTCCCTCCATGTGTTAATTACTCATATCTGTCCAAACCTCAGCTACAAGCCTGAACAAGATTGCACTGAAACCCGCTATCCTCATATAATAGCAGAAGCCAATTTCTGGCTATAAACCCCCCATAAATCTGGAACATCACAAAATATGTGCTGTTCTAATCCTGTCCCAATGTGATTAAAGAGGAAAAGGAGGTAGATCATAAGGTAGAAATGTATTTCTAGAAATTTTTGTTGTACTTTTTTATTTTATTTTATAACAGAGTACTCCCAGTCATCTCAGTGAGAACTGAGCATGCTCAACACTTTAAAGGCTCAAACCTATTCATCAAAGAATGTCCCGTTTGCTGTCACTGGGGGTATGTCTACACTACAGCACTAATTCGAACTAACTTAATTCAAATTAGTTAATTCGAACTAAGCTAATTCGAACTAGTGCATCTAGACCAAAAAACTAATTTGAATTAGCGTTTTGCTAATTCGAACTAGCAAGTCCACATTGAGTGAACCCTGAACCAAAGTTAAGGCTGGCCGGAACCAGGACTTAGAGTGTGGAGCTGCTGCCTCAGGCTAGCCGAGGGCTGTGCTTAAAAAGGACCCGACCCCCACCCCGGACAGACAGTTCTCAGGGTTCCCCGCTTGCTTGTCTAACTCGATGAGGGACAGCAAAGCAGTCCTGTCTTGGAGTGCCCTGAGTGCCTGCACTCTGCATATCACAGCACTCGGCCATCAGCCCGGCTGCACTTGCTGCAGGCTGCCATCCAGG
>CM057845.1:263442825-263463188 GCA_030068395.1 Apalone spinifera
GACTGAGGGGGGATATGATAGAGGTATATAAAATCATGAGTGGTGTAGAGAGAGTGCATAAAGAAAAGTTCTTCATTAGTTCCCATAATATAAGGATTAGAGAACACCAAATGAAATGAATGGGTAGCAGGCTTCAAACTAATAAAAGAAAGTTCTTCTTCACAAAGCAAATAGTCAACCTGTGGAACTCCTTGCCACAGGAGGCCGTGAAGGCTAGAACTATAACAGAGTTTAAAGAGAAGTTAGATAAATTCATGGAGGTTGGGTCCATGGAGTGCTATTAGCCAGGGGGTAGGAACGGTGTCCCTGGCCTCTGTTTGTGGAAGGCTGGAGATGGATGGCATGAGACAAATTGCTTGGTCATTGTCTTCAGTCCATCCCCTTTGGGGTACCTGGTGCTGGCCACTGTCAGCAGACAGGCTACTGGGCTAGATGGACCTTTGGTCTGACCCAGTGCGGCCGTTCTTATGTTCTAAGCTCAGGGCTCAGGGTCGGGGGTCTCACTGGACCAACTTGATTTTCATGCAAACCTGCTCCTGGGTTTGCATGTGGCCTTTGGTGTCCAGGTTGGCAGCTATCCTGCCTAGACAGCCACTTTCCCGTGCCTAGTGTGGAGATTGTGGACGTTGGAGGCTTCCCCCCAAACCTTGATAAAGTCCACGATCTCCGCACTAGACCAGGCGGGTGCCCGCCTCTTGTGACCTTGGGCAGGCTCCTGGGAGCCGCCAGTCTGGTCCTGGGAAGCGGGGGAGGGCTGGGTGGCAGCGGGTGGCTGGCTCATGCCGTGCCAGGTACAGGGTCTGCTGGCTGGGTGCTGGCAGCTTGTACCTGGCACGGGCACCGTAGCAAGACCGTGGCCCTTTAAGAGCTCTGGGGCTGGGAGGGGGGCAGAAGAGTTTCCCTGGCTTGGCCCAGAGTGGCCACCAGGGCAAGCTGGGAAGGGCTAGCCTCCCACTAGTTCGAATTAAGTGGCTACACAGCCCTTAATTCGAACTGCTTAATTCTAACTAGGCGTTAGTCCTCGTAGAATGAGGTTTACCTAGTTTGAATTAAGCGCTCCACTAGTTCGAATCAAGTTTGAACTAGCGGTTTGTATGTGTAGCGCCTATGAAAGTTAATTCGAACTAACGGCTGTTAGTTCGAATTAACTTTGTAGTGTAGACATATCCTGCTTGAGTTAAGCTTGCAGCCTAGGTAGGTCACTGGTTTCCATGGTACTTGAACCCACCTGCAGTAAGAATTCTGGTGGTCCAGCTCTAAGGTTCTGGTTCTTGGACTTCTAATACCAGATGTTCAACCCCAGCGACTTGGAGAGTGGGGCTGAATTATTCTGACGTCTCCACAAACAGGATAGTGTCATCTGCGTAGTCTTGTTTGGTAAACACTTCTTAACCAACCTTGATTCCAACGTGTGGAGCAACAAGTCCTCACAGACAGTGGATGGCTTGACAGAATAGTGCTGGAGCAAAACTGCATCTCTGCTGCACACCTGAGATTAGGTAGAAATGCATCGAAAGCTGTAATTTACAGGGATTGTGTTTTCTTATGTGTTTGTACTGCACCTAACACAGTGAGCCCTGGGCCTGAATATAACCCCTGGGAGCTACTGTACAATATGCATTGTTGCCCCTTTGTCGAGTAATAACAGATTTTGGAACTAGGCAGATTCTTATTAAGTTGGTTTGACATGATTTGTTCTTTACAAATCCATGCTGACTGTTACTTATCACCTTATTATCTTCTAGGTTTTTGCAAATTGATTGCTTAATTATTTGCTCCATTATCTTTTCAGATACTGAAGTTAGGATGACTGGTCTGTAATTCCCCAGGTTGTCCTTATTCCCAAGTTTATAGATGGGCACTTTATTTGCCATTTTCCCGTCCTCTGGGATTTCTCCCATCTTTCAATGACTTTTAAAGATAATTGCTAGTGGTGCAGATATCTGCAGCTTTCCTGGAGCATTCTAGGATTCAGTACATCAGACCACTTGATGTGCCAGCCATTAGCATCTTTTGCATAAATAATTGTAAATAATAAAAATAATGGGACTGCAAAATCAAAAAGGGCCAAAAGTACACAGAAAAGCAAGCTCCCAGTCTGATAGAGCCTGACCAGTGGCCAGATTCCGGTCCCGCCACACTCCAAGCACAGAATGGACATAGGAAACGATTATTTCACCTCTGGGGGTCCTGCTGATATGTGTGCAACCCCTACGTCCCATTGAAAAAATTCCTGTGTCTGATCTCTGGGGAGCAGAGGTGGGGGAGGACAAGGAGGAGGCCACAGCATCTACAAGTAGTGTGTTCACATAGAAAGGGAGTAAAGGCCTCTGGATTTGGCTGTTCATATTGATTGTACTCATTGAATACGGCATAACCCCAGCTAGTGGATATTAGGGACCCAATTCATTGGTTGCTTTGCCTCACTAGAGCAGTCTGCTGCAGCCTCAGAGCAATGGGTGTCGTTGGGCCCTAAAAGGTTAGCAACATACTTTCTCAAAGAAAACAGAATTCACTAGAGAGCCTTGCAACTGTGCAATTGCTTTTGCTTAAACTCACTCACGTTTGTGACCCTGGATGAAAGGCGATAACTCACCTTTTTTTCCAATTTCTTAGCCATTGTTTGGTATAGGACAGAATCATATTCAGTCAAAGCTGTTTTTATAATAAATCTTGAAGCAAATTGAGTTTAAATTCAGTCTCTTTGCCTGTAATTCAGTTTTCATTGATGCAGTCAGTTGGTAGAATGGATGTATTCTGAAGGTTTTTACTGTATTTGTTAATGAGAACAAGGAAATGCCACTGGAGCATTTCCACCATTGTATTTTAAATCCAGAGACATTTTAATTTTGTACTACTTTTCGTTAGCCTGACCGCTTCAAAAGTCAGAGACCTAATGGACAGACAAAGGAAAAGGGGATTTATCATTCCTTTTAAAAGAAATCCACTCATTTCCTTCTGAATACATTTTGTTTTTTTCTGTAGAGCTGAGAAAACTACTTCTTCCCTCTTTTACAGATGTCTTCAGCCTCCTCCATTACCTTGTCACTACCAGAAAATAGGATTTCTCACCTACAGATGGCGAGGAGGGAGGAGGGTGGCCGTGAACATTAGGTTGAAATTACTTGTCAAGTTTGATCAATTCGCAGAAAGACAAAATCCCTTTTGAAAAGGCACGGTTGATTTTTGAAGATTAGCAGTGTTGTCCTTCCAGCTCCATTGTTTGGCTAAATTATACAAGGATGCAGTTTATTACCTAAATGAAAAATGCATTTGCATGTAGATGGTACATAAATTATTTCATTCTGCTCAGGACAGGGCAATAAACACTTTCCCTCCTCCACATCTCCACTCCAATCTGGACATATTAGATATTTGAGTTTGGTTTTTTTCCCCCCTCTCTTTCTCCTTTTATTGCTTTGCATGTGTTATTACTTGACAAGGCACTGGGGAAGGACTACACGAATCTATTAAAGATAACAAAGCTCCATTATGACCTGAAACTCAGGAAAGGAGTCAAATAAATCGTTCATAATGTGGAATAGTTGGTCTCCAGCTCTTAGGGTAACAACAAACAAAATAAAAAAGTAGATCTCAAAGTGAACACAAATCTGATGCCTGTTGCTATAGTACTGCTTTTCTTTCTACAGGTTAGGCCTGGCACTATGCATTACCACCTGCCTGGTACTGTCTATGGGAGCATTAGGAGATAATATCTGATTCCTTTCAACCTTCAGCAATACTTACATGTGGCTGTGTCTAGACTAGCCAGTTTTTCTGGAAAATCAGCTGCTTTTCCGGAAAAACTTGCCAGTTGTCTACACTGGCCGCTTGAATTTCCGCAAAAGCACTGACTTCCTACTATAAGAAATCAGTGCTTCTTGCGGAAGTACTATGCTGCTCCCGTTCGGGCAAAAGTCCCGAACGGGAAAACTTTTCTGTTAAAAGCATTTCCGGAAAATCATGCCAATCTAGATGCAGCCACAGGGTATAAGTATATGTGTGAGAACTATGGGTACTGATTTGTGATACACTTTAAGGTCCATATCATAGGCCTCTACTAGGAAGGTAGTTGGCTGTGTTTTAAAGGAGAAAAGCTCTTTTTTCCTATATGCCAAAATGTAGCTTTTTTTTGTTTATAGCTGAAGGAAAAATCTTGATTGCAGACAATGAAATCTATAATTTATAGCTATGGTTGGGCCAGCCCTATTCCAGTAGACCCCACCAATTTCATCATTGTCATGAGAAAGGCTCCATTCTGTACCATTGAAGCCAATGGGAGTTTTGCAATTTAATTCTATGGAAAGGAGATCCAATGCAAAACATCTTTCCTGGTTGATGTATGCCCTACAAGACATCAGCAAAGAAGACCAAATTTATTTTATTTTTTAACATATTTTATAACAAAGTGCACCAGAGCCTGATCTCATTTGCACAAGTCTCTCGTTTTAGCAACCCAATCTTGAAAAAGTTATCCCTTTCTATCTCTGGGCTTGTCTGTGCTGAAAACTTCTATTGGCCTAACGACGTCATTCCAGGGTGTGAAAAAACCCTCATCCCTGGCAGACATATAGCTATGTAACCTCACTCCCGGTGGAGACAGGGCTAGGTCAACAGATGGATTGGCTTCTAGATACATGTAGCCTCAGTACCCAAAACTGTAAAACATAATAAGGTAATACTACCTCACAGTTTGAGGGTTAGTTGGGTGGGAAAATTGCCTTGGGGATTTGGATGTCTCATTCCCATTCATTTTGAATGGGAAATGGCTGTCCAGAGCCCTAGTCTTTGGCAGTGTTGAAAGCTCACCCTTAATATTTATAATGTGCTATCTAAGTATCATTAGCAGATAGCCCAGATACTCCTAATCACACAATAAAAAACTCTGCTGTTTGTAAATATTTTCCTCATTTGCTTAACATTTTTGCTTAAAAATACCCATCAAGTGGCTGAATACTTTAAACAGCAGAACCCCCCTCGCCCCCCCAATGAACCAACCTTTTAAACCATGGCAGGTTTTTTTAAAATAGATAGTTCTGAAAGTGGTCTGTCTGCACAACGCCTTTGTAGCTACTTTCATTAGTATTCCTGGTTATTTTTAGCCCTTGGTCTCACTGTGCATGCAGGGAGACTGTATTATAGTAAGTGCTTTCTGCCTTTTAGTCCCCTGGCAGCTTTTCAATCCACAAAGTACATTTTTAGTACTGCCTCAGCGTTCTATGGCACTACATTTTCATTTGCAAACTGACAATTGCTCCACGGCCATCTGTGTATTAATTAGAGGGGGAAGTGGGGGAAAACCAGTCAACCAACCAACAAAAATCAATTTATTCCTCCCACTTGCCAGTACAGAATTGATTAATCCTGCAAAGTGCTGAGTACCTCCCCTTGGACCTTGCTGAACCCTAAGTTAGAAAACCAAAACAAGGGCCTTCATGTGAAATCCTCCATCCAATGTTTCATGGGAGGTTTACACTAAGTCCACCAATGCTGCATAGGGAGTTCACATGGTAACTGCTCCATCAATGTTACCTGTTATAGGCATGAATCCCCTTCTTCTCTGGTGAGAGGTTAGTCACTTTAGATATGAAACTCATGTGTAGACACAAGGGGTGTGTCTAGACTATGGGGTTTTGTCGACAAAAGTGGACTTTTGTCGACAAAACTATACTTGTGTCTTACACTACTGCTGTGTTCTGTCAATAGTAAGTCGACAGAACATGGCAGTTTTGTCGACGGTGGTAAACCTCATTCTACAAGGAATAACGCCTTTGTCAACAAAGTTCTGTCAACAAAAGGTAAGTGTGGATGCAGGGAAGAATTTATGTCGACAATAAGGCCTCCAGGAAGTCCTGGTGGACACTCCTGCCACAGCTTTCAACTCTATTGTTCCTGCCTGTAGTCATCTTTAAAAGGCACAGGCACCCAGGATTAGCATTCTGGCAGCAAGCCAGCTCCAGCCAGGACCCTGAGACTACGTTTCTCTTTCCGGTCAGGCAACTCGGAGCCATGTCCCAGGGACAAGCCCCCCCCAAGACCTCCCTGGCCCTTCCAGGGACACATCCCCGCAGGGGGCACTGGGGGCATGGGGCAATCCCACAATTGGAAGGTCCTGGGGAAAATCGCTCCCTCAGGGCTTCTCGAATGCACAAGCCCAGCTGGTGGGGTTGCTGGATAACAGCTGTCCAGGGCTGCTCAAAGTGCCTCCCCTCCATATCAGCCCATGTCCCCCATGCAGGGAGGAAGGCCTCCCCTTTCCTCTCCACTAGGTTGTGCAGCGTACAGCATGCTGCAACCACATCGGGGATGTTATGTTCCCCCATGTCCAGCCGAGTGAGCAGGCATCTAAATCTATCCTTCAGACGGCCAAAGGCGCACTCCACCTGGAAGTGAGCCTGATTCAGGCGAGAGTTAAACAGTTCCCTGCTCGCATCCAGGACGCCGATGCAGGGCTTCATGAGCCAGGGCATAAGGGGGTATGTCGCATTGGCCATGATGCACGTAGTTATCTGCACATCCCCAACTGCATAGTTTCTCTCTGGAAAGAATGCCCTAGCCTGCAGCCTGCGGTACAAGTAGGAGTTCCGGGCATCGTGTGCCCGGCCTGACCACCCAACACAAATGTCTGAATAGTCCTCGGTGGTTGACCAGGGCCTGCAGCACCATGGAAAAGTATCCCTTTCTATTAATATACTATGCTGCTCGATGGGGTGGTGCGCAGATCGGGATGTGAGTCCCGTCGAGTGCTCCACTGCAGTTCGGAAAACCCAGCCCCGCAAATCCGGCCAAGATGGTTTGCAGGTTTCCAAGGAGGACAGTCCTGTGAAGCAGCTCTGGGTTGATGGCTGTCACCACCTGCAGAAAGGGACAAATACAAACACACAGAACAGGACATTCGAGGAGTTGCGTGAGCTGATGAGAGGTGCTCCCTGCACCCCTCCCCTCCCAGACCCTGAGAGCCTCCCCTCAGGCAACCCTCCTCTGTCCCCCGCACCACCGCAGGGTGAGGCCAGGCAGGCTTCTACCACTCCCACCCCATCCCCCATTCCCTGTGCCCAGTCCTGACCATCCCCCTTATCTGCCCGCCCCCACCCCCATGGACTGTCCCCCAAGAGTGACTTACCTCCATTACGACGGCCCTGACAGTAGACCTCCCCACATCAAACTGATGTCCCACAGAGCGGTAGCTGTCGGGGGTGGCCAGCTTCCACAGAGCAATAGCGATGCGCTTCTCCAGGGAGATGGCGGGTCGCAAGTGGGTGTCCTGGTGTTTCAGGGCAGGGGCAAGCCAGGCACAGAGCTCCTGGAAGGTGGACTTCCGCATCCGGAAGTTTCGGAGCCACTGGTCGTCCCCCCATTGCTGCATAACAAGCCAGTCCCACCAGTTGGAACTGGTGTCCAGCCTCCAAACTCACCTCTCCAGGAATAAGTTTGGGGGCAAAGGCAGTAGGGCTGCAGCCTGAGTGAGGGGTTCAAAGCTGGGCTCTGAATCCAGCTCTGCCGCAAACATCATGATGGTCTCATGAAGATGCAGCAGAACTTCCATCATCACAGTGTGGGGCCATTGCCTGCCAAGGGGCAGCTCAGGCTCCATTGCCAAAAACACAGTGCAAAGCAAAAAACCAAACCTGAAAATAAACTGCTGTGGTGTCCGAGGAAGCAGGGCAACCAGAGCAAGAACTGCAGCAGCTTTGCTTTCCCTCTAGGAGGTAGGCAAGCCAGAAGCAGGAGCAGAGCAATGGCTGTCCAGGAGGATCCCTTTAAGCACGCGTCTCTGCAAAGAGCATGCAGCAGCGCCTGGGCTTTAAGGCTGCCCCTGTGACCTGCCAGAAGCACTTCCGGGTGCCTTCTTTTGTTGACAGAGTGTCCGGCAGTCTGGACGCTCTTTGTCAACAAAGCGGATCGCTTTTTTGATTTGTGTAATGCAGTATAGATTCTCTTTTTCGACAGAGGCTTTGTCGACAGTATCTATCTACAAAGCCTCTGTCGACAAAAGCCTGTAGTCTAGACGTACCCAAGGAGATAACAACTTCATAGCTGATAGGTTTGGGCTTAGAGTTTTATGCTTTGCTTTTCCTAGAGATTTGCATCACTATTAAATAACTGAGGTTCATCACATTTCTTTATGCACCTCACATTAGCCCCCATTCCACTTATGATTCTCCCAGTCATCTGCCAGGACAGCTCATGAATTTTACTCTTAGCTCCCCACTTTTTGGAACAGAAACCAAAAGGAGCATGGATTCCAATAACATAGCCCACAGCCACAGTGTGTTATGCTGCATCTTTAGCTGTTAGAGCCAGAAAGTGGCTTGTTTGCATGTACACCACTGGCCTCTCTTAGACAGAGAAGATCTGCTCAATTGTGTATCATATACGTTATATAGGCAGGCCTCAACTTTACAGTGTTCGACTTATGACAAATGGCACTTGCAACATTTTTTAATTGACACTCTGATTCAACTTACAACGTTGGGTTTGACTTCCCTTTGTACCGCAGTGGGGTGGATTATGGTTCTGAGTTACAAGATTTCAACTTTCGGCGCTATTTTCAATTATGTCATAAGTCCTATTAATCATAGAAATTACAGACATGTAGGGCTGTTGTGGACTTTGAGAGGTCTTTAGCATCAACCCCTGTTCTGAAGCAGGGCCAAGTAAATCTAGACGATTCCTATCGAACAGGTGTTTGTCTGACCTCCAGTGTTGAGGTTTCATGGTTAACAGAGAGTCTTAAGTGTTAGGAGACTGTGCTTTCTATGTGGGAGGATTTCAGATACATCTCTGTTTCACTCTGAAGTCTGGATAGCCATGCTGTGTAGCACAGTGACATCTGTGTGAAGTCCTAGGTGACCACTGATTTGTTACACTATAGATAGGGCTTTGTGTTTTAGGGGTTATTAATGTTATTGGGGGGGGTCTTTTTAGCAATTTTCGGGTTTTATGTAGATGTCCAAAAATCAGGGGTTTTGAGAAGGGCTGTCTTACTGTAAGAAACTATATAGAGTATAAGAAATTATATATAAACTCATTATAGTAGTATGTACCTTAATGAGTAATCTCTTTGTCATGTTCCCTAGTGCACTTTAGCAGTGCTCTCTCTTAAATTGTATTGGAAAACTATTGAACATGCCTGCAGAATCTACACTGCCCAATTATTAGTGAACTTCAGAAACCAAACCCACATAGTCTGCATTACCGCTCCAAGCCCTTGTATATAAATAATCTTTTCTGATATTTTGTTGATATTTATTGGCTAAACAACCAATTTGTTTATTGGTTAAAACCAAAAATCAGAAGCCCTAACTAAAGAGGGATGACCTGTGAAGTCTAAGGGCTCTAACTGGTCACAGTTCAAGTCTGCTCATACTCTGTAATAGCTTTGTTTTATTTGGTTTTGTTTAATTATGGATTAAATGAACCAACAGACAATTACTATTCACCTACTAAAGAGGATACAAGTGCCAACTTTATGACTGTACATTTGTTTATTTTTTATTAAAACCTGTATGTACTCACACACAATAGGTCTGTTAGCAGACTTTCAGCCAGTTGCCAAAGTCACCCTCAGTATCTTAAAGAAGGGCTCCTTTGCTTTCTTGTGTTCTACAGCAGTGGTTCTCAAACTTTTATTTTCTTGCACACCGTCTGAAAATTGTGAAGGGTCTTGGTGAATCACTTAATGATTTTTCCAAATGTTGTTAGTTAGCTATTGCAAAGTGCTTTGGACAAAAGTTCTCTCTATAAAAAACCTTTAATAATTAACTTTGTCTTTATTTTTAAAACAAAAGCACACAGCTCCTATTTTAATATTAGTAGTCTTGCTGTTCAAATGCGATGGATGTGCCTGTTTTTGTGAGCAAAGCTCGGGAAAGTCATCTATAATGTTTGTCAGCGTTAGCCTCTCCCTTCTATGCACTAGCACCACTAAGTTGGGCTTGGATGGAGAGTGGTCTCTTCACCTCTTCCCTTCTGCAGTTAGGGTTGCCAGATGGTTTCAACAAAAATAGCGGACACACTTGATAAAAATTAGTCGACCAAAAAAAATATACATGATATGGGAAGTTTATTGATGACAATCTACATTATATCGTATATTTTACATTAGATTGTTCGGCTTTTATCCATTTTTTATTTTTCAAAAACTCATCTTTTACTTCCAAACAAGTGAAAGGTATATTTAAAAAACCACAAAGTTGACTTCTTACTGACTCAACACTCCATCTGTTGCATTCATTGGTCCATAGATTACCCATGACACTAAAAATTCTTTCCACACCAGCATTTGACACAGGAATTGAAACAGAATATTGAACCAGTTTTAATAAATTTGGAGCAGCAGATTGTTTGCTGAAAAAATATTCCTTACCTTAAAAGAGCGCTGCGAGATACGAGAAAGATGAAAGCTAGACAAAGGACAACACTGTTGCGAATTGTACATTTATAAAAGGAAAATATTCAGCACTACTGAATAGTTGCGTATGCCTGGCTGGTAGATACATTCACATAGCGTACTGATATGAGTAGCCAAGCGGCGAATTGGCGTAGTAGCGCATAGCGAAGGCCTAGAGAGCAAGCGAGAATACTCGTGCACAAGTCACGTCAAAGCATGATAATAATAAAACTTACTTAATTAGAAAATACCTGATATTTATATGTCTGGTATTTTCTCAATTTGTTTCCCAGACAGAAAGCTCAAATACTGGACTGTCTGGTTCAAAACCAGACACCTGGCAACCCTAACTGTAGCAACTCCAAAGCTGGGGCTGGGAAGAAAGGGAGTCTTTCCCTCTCTTCCCTGCTGCAGCAAATTAGACCAAGTCTATCACTTCACCTTACTTGTGTATTTTCTTCAGGGTCCAGGCACCAAATCAGTGGAGCCCATGTCTGCATAGCTTGACTCATCAGGTAGGCAGCCCTCCATTCTCTCATTTGTGGCCACCCGGGCATTCGCACCTTAGAGGAAGCTATCCGTGGATCATCTGAATGGAGCTCGCCGACCACACAATGTGAGAACCACTGTTCTATGCTAATCAGTCAGTTACACCCTCAATTACATCAGAGCATGTACTTCATATACATGTTTAAGGAGATAATGTGACCCTTCGCACTCTTTTTAATGCCATTTTCATGAATTTAAACAACAAGGAATCATGTGGCACCTTAAAGACAAACAGATTTATTTGGGCATAAGCTTTCATGGGCAAAACAAAATCTGACTTAAGTGGGGTTTTACCCACAAAAGCTTATGCCCAAATCAATCTATCAGTCTTTAAAGTGCCACAGGACTTCTCATTGTTTTTGTGGATACAGCCTAACATAGCTGCTGATCATTTCCATGAGAATGTGTGTGAGTGAATTAAAGGTGTTTCCAAAGCAATTTTCTTTCTCTGTTTTGCTGAATTATGTAAGATACCCTTGGTGAATCTCTATTAGGATTAAGTTGTAATGACCTGGTTATTCATGTGGCTGATGGGACTGGAGCACAGACCCTGCATTAAAGAGCAAGCCAATGCTGTGCTACTAAATCATGAATATTCACACTGCACATCAGGTCAGTTTTGATCATTCAGGGCTATTCAAGGCAATTTCTCTTAGGCTTCATGAAAGCAGGAAACAGGTTCTGGGAATAAGAAAGTAAAGAAAAAGATTGAGGTTAAAGTGAATTGACAGGCAATAGGATTAGAACTCCTGCCCAATCCTGATCTTGCAAATAACTAACAGTAGCCTGAAATTAAAGAATTAAACCATGAAGGGTTTCTTGACAACTGATCTGATAGCTCCAGAAATCTATTCCAGGGGCATTCTCCTGTCAGTTCTGTGGAGACAAGAAAGCAGTGACAACCAGCCTCCTTTTCTTTCTTCATAATCAAATGGGGAAAAGGTCTGTAATGCTAAGAAATTGTATTGCCTTTCTCTTTGTTTCCACACGCTCAGCCAAAATTAGCATCTGGCTCCCAATGGGCCCGAACTGCAAAGCTGATGGCCCCAATCTGGAATTTGAAATCTCCTCCACCAAAAGTGGGGAATGTGGTGTTGGATCAGAGGCCTTGGAAAAGCCTGAGAGAAAGTGATAGGGATCAGCCAAAAGTTTGGGAGTGCTTGGACCTGGGCTCAGGTTGTATCTATTGTGGTGGCGAGGGTATCAGCAGCCAGTGCACTTCTGCAGTTATTCTGTCATAGTATTTCATTCCCGTAGACTCACAATGCATGTCCCTGTTCATAAAAATAACCCTCTAAAATAAAACTAAGCAAGCTGGGGTTACAAGGAAAGAATACCAAATAGGATTTATAATGGCATTTTTCATGGCAGAGCTTGTGAAATGGTTTACAGATACAAATAGGAAGGCTTATTACTGATCTTACATGTAGCACATCATCATAAGGATTTCTAGAAAATTATATACACCTGTTCAGAGTAAGCAGTTCTCTCTGTGGGTATGTCTGCACTACAGAGTTTTTCTGGAGAAACAGCCGTTTTTCCGGAAAAACTACACTTATGTCCACACTGCAATTACGTTCTTTCGACAAAGTTGAAAGAACACAGGGTTTTTTCCTACAGCGGTAAACCTCTTTCTATGAGGAAGAGCTCTTTCAGAAAAAGGCATGTGTGGACAGGGAAGAGGGGTTTTTTTCAGAAGAAAAACCCTCTAGGAAAAAGCAGAGGTGCCCTGGTGGACACTCCGTCCATAGTAATCACAACTTAAACACGAGATAGTGTCCAATCAATGTGGATGCTATCTTTCGAAAAAGCAGATCGCTTTCTCGATGCGCTTTTGCTGTGTGGGCTCTCTCTTCCGGAAAAGCTTCTTCCAAAAGAAGCCTGCAGTCTAGACATAGCCTGTGAAATAACATAGCATCTCCAAAAATAGTGGTTTTCACAGTACAATACTAATACAAAATATTTTAAGATGATAGAAGAAAATTAACCCAACCAAAGCATATTCTAGACATTGCTTGAGAGAACAGCACATAAGAACATCAGAATGGCCATTGCTGGGTCAGACCAAAGGTCCATCTAGCCCAGTAGCCAATGCCAGGTGCCTCAGAAGGAACGAATGAACAGAATAGGCAATCATCAAGCGATGCTCCACTGCCGCCCAGTCCCAGCTTATGGCAAACAGAAGCTAGGGTCACCATCCATGCGTATCCTGGCTAATAGCCACAGATGGACCTATACTCCATCAATTTATATAGTTCTGTTTTGAACTCTGTCATAGTCTTGCCCTTCTCAGTACCCTCTGGCACAGAGTTCCATAGGTTAACTGTGCATTGTGTGACGAAATACTTTTTATTTGTTTTATACCTGCTGCCTACTAGGACTCACATAGGTACAGTACATCTCTTATTCTTTTGTATGCCATTTCCCCCCCTCAAGAACTGAACTCCTAACTCAGGGATCAGTTAAGACCAAGGGCCCCAAGGGACATGTTACTCCAGACATGTCTCTTGGGCCTCTGGGCAAGGCGGGAGGGGTAGCTTAGTGCTCCTGGAAGGGCTGGGGCCTCGGGTGGAATGGGGGGGGCAGCCAGTACCCAGTGCTACCTGGAGCGTGCCAGGCTGCCTCCCCGCACTGGTCCTGTGAACTGATCGGAGCACAGCATGCATTGCTTTGATGGTGATTTAAAGGGCCCGGGGCTGTGGCTGCCACTGCCTTTGTGGTCGTGGTGGCCAGGAACCCTGGGCCCTTTTGAATTGCCAGACCCCAAGTCAAATGTCCCCATCAGTGGGGCCTGATTAAGCTCATACTTAACTCTAAGCATATGCTTAAGTCTATCTCTATTCAGCAAAGTGCTTGAGCATCTGCTTAAATCCCATTAAAGTGCCAGTGAAATCAATAATTCTTAAGCATATCTTAAGGTGCTTAAGCGCTTTGCTAAATAAAGCCCTTTGGCATCATGCCCATTTATAGGCAGTGTAAAGAGAAAAGAATTCTTGAGCTGACTATTTTCCTATGCCATAGCAATAAATGCTTCACTTGGAAATGAAAAAAAAAAAGTAGAGTGCTGAAAATATCTTCATTATGATTAGCGATGGATAAACATCAAAAGATCGGAAGGTTGAACTATTTGAATTTGAATTATTATCTGACCTATAAGCAGAATCCTTTGTGCCTGTTCTGCAAACTGTTCCCTTTCATGTTATCTTGTCAACTAGGATCCAGTCCTGCCCACATCCTTTGCAGATCAAAGCCCAGCCACCCTTTGTTACTGCTATTAAATCTCTTTTTTCTACCCTGGAAGAATGAGGAGAAGGTCCTAGCTTACCTCAAGGCCACTTTGCAGGTTTTCAGGTTGCCACATGTTTTCAAATGCCCTGCACTAGTATGCCCAGTGGGAAATGAGGTTGCAATAAATATATATTAGTACTCAGTGTAAACAAGGACTATTTCTACAGTGGAGACTAGGATTAGTCATGACCAGCTGATTGTAAATTCAGCAGTCCTTATCTACAGTGGGTGGGACATGTGTTTAGTATCATGTTAATTACCACATGTTATAATGCAACATCATTTCCTATTGTAAACAAGGGCCCTTTGAGGTTTCCTCATCACTGGAGACCCATTGTGCACTCACCAAGACATGGGGATGGGCTTTGGCATCTGAAAGAACATCAGGCTGCCTATTTCTTAGGACAGTTGAATCAAGTAGGCTTTAGACACCAGAAGTAAGGAGGCTGGGAGTGCTTGTCAAGGAGGACCAGCAGGTTGCTTTTCATAGAGAAATTAATAAAGTTTGCAGCTGGAAGAGACTTGGACTGGGGGGCCAAAGTTGCTTCTCATGGAACAATGAGGAGATTGCTGACAGCTGGGAAGGGGTTCCACGGGGTGCCCTGGTATTTTAGGGATGGAGTCTGAAGAGGGTCTTCACAACTGGGCAGTGGGCCAGGGATTGGATTCAGGTGAAATGGGAGTGGACTTGGGAGTCAAGGAATGGATATGGTCATAGAGGGAACACCTGTGCTCAGATTTGAACATAAGCAAGCTGTACAGGTTGAGGGAATGGGGAACATTTGGGGCTGGTTTTTCAATAGCATTCATCCATCCTGCTGTCACGTTACTGGATTTTAAGAGGAGCAGCCAGATCATTGCTGCGCCCATTGGGGGCGGGGAGGGTTGCTCCAAAGTCTATACAAAGGGGGGCCGTGTGAAGTATCAAATGAAAGCTTGTGTTCTTCTGATCCTATGTATGCTATTCATGTACTTGTGTGATATCTGTATGTAAAGTGATGAATATGGAGTCTGGTTATTTTGTGAATGTTCTCTGTCTCAGACAGAGCAATAGGCCTGGAATGTCCAGTCAATGACTATGCTAATTAGCAGAGCTCCAAGGACAATGGCTCTCAAGGTGCCCAATACACACCTGAGGAATGCATCTGGAACCTGCAAATAATGGCTCCTGACATAGGACACAGGGATAGGTCAATGGACCATGTGGCCTGCTCTGGCCAGGAAGATGCCAGGGTATATAAGTGCCATGTGGCAAACTCCATTTTGCCTTCAATTCTGCTACTGATTCTAGATGCAGCCCTGCGAGGAACAGTGAGCCGGGAAGAATCATTGGCCCATCCTGACATAGGATGTACACCAGAGACTTTTAAGGTAGCAGTTTGCAACATCTCTGCTTACAGCCTGCATCGAGAACTTGGTGATTCAATGCATGTAATGTATACTCTCTCATGCTTTCCTTTCTTTTATTAATAAACATTTAGATTTTAGATTCTAAAGGATAGGCCCAGCGTGCTCTTGTGGGTAAGATCCAATGTGTAAATTGACCAGGGTTTTGTGGCTGGTTCTTTGGGACCGGAAAGACTCATTCAGGATAGGTGAGATTAGGTTCTATAACCTCTCACCTAGGTGCAGGCCCAGGGCTGATTGTGGCACAGGGAGAGCTGGGATGTCAGAGGGGTTTTGCTCGTGAGACTTCTTGCTGGTCGGATTGGCAGCTGAAGTGCTTGGTGTGACTGGTTTGTGGCCTATTTGGGAACGGTCTCCAGTCAGGGGCTGTAAGGAGCCCTGAGTTTGAGCAATTCGCCCTGAGTGGACGCCCTCAGCAGTGCCCAGACCCAGCCTGGTCCGTCACACCTGCATTATAATATAGAAATGGAAACCTGTTCTGAGTTAGGTTTGGAGGCGTAATAATTAGAAGGTCCTTTAAATACTCCCCCTCCCCCTCACAGTTCACTTTAAGGAGAACAGACATGCTCATGAGACAGAGAAGCGACAAGGGTGGAAAGAAAGAGCACAGCAGTCCAGCCAATAACTATGTGTCCGCCAAGATGACACTTCTCACTTCTGTGGGAAAACCTGCAAAACATGAATTGGGGTCCTCAGCACTGTTCCCTGTAAGCTGTGCTCTTGTGTGGCTGCATAGGAGAGATTCAAATGCTGCTCAGCAGGGTGTCTAAAGGTAGGGTTTTTTTTGTTTCTTCTGGCAGTGCATATTTGTACATGCCTTGGTGCACATAAAAACATATTCCACACATGAATGGAAAAAATCCGCACATGGCTGGAAATAATTTGAGAGTACATTGCTCGAATTAAAACTTAAAACCCACCACTAAACCCCCTTCACAGACATCATTCCCTCATCAAAAGATAGCTGAAGAAGAAGAGGACAACTTTAAATAAAACTGGTCTGGGTTAAAGTTAGAATGCCTAAAATACGAGTACACGTTTCAGATCCCAACCTGTCGCAATAAAAATAGAAACAAAATTGATGCTTCAGTGAAGGACTAATAGTACGGTCTTAACTATATCAACACACAGCAGGGCAACAAGTAATAGGCATGCTAGTGGTAATGAAAATGACCATACGCTTGATACCCCGCTATGAATTCTGTCTTTTCGGAGAGGAGTTTTCAACAAACATTTGTGCAGCTGAGGAGTCAGAAGGCCTGTTTTTATCTACAGGCCAACTGTGATGTAAATGTAACCTTTCCCATAGGAGCCTACAAGATGTTTTTAGGAAGCATTCCTGCTTCAGAATTATTAACTATCAGAGCAGTCTCAGTCTGTGAATCTCCCATCAGACGCTATTATGCTGTAACATTTAAAGTGAAGGGTGACACTGTGAAAATGACACTATGGGGTTCCATGTTCAGTGATGTTCTTCGTTACTCATTTTGCTCCATTTACAACGAACAAAAAGATGATTTGTCTAACTGGCAGCCCGGCAAACTCAAACTGGGATCTGAAAGTCCAGCTGTGTTTGTTCCTCTTCATACATTATCACCAGTAATGAAGAATTTTCTTGAAGATGTTGCCTCTCTTGAGCCCCACTCTAGGAGTCTGTTGTCTTACTGTGTGACCACAGAACACATTGGAAGTTGTAAATAGGTACCAGTGAGTGTGTGCACACATATCCCTGGGATACCTGCTTCTGGAAATGAAGGCTTAAAAAGCTTCTTGCATCTCAGTATCTTCATTTCCTCTCTTGCTGCCAGCCTGTGCAGACATACAACCAAAACTCTCCTTTGCATCAGTGTAGTGTTAAGCTTAAGTGAGCTGGGGTTTTAGCCTTTGCTGCTAAAATATGTTGCCTTATATGATGTGTTGTATAGTCTTTAATTTCATCATTAAGTGTATTTATGTGTTTAGACTTTATGGTTTTGTTTTGGAGGATGTGAAGAATAAAACAGGGTTTAGAGATTCATAAGAGAGGAGCAAGGGAGGTTTAGGTTGGACATTAGGAAAAAGTTCCTAACTGTCAGGGTGGTCAGACACTGGAATAAATTGCCCAGGGAGGTTGTGGAATCTCCATCTCTTGAGATATTTAAGAGTAGGTTAGATAAATGTCTAACAGGTATGGTCTAGACAGTATTTGGTCCTGCCATGAGTGCAGGGGACTGGACTTGATGACCTCTCGAGGTCCCTTCCAGTCCTAATATTCTATGATTCTATGATTCTATAACTTCATAGATTTCAAGGCCAGAAGGCACCATTATGTCAATCTAATTTGACTTTATGCATGACATAGGGCACAGAATTTGGCCAAGTGATTCTAGCATCAACATTGCAAATCAGAGTCGGGTTTTTTAGCTTCAAGCTGTAGAAAATCATGATTTCAGGTCTGGAGGAATCAGATTCAATCTCTAATACTGGTCAGAATGGCAGCTGTTACATATGCAATGTCATGATGTAGCTGTAGGAATGTTATGTGGTCATGAATGAAAGGAGAGGGCAGGTGTGCCAGATACAGTCCCTTTATTTAATACTATGAATGAGTTGAAGAAGTCTAGCTCTAGAGGGCTGGAATGCTCCTCATGTCCATTTAAATGTTCCCTTTGAAAAAAATAATTGGTGATGCAGGGATAATGATGGCTTTACTAAGTGCCTTGCTCAAGGAAGTACTTTTCACTCCTTGGCTGCAGCTACCACCAGTTACATGTACTTTGGGCTATGAAATTTGGTCTTTTGGTCAAGGAGCAGGGGAAAAAGATTGAGGTGACCAAGCATTTCCAGTTAATCACCAGTGGAACTATAGAGGAATCACATGCAGCCTGATGAACCTCTTGGTGTCTAGGCCAGAGTCAGCTTTCACTTAGGAAAGGATAATCTTCTTTCTGGAATCAGAAGAGCCATTCCCATTATCCCTTATCCTCCTTGGAAAGGTCTTTTAAGGAAGTCTGGGAAGTCAGATTGTCATTTATTATCTAACCGTACATCAATACAACGGGGTCCCAATCTGATTGACTTCTAGGTGACAAAGCGATATTCCTATTGTTAAATAATAACAATTTAAAGACAGTCAGCCCTCTACATAATCTACCCATAGCCCCAAAGACATCACCCTCTACTCTAGATTCAGAAAAGAAGCATCTTTGGGGATTTGCCAACCTATGTTGAGTCAAGCCCAGTAGAAGCCCTAGTTCTTGTTACTCCTTTTGTAGACTATTTGTCCTATTTTTTATCAGCCTGACTAAATATCTTTGGAGACCATTTGGTTCTAGTGGTGATTGAATAGGTTGGCACACCCTCAGGTTTGAGGAGATTGCAAAGCTTAATCTCCATTCCATGTTTCTTTTCAAGGATATTTTTCATGAGAAACTACTTTGGCAGAAAGCATTTCATTCAGAGGTACGATCTATAGAATCTAGGCCAGAGCCCAAAGGAGGGCATTTTTAAAAGTCTGTGAATTCTTAGTCCAATGAAAAAAAGGACTAAGACCTTAAAACTATGTCCAGTTTTAAGACCTCATAAGATTAACAAGTATTTCAGAAAAAATATATAGTGTCTGGTTTGTCTAGGGGAACATCAGTGCTTCCCTGTATATTCAGAATAGCTCTGAGACCCTCAATCTTAAAGATGTCTGTTCCACATCTCAATATGGCAAAGTCATGGGCAATAATTTGGGTTTAAAGCTGAAAAATGATCACTACCAGTACAATGTTCTGCTTCTTGGGGTGACTGCAGCACTGAAAGGATATTTTATTATCATTAATTACTACTGTTGTTGTTATTTTATCTATTTGTATTGCAGTGCTGCCCAGAGATCTCATTCATGGCTCAGGGCCCCATTAAGTTAGTTCCTGTAGAAACATCTGGCACGGATGACAGTCCACTTTCATCATTGGAGCTTATACGCACAACCATATCTAGACAACTGGCTCACATGAAGGGTGCTTAATGCTTTAAAAATCTAAATCTGTGGGGAATGGTGCATAATGATAGTAGTTTTGAGATCCTGTTGGAGGCCTTGTGGTTCTACCACACCCCATCCCAGAAAAGAGCAATAGAGAAGTCCTTTGGGCTGCCTGGTGCAGCTGTGGGAGAAGCAGCCAATCAGAGAGAATGCAGGGAACCATATAAAAAGAGGTGCAGAGATAGAAACAGTCAGCTGCTGCCTGGAGCTGGAGGAGGATGGATGGTGTTCGTGGCTGGCTGAGGGACCATGGACAGCACAGCTGAGAGCAGGGACCAGGGGAGCAAGAAGGAACTCTTGGCTGGCTGGTGGGACTGAATACAAGACTTCAGCCCTACAAGTAAGGGTGAAGAATGTATGAAGCTGCTGGGGCTATAGGAAAGTAGTCCAGAGAACTGTAGCAGAATACTGAAGAGTTAAATGGGACATAACATCATGTGGCTGCTATTCACAGAGCCCCTGCGCTGGGACCAAGAGTCATGCATGGACCTGAGTTGTCTCTTCACATTAGCCACAGAGGAAGTGGTCAGAATATTGAAATGTGATATACCCCAGAAGGGGAATTGAACTGCATAGTGGCTGGGCTGGAGAGTTGGGACCTGAAAGGTCCAGAGACGGCAAAAACACTTTCCAGGGAGGGAGCCCTGGGGAATACAACCCCTCACTGGGACTCTTAAAAAACTGCAGACTTAGACTGTACCGTTGAACTGTTAAACTCAG
>CM057845.1:263468606-263478718 GCA_030068395.1 Apalone spinifera
CATCAGTATGACCACGATTCATTGGGACGCAGCTATACCTCTATTGTCCTCAGTTCTGTCATCTCCAGAATAAAAGAAAACTATTTCATGATCAGGTTCAGATGGTTTTTTCCTTACCATACAAAGGCCTGGGCTAGTTTAAGCTAGTGGAGTTTTTGTTTTGTTTTAAGTTCAGTAAAAGAACACTTGCCTGAAAAGCTGAAGACTACAGTTTAGAGTGCACAATGATTTATTTATTACTGTTATTTAGGGAAATGTGCAGCAGTTTCCAGTTCTGAATATTTAACTGTATGTAGAAAAAATAAGCTGCTCTGAAATGCCTTTCATTTTAGTGCATTAATATAACCAGCACATCCTAACTAGAATTCACTTAGAGCAGAGAACTACACTAGCCTAGCTAGCTTACACTGCAGCACAGTGATCCCATTATTGAGAATGACACTTCGGCTACATCTACACTGTAGGCTTTTTGTGCAAGAATGGCCGTTCTTGCGCAAAAACTTGTGGAGAGTCTACATTGCACGCGCGTTCTTGTGCAAGTAAATTTACATTACAGCGTCGGAAAAGAGGGCTTCTTGTGCAAGAGTTATTCTTCTCCCCATGAGGAATAAGCCCTCTTGCGCAAGAGCTCTTGTGCAAGAAGGCAGTGTGGATGGGCAAAAGGACGGGCAAAATGGCCATCAGAGCTTTTTTGTGCAAGAGAGCGTCCACACTGCCATGGATGCTCTTGCACAAAAGCACATGGCAGTCGTGACACACTCTTGCACAAGACCTTTTGCGCAAGAACTCTTGTGAAAACAGTTCTTGTGCAAAAAGCCTGCAGTGAAGATGTAGCCTTCCTTTTTAGAAGTCATACTTGATTTCTACCCTCTTCTGAATGGCAGGTCCCAGCCTTTTGAAGAAATCTTGACTTCTTTTTGATTTTCAGTGCCACCAGTTGCGATGGAATCCTAGGTAAAAAGTCAATGAATGCCTGTAATTCAGAATGTGTTATCTGCCTGGTAGTCACCTAAGGAAAAATTTAAAGGCAGGTTTCCACCCCTGATTTTTATTGATGAGTAGAGTTAGGCCCAAGCCAGAGTTTAGAGCCAGACTTCCCCCTACATAAGGGGTCACTTGGATCTGGAGATTTTGGCCTTGTTTTTATTAGGAAACCTGGGCTATGTCTACTCTGGCAGGTTCTTGTGCAAGAACCGCCCTTTTTCTGCAGAGTGTTCACACTGCCTGCTCACTCTTGCGCAAGAAGATTTACAGTAAAGTGTGGTAAGAGAGGGCTTCTTGCGCAAGAGCTACACTCTTTTCTAACAAGTGTAAGCTTTCTTGCTCAAGAGCTCTTGCGCGAAAGGGCAGTGTGGACGCATGGCAGGGGTTTCTTGCGGAAGAAAGCCCTATGGCTAAAATGGCCATCAGAGCTTTCTTGCTCAAGAGAGCATCCACACTGCCATGGGTGCTCTTGCACAAAAGCACATGGCAGTGTGGACATGTTCTTGCGCAAGAGTTCTTGCACAAGAGCCCTTGTGCAAGATGTTCTTGTACAAGAAGCCACCAGTGTAGACATAGCCCCGATGTGTTCTTAACCTGACACATGGTAAGTAACATGAGGTAAATATTCTAGTGAAGACAAGGTAGTTAATAGTTTTTTATGTGAGTTAGTGAGTCAAGGTAAACCCACTCAACCTGTTAATATATGTGAAAATTACAAACTGCCTAGTCTTCACTGAGATTTTACTTCATGTTGGTTAACTCGCATTAAGAACACACCTTTTTTCAAGTGAAGATGCACCTTTAGTTTATCCTTCTATAAACAATGGTCAGATACAGAGTTCAACATCACACCTGGATCTGAACTTGTCTTAAATTAGGTGATAGTCAGATCCTGTGGATTGATTCTGACCCCATTTCCAGTATTGAATCAGCCCCAAGCGCTATCACAAAATAATGGTTCTTATGAAAAAACCCACACATTTTCATGACACTGTTCTCACTTGTGTCCTATGGCCAGTTTTGAGCAGGAGGATGTATGTAAAGATAGAAGAAATGTTAAAGATAAATTATTATAGAAAGACTTGATTGTTTTCCCTCCTAACAGTCCATATTGCAGGTAGATATTCCAGCTGCTACTTTACAATCTGTGTTAATCAGTGAAAGTCATGAAATTGAGGGTCAGGAATACAATCATGCTGCAGCACTCATCCTGGAACCCTTTTGGGCATTAGATTCATTTTTCTGAAAAACACCTTTTGAATATTTGAGAAAATAAATATTAACCAATGAAAGCCCTAATTATAGGTTATGGATTTGTATTCCTCTGGCAAGCCAGTCACAGCACATGGTGATATGAGATGATAACTTAATTTGGTTCAGTGTGACATCCAGCTGGGTGGTATCTACTATAAGAGTTAGGATTTGCAGGTCCTGGATATGTGTGAACTGAATACTCTATAGAGAAAGTGGGTTTTTCTTCAGTGGATGGAATAATCTAAGGGATAAATGGATCACCAGTGCCTGTTCCATACAATGAAAGACCCTAAAAAGGCACTCTTTGGCATGCATGGGCAGTGGGTAACGTAGGCAAAAGAAGGCATTGCTTTCCCAAAATTGCCTACACTCTCTGCCGGCTGCTGGGGAGGCCTGGGTCCATGGCGTGGCAGCCCGGTTCCCTGGCTGCCTGGGAGGGTTGGGGCCGTGGCACAGTAATTCCGCTCTCTGGCCAGCCAGGAAGTATTGGGCTGCTGCGTGACTGTCCCAGGTGCTCTGGCCACCCGGGAAGTGTGGAGCATGCCACTCGCTGGGTCTGGGAGCAGTGACCTGGGATGGGGGCTGGGCTTGACTCCTCTGGGGAGGAGGTTGTGAAAGGAATGGGGCTTTGGGCAGAAGGGGGCGGAGCCTCGGGCTTGCCTTCCTCAGCTGGGCCTTCAGCCATGTTGGCACGTCTACATTGCAGCTGCCCACATGCCTTCCAGTCTAGGCAGAGAGATATGTACTTGAGCTAACACAATAACATAGCATTATTAAGCTGCTCTAGCACAAGCCCACTCAACCCAGTGGGTCTACTCAGGTGGCTAACACATGCCCGTCCTCACACATGCCACAATGTCCACACTGCTACTTTTAGTGTGCTAGCTTCAGTGACCATAGCATGTGTCTGTTTATCTAGGCTGGGGGGCAAGCTCCTAACTGCAGTGTCGGCATGCCCTTACATTATAGCTTTTGCAGGGAAAGGACTGCCACTTATGATGTTTGTATAGTGCAGTGCCTAGCACAATGTGGCTCAGCTTGATGGCGGGCTTTAGTCTCCACCTCATTATTGGTGTTCAGTGATCATGGTTGTTACGGTTAATAAACAGTAACGGTGGGAGAAATATGATCTGCCACCTGATATTCAGTCTATCATTCCCCCTTCCTTTCAAATGGTAATAGTGGCTCCAAAAGGTAGGAGGGGTCATATGATGCAATGTTTATGCAAACCATTTGCTGGGGTCCGATGGAGCATTGCATGCTGGAGCTTACCAATTTCTTCATCTTAAAGCTTTGGATGGTTGCAATTTGCTTCATTTTCAGCAAACTAATTGCAGTCCCCCACTTACTATAAAGTTGCTCATGAGGGATGACCACAAATGGGCAAAGCAGGATCCTCTGACCCATAGGAAATATTTCACTTTGCTACCAGGAATGAGAGTGCATTAGTACCCGGTTATTAGGCAGACACTAAAGGAAAAACATTTTTATACATTATTCAGGCCAAGAATTCTATAAGTCCCCCTGCTGATTCTTCCTATGCTGGTGGTTTCTGCTTAAGAGATTCAGTGGTATACTTGGATGGAGCCAACAACTTGATTATCACCTTTAAAATGTGTCATAAAACTGTATTAACAAAACAGCAAATACATTACACAAAGTCCTTAATCACAGGATGTTTACATAATGCCCACTGTGGACAAGTACTAAAGACCACAAAAGCCCTGAGACCCCCAGAAAGTCCATAAGTTCTGGCTTTCTCAATCTGCTGAAGTAGCGTGCTTGCATCCTTACATTTCTGCTTCAGCAGCATGAACTTTGCTAGCAGTTATTGCAATTCCTATAGCCAGGCTTCCATTATCAGAGAAGAGCTGGGCCAGAGAGGTGTTCAGGACAAGGCAATCACCATCTGATATGACAGAGTCAATGCACTCCAGTACTGATCTCGGGGTAGCTTCCCACTTCAGGCGCCTCTGATTCCGGTTGAGCTCGAGCCGGTAGGTGAAATTATCGGCTTGGTTGGGGGTACCGATCAGCATCATGGTGGCGAAGAACTGGGGGTGGCCTTCATATTTCTCCTGCTTCCTGAGCACAAGCAAAAAATGGTGGCCAAGGCAAGAATGCATAATTATCCAATCTGTTGGTGCAGGGAGGTGCATGTCTGTGGCCAGGAAAACAATCTCTGCCCCGTGAAGGATGTTGATCCGGTGTGTCTGTCTCAGATGTGATACCACCACTTCCACATGGCCTTTCCATTGACAGGAAAACAGAGGGCACATGCACGGAATCAGTTGAGGGTCATGCACTGTCTCATGAGGATGGTGAGAGTGGAGACTGCTTTGCTCCGTGGAGGTCTGATCAACTGCATGCCTGTTTGATACATACTGCAAGAAGAAGTGAGAGAGAAAAAACAATATAATGAAAGCTGGAGATACCATTCTGGGCACTGACTTGCAAGATATTTCCTGGGCCTGATCCTGGAAGGGCTTGCAAATCTCATTGACATGAATGGAAGCTGAAGGAACTCAGCACCTCTGAGATCAGACAGGCCCACCGGGAGCAAGATGCGGACTTATGCAGACTGCAAAAGGTGCTAGCAGCTGTCTCATTCTGCAGGGGAAAGATAAACCAGCAGGACTGCAATAAATCATTTTAAATGAAAGTGATGTATGTGTTTTAAAAAGCAGTCACATTAGTTCAAGGGAAACAAATCTGTGTTTTGCAAAAAACAAGGCGAGCATGGGGCATTTTATGCAGTTATGGCTCTTAGAGCTCCTAATCGGGAAATGCAATATTTATAGCTTTATTACCCTTTAATGAGACACTCTGGCAAACATGGACATTCCCTTCCCCCCCAAAATAACATGTTTTATTACACATAATTTGTGAACTGAAAATCCATTTTCATTGTGTTTGATGGCCTTGGTATTTTTCTTTATGAATAAAATTCACTCTGCCTAAATCATGCTTCCCCCTCTCTATCTAATGGTGGACACATGACAGATTAAAGCAGTGGCATAATAGCCCATGAACAGAGACACCTGCTCTTTGAGTCCAATGATTATGTCAAAATTTCAGCTTTTTCACAAAAAAATGTAAGTTTCTATCCTGGTGGTTGTGAAGAAATCCTCAGTTTATGTTTGAATTTAACTGATGCAGTGACCTCTTCCTCGGTCTGCAGACATCCTGAAACAATAGCTGTGGGGCATATGAATTGTCTCATACATCTCAATGAGGAGCTAACTCCAGGATGTACTGCTCTGAGGGGCCCTGTCAACACCTCCTCAGCATAGGAGTGTGTGAGTGACAGAGGGAGAAGCATGCAGTGGGTATCCAACCCTTCAAAGTCTGCTTATCACTAAGGGCAGTTTTCTACTTGAAATCCAAGTCATTTTCCCTCTTTTCAGGCAGAGGCTCCAGAAAAAGCAATGAAAGACAATGTGCATGCTGTTGCAGAACAAACCCTGTGTTGAAATGAACGTGTTGATATAATGTTTTTGATACTTTGTCCAGCAATACTTTTCACCTAGAGTAGGAAATAACAGTGTGTATCAGAACATCTATCACCGATCCTCTCCTGGTTGTGTCTCTTGTAGAACTAGGAATTTATCAAGCCATTTGGCACATGCTTGTAAATGTCAACATGCTGAGGCTTACGTATCCCACCCTGCCCCACATTCTGGACACAAGTCTCCTTCCATTTTTCACAGGCTTGACCAGGCCCAAATCTGTTTCAATGACATGGCAGGTAGATCTGTTATCAGTTTTGGGTTGCCCTGTTTCCATCTGGGTGCCCTTTGGTAACATTAGAAGCAGTGAACTGTGAGTGTAAACATTCACAAATTCTTATTTTTAAAATTGGTTCCACATCACTTGGACTCTGTTACCTCAGATATCATTGGGGGGTCGGGAGGGAATGGAGGGAATCAACTCATATAAATTGCCCTATTCCTTAAATGGTTAGTATTCACTCGAAAGTCCAGGCTTTTCAGATAGTTGAATTTTGATTTGTAACTTCTAAGGTTTCAGTGAGCAGAAAGTAATGTTAAGTGTGCTGCTGTGTAGTTGGTGGCGCTAAGACCCCTTTATTCGACATTTGAAGCAAAGAGTAATGGATTATTTAAACATGTACCAAATCATCTAGTACCTGCTTTGGACAATTATTATGCCAAATTACTCTTTTTTTCATTCTCTTTTCTGTATTTTGTGAGTTAAAAATCTAAGAATTTAAAATTTCCAACACGACACTGAACTAAAAACTGATAAACAACCAGCATTGCCTGGAAAATAAAGTAGCTCATTATAGACAAATCAAGGTGTCTGGGTTTAGAAGCCTGCTTATCACAGAATACTGGAGATGACAGGTTCACACTTTATCCCACATTTCTTCCTTCTTTCTATTTGGATGAAAGTTATGGTTAATTTAAACCATCTTTTGGCGAAGGAGTTTATTGCGACAGCAGATCATAAAAGGCCCTTTTAAAAATCTCTGAAATGCTAATTGCTTCATGAAATGAATTCTAATCTCCCCATCTAATACAATGGGTGTGAGCAATTACTTTCACTCAGCAAATTGTTAATGCAACATTAGTGATTATACTAATTAAAACTAATGAACTTTTACTCACATGCTGATAAACCACTCAACAAATTCCAACCATCTATCAGTTTTATTTAACTTCCCTTTTGGAAGACGGATCTTAAATTAACCTCTGGAATAACATTCAAAATTAGGTTTTGAAATGTAAAGCTTTATTAACTGTGTATAATTCCTCTCCATAGATTACCAGAGTCAGAGAAACCATTTCCATTGAGAATGTAATTGAATTTAAAAATGTATTCTCCTAATTTGATAAGTTACACTAGCATGGTGTATAATGGTAGCTCATCCATCTGACTCGTAGTCAAGGTAAAAAAAGACATGTCTCTGCAAATATCATGCTATGACAATCATTCTTTAGAGGCTCAGGAGCAGGGTAGATAATTTGTAATGAATAATTTTATTTGTTGAATTTTACATCTTCCGAGCTTTGTCAATATTCCACAAACAAATTATGAATTTCTCAAATGTACTCAGTGTTGGAAAAGATTTGCTGAATTGTTTCAGTGAAGAATGTCAGGCTGGTATCTTGTTTCTGGTCATGTTAGTATGAAATATTGAAACTTCAAAATAGGTTGATTACGTGAAGGTTACGTGATATGTTTCTATTCTCTGAGCCCTGGTCTACACTAGGATCTTATTCTTAATTTATAAGCAGTGCAACTACACGACTAAGCCTGTTATTTCAAAATAATGGGCCACAGAATTTGAACTCTGTACTCCTGCATTTCACAAAGAGTTATGCTAATTCCGAAATAGTAATTTCAAAATAGCGTTAGTGTGGATGCTCTGGTGCCACTAATTTGAGTGTATTGGCCTCTGGGAGGCCTCGCGCAGCTTCCCAGATTGCTTTCTGGGGCTCTAAGTTAGTACGAGTTAGCGCGTCCACATTAACGGAGCCTGCCTCAGACTAATTTCATGGCTTCCCCATAGAGAGTACACTCTAGTTTGAATTTGTTAAAATGGGGGGTTCTTAAGCCAAATGTAGTAATTTGAAATAGTTTCCTAGTGTAGACATGGCCTGACTGGATAAAAACAACCCTTGGTGCTAAGTTTCTGGCATGAATACTTGCATGTATGATTTCAAAATTCACTTCTGCTTAATATTTTCAAGAGTTGTTTAAAGTCCATGGTCTTAATGGACATTCTTATCAGAAAACTCATTTGATAGACTATCTCCCAAAGCCCTTAGATTTAAGTAGTATATAAGCCTTTTGCTGGTTCTCTGCACAAGCATAAATTGCACCCATAGGCGCACGCGCGCACATGCACACGCACACGCACACACACACACACACACACACACACACACACACACACAAGGAGCATGAACACAGCACTAGTGAATTAGTTCAAGTGTTCATATGAATACTTACAAAAAAATCACCAGCCTCTGGGGCAATTGCCTCTTCCCCCCTCTCTGGTTGGTGGACCTGGTCCCATAAGACAGTCTCATACACAAATCAGGGAAATGTGGTCTAGATAAAATTACAGTAAGGTGGGTGCTCAACTGGTTGAAAGACTGTGCTCAAAGTGTAGCTATCAATGTTTCACTGCCAGACTGTGAGTGAATCCCACAAGGGTCTCTCCAAGCAGTGGTACACTTTAACATTTTCATTAATAACCCATATATTGAAGTGGAAAAATATGTAAATGACACCAAGCTAGGAGAGGCTGCAAGCACTTGGCAGGACTGGATTAAAATTCAAACTGACTTTGACAAATTGGAGAATTGGTCTGAAATCAACAAGATGAAATTCAGCAAAGACAAATGCAATATACTACACTTAGGAAAGAAAAATCACATACAAACTAGGAAATAACTGGGTAGGCAGTAGTACCACTGTAAAGGATGTGGAATGATAGTTGATCACAAACTGAACATGAGCCAAAATGTGATGCGATTGCCAAAAAAAAAAAAAAGGGCTAATATCAATGTGGGACACAGTAAAGAGAGTGATGTATGAAAGACACGAGGAAGTATTTGGTGAAACCTCAGCTAGAGGATTGTGTCCATTTTGGAGCACTGCATTTGAAGAAAGATGTGGACAAATTGATGAGTATCTAGAGAACATCAATAAAAATGACAAGAAGTTTAGAAAACCTGACCTATGAGGAAACATTAAAAAAAAAAAACAACCCTGAGCATGTTTAGTTTTGAGAAGACTGAGGGGGAACCTTATATATTTAAACATGTGCAGGGCTCTTATAAGGAGAACTGCATTGAAGAACAGGTGAGATAGACACTTGCCAAGGACATATAGGCTTATTTGCTCCAACTCTGGTGCAGGAAGCTGGACTTGATGATTCCTTAAAATCACTTGCAGCCCTATAATTCTGATTTTTTTTTCTTTCTTTCTTTCTTTTTTCTTTTCTTTTTATTTTTTGTGTGTGTGTGACAATGCAGGTTAAATGACAGCCCAGTGCACCTTGATCAATTGGAATTTTACATATAGTGCAGGTAAGAAGCAGACACTGTTCCTTTTATGGACACAAATGATGACTTGATTCCTCTGGTGTGAACTTTGGTGCAGAATTACAGCAGGCTTGGTAGACCAAGCTACGTGCAAGTTAAGGCAAATAAGGTTTTATTTTCGAAAGAGGATATGCAAATCACATGTTACTCATATATTTCTTCCCAGATAATTAATGATTTCTAGCTCTACAGTCCACAATGCCTGAATTATGATGTTCATTCATATAATCTGAGGGCTTCACTTTAAATCAAGTATCTCAAACAAGGAACTGATTAAATGTAACCAATTTGTTGCTTGTCCTCCACTCTATTAGCTGTGCTGCAGAATCCTATTGATTATAGATGGAACACCAATGAAACATCAGGTTATTCTTGGTACATCCCAGCGGCGCTCAGAGTGGACATTCTGCATCATATATGGAACTTGGGACAGTCAAAGAATTAAAATGTCACGTTTAGTGTTTAATTAAATGCCAATTAATTATTCATTGAGGCTCAATGGCTACATTATAAAAATGACAGACCAGTAACACTTCTTAAACTTCAACAAACATTTATCATATACATATTAAACTGCCACAATAAATACACTTTCCATAAATAGTTTTAAGTGACTGTAGCTTTGGTAAAAGGTATAAGCCCATTTAAATCTTGAGATGGTGGGCATAGGCGTGCACAGCACATTTCATTAGGGTGTGCACCCAGGGAATTTTTTTTTTTAAAGGCGAACATTTATTGACTAAATCAATTATAAAGGACATTATTTTTATTCATCAAACAAACTAAAGAAACTAAAAC
>CM057845.1:263516344-263551996 GCA_030068395.1 Apalone spinifera
CAAAAGCAATGCGCTTTTGTGCAAGAGAGCATCCAGACTGCATGGACGCTCTCTCGAAAGAAAGCTCTTATTGCTATTCACAGAATAGCCTCCAGAGTACCTGTGCTTTTTTGGATTGGCTCTTTTTGCGCAAAAACCCCGTTTCCCATCCCCACACACCTTTTTGTGCAAGAACTCTTGCGCAAAAAGGAGTCATGCCTCGTAGAAAGAGGAATACCTACACCGCAAAAACTCCTCGGTTCTTTTGATTTACTGTAAATTTACTTGTGCAAAAATGCTCTTGAGCTGTGGATGCTCTGTGGGTTTTTGCACAAAACCCCTGTAGTATAGATGTAACCTAAGAGATTATACAGTCTCTCAGGTGGAATAACAGGTAGTTCGGAATAAGGCTTTATTTCGAATGCCCGTTTCCCTGCCGCGTTTAGACGCAGGCAGTTAATTCGGGCTTGTAAGTTTCAAAAATGGCGACCGGCCGGGAACATGCAAATCAAGCCCGGGATATTTAAATCCCGGGCTTGATTTGCAATTCCGAAAGCCTACATTTGCAGCCTTAGTTCGAATTAGGCTGCAAGTGTAGACATACCTTAAGTCTCTGAAATGTGCATTTGATTTAAGGTTTGTTTATGGCACAGCCAAGAAGTTTCAAATAGTTGTTAATCCCCAGCAAATGTAACAACTAGATAAGAGACACATCTCTCCTGTTTTCGACAGTGTGACAGCTGGTGCATCAGACGTACTACTGAAGGAGCAGTTCTTTCTAATTTTCCAGTATGGATTGAGTCTTGAGCATATGTTAGAAATGAAGAAATAATTTCATTCTTGGAATTCCTGGCTGCTGAAGTCACAATGGGTGGAATCTTTGAAGGACTGATTATTTATGGTTTGCATTATTATTATTAGACCTTGGGAGATGCCTGTACTCTAAGTCATTGGCATTTATTATTATATATCTCATTAAATCCTATTTGACACACATAGCATCACCAAAGTTTGTGAAAAGCAGTTTTGTTTTTCCTTCATTGTTATAGGCTGGTAACATTGTAGAAGTCTACTTTTAGACAGAGTAAGTATCCAGAGATTGATTTATGGTTCATTTGTTGCACCTTGTTATATTATATATTCATTTTTGCTGTGGTTAAGTCTCACTTAAAGTAAGTGAATGCAGTAGCCTGTGTGAACTGTGAAGACAGACAGTAATAAAACGAGATTGTTGCTGATCTGCAGCTGGTTGAAGATGTACTTCAGAGTCACACTTAACTGGTTCTTTTTTTTTAACACAACAGCAAATCTATAAGCAAGCTGATGAAATGTCAGTTGGCTTTTCGAGGCATATTTACAGAGCATGAAGAAGAGATCCAGCTTTTCCTCTGTAAATATTTTTAAATAAACTGGTATTTAATTATCATATGGTAAAATAAAGGCAAACAGATCTGTTTCTAGATACAATAGGACAGTTTTATGGTAATTAAATAGCAATTGATTGTATTTCTCTTCAAACCTTGGAAGATCAGGAGCCTAACTTCTCAGGGATGGAATTTATTGGCTCTGCAGACCTTGCTCCTGGGCTGGCTCAAGCTCATACCATAATTAAGGCTTCTCAGGGTTGACAGTATTGAGAAATAGCAGGCAAGGGAAAGGTGGAAGCAAGGTCTCTGTTACTGTCTTGTCAGGTTTTCTTTTCACTGGTGAGGGCTGTCTCTTTAAATGTCTATACTTGCTTGCAATCTTGAAAGGGCAGAGACTGATTATACCATGAATCCTATGTTTAATAAAAATATTTTAAACACTAATCTGTGCTATGCAATTGCAAAAATTTGTGCATTTCACTTTTCACTAGCATCAGGATCTGTTGCTTATAATAATAGCACCTGTTGTTGTTGTTAATAAGAACAGGATCAGGCCAATAACCGGGGTTTTTAATTAAAGCCATTTTATTTTTGCTTTTCAGTACAAACATCACAATACAAAAATAATGTTTATATAATGTGCTTATTTATTGGTAGTGTATTGCAAAGTGCTGAGATTCATCTGGAAAAACCCATATGAAATCAACCCACTTAGTACTTTATAACCAATAAGGGGACAATGCTGACCAGGTGGGAGGGAAAGTATGAGGGGAGCAAAAAGAAGGGGGGAGGGAAAGGAATTTAGGGACCAGTCAATTAGTTCCAAAGTATTCCTTAGTTGAATGTTTTTAAAAGTGGAGCCCAGATCTCTTCAAAATTATTGAACATATATAGACTCATTATGAATGAGCCTGAGACCTTTAACACAGTCTCTGCTGAGCAGCACAAAGGTACACACATCCCCAGCCTCACTGGTAATAGCTAGCTCCTCCCCTACTAATTGTAAGCCAGTTGGGTCCAGAAGAGCACTGGAATCTATGATTAAAGATATAAGATGGTATTGAGAGTCATGCACCAACAGAAAAATACTGCATATTTTCTTCCATGTCCATTTTACATATTCATGAATTAACTTTTTTTCTAAATTTCAAAGCAATTAGACCAAGCCATATTCAATTATTTAATTGGTACAATGGTGATCTGACTGTGCACCATTATCCTACAATTTATTCCTGACACAGCTGGCAAAAAACAAATAGACTTGAGGTTCAATACCTCACTGCTTTTAGGCCCAGATTTTGAGATGCTTATGAAGAAAGACATTGACCTCTTCGTGGGTATCTGAGAGCCATTAACTCCCTCTGGCAGGCTTCTTGGAGAAATGTTAAAAGCCTGTCTTAGAGGCAGAATTATTAGCTTTGGGGCAGCTAAAAGGAAAGCATAGTGCTCCTTGAAAGAAAGTCAGAGCTGGACCAAGAATACACTAAAAATCTTTCTCTGGGATACCTATGCATTCTTCCAGAAACAGGTACAAACTCAATAATCCATATGTAGTCCAAACTGAGTTTGCTCATTTTCTGTTAGGACAAAACTGCCCCTTCACATGAGCCCCCGGACATTTTTCTTGTTAAAATATAAATACCCCATGTAACAGGATGCCAGTCACCACTGTGGCACCTTCTGCTGGCTGCCCTGGCAATTAGATCTGGTACACCAATGCACCTTTGTCTAGTGGCAATTTGCCACCAGCAGTGCTGTCATCAGGGCCCATGTTGATTTCAGGATGGTAGTGTTCTCTTCAGGACACAGCCCTCTGACTGTCCCCCACTCAGTTCTCCTCCCAGCCCAGAAACTTGCCCCAGTGGCAGGCTGCACTCCGAGGTCTAGCCACCTGCCTCAGTGTCAGGTAGGGCCAAGCGGAGACCTGGGCCCACCCACTACTCAAGGTTCTAGCTCAGGGACCCTCTAGCTGGCAGCCACACACTGCATCGCCTCCAACCTTTCCCCCCCATCTATTTCCTTGGGCCACTTCCCTGAAGCCCTAGCACTTTCTCTGCCTCTTGTATGGGGGCCTCACTCTAGCAGCAGTCAGCCAGGTGCTCACTCATGCTTCCCTGACCCTGCCAAGTATTGCTCTGTCTATGGGATGTCTCTTCTCCCTCCTTAAGTTCCAGGGAGTAACTCCTGCTGTTCTGTTCAGCAGCCTTTCTTATATGGCCCCAATTGGCTGTTTTGCTAAACATTCTCCCAATTGGTTTTTTCTACAAGCCCTTTCCTAATTGGCTGGCTCCTGAACAGCCTCCCTGGGTTTGCTTTAATCTTTCTTCTGCCAGTGTGGGAGAGAGGCCCCACCACACTTCAACTCATTGTGGCTCAGAAGAGAGCTACCAGAGAGCTCATCAAGGCCCTGAAATCCATGAAAATGGGTAAGACTTCTGGCCCAGATAGCTTGCTTGGGTTTTTTTGTAAAGCATCCTCCACACTGTGGCTATGACTGTGAACTAGCTCTTGTTCCAGAATCGTCCTCTTCTCTGTGGGCTCTGTGGGCTTCTCTTCTCAGCCCACAGAGCCCCTGGGAGCAGCTTCTTCCCCAGGTAATGTGGGATCATGGGGAGGGTGGGAAAGAGTTTGGGGCAGAGTCATGTGAGGAGTTGTGGGGAAGGGGTCCCAAGGGGAGGTCATATCACCACCCCTCTTAGTTGATGCAGCATACAGGTAAGAAATATTACTGCTACCACAGTGATATAACAATATACACAGCTGAAATATTTTTGACTTGTTAGTTTGGTCCATGACCTGCCTGTGACTTTCACTAAAAATAATCAGGACAAAATCAAGTAAAAAAAAATGTTTCAGCTGTGCATATTGCAAGATTACCGTGTGGAGCAGGGGTGCAAATAGAATTCATTGCTTACCCATATGCTGCATCAGCTAAAGTGGGGATGGGGGGCACGTGATTCTTCCTCACCTGCCCTATGATCCGTCCCACATTACTGGGAAGGGGCACCCTGTGGGTGGACATGACCAGCTGCTCTGTGGGTTGTTAAGAGAAGAGGAGGACTTGCTCTCTGGAAGAGCCAGTTTATAGTCACACCTGCTTTGGGAATTGCCAGCAGAAGAGATTCAAATCAGTTTCCTCTGACAGCAGAGACTGCTTTTTTCAAACACGTTGTCATCCGAGCCCCATACTGGCAGCTCCTCTGGCAGACTGCTATACATACTCTGGAGAGGATAAGAAGACCCTCAGCTGTGTGGAAGGGCTAGGGGTGGTACAGCCATGACAGAGGAGCTGTCAGTGGGAGGTGGACCAGCAGCCTCACATTCTGTTCCTCCTGGGTCTTTATAGTTCACTGTACTGGCTATAAATAGGTGCCTGGCATGGTGACTGGCTATCAATGGCTTACTGATATGGCATAGGGGACTGGACCGCACTACTTGCATCACTGCTTATTCTAGGCCACATACCAAAGATAACACTTTTAGTCAGTCCAATAATAACCTAACTAAAGATCTATTAACTAAGAAAAGGAAATGAGTTATTTACAGGGTTAACATACATGCCAATGAGTGATAGTCTTAGATTCCAAAAACTAATAGCAGGTAAAATTATATTTTTACACTTCATTTGCCATACACTCTGGCAAATGAAGTGTAAAAATATAATTAGAAAGGCCTAAAAAGAATGTGAAGAACAGCTAGCCACAGACTCAAAAGGAATAGCAAAAAAATGTTTAAGTATATCAGAAGCAGACACAGGGATAACTGAATGATCAGTTAAAGGAGCACTCCAGGATGATAGTCAGTGAAGGGAAACTAAATTCATTTTTGCATTAGTCTTTGTGGTTGAGGATATGAGGGTGGTTCCCAATCCTGACGCATTCTTTTTAGGGGACAAATTGGAAGAACTGTCCCAGACTGAGGTGTCATTAGAGGGGATTTTGGAACAAACTGATAAACTAAACAGTAATAAGTCACCAGTAATAAGAATACCAGGGTCAGATGGCATTCACCCAAAAGTTCTGAAAGAACTCAAATGTGAAATTGCAGAAATACTAATTATAGTTTGTAAACTATCCTTTAAATCATCTTCTGTACCAAATGACTGGAAAATAGTTAATGTGACACTATTTTAAAAAAAGTCTTCAGAGTCCTGACTTCAGTACTGGGCAAATTGGTTGAAATGATAGTGAAGAACAGAATTGCCAGACACATAGATGAACTTAATTTGTTGGGGTAGAGTCAATGTGGTTTTTGTTAAGTGAAGTCATGGCTCACCAGTTTACTAGAATTCTTTTAGGTGGGTCAATAAGCACGTGAACAAGGTAGATCCAGAGAATATAGTTTATTTAGTTCCTCAAAAAGCCTTTGACAAGGTCAAAGGCTCTTAAGCAAAGTAAGCTGTTATGGGATAAGAGAAAAGATCCTATCATAGACTAGCAACTGGTTAAAAGATAGGAAACAAAGGATAGGATTAAATGGTCAGTTTTCAGAGTGTAAAGAGGTAAATAGTAGTGTCCACCAAAGGTCTATATGGGAACTAGTCCTATTCAGCCTATTCATAAATTATCTGGAAAAAGGAGTTAACAGTGAGATGACTAAATTTGCAGATGATATAAAATGTCTCAAAATAGTTAAGTCCCAGGCAGACTGTGAAGAGCTACAAAAGGGTGTCTCAAAACTGGGTGACACGGTAACAAAATGTCAGATAAAATTTAATGAAAATTAATGCACATTGAAAAACATAATCCCAACTATATGTATAAAATGGTGGGGTCTAAATTAGTTGTTAACACTCAAGAAAGAGATCTTGTAGTCACTGTAGATAGTTCTCTGCAAACATGCACTCATTGTGCAGTGGCAGTCAAAAAAGCTAACAGAATGTTGGGAATCATTAAGAAAGGGGTAGATAATAAGACAGAAAACATCCTATTGCCTCTAAATAAAACCATGATATACCCACATCTTGAATACTGATGCAGATATGAATACTTTTGCAGATGCGATTACCCTATCTCAAAAAAGAAATATTGGAATTGGAAAAGGTTTAGAAAAGGGCATCAAAATGATTAGGGGTATGGAACAGCTTCTATATGAGGAAAGATTAATAAGACTGTGACTTTTCAGCTTGAAAAAGAGATTACTAAGGAGGGATATGATTGACATCTATAAAATCATGGCTAGTGTGGAGAAAGTAAATAAGGGAGAGCTATTTATTCCTTCTGATAACAGAAGAACTGGGGGTCACCAAGAGCTTATCTATACTATGGAGAAAATTGACCCACTGGAGATCAATCTTCTAGAGTTCAAATTAGCAGGTCTAGTGAAGACCTGCTATTTCGAACTGAGAGGCTGCTCCTTTTGGCTCCGGTAGTCCTGCTCCTCATGAGGAGTAAGGGAAACCGATGGGAACATTTGCTCCCATTGACCTTCCGCTGTGTGGACAGCCCAAAAACATGATTTAAGATGCATAGCTGGAGTTGCATATCTTAAATTGACTTTACCCTTTAATGTAGACCAGGCCCAAATGCAATTTATAGGTAGTAGGTATAAAACAAACAAAAGTCTGGTGTCTATAGCCTTTCTTTTGTTGGAGAGGAGATAACATTTTGTGTAGTATTTCACTCTTGGTAATTCTTGTTTCCTGGCTGTGGAACTCTTTGCCAGAGGGAGCTGTGAAGGTCAAGACTATAACAGAGCTTAAAAAAGAAGTACATAAATTCATGGAAGATGGATCCATCACTAACTATTAGCCAGGATGGGCAGGGATGGTGTCCCTAGCCTCTGTTTGTTAGAGGCGGGGAATGGGCAACAGGGGAACCTGTTCTGTTCATTCTCTCTGGGGCACTTGGCATTAGCCACTGTCGGAAGACAGGATACTGAGCTAGGTGAACCTTTGTTCTGATCCAATGTGGATACTCTTATGTTCTTATGCTGTAATATGCAAACTTTGAGGGTACATCTGCACTGCAATGCTATTTTGGGATATCAGAGTATCCCGAAATAGCTATCCCACCTCTTCACAGCTTGCTATTCCAATGTCCCTGTAAACCTCATTCTATGAGGAGTAAGGGACGTTTTGGAATAGTGCTTTATTTCGAAATCTGGTGCTGTGTAGAAAGCGCCTAATGACAAAATAAGCTATTTTGAAATAGCATTGAAATAAGATATGCAATTTACATAGCTTAAATTGCGTATCTTATTTTGAGTTATGGTGCAGTGTAGATGCAACCTACATGTCCGGTAGGGCTATCCCAACGTAAGTAATTTGGAGATAGCTTGGTTAAGCTTAGAAATATTTCCCTTCCCAAATTCCAAGTAGCATAGCAATAACAATTTCTTCTTGACAAGGAATTTTATTCCCTTCCCCCAGTACTCAAGCTGATGGGAGGACCTTTTGCGTATGTCCACTTTTCATGGGCATTTGGGAAACAATCAACAAAGTATTATGACCTCTGATGTTCCACTTGTGGGCTGTCTGGTGCCTATAGCCTTTCTTTGTTGGAGAGGAGATAACATTTCTTGCGGTATTTCACACTTGGTCATGCTTGTTTCCTGGCTGTGGGCATTTACAGCTTCAGAGCAAACATTTTATATTACCTTATAACATGGGAAACAGACATTATAAGTAAGATTAATATGTGCAAAGTCTTGCAAAGTCTTACAAGAGTTTCATAAAGAATAATACCATTCATATAACTCCAATTCCTATTTTAACAATACTAACAGACGTGAGTCAGACTGGTTTCCATCTATGCATTAGCTGACGCTCAGGGAGGCCTGGCATGAGCTGGCACCGATTCGCCAGCATCACAACAGGGCACAGTAAAGATTCTCCACAAACTCTCCACACCCACTTCATCTATGTATAATGGGAAAAGACATTTTGCGTCTCAAAGTTATTACTAACTACTGGGATAAAGAGCTGGAGCATCCTTCAAAGGCTTCCCAGTGGTAATTTGTATTATCTAATGTAAAACATGCTTCTATAGGGTGAGATGTGTTTCTTTTTTCAAAATCACTCCCATTTTATTTTTTTAAAAGCTACAATGAGAAAAAGGTTGATTGTGATACAAATTTGATGCACAATTTCAACCACCAAGTAAGATGTTTGTACTCAAAACTGAGCAAGACTCGTTAGCAGGACAAAATGAGAGCTCTCCTTGAACTATGTTGCACAGGTATAGAGACTGTGCCCTGACATAAACACATATTGGATCAAACCAAGATCCACCTAGCCCAATATCCTGACTCTCACACTGGGCAATGCCAGGTGCCTCAGGAAGAACAATAGAACTGGGCACTGTTGAGTCCCCCCTCCGCATCTCCTCCCTGCTTCTGGCAGTCTGAGGCTAGGGACAGCTGTAGCATGGAGTTGTGTTCCTGTCCATCTTAGCTAATAGCCATTGACAGACCTGTCGTCCCTGGATTTATCTAATTCTTATTTGAACTTGTCATAAATTTGGCCTTCACAATATTCACTGGCAATGAATTCCACAGGCTGACTGTGTGAAGGTTGTGTTTTTAACATGCTGTTTTTAACATGCTGAAGCCAGATAATGAGCTAAACTGAGCACCCACAAAGGGTTAAGTGGGATTCTCAGCACCTCTGAAGAATCAGATGTACCTTATCTATAGGTCCCGTCCTTCTTGCAGATTTAGGAGCTTAACTGTAGGCTTCCATATCTGAAAATTTTGGCTTAAGTCTCAAAACACCCATGTGAAGTCAGAAAATATTAACCTGAGGTTAATATTTATATAACCTGAGGTCAGAAAATATTAACCTGGACTTCCCCAGGATCAGGCAGTGAGGTACTGGCAAAACTGGGATTGGCGTTAGGATTTCCTGGCTCCACTAGATCTCCGATTACCTCTCCGATTTTCTGCTATCAGTTTTATGCAAGCACCAAAGTGCTCAGAAATTATATGGTGGTGCATGAATTATAAATAAGTACATCAGTTATGTGTTAAGTGTGCTGTAGCTGAGAGCAGGATTTGGCCTACAGTATATGAGGTGCATTGGCACCCTTCCAAATGAAAAGAACTACATGCACAAAAGTTTTTCATCTGCAACTTCCATGTAAATTCTAGAAGTCAAAACCAAAAAGGGTTATTTTTATAAAGAGCTGAGAGGCTTTTTTCAGCATCAATTATTTTTTCCCTGCTAGTGAGTCAAGAAAAGGTCTTTCCTTCCCCACTAACATCTGCTTTTTTTAGTTTGAGTTCTCTTGATAAAGGGGACTGATTGGCTTCTGGCAAATGAAAGTTATTTTAGCGTAAGCAATAATCAGGCAGAGTGCCTTGATACCACTATTGCTAACATACTGTTGCTGCTGGATTTATCTGAGAATTAAGGAAGAGTCTTTCTAATCATTGACTTGCTATTAAAAATACATTAAAGGGTGGAAAAATTGAGAGACCTTGCAAGTTAAGCTAACATTTCCAGTTTAAGTGAAATGCTAAATTATCCAGAATAGCCCTGCGTGGCCGCTGGAGAGATTAAGCAAGTTTCAGATCTGTTTTCTGATAGTGCCTTCATCTTGTACCAACAGCCTGAAAGAAAAATTCAGGCTTCGTAATCAGGACTTTCAGTTATTTACAAGCCTGTGGCTGTGTTTATACAACCTCGCATGACCTTAGCTTTGAGTCTCCTTTTGAAATATTTTCTGTTGCACTAAAAAATCCAGTAAAAGTTTCATTTATTTTAAAGCTATATTATTTCCCGGCTGATTTACACTCTTCTGAGATTCCAGGCAGAAGTTACAATTGAAAGTTCCAGTAACGCTGCAAGGAGGAACTGGGGGAAATGATTTAGAACTACCACAAGTGTGTATATCTGCTTTCTCAAGACCCTTAAATCTTGAGCTGGATGAAGAAGGCTATAAAAAACTGCCTTCAAATAGTCCTTCCAGTTTAAAATTCAGGCAAATTGCCGCCTTACTTGTGTTCAGAGTCTACAAATATTGAAAAGTGTGTGTGTGTAAAACTATTTAAAGACTTCACTCTCAACCATTCTCAAGAGAATAATTAGCAATGGTTTACAGTCATGCTGGAAGGGCTTAAGAAGTGGAGTTCCGCAGGGATCAGTTCTGGGACCGGTTCTATTCAATATTTTCACCAATGACAGAGAGTACACTTGTAAAGTTTGCCGATGATACTAAGATGGGAGGGATTGCAAGTGATTTGGAGATAAGGATTATAATTCAAAATGATCTGAACAAACTGGAGAAATGGTCTGAGGTAAATAGGATGAAGTTTAATAAGGACAAATGCAAAGTACTCCATGTAAGGAGGAACAATCTGTTTAACACAGACAGAATGGAAAGTGACTATCTAGGAAGGAGTACTGCAGAAAACGATCTAGGGGTCATAGTGGACCACAAGCTAGATCTGAGTCAACAGTGTGACACTGTTGCAAAAAAGGAAACATGATTCTGAGATGCATGAACAAGAGTGCTGTGAGCAAGACACAAGAAGTCATTCTTCTGCTCTACTCCGTGCTGATTAGGCCTCAACTAGAGTATTGTATCCAGTTCTGGGCTCCACATTTTAAGAAAGATGTGGAGAAATTAGAGAATGTCAAAACAAAAATGATTAAAGATCTAGAAAATATGACCTGTGAGGGAAGACTGAAGGAATTGGGTTTGTTTAGTTTGGAAAAGAGAAGACTGAGAGAGGACATGATAGCAGTTTTCATGTACCTAAAAGGGTGTCACAAGGAGGAAGCAGAGCCGGATTAAGGCATAGGCTAGCTGGGCAGCTGCCCGGGGCACCAACCTATGGGGGGCGCCTGATGGCAGCTGTAAGGGGCGCACAGCATCCCTTATGGCTGCCATCAGGTGCCACGCGCCCGGCTCCCAGATCACAGGCTGCAGCAGCTCTCATTGGCCACCCTGCAAAGCCAGCAGCGCCCTTCCCCCACAGCCGCGGGACCCTGCACAACCAGACTCGGCCCGCCCCAGGCTGTGCACCAGCGGCGGTAGCCGGGCTGGGCCAAGCCGGGCAAGTGCGTCCTGCCGCCGCCAGCTCCACGCGCCCTCTCCCACATGCCGGGCGGGGGCGGGGCTGCACATGCGCCCTCCCCCAACCCGGGGCACAATTAACCTGTCTGCCAGGGATGCCAGAATGGCTCGGTCCAGCCCTGGGAGGAAGGGGGTAAATTGTTCTTCTTAACCTCTGAGGATAGGACAAGAAGCAATGGGCTTAAATTGCAGCAAGGGAGGCTTATGTTGGAAAAAATTAGGAAAAACTTCAACCTCCCATCCCGCTCTATGATCCATCCCACATTGCTTACATGAAGAGTTATGCTTCTCTGATTCATGCACAAAGAGTATCAAACTTACATGTACACATTGGAAGTGGTATATTTTACAGGGGATGGGACCCTGACAGCAGTTCCTCAAACTCCTCAGTAGGAGTACTGGCTCAGAGGAACTTAAAGGATCTGACTACCCCATTTGCAAGGAGGACTGTGACCCACCAACTATACACAATTACTTTGTGGGAATGAGGTGATGGAAAAATAAATGTAAACTCCGCAGTCCAGCCAATAAGTATCCTAAAGAACTTTTTTTAGGAATGACACCTTGTATCAGGTCTGCGTGGCCCAGACAGGGAAGTTTTCTAAAATTCCTTAATGTGTTTGCCCACAACTGCTCTCTTAATTGCTAGAGAACTGTTTGTGACCAAGTCATAGAGTTAAAAAAATTATTATAACATTAATGTAATAAAGGCAAGGAAACCTTGATCCACTAGCAGACATTCCTCAAGGAGAAAGAGACAAATTTCGTTGAGCAAATTATTCACTTAATTCTACTTAAAACTTGTCTTACTGTAGGCAACTAGATATAAAGCACTCTGTCTTTGCCATTTAGTAATGTGCATTGCCTATACATATCAATGGGTGAACTGACATACCCCTAAGCGTATTCTGGAGTAATTCTTCTCATCTCTGGTCTTTCCTACATCCACAATGCCTCCCTTTATAAGGCATATTAACCATAGTTGCTAAAATGATATTCCTGGCCTGTTGATCTGCCCAGTTCACTCCTATTTCCTTCAAATGACTCACCTGACTCCCCTTCTTCACTGCAAGATTAAATTTAACCTTCAGCTACCTGAAGGGAGGTTCCAAAGAGGATGGAGAGAGGCTGTTCTCAGCGGTGACCGATGACAGAATGAGGAGTAATGGTCTCAGATTGCAGTGATATTCTTTGGTGATATGCAGTGAGGTCTAGATTGGATATTAGGAAAAACTATTTCACTAGGAGGGTGGTGAAGCACCGGAATGGGTTACCTAGGAAGGTGGTGGAATCTCCTTTTCTAGGTTTTTAAGTCCTGGCTTGACAAGGCCCTGGCTGGGATGACTAACTTGGGATTGGACTTGATGACCTCCTAAGGTCTCTTCCAACTCTATGACTCTGTGACTCAAGGCCCTGCACGACTCTGCCCCAGCCTGCTTATTCATCCTAGCCACTCCCCATATCTCTCTTCTGATCCAGTGGTGACAGCTTCAATGCTCTTTGTATCTGCTTCAGCTCTCCTCCCTTCATACAGAAAGCCCTTCCTGAACTAGTCTGAAAAGCCATTCTCCACTTCTGAAGAGCTTAATTTTCCATTACTCATACAGGAAAGGAGTTGACATGTATTTATTTTTGGACTGACTCGCTCACTTTTTATTAAAGGTCTGTTCCACATTACTGAGTATTTTCTGCATCTTCACTAAGTATCCACACCATCTCAGTGATGCAGTTCACAGCTTTCTCCTCTGCTCTCACTCACCCTACTGTTTTGTTGCACCTTCCAATCCCTCTTATTGACATTATTTGCAATACGATCATATGTTCTTTGGGACAGGAAGCATCTTGTCTTATATGTACCTTGAGGCAACCTATACAGTCTTATAAATAATATCGCATGAAATATTTAGATGTTGTGCTCATATCCCTTTAAGTTCATGGTATCATGCCTGTGCTTCAAGTTCAGCACAAATATGTTTGCAGGATGTGGGTCCGCTGTTCCAAACATTTTGACACTGCCAGTAGCATCATCCTGCAGTTACTGTCACAAACTCCCATTTCAGCAAAGTCTCAAGGTGATCGTAACCTTCTGCCTACCCCAGATGAGACACAGAACCCCCTTTGTGTTTATTTACTAGGGTTTCACACTTATTACTTTGCTTATTTTCCACATGGCCGTCTCTAACATTGTAAGTGTGTTTTTCTTTTCTGATGGGGTGATGCTCTTCTCTGCTCCATTGAAGCCACTTCATTGTTTATCTATAGTAGAGGTTACTGTTTTGAGCTGATTTTTTTGGACTCGTTTGTGCTCCATTTTTCTGTGCTTTGCTCTTCATTTCAATTGACAGATCATGCCAGAGAAAGGACAATCTAGGTAAGTTCCAGGCCTGGGAGTCAGGGGATGTGAAATCTGTTCCAATCTGTGCCACAGATTTCCTGTGGGAGTTCGGTAAGTCAGCTAACTTCTCTGTAGCTCAAATTTACCATCAATAACATAAGGATAATATTATGTTCCTACTTCAGAGGGCTGCTGTGAGGATAAACCCATTAATGTTGGCCAGGTGTTTAGAAATGCCTCTAAATAAGTTAACTGCTTCTCGATTCAGATGGACAACTGTATGTGTCTAAGGTAGCTCATCTGAAATGCCAAGATATCCCCTCCTCCCCCATTTTAAAATAGAACCCTTGGGGAGAACATATTTCATGCAAAAAAGCAGAAATCTTGGTTGTGGTTATTAACCGGGCAGCTCACACTGCAGTTGCTAGAAAACCTCCCAGCCCCACTAATATTTTACACTTAGTGCCACTATCCCCAGAGTTATTGACAAACACCTATAGGTACATGATGCGTTGAGATTTAGCCACGTGATTCCATTCACGTCAATGGGGGGAGAGGACAGGTGACAGCTAAATCTCTCTACTTTTACAGTTCCCAAATATGTTCTGACTTGGGATTGTTTTCCTGGTGTAGTCTATCAGAAGCTGAATAGATTGCACAGAACAATTGGTTGGTTGAACAATTGTAATTTTGCTTCAATTAGTTGAATTGCAAATAAGGAACTCAAATCTGCACTTCAGTGGGAACAGGAGCAGGCCAAAATCAAATGGCTTAAAAGCAGAAAGGAAAAAATTTTGCTTCAGGTTTTCTAACAGCAGGCAACTGGCAGCATGAGGAACGACAGAAAGGAAGGGAAGGTACTTAACAGAAAGAGACAGGCCATGAAAAGAAATAAAAATGAAGCAATCCGATAAGGTGTTTAATGTCTTGACAGTCGGGCTTTCAGTTTCCAAATAAAACACCTATCAGGGGAAAAAAAGGCATGCTAGGAAATTGCTCACATTTACAGCTGTGTCCAGACAAAAACCTCAGCCCTGAAGAGACTCAAACTGGAAAATTTTGGATCTGGATCCTGATCAACTGAATTTGGCAGCTCAGCTCTACTCACATCCCAGCATCTCTTCTAAAAATTGAGCATAAAGGGAACAAAATAGTATTTTGATTTTCTAAGGCGTGTTTCACACGATCCAACTGAAACTGCATTTCTTCCCTTCCCATCTTGCAGGGGCAGGCCTGGGGGCAACATCTCTGAAGGCAAATGAAGGGGCCTTTTATTTTCTTGTGTGTGTGTGTGTGCTTGTAGAGCACAGGCGAGGTGCCAGATTGACAGCTCTGGAATCCTCTGTGTAAACTGACTCCCATGGTTATTGATCCCTGTCATATGGCAGGAGTATTAACCTTTGTCACCCTGACCCAGGTCAGATGAGATGGACCAGGAAATAAAGTCCAGTCTCTTATCAGTATGCCCATGTCTCCTACATTTATTACAGCTTCTGTTTATTCCCAGACTGGTTCCAAATAGGCAGTGTCCGTGTACAGCTTCCTCACCCTGTACTGGGAACATGTCTTAAACCTGACTTGTAAGGAGGGCAAGAAGGCAATTCAGTCTCCATAAACATCAGTGTTGCCAACTTGGAAAATGTCATTGTGTGTCTAGCAATTTTAAAAGTTTTGTATAGGTCCCCACGTGCTGGAACCTGAGCATCTCAGTTTTCATTCAAGGAAGAAAAGTATGTTTTTAGACCTCATGAGCGCAGAGAAAAGCTTGAAAACACAGACTGAAAAGTCTCTAGCACCAAAAGACAAAAAATGCCCAACACCGATTCTTATTTAAATCTCATGATTTTTGAGCCAAACTCATGATTGGGAAGCGGGGGGGAGGGGGAGCTATATTCATTATTTTAAAATGTTTCGGGTTAGCAATACTGTGTTCAGTCGGTAGCTTCTCTGCTGAGTACCAATACATAGTGCCACTTGGGATTATTTTTTGTGACACGTGTCCACCAGGCACTGATCCAAGACCTCTCAACTCATTTCACGTTGTCAGGATGTTCATTCACACATCTCTTTCCTTTGCATCCACTGGGTTAGCAATTAGTCACCATATGGAACTATATTTTTGGGGAAATTTCTTTGGCCCATTTTATGCAATAGAATGTAAGGACCACCTTGTGAGATGATGGGTATAGTGTATTGTGGGTAGGCTGATGGATCAGACAATATGTAGGACCCTATTCGATAGCCAATGGTAAACTCCTATTATCAAATCCCCAGCTGAGAAGACAGTTATTTGGCTAATATTATAATAATTGCACCATCTTTGGTTGAAAATGCTTGACTAAAACTACTTGTTAAAACAAAAGGAAAAACTATATAGCACTTTAAAAACTAACAAGATGGTTTAATAGGTGATGAGCTTTTGTGGGCCAGACCTACTTCCTCAGTAACACAACTACCTCTCTACTACTAAAACTTCTTGTGAGGAACTTTTTCTTTTCAATAAAACTTTTTTAAAATCACGTTCCTCACAATAGCAGATATAATATATACCTGCCCTGCCCCTGCTGCCAGTGCTGTATCATGATGGACAACAGCAATAGTTAATCTCCCACAAGGGGCAGGAAGTTTAAGAAGATTAAATCAGAAACTAGCTTTCCCTCCATTTCTTTCGCTACATTTTCTCTAAGGAGAGATCACAAACGTTCTATGTGATTACATTTAAACTCTGAGCTGTCCTAATTTTAAACTGTAATGACTGTGTTAGACATTTAAAATGAAATCCTTGTTGCCCTGTGCTAAGCCTCTCTGGGGTGTGTATGTGAGCGTGTGCATGTGTGTCTATAAACTCAAGGTTAATGGATTACAATAGAGAAGAACTCCTGGGATTAGACAGATAGAGGCATTAATAGACGGTCTCTCCTAAGGGAGAGTCGATGAAGCATACTCCCACAGGCTTTTGAAGCAGGAAAAGGATTGCATGTGAATCACTATGGTTGTGTTTGCACAAAGCTGTAGCAAACTGCGGAGGTTTCTTGACTATTTGTCATTAAGCTGATTTCCCGGTTTACACTGTGAAGCTTGTTCAGTCGAGACAGTGGTTAGGGGATGCAGCAAGTCAGCTGTGGTTGGCACCTTCTCTAGGGATGCTGTGATCATACCAAAGACCTTAGCTAAAGCTTTTACCTCTTCTTCAAATTACACTGTCAAATTCTAATTGAGGAATAACCTAAGCTAATAAGGACTCATTTACACTATCAAACTAACCTTGTTTATCACGTAGTATGTGTATACACATTGTATTCTGAATGCCCTCTAGTGGTTATTATTACTATAGTACTACTTAATATGGGAAATTTCCTGATAAACTAAACTAGTCAGACTCCTGAACCAGAAATGAAGGATGTCTGGGTGGGGAGAGTTGGAAAGCATAGCACAGTGGATTGTTAGTGGCATATTTTAAGCTGTCTCTTTCCTTACCCTAAATAAATAATTAAATCTTATGTGTGTACATTACACCATGGCACTTAATCCTGGTTCAAAGTCTGTTGGGGATAAAGTGGATTACAACGCAGTCTGGCTGACCAGTGTGCATGGAGACAAAGTATTATAACAGGATTAAAAACCCTTCTCTCCTTCAGTTAAAGCAGATTTGTTTGAGGTTTTATAAAATCTGGTTATAGCAGTTTGGCCCTGTGAGCCATGCTATACATTGTTTGGCTACAAGATGAAATTCTGTTTAGGCACCTCTTTAAATACATTCCTTATGATCATGTCATGAGAGCCTAAAGATCCTAGAGAAAGGAGGAAAGCTGGTCTTATAAGAACAACACATATCTTCACACTGAGAAAAGAATGAATATATGAGATAAACAAGGGAAGATGGGGTTAGTCACAAGTTAGTTACATAAAGTCACCAGGACATAGATTGTAAGCTTTTGGGGACTATCTTTTTATTATGTGTGTGTAAAGCACTTAGCACAATACAGCCCCAATTCTTGATTAGGGTCTGTAGGCACAACGGTAAATAAAACATTATTATTATTATTATTATTTTATTATTATTATGTATTATAATAATAATAATAATAAAGGAGGAAGGCTGAAAGGCTGAACTGCTGCAGCAAAAGGTAAGAAGCAGACACTTTTGAGTTCACTGATCTTCTGGCATCCCTATAATTTCCTGCCTTCCTATGTTCTGTTTGGGAACTGAAATATAAAACATGAAAGAGCTGATAGTTTCACTACCTCTCTTGTGGTCTGATTAGCAGGATTTGGAAGGAAAGTGTAAGAGGGGCTGATGAACCTGTACATGTGGAGTTATCATTAATACAAAAAAAATTCACTGAACCTTCTTTACACATGAACCAGCATACATTCGTCTTTTTTCATGCAGAGAGAGAGAGTACTTAAAACTTTCACAGTAAGCTAAACGGCCTTTATCCAGGCCACTCTGAGCATTGCTTCTCTAAGCAGCCCCCTTTAATTATCATGGTCTTAAAGAGAGTAATCATTTAGCTAGAGTGTCTAGCCACATAATAATGCTTTGGCCTTTTATTTCAAAGGGGAGGCATCACATTGTCTGTATGCTTGAAGGAATCCCAGGTTGCTAAGTAATGGATATAATATGATTGAGAATGAAGGTGACCTATAGAAGCATTGTAAATACATGATTTTCTCTGCTCAGCAAGTGAATTTTGATTACAGCTCAGCACATGCCTCTGGTTTTAAGATGCTTGTGGCATTCTTGTGAGACCTCATGAAAGGAGAAAGTACAAAAAACTGCAAGAAAGAAAAATAGGCTTCAAAAAACCTATTTATACCCACATCAAATAACGAAAATTGAGGGTGATGGTTGTAATCTTGGCTGTCCTTGTTTACAGCTGCCTGTATTAGTCTGTCATACAAAAAGAAAATAACAACGGATCAATACAGCTATCTGCACTTATATATTTTTTTAAAAATACACTAAGTGGAGCATAAGCCTACCTAGTTAAGTCTTTTCTGCCTGAGGAAGAATATATACAAGTGTGTATTTTACTGCCAACATAGAGACCAGCAATAAAGAAATTGGTAAGTAGCATTCACTTTAGAGTTATAGGCCCAAATATTGATTTCAGTTATAGTACATTGGCATAAATCTGCAGTAATTCCATCGACTTCATGGGAATTCCTCTGGATTTACCAGCGTGTTAGATTGGAACTTAGCACAATCTCTCTCTAAAATATTCACATTTCCCTACATGGCATTGGTCAGTAAGTATCATGGGTGAATACAGGATCACTGCATCGTGTAAAATGTACATGATGTGTATCTGCGGAGCCTCAGATTGACTTGATCCTCCATGCATTGAAAGTTCCCATGGACCTAATGGTGCAGGACAAGGGTCCTGGTGCAAACTGACCTTAGTGGAGCTATGCCAATGTACCCCAACTGAAGATCTGGCCATATGGGATGCACCAAGATAATTGATCATATACAGAAATGCAATAAGCCTTCCATTTATTATGCATATTACAACAGCAATCAGATCAGTGCTCCATTGTGCTAGGTGCTGCACAGATCTGGTTGCTATTGTAATAGCAACCTCTGCCCAAAAAGATTACAATTTGGCTCATGGCCCTTGTTCTCTTTCAGATTTGTACGGTCATTGTTACATCTTGCAGAGTTAATTGCTATTTTCACTTGTTTAATATTTTAGGATTGTCCAAAAATATGATTGAAATGACCAAATCCTGGATAGTAAAATATGGGACGTTAAAGTTTGTCATAATACTGCAAGTCACCTAAGGAATATATTTGGCTTTTTATTTTAAAGTATTATTTCACTTGTGTTTTAATCCCTGGGGACAAGTTATTTCTAAAGTTAATAATTTATGTAATGTGTTACATATTTGTATAGTTCCTAGCACTGCGAGTCCCACTTTGCTTGTAGTGTATAGATGCTAGCCCTATAAGAGTTGTTGTTGTTATTATTACCACTAAATATGGAAATCTTTGAAAATAGTTCACCATTATAGTGCTCTGTGTCAAGTTTCAAGTAATAGTTACCTCATTTGTACTTTAATAACTTTGTAGCATACTTCATGTATAAGTCACTGGGTTTTTTCCTTGACCACTCTCAGATCGTTCTAGTGTTATAACTCATGCAGGGAAACATGTTCAGTGGGCCTGATCCTGCCAACCTGCCATAGGAGCTGCTCCCATTGAAGGAATCTTTATGGGTTCAAGCCTGCTGTTCCATCACATCTGAAACCCCCATTTGCTTCAATGGGACTTCTGTATGTATTGCCCAATCCAAAGCCCAGAGAAATCAACAGAAAGAATCCTGATGGCAATGGGCTTTGGATCAAGCCCCTGAAGGCCTCAGCAATTATTAACTCAAATAGTGAGACAATATTTATTTCTGGGGATAAAGAAGAGAAAAAGCCCCAGATTGTCTCAAAGCATTGGAATGTACAGACTGCAGCTCCAAACGGAGAGAAATTGCTCTGATTAACTGCAAGCCCAATCTGCCACAGTGCTGAACACTCTGAACTTCCACTGCCTTCAGTGGGCACTTCCACATCCTGCTGGAGTGGCACCTATCTAGGCACCACCATTCTTGAACTGGCAATAACCTAGGGCACCCATTTTGTGCTTCTTGTTATAAGCAGAAGGATTTGATGGTCTCCTGCTACTGAGAAACATCAAAGGAGCTAGGATAGAATTATCCCTTTGGTTAAAATATCTTCCATCAACTTACAGAGTCTGCATATTTCTTTCTACATAGTTCCTACCTATTCTGACCAGTCACATCATACCTTAAGATAACGGTTTGTGGTTTTTTAAAATAGGTTGTATTGGTGTGTTGGGGTAGGGAGATCACTTTGTGAGTGATGAGACTAGACGTGGAATAGTCTCTAAGCATTCCCTTTGCTGCCCCTGAAATGCCTGCTCTACTTCATCCACACTGCTGAGAGCGCCCAACATGCTCTCAGCATGCTTAGAAACATACCCTCTAGGAATATGACATCCTCCGTTAGTGTTGTCCAACACCGTAAATAGCATCCCTAGCAGACTGTACTTTGTGAGTGTTACTTCCTGGAATAATGAAAAACAAGATCATTGCGGCACTAACCAGTGGTGTTTTAAAGACATTTAGGTGTGTTACTCCTGTTGGCCCTGAGTTCTGAGGAAAGATCTGTTCTCTCAAAGGATCCCCTAAAGCTTCATGCTAGGAAGAGGTTCCTTTGGAGTTCCTGACACAGACTTTGGGAAAGCCAAAGAGTCGTCCACTTAAAGAATCCATCTGTGGTTTTAGATGAGGTGAGTGCGTGGCTGGAATAGGACATTCTATTCAAGTGAGGTTGATGGACCTTCAGCAAACCAAGAAGGGCATTGATAAAATTGCTAATTTGTTACCATAATAAACCATTTAAAGACTCCCAAAAGTCTGTTTGCCTAACTAGGTACTTGGGTCTTCTCTAGATGAGATCAAAACCACTGAGTTTTGGCATAGACTCAGCTATTGCCACATTGTTAGTGGAAATCTAGAAACTTATTCAGGGGATATAGGGTTATTTTTATGGTGACTATAAATGGTTTTGCATTATTAAGGCAAATATAAACTCATGACTAAAATATGGTCACCTTGCAAATAACTAGCGGGACTTTATATACATGATGAAATTGTTCAAATTCCCTTAGAATAAATAGACAAAATACTCAAAGAACACCCTCCCCCACCCACCCCACACGCACGCACGCTCGCTCGCTCTCTCTCTAGCTAGGTAATCAGCAGCATGTAACCCTTAGGTATTAAACAGTATGGAAGGATTTCCAGGATTTGTGTTAAAAATGTTCCAAAAAAGAAAACAGATGTTCATTAACTTTTTCAATAATTTTGCCAAACATTTGCCTTTCAGACACTTGATACACAAAAGAAGGGGAGGGAGGGTAGATTCAAGAGGGGGAAGCAACAACTTCACAGTATTTCCTGTAACCACTGATTGCTTGCTTTTAGCTTTAAAGTAAACCAAACAGTAAGACCATATGAAACAGTCTCTTAGCTAGTAATGTGTTAACAACAATCTGTCCGATTGTGCCAGAATATCATTTCACAGCCTATGGAGAAACAACTGAGTAGCATAAAAGACTGGAAAAGAAACATATTTTTAACTCACCTTTAGGTTGTGTGTTGGATTTACAACACAGACAAGTTGCCCAGCAGCTGAAAAAACCCTCTTAGCCTTGTAATGTTGAAACCTAAGGTGAATAAGATCTAATACAGCCCCAAAGCACTGGGTGAAGAAAAGCATCACAACTTTTTTGTTGTTGTTTGGTGAGGAAAGCAAGGAAGGAGACTGTCAGTCCTTGAGACTGGGGAAGGAGTGCAGCCTGTGAGAACTACACTCCTGCACAGCTTAGCATGCCTTCATATTCATCATCAAAATAAGACGGTTAGAATCTTGCAGCAGTGGGTCAGCCAATCAAAAGGACTGGAATGTTATCCTTGAGGTCCAGAGACAGCCAATAACAAATGCCGCCCCCCCCCCCTCACAAAAACTCCCTGATGAATTGAGCCTGGTGGAGAATGCATTATTGAACATTACCATACATCAGCACATTGCATTTATCTTGTGATTACAGCCAGCCATACATAATGCTGTGGAGATATGCAGACAAAATTGATTGTTTAATGTCTCCATTTATTAATTGACTTAATTTAACACAAGAGCTCTCTAATACCAAGGTTAATGTAAAACATTTTTAAAAATCACCAGTAAAACTGCAAGAAAGTAGCCAAATGGGTGAAGTATACTCTGTGTTTTACCTACAAAAGCAGCTTGGAAGAAAAAAAATCAAATATTAGGAGAGTATTACAGTTTCTTCTAGGGATTAAGCAGAAGCAGATCTGTGAATATAAATAAGCGTGTGTGTGTGTGTGTGTGTGCAAACTGCAATTAGGATTTATACCTCTCTGACATTTTCTGAATCTTATTGTCAACTACTTTTCAGCAAAGAAATTCCAAGTACCCTAACGTATCTTAAGACCAGCTCTTCAGCGAGCGTAAATTGGCACAGTTCCATTAAAGTCAATGGAGCTGTTCTGATTTACATTAGCTGAGTGTCAAGCCCATGGTATCCAAAACGTAATAATTCCTGGATGCTGGATCTAGGCGAGCACAAAAAGGCACAGAGCATGCTTCTAAAAATAATGAAATACATGATGCATGAATGCACCCACACAGAGAAACCAACACTAAAGGAAAAGTGGCTTGTAAATCAACGGAATAATCACAGATGCAAAAGGCTTTTACTTGTTATTCATTTGCATATTGGTGGGCAGCAAATTGCTAATTAACCACTATATTGTCCTACACATTAAAATGGGATTAAGATCATGGAAGCAAATTGATGCTTTCCTATATTATTGCCAATATAGCTGTGCTTTGGTGAGTAAGGGACATTGCCCTAAACCATCAAGACTTGTTAAACTTGAGTCAAGTGATAGGGTTTTACTGGGGTGGAAATTCCATAGCAAATGTGTGGTTCAGAATGCTCATTCATTTTGTGGGACAATCCTGAGTGCTATATTGCTCTGCTTGTTAATAAATCAAAGAGGGCTAATTTAATTAGCTCGCTGCCAGTACTTCCTATCAGGGTGCTATTTAGGATTGCTGGTTAAGTAGTCAGATGGCTTATTTAGCCTTTGTAATCCTTTTTCCTTCGGAGCGTAACAGATAAAAGTAGCTCTCTGTTGTTGTTAGTTTTTTTTTTAAATGTGAGACCAGCTTGGATCAGAATTCTGCTCAGGACAGACAAGCCCACATACCGAGCCAGCTCCAATCTGTGACTGAATTGTCACAACCACTAGTTCCTAAATCAATACTCTCTCTGCCAGACTGCAGAGAATCTTTGCAAAAAACCTTGAATAGATAAATGTGTGGGTTATTGTGAAATTCTGGTACAGTAGGTGATATCAAGAGAAAAATGGGAACAAAAAGTTTGCTTTAAAATTAAAAGAAAAGATATTCCTTGCAGTCTATTGAGAATATTTTTCAAGTAAGCTTGTAGAACTAAGCAAATATTATAATGAATTTATTTGAGGAAATTCTCTTCGTGAATTATCTACAGACCATCATGGTTTTTTTAAATTTATTTGCTATTTGAAATTGTTCACACACTTTATGTGAACATATTTCAACCTTGGAGTTGTTGAAGCACATATTTTACAAATAATGTCTTGTATTAATGAATGTTGTTCATCACTTGTGAAGTGTGATTTATCACTTAAGTCACTTGGAATTATTTCTGTTTCCATATTGTATGGCTGAAATTTTTATAAACTGTAAAGACCAGATTTTAAAATGTGTTTAGGTGCCTAAAGTTGTAAAGAGAGGCATTGTGGGATTTTCCAAAATGCCTTGATGACTAACTCTGGCTCTGAGTGGACAATCAAAAGATATTTCAAGAGGACAATATACTGACATTTTCATGAGTTTTTCATGTTCCACAAGTAATTTTCCAGATAACTATTCACTGGTGTGGTATGTTTGCAGAAAATGACTTGCAAGAGTGTGAATACAACTGAAGGTATCTTGTGATCATTCTTTGTTGTCATGTTTATCAGTAGCCTTTTTCAGAATTGGACCAACTATAAATTATAAAGCATAAATACTTTATAATTTCCATACCTTTTATTTCTATTGTGTATATATATGGCCTAATTCTCCTCTGACTCGCATAGGTTTTACAGTGGTGTAACTTCATAACACTCTATTCATACCAGTGTGAGTGAGAGAAGACGCTAGCCCAGACACTAGGGCTATGTCTACACTACAAGTTTTTGCCAGAAGAGGCAATGCAAATGAAGCGCTGATTAGTGTTTTGCGCAAAAAGGGTTTTTTGCGCAAAACGGACATGGCCCCACTGCTTCTTTTTGCGCAAAAACCTCTTGCACAAAACCGCTTCGGAATAGATTATGCAAATGAAGCGCAACAAAATGCTAATCAGCGCTTCATTTGCGTTGCCTCTTCCGGCAAAAACTCAAAGTGTGGACAAAGACTAGGTGTTCTTGATCAATCCAATTAATCCTATGTTTTTATAACTCACTAGTACTAAATCCAAAAATAATTTAATTCCACATAATCTGACCTTAGGCTAGATCCTCAGTGCAGTCTGAATCTGGTAAATGACTTCAGCCCCAGTGACATCAGGGCAGAATGTTTGTGTTTATAATTGCATAATACTTTGCATGATGATGTTACTGAATGGTCCTAATGTGAGTACAGGGTTAACCATACAAAAAGAGCACAGCAGGTCTGTATAGGAAGGGTTGACATTTTTCTGGTGTCTTCACTGGACCTTTATTTCCTCTCCCCTCATGATTTGCTCCTGAAATTAACATGCAAGCTGCAAACACTTGTTAATTTGTCAACAACCCTATCCATTGTCTGAAGGAGAAAACAAGTGGTGACATCGTAGGAAAGAACGGCCATACTGGGTCAGACCAAAGGTCCATCTAGCCCAGTAGCCTGTCTGCCGATGGTGGCTAATGTCAGATGCCCCAGAGAGAGGGAACACAACAGGTGATGCTCACGTGAATCCTCTCCTGCCATCCAACTTGACAGGGATGGCTCAGGCACTGCAACTGTAGGAGTCCCGCAGGTCACAGAGTCTGATGCCATCAGAGGCAGATGGAAACACTAATGTGAGGTACTGTGTCTGGCGTTTCCATGCTGAGTAGAGTGGAGTACATGCTGACCAAGAGCTCTGTGGAGAGATGGAGCCCCCTGGGGAGTCAGAAGACCTGTTTCTCCACTACTGTGGTCCACCGTGTAGTCACTTATACCTGTGCACAATGAATGCTGGTAGTACTATCAAGTACTATCACTGCACACATGTGACTGCCAAGATGCCAGGCAGAGGTGAATCAGGCCCAAGACTTGTTTCTGCAGAGGATCCCACACTACTCCCAATTTGTATGGCATAGAAGTGTCAGGATATTTGAGAGGAACTCAAGCTCAGAACATTGGACCTTCCAGACAGGCAGTTCAGTCATATCTTCCTGCACTTGCTTGTACCACATGGGACCCTAAGTTCCTAGAGCTCTTGCTGCATTGATATTTTTAAACTGTCTCACAAGTACCACATTTTTATGGAGGCAAAGTGTTCATATAAATTACGCAAAAAAAGGGCAGAGAACAAAGTGGATGAGAAGTCAGGGTTTTAGCAGCCATGAGGTGAGGCTGCAAGGAGGCCAGGACCCTGGAGCTATCTAGTTACTGCTAACACACTCATCACTTTGGTGGCTAAGCTCCTGAGGCTAGATATCCATTTTGCCTGCTTTGTTTTTAGCTAGAGTTGCTGAGGTGAAATTGAGACTCTATTTGGGAACTGCAGGTGTCCAGGCATGAGGAAAAAAGATTGCAAAATGTTAAATTGAAAGGTTTCACTTTGATTTTTTTTTTAACTAGACTCCTGTGGGATGGCCTTTTAAATTCTGCCTTCTCTTCCTCCTTTCCCTTTCTGGGTCACTTCTGAAAGGTGACAAGCTGTCAGTAAATTGGTCCAAATTCTGTTCTCACTGACTCTTATGCAAATCTGCATTAACTCCGTTGAACTCACATCAGCTAATCTAGATTTACTCCCATGTAAATGAGATTGGATTCTGTTTGGTGGAAGGGAATGTAATGTTTTTTAGACAATATTTGCGAGAACCTGGATCCTGAGGAAGGATGAGGCAGGTACTGCCTGAAGGATGCAGTGCTGTATTAGTATCTACTCAGGCAGCTTATTAGCCTATTTGCATGACCCTCTTACTGACTCCCTGTAAGACCTCATGCAAAGCTGCTTGATATAGGACATCCCCATATGACCCGTGGCCCAAGTGTTGTACATTCATAGTATTTTGAAATACACAGGTCAAGCAGCTATGCTGCCGCTCTCATGCGGGTACAGCCTGGATTAGAGTATTCTACATTCTGCTCGAGGGAATGATCCCTTGTGCTGATCTTTATAGCTACTAATTTGTTCTTTCACCTGACACTAGTTCTAATGCATTGCAACATCACTGCCTGAGCCAAGCCGCTCATCCATTTTCTGCCTGGCAAGAGACTTCATGTGTCCATTCACCAGGTAATTTGGAAGACACCACCTACAGAAATGGTCACTTTTCAAGCAGTGCAAACTTCAAAAAGTAGCAATAAACTAATAAGGGAGGAGATGGCTTAATCAGTGGACTAGTCTGCAGGCTTCAAATGCCTAAACTTGGCAGGTTTTACTCAGCTTTTTGCAAGGATGGATTCATGCCCATGTCTTTGGAATGCAATCTTTGGTCCTGTATCTGGAGTTTGAAGAGTTTGTGGCAGATTTTATGAGTATGAGGATTTGTACCCATGTCCTTAGTCAGAAATGTCACTCTCCCCATTTATGGTGCACCAATCTGTACATGCACAATCTGTTCACATTCTTGTCAGGGGTAAAGCCTGATTTTTCCGCTCACTCTCAGCAGTAAATCAGAAGTAATGCCACTGAAGTCAATGAAGTGTAAAAGCAGCGTAAGGGAGAGGAGAATCAGGTCCACAGATATTAAATCCAGATGGACCATTATGGCCATATATTGTGATCTCCTGCATGCCATAGAAATTTATTAGCACTCGGTAATTACTGCATCAATCCAAATAATTTATTGCTGAATTTGAGCAGTGGTGCTCAACCCTTCCAGACTACTGTACCCCTTTCAGGAGTCTGATTTGTCTTGTGTACCCCCAAGTTTCACAGCAATTAAAACTACTTGCATATAAAATCAGACATAAAAATACAAAAGTTTTGCAGCACACTGTTAGTAAAGAAAAATGCAGACTTTCTAATTTTTACCATTGAATTATAAAATAAATCAATTGGAATGTGTACTTAGATTCCAGTGTAGAGTGTAGATCAGTGGTTCTCAAAGGATGGTCCACAGATGATTACTGGTTCCTGGCCACCTTACAGGTGGTCTGCAGCTTGAGCTCAGCCAGTCCCCTTTTTCCCCCATGCAGCGGGAGACCTTCCCCCTTGCAGGGGTGGAGGTGAAGAAAGCCCCAACCTTCCCTGCCAAACCTGGCTTACGCAGAAAGACAGAGCAAGTGGTTTCAGCAGGGGGAGGGAGCGGAGAGAGAGCAGAGGCATGTGGGGCCACTTGCTCTGTCTCTCTCTGCGAGCTGGGTCTGATGGGGAAAGTCGGGGCTTTCTTCACCTCCCCTGCCTCCCGCGCCCTCTGAGTACTGTATGGCGACTGTGAACCTGGAGCGGCAGTGCAGGCTCCCCACTGCGTGGGGAAGGAGGAGGAGGCTGAACTCCCCCCTTCTGGAGTGATGTGCTGCCTGGAGGCTTTCCCTGCCGCTCGCATTGGCCGGCCAAAGGGAACTACGGGATGTGATGCTTGGGAGCAAGGGGGGCTTGAAGCCAGGTAAGCACCCCCCCTCGTGCCCAGACCCCTGCACGCCAATCCCTCTAACTCACCCCCTCCTCCTGCCAGCACCCCACATCCCCAGCTTGTTCCTACACGCTTCCCTTGCTCCTGCATTCTTCCTCTAGACCTGACACCCTACCTCTAGCCCACTCCTGCACACTCCTTCCCCCCCGGACAGACACCCTGCCCCAAACCCCCTCCTGCAACCTCCATTGCTCCTACACCTTCCCCCTGGCCAGACGCCTACTCCCAGCCTGCTCCTGTATTCTCCCTTGCTCCTGCTCCCTCCTCCCTGGCCACACACTGCACTCTCCCTTGCTCTTGTTCCCTCCCTACTGTCCAGACACCTTACTCCCAGCCTGCTTCTGCACTCTGCCTCCCACCCAGGCCTCGCACCCTCCCCCCCTTCTTACCCCATCTCCCACCCAGATACTGCATCCCCATTCCTATCCCACTCACTGGCAGCCCTGTCCCACACACTGAACCCCTCATTTTTGCCCCAACCCCAGAGCCTAAGGGGGGGGTCCACAAAATCCACTAACTCCAGAACCCCAGAAAAGTAAATCTGGCCAATGGGAAGCCCTGAACCTCAGCCCTCCCTGTCCCTTCCCCTCAACCTGTAGGGCTGGAGCACCAGAGGAGTGAGGTGTCTTAGTTGGGGACCACAACAGCGAGGGTTGGGGGTTTTCGGAGGAGTTTTTTTGCTTTTCACTTGCATGGTCCCAAACTGATTTTTCTGTGAGTCATTGGCCCTCAACCCAAAAAAGATTCCCCACCCCTGCCATAAATAAAGAAAAGATTGAAACCTTTTGTGTTAGATGTAAATTAATATTTAACCTTATTTAAAATGAAGTTTGATAAACTAACATGAGAAAGTTAAAATGCTTAATCTGTTTAATAATTTAAATTAAATCATATTCCCTGGCTGCAGCACTAGCAAAATGGGTTGAGCATAATTATATAATTAACAGTGAGTTTCAATTACAACTGGTGGTCCAGGGAAAGGTTTTCATTGAACCAGGTTGGTCACGGGTCAAAAAGTTTGACACACACTGGTATAGAGAGCTGTCTGTATAAACATGTTATTAAGTCATAAAATTTTGGTTTGTACTGACTTTTCTGTCTTTTTTTTTATGTAGCCTGTTGTAAAACTAGGTAAATACCTTAATAAGTTGATGCACCCTCTGGAAGACCTCTCTGAACCTTCAAGGGTGCACATACCTCTGGTTGAAAAGCACTGAATTAGAGCATTTATTTTAAAAAAATCTTGGTTTAAATACTTTAAATGATAGGTCATCTACCACAATTCTTGGTTAATTGTCCCAGCGATTATTTCCCCTCACCATTAAAAATTATTTCTAGTTTCCAGCTACTTGCCTGCCTTCAGCTTCCAGCCTGTGGATCTCATTATGCCAGCTAGTTTAAAGAACCCTGTCATGTCAGATATTTTCTCCCCATGTAGGTAGTTATAGACCATGATTGAGTCGTAGTCTGACATTCTCTTTAATCAATTAAATACACCAATCTCCTTTAGAAACTCATTGGGAAGCATTGTTTCAGACCTTTCCTTTTACCAGTAGCTCCTCTGTGCATCCTCTTCAATTCTCCAACTTTTTTTTTAAAACATGGATATGAGAAATATAGCATCACCTATGCTGCACGCAGAAATTCAACTTCCTGAAGGGGGGTTCGAAAGAGGATGGAGAGAGGCTGTTCTCAGTAGTGACAGATGGCAGAACAAGGAGCAGTGGTCTAAAGTTACAGTGGGGATGGTCTAGGTTGGATATTAGGAAAAATTATTTCACTGGGAGGTTGGTGAAACACTGGAATGGGTTACTTAGGGAGGTGGTGGAATCTCCATCCCTAGAGGTTTTTAACGCTCAACAATGCCCTGGCTGGGTTGATTTAGTTGGGGTTGGTCCTGCTTGGGCAGGGGCCTGGACTCGATGACCTCCTAAGGTCTCCTCCAACCCTAGGATTCTATGAAATCAAATCACCTGCCTACGAGGTGTATTTCCCTGATAACGTGTGTACACATAGCATGTTGGCTGTTTTGGTCATAGCATCACAGGGAGTCATTATGGTCATTTGACTGTCTACCATGACAAAAATTAGTCAATATTTTTCCACATAGAATTTATTTTTCTAAAAAAATCTCATTTTTCTTTAACTTATTGTGAAAAATTATTAATTCTCGTAATTTTAATTAATTTATTGCAATTTTACAGAAATGTTTACTCAGGTATTTTAAGGCAGCATTTTTCATTTCTAAAAAGGCCAGTTTTCAGCAAACAAACAAAAAAAATGTGCATAACAATTTGGAAAATGATTTAGATAAAATGTTAGTAAAAATATCAAGTGAAAATGTCATGGAAAATTTTTACAGATATGAGAGAAAATGTAATGCTGTGAAATGGGGAGTTGTTTTATCCATTTTTCAGCTGGCTCCACCCTGGACCCAAGCTCTTTTCAGAGTCACTGCTTTCTTCAGTAAAGTCTCCAAGCCTTTAAATATAGTCTAAATGCTTTGTTCCCAGACATATGAATTTGTCTTTGGCTGTATTCAAATATGTGTTGTTTGTTTGCACGCAGTTTATTGAGTAATTCAGATTGCTCTGTAGCAGTGACCTGTGCCCACCATTATTTACTGCTCCAATATTTCTCTCTTCCAACTTTATTAGCAGTGGTTTTATATTTTTTTCGGACCATGGATAATGATATTGAAAAGTGTTGTGTTGAGAACCAGTTGCTCAAAGCCATCTACACTTGATGATTCCCCATTAATAATTACTTTGTGAGAGCTATCCGTTAGCCAGCTTACATCCACTGACTATGTGACCTATTCATTTTCTATCCTGCTAATGGTGTAATCACAATCTTGTGCAGTTCTAAGTCAAACACCTGACAATTTAAGTATGTACTTGTGGAAAGGAGAGTTGAATGAGTCCTACCAACGTAAGGGAAGCAGAAGTAAATCCTTGGGATCTGCCCAATTGCCAGTCTCTGTTTCAGAAGTGGCTGCATTTCAGTGATGCTGCCGTAAAGAATTTAAAGAACACTTTAAAAGGAACAACATTGTATCTGAATACATTCTGAGGATCTACTGTTAAAATAATTTTTCACTGTCAGTCTCTAAAAACATGGGGCCCAGTTCCCCACTCTCTACTCTAGTTTTATGCCAGAGTTACTCCAGTGATGACACTGTTTCTACCGTCTGAAGTGGGTTCTTAGAGAAGTGAAGTTGTGGACTGCCAATAAGAGACTGCAGTGTTGCTGAATGACAGTCTTGGAATTAGCTGTGCTTGTGTCAATGGGAATTCAAAACTGCTGTGATATTCCACAATCTTTGTTTTTCTGTGCACCTGTCTTCTTTTGTCTGGTGTGGGAACCATATAGCTGGACCTTTTCTGCTCAGATCTTACCTCTGGACAGCTCCTGGCTGCCTGTCAATGTGAAAGTGTGCCTGTAGCCATACCAAACTCAGCAAATGTTTCTCATGGATTGTGCAATCTAATTAGAATCATACCAGCCTGAGCCCTACACACAACATACATTAGTTAAGCTACCATGGCTCTGGCATCTTTATGAAATATTCCATTCTCTTCTTGGATCCTCTTGGGTCTCTTCCAACTGTGCTCTGCCTGCTCCTGTCTTGATGAAACTTTTGGTTGCAACCTAGAGCTGTCTAGTGGCCAAATCATGTAACAGCACCTTCATTGTTTCTGCATTAGTCATCTTCAACCCAGCTGTCCCTTCTCACATTGAGGCTACATCTAAATCTTGCTAATTCTTTCTACAAAACATCACTAAAATACAGCTTTTCGTATCATAAGAACTGCCATACTGGGTCAGACCAAAGTTCCATCTAACCTAGTATCCTGTCTTCCGACAGTGGCCAGTGCCAGATGCCCCAGAGGGAATGAACAGAACAAGTAACCATCTCCTGTCACCCATTTCCAGTTCAGACAAACAGAGGCTAGAGAGTCCAGCCCTACCCATCCTAGCTAATAGCCATTGATGGACCTATCTTCAGTGTCTCTGTAAGCTATACAGAGTGCCCACAGCTAGGCTTTTTTGTTTCTAGTGGTGGTGCACATTTGCACATGACTCAGGGCACATAAAAATGTATCGTGCACATGGAAGGAAAAAATCCACACAGGGAAGGAGAAAATTAGAAGGAACATTGCCTGTCATCCATGAATTTATCTAGTTCTTTTTTTGAACCTGTGATAGCCTTGGCCTTCACAACATCCTCTGGCAAAGAGTTCCACAGGGAGATTGTGTGTGAAGAAATACATCCTTTTGTTTGTTTTAAACCTACTGCATATTAAGTTTTTTGGATTATCCTTTTCTTTGGCCTTAACAAATGCAGTCTTGCCCCAGTCTCAGCCATTCAGAATGCTGCTGTTGGGATCTTTTTCCTAACCTATGACTTTGACCATGTCACTATTCTCTTTGAATCCCTCCACTCGATCCTTTTTCTCTAGCCTATCAAATGTGTGCTACTTGTCTTCCCTTCAGAACCTATCACTATCAAACCTATAATCTCTCATTCATTTTAATAAGGTTGACTTCCACCTGCAGTCGGCCCACTTGTTATATTTTCAAATAAACACCTTCATGCTTTCTCCCATGCAGCCCCTCATGCCTGAAGAAAGCTCCCTGTAGACATCTGTGTTAGAATATACAAATATCACACTGGGCAACAAGAGGTTAAGGAACTGCTCTGGGTTCAGCTACCCCTGCCTTGCCATCACTTGCAGTGAGTGCAGTAACTGGAGGAGGAGTTAAAAGGCAGAGGCATGGCTTACTGGCTGACAGACATGTCTGCTGACAGTGGGAAGGGAAGGGAGCAATTGCAGCTTTGAGGGCTAGGAGGGGCATGCTGTGGTCTGCGCAGTGCTTAAGGGCTCACTGCCCTCAGCCCTGCCCCTTCCACTTGAGACCCCACCTTGCCCTGTGGCTATCAGCCCTGCTGCTGACAGATCAGGGAGGAGAGCAAACCTGCATCCTGCTGCAGACCCAGCCAAGAAGAGCTGAAGGAAAGGCAGAATTTGTCCCTATAAACAACTTCCCGAAGGTCCCTCCCTGGGGTAACGGAGGACCTGCACAGCCAACGCCTGAGAGGGAAGCATTCCCCTCTCCCTCTCATGTGAGCTCCAGGTTTTGTTGATCCCCTTTGTTTGTTTTGCCTTCCCCAGCAGGGGAAAGCCTGAGAACTGACCTGGCCCTGGGACAGGGCTATGCCATGGCAGAGCAGGAGGCAACTGCTATCAGGCTACTCACAGCCATGAAGAGGTGCCTTGTGGTGAGTGCACTGCCTTCCCGCTGCTTTAACCTAGACGCCAACACAGGGACAACTGCAGGCAGGCGGTAGGAAGGTCGAGAGAGCACAACTTTAAGTGCTCCTGGTTGTCAGATCACTGATAGCCCTCAGCAGGCCTTGGATTGGAGCCCAGTTGAGCAGGAAGAGCCAGGTTCCCCTACCAATATCCCCCTGCCAGTCACAGGGCCACACCCCTCACCACTAGGTGATGCTTCCCTACCAACCGCCCTGGTGAGTGAGGACTGTCATGTACTGCTCCAGAACCCCCCTTACAACTTCCTTTTGTTGTGACACCTACATAAACATTGGCAAAGGCTAGCCTGCTAGTGTGCTAAGAGCACAGCCTACCATGGTGACCACATTGTTTTGCGGTTTCTTTTTACTCCCCAGTCCGTCTGTCTATATCTGTTGTATCTTGCTTAGATTACACGCTTTTTGCTGGGAGGATGGTCTTTTTGGTCTGTGTTTAGCACAGTGACGTCCTGGCTCATGCTTCCTGGTCCTATGATCATGCGAATACTAAAGAATTCCTTCTCCACTGATATGTTATGTAAGCCTGCTTAGTCACCTTCCTCGTAGGCAGTTTTTACCACGGCAGGCTTTCAACAACATCCTCTACACCATTCAGGAATACAGGCCCTCTCATCAACATGTAACTAACCCTTCCTTACATACGTCCATTAATTAGACCCACGGCTCTCCTCAGTCACATGGTTAAAGACAAAGTGGCTGCCTGCACAACTCAGCAGACCTGCTGAACAGGACTTTTCTTGTTAACCTTCATTCAGCAGAAACATACATCTCCCTCTGGCACAGAAGGACATTAATGCTATAAGGGATTAAAAAAGACACCTCTCCAATGTGATTATTATTAGTAAGGAGTATTCTAGCCACTGGGTCAAGAGGGAAATTCTGTATTTCTCCTTGAGGGATGGCTGGTGCCCAAGGAAAGAGGTTGCCTCCATCTTCTTAATTTGTTCCCATCAAACTGCTACATTCTTTATGACCCTCTGCTGGTTTATTAACAGTTCAGTTTATGGCAATAGCTCACACTACTTCTATCTGTGAATGTTACACCAGAGAGAGAGACTCCTTTAATGCAGAGGAGCAACACAATGGCTTGATAAAGACACATCACGCTTTCATGCTGTTATTAGGTAAAGTAACCGCCCTGATTTCCTCGTTGTGGTAACTGCCTGGTTAAATTGTCAATGTAATATAGGGCCCACCTGTGAGACATGCTGCATTGGGCTGCATCAGCTCAGAAAGCTAATGTAACCTAATAGCACATCTCACCTTGTGTCAGAGGAAAAAGTAAGTACCCCAGAAACAGGGTGTTTCTGCATGAGCTGCAGCGCGTGGATGAGACATCCCTCTCATTTTTAAGAGGTTTTAGGGTCCGAGTTATTTCAATTGACAGCATGCCTCATTTTGAAAGGCTGCCTCTCCTTTTGTTCACACTCTGGCACGTGGTTCTGAGTGCTATACTTAACCTCCGTAATTAGCAGCCAGCATTGCAAACTGGAGACAGGACTGTCACCATATAATTTTGGTTCAGTGCTCTTATTTCCAGTGCTGACTTGTAATCTCACTGAGCAAGCATTAAAACCACCCCATGTTGACTGTAGGCTTTTTGTCAGTATGGCAGTGGGTGGAGGAACCATTACCCCTTGAGGGTCAGTGCATGAATTAAGAGTCAAGCGAGTCCTGACAATGGCACAGCACAAGCCAATGGCACATCACATACCCAGAGCTCAATTTGTGCCAGGGCTGAGCCCCAGAACCTCAAGTCTTGTCTGTTCATAGCCCTGGTACCTCTGGGCTCGCTGCATCAGTTTATGAATGTAAAAAATTAATAGGTAGCAGGTGTAAAACAAACAAAAGGAAGTATTTCTTCACACAGTGCATAATCAACCTGTGGAACTCCTTGCCAGAGGAAGTTGTGAAGACCAGGACTTTAACAGGGTTCAAGAAAGAATTAAATAAATATATGAAAGCTAGGTCCATCAATGGCTATTAGCCAGGATGAGTAGGAATGGTGTCCCTAGCCTCTGTTTGTCAGAAGCAGGAAATGGATGCCAGGAGAGAAATTGCTTTATGATTCCCTGTTCTGTTCACTTCCTCTGGGGGGCATCTGGCATTGGCCACTGTCAGAAGACAAGATACTGGGCTAGATGGACCTTTGGTC
>CM057845.1:263552096-263586307 GCA_030068395.1 Apalone spinifera
TGCACAACCCATGGGTCATGACCCTGCTGGGGTCTGTTGTCCGGGGAGGTGGAGGTGTCACAGCACTGGGCCAACTGTCAATTTTTTCTTGGCACATTTTTTTCCCAGGGTTGGGGGAGCAGGAGGCGAGCAGAGCGGTATTTAAAGGGGCCGCTTTTTTTTTCCTCAATCAAAATTTTCCTGGGGGTCGCTCTGGGAAAAAGGTTGCACACCACTGCTATGTAGGGTGCACGCAATAACATTGCTGAGTCAAAGACAGCTCTGTTCTGAGCTGTGTTCCTCCTTGTTCTTCGCTTACTTGGGTCAAAACACCTGAGCCACCCAAAATACCAGCTTTGGTGGGTGAATCCCAATGGATGGCAGAAATTCCAGCAGGTTGGGGGATTCCAGCAGTGCAAGGTGTCTGCAACCCCTGTTCTGCCAAGTGGCCAACCCAGCCAGTGCGCACAGCTGCAGAATGGGCTGCCGTGGCCAGGGAGAGCGAGGATGGCCCTTGCACTGATACAACACAGCCCGCAGGGAAGCTCTGCCAGAAAGGCTCCTTGGCAGAAGCCTCGGAAAGGACATTGATGCAAACACCGCTTGACGTGTCTTGGTGGCAATACCACCTTGTGGCTCCAGCTGGCCCACTAGTGTTGAAGGAAGAAACGTGCCTCCCTTGGCATTTATTCTGCATAGGAAGAGCTCTCTAGATCATATTATGATCAGGACTCCTAGGTTCTAATCTCTGCCACCGAGCTTGCGTAAGTCATTTGACCTTCCTGGGTCTTCATTCACAAAATGGACCTAACGATACCTACTTCATGGGGTGCGGTCGAAGCTTAATTAATAAACATCTCTCAAGCTCTTGGATCGTTGGCATCATTGATCGAAGTGATGTGTTTATAATTACTGTGTCTGACTGTATTACCAGACACTGCCAGCCAGCCAGAGCTGTACCAGGTGACAGATTGTTCTCCTTCCCCTCCATAGGCACAGCTTGGCAACCACTGATATTTTTCAGATGATAAATCCTCCAGCAAGTTCAAGTTAATTGCAGCTACACCAGAAACAACACAAAGGTGATTCTTGTCCACAAGGAAAGACCGCTTGTAATCAAGTCACATTTTCCTGTCTAATCTCCTTCCTCCTCCAAGAAATTCATGCTCCTCTGATTCAGTTTATATTCCCTTGGCACTTCGAACACACAGAGCCTGATTTTGACCTCAGTTACACAATGTGGATCAGGACTCAGTCCACTGAAGTCAATGGAGTTGAACTGGCATAAATATGGTGTAGATTAAATCAGAATGGAGCTAATTAGGCATGAAATGATATTATTTTGACCCCAAATTCCTCAATTACTTGTTCCTCATCACTTCTGATTTGTAACTGTTAGCTGCATTTCTGCCTTACCCATGTGGCATGGCCCTTTTTTCCACCCAGAAAATGAACTACAAATCACCACTTGAAGAGCTCTCGGGTGCACCTGTGCAGCTCTCCTGTAAGTCAGTGGGGCTTGTACATAGGCTTCTGATGCCAGAGTTTGACACCAGTGCACTTATTTCACCTTATTATGGACATGAAAGGAGAAGAGACATGACTAGTACATTGTGAAATGACTTCCTAGGCTATGCTTCAGTCTACTCCACCTTTTCAATTATGTTGATGTTCATGGGGAGGAAACTGACTGATACTGCACTCTTAAGCCAGCCTATTTTAGTGAAGGATGTCTAGCTTACCCAGCCTTATGCCCTGCAGGCTACCTCTGCTTTCTTAACTGCATGTGAAAACTAGTCACTTGACAGCTAGTTTGTGTGGACAAGGAAGAGGGAGTTCTTTTGAAAGAAGAGTTCCTTTCTAGGTAGGGTGCAGGAGCAAGCTAGTGGTGGGGGATCTGCCTAGGAGAATGGATGCAGGAGCGGACTGAGGGTAGAGGGGTCTGAGAGTAAGGGAGGTTGCAGAAGCAGGGTGGTGGTGCAGGGTCTTGGCAGGAGGGGTGTGTGTGAGGGGGATGGAGGTGTCGGGTCTGGGCATGAGGAGAATGGGGGCACTTACCTAGCTCTGTGCCCCTGTCGCTCCCAGACACTGCCCCCTGCTGCTCCCATTGGCTATGATTCTGGTCAATTGGAGCAGCAGGGAAAGCCTCCAGACAAGCAGTTCCCTGCACTGCTATTTCCCCAGCTGGGGGGAGGAGGAGTGGCAGTGTGCATAGGCACTTCCTTCTCCCGCAAGGTGAATCTGGCCAGTGATGCTCCCTTCCCCTTCCCTTCCCTTCTCCCCTGCAGCGGGAAGCCAGAGCTGGTGCTCTTACTTCGCTGGGGGAGCCACAGGGCTGGAGCGCCAGCACAGTCTCCCTGCTGTAGGGGAGAGGAATGAGCTCCAAGCTCGTGGCCCACCTACAAAACAGTTGCAGACCACTAGTAGTCTGTGGACCACACTTTGAGAACTGCTGGTCTAAACAAAAAAGCCTCCTGATGTAACTGAAGGGCTATGTTACGATAGAGGTTGTAAAAACAGAAGCTGTGGAACTGGAAATTAATGATCCAAAATTGATATGCTGGATGTTTGGTCTAATCAGTGGGCAAAATAGTGAGGGGATGGGCTATTCCACCCACCAATCCCTTTGTGGGTCCTTAAAAAAAGAGATTTGTGGGGCAAATACAGAAGAACAGATGAAGGCTACTGAAGAGAGCTTCACCATCATGGCTGCCACCTCTGCCATGTCCAATAGGCCTTTATCTGAATCTGGGAAGATGTCCAGACCAGATCAAAGAGGGACCCAAATGCTGATGCCTCCTCTACCAGCTCCAGCTGAATCCCAAACATCACCTGAGATGAAATGGGATTGAACCTGTAGCAGCAGCTGCAACAATAGCTCCTCTTTATCTCAACTAACTTCTCTTTTCCCCTAAAAGTATGATTATTGCCATCTTTCACTTCATCTCAGAGACCATCAGACAACAGGGATTTCCCCTCTAGAACTTTTTCCAGCTACAGGAAAAGGGAAGAAGAGAAAGCCTTACTTAAGACTTCACATTTCAAACATGTTAGCCAGTTTTGTTTTGTTTTTTGTTTTGTTTTTCTTTCCTGAGTCTTTAATAAAAGGTTAAAAGGCTTTTGAATGGTGTGTTTGCCGTGGTAGGCAGGCTGAGGTCTCTGAATAGCAATCTCAGACTTTAACTGTTTATTGTTGGACAGTGACTGGGTTATGTTAACACCTTAAGCTTTTCACAGCTTTGATTAATAGAAAAGAGCATGTTCAGTGTTGCAAACCTGGGTTATAAGCCCCTTGTTTTCACTCACATAATACTGCCTAAGGGATATAATCTTTACTCACCTTGTTGAGCATGTAACTCAGTGGAACTATTTATGAAGGTATCTGCTCGTTAATGTAAGGCTTGCAAAAGCTAGCCCTGATGTAGTCAAAATATAGCATGTTACAGGTGATACCATAAGAATGATCACTTAATGCAAATACTATGGCCTGGCTTTCAATGAGGGGATCTGTTTAATATGGATGACGTGATAGAACCTTTGTCTGGAGCAGGACTATGGGAAATATAAGAACATAAGAAAATAAGAGTGGACGTACTGGGTCAGACCAAAGGTCCATCTAGCCCAGTATCCTGTCTTCCAACAGTGGCCAATGCCAGATGCCCCAGAGGGAGTGAACAGAACAGGCAATCAGCATATGAGCCCTCTCCTGTCATCCATTTCCAGTCTCTGACAAACAGAAGGCAGAGACACCATTCCTACCCATTCTGGCTATTGATGAACCTAACCGCCATGAATTTATCTAGTTCTTTTTTGAACCCTGTTAAAGTCCTGGTCTTCACAATGTCCTCTGGCAAGGAGTTCCACGGGTTGACTGTGCACTGTGTGAAGAAAAACGTCCTTTTGTTAGTTTTAAACAAAGACTCTGTTGCTCCTCTTTCTCTCTTTTGAAATATAACTAATGTATTTTGGTATACGCCACCAGTAAAAAAGGAGCTTCTGTCTCAAGTGCTTGTCACTTTTTTAAATACATGATTGTAAAATGAACCACCAATCCTTTTTTTGCCCAACCATAGCTGGAGTAGTTCAAAATAGTTATTTAAGGGGAAGATAGTTCTAATTTGCTGTTAATCTCTTAATCAAAGGTCTGTGCCCCCAGCAATGACTGACTGCTCTGGAAAGTGTGACTCATTTTATCTCTGTGATATGATCATGTTGGTCCTAGAATATCCAGACCTTTATTTAATGCGCTGGCATTGTATTGCTACAGGCTATGTCTTCACTGCTAAACGAGGTGTATTTTTACATCAAGATAGCTATCTCAAGTTAAAATCCTAATGGAGTCATGGTACTCTAGTTTTTGCCTTGATGTTGAGGTCAACACTGTGCCCCCTATGTGGGGTTTATCAACTAGCTACAATAAGGTAAAAACTACTGTGTCTGCTAGGATTTTAAATCAAGGTAGATAACTTGAGAGAGCCATCTTGGTGTGAAATACCCTAGTTTTCGCTGCTAAAAGAGATATATGTCTGTACTGCAGTCAGGGTGTAATTGCAATTAAAGATGACAAACCCAAACTAGCTTTAATCTCCCTAATTTAGTAGAGTAGATCCCGGATTGGTGAAGCCACAGGAGTGAGTGCTTCAGTATCATCTAGGTTTAAAACGGCACTGATATTATCACACAAAGCAGTCAACCATGCTGTAATTCATGTAGGTTGGTTTGTTTTTTCCTGGTTATCTATTTAGATTACATCTATCTATATAGGCTCATCCCCACCGTATCTGATCAACTTGTGTCTAGTAAACTACCAGTTACAGACAGTTTTATAAAATACTTTAATAATATATATGAAGCCCATCATGATAATATCTGGGCCCATCTTTAAAAAAATTAAACCCATCAATATCTATTGGCAACGACTGGCTACAGAAGAAACTGGTCATCACGGTTACCCACTGCCGTTGAGAGATCCCCATCCAGCTATTGACCTCAATTCACAAAAAACAGATGAAACAGATGAGTTGTGACCTGCATTCTGTAGGTCATCACTCTTGGGCTCTGTGGATAGCAAGAGAGTTAATCTGAGAATTTATATTTTACATTTGAAATGGAAATTCATAAAATCATGATACAAGTAACACTGGCGTACTGAGTTATTTGAAATCCAGTGCATGCCATGTAGTATAATAGTAACATGTTTTGGGGGGTTGCAATTTTTTTTAAATGCAAGGTGGTTGGATCATCAGCTGAATAACTTCGTGATATTTCTCCCCCTCCATGTAGCAAGGCCATTAGAGACACTTTTTTTCTTAATTACTCAGCAATCCCACTGAGATTAATTTACCTCCAGGGTTGAAATATGCAAGGCATTTAAAGTGCAAACCAAATTATTTTATTAAAAGTTTGCCAGAAAGACTATCAGCATTTTATGTGCATAACATCACAGTTCAAGTGGTTTGAAAAGGTGGCTATGATGCAGCTAGTTTAATTATTCCTTCATTGCTTTTATAAATGTAGTATACATATTTCATGCATGCTGTACACCTATGTTATATATGGCACATTAGTTTTTAACTAAAAACAAATCAATATACTCTGTTTTTCATTTAATGCATTTGTTGCATTGCTGTTTATAATGAAAAAAATACAAAGTAGATTATAGGAGCAACAAAAAAAAATGGGCTAGTTAGTAAAGCATAAAAATAAAGGCCCTCTTTGATTTAAAGAAAGGAACAAATTTAAATGACATGTGTATGTCTGAACTGTAAAGCTTTATAGGAAAAAGCACAGAAGTGCTTTTGGAGTTAGGAGTTTTTTTATTTTAATTCTAGTTTTGCCACTGACTTGTTTTGCAGCTGTTGGTGAGTCTCTCTACCTTTCTGTGCTTTAGTTTAGTCAAATGTAAAATATGGATAGTAATAATTTAGGTGAGATGATTAGTTAATATTGAATGAATAAAGCACTGAATAGTAGTAGAGTCATGATCATGTGAAGATATTATTTGGTGACATGGTAGTAAATTAAAACATGTGTAAATTAAAACAACCAGCTGGTATTTCTTTGCTGATTAGTTACATAATGTATAGTTTTGCGGGAAGTAAATCCACACACAAACACCTACACAAAGGCATGCGTGCAAGGATGTGTTATTAGCAGAGCTCCAGCAGCCTGCTTCATAATCTGTAAACACCCTGCTGTCTGGTCCTTTCAGCAGTGCCTGGGTTTGCAGTTTATGAGTCTGTCTTAAAGAGAGACACAAGCACTGTAACTATTGTGCAGGGGCTATTGACAGTATGCCCTTCCGAATTTGCCCTCACAATCAGGCCATGGAGCTCTACAACTACAACTCTTACCCTACTCTGGTGGATCACAGATGATGCTCTATGGTTACAAATGTCAGCTGACCTAACAAGATTCACAGTGCCAGGATATTAAAGAATGCCATCCTGTGAGGGAAGAAGCGGCCAGGGATTCTGTTCCCTCAATACAGCAGAAAATCTGCACCAGCTGTGATTCTTGGCAGCCCAGCCTGCTCTGGCTAATGCAGCCATATCCACACCAGGAGGATGTCAACAAAAAGCAACTTTAGTACCACTTTGATGATGTGACACTGACAGTGAATGTTTGGGAGACTGAAGAGGAAATAGCATTTCCTATTGAAACAAAATGGCACCGATTTGGAGTTCGCATCCACAGTGATGGCTGCTTGTATTGTGCTCTCTGTTGTTTGGGAGAACACATAAGATGAGGCTAAGCATTTTTCTCCACTCATGGTATGCCCTGGGGCTACTAGTAACGGTCCAGGTGAGCAAGGGGTAATTCAGTATTTCACTCATACATATCCTTGATATCAGGGGTAGGAAGAGGAGCAAAATGTAAATATCGTGGTGCTTCTGTTAAATGTTATTATTTGGCCTTATTCTAATCTGCTTAAACTGACATCTGGCATTCATGGCTGTAATAAAATGAAGCACATATTGAACTCTGTTCCCAGCTTTTATGCAGGCACATGTAATCACGGAACAGGATTTTTATTAGGAAAACAATCATGCAAAACACTTTTGGGGTTGTGCAAGCTCCAACAAAAATGGCACATAAAATGTCAGTTCTACTGCTTGCTTGGAGCTGATGGGTCAGAGGGAGGTGAAAGTTCTTGTCTCTTTCCATGCCACACTGGTGGGAAGCAGTTCTGAGATTCCAGGATGGGGAGGAGGCAGCAATTTTGGAAAGTGGAATAAGTGTTGCAGAACTTGTTTGAGGCTGAAGTGCATGAGCAATTCCATTTGTGGCTGGGAAGAGGAAGAAGATGATGGTTGTGTCTCTGTCACCATTTCCATAACGTGACTCTGTGCTTCCAAAGATTATCTCCTCTCTTGTGCTTTCTTCTCTGGCTGCCTCTCCTGCATCCTCCTCCTTCCTCCGGTGGCTTCCCACAATTCCCAAAACACCAACCGGCGCTGAAGTCATCCTGAGAGGCACCAAGCATCTGCTCTCCTGTGGAAGTCACTAGATCCAACACATCTTCAGAGCAGGCGCTATGTATTTGGCTAGAAAGGGGTTGGTTTTTTTCCTCTTCCAGCCCAGTTTCATTTTCTTCTGGGTCCTGCCATAATGCCGTGCTTCATGATGGCATTCTCTGGAAGTTATAAATGTCATGAAAATCACTTGCTGCAGGATCAGGTGGCAGAAGGAGGAGAGATGGGACAGAGCAATTCTTCTCTTCACTTGCGAAAAGTGATTACTAGTTTGCAAAAGGGAATTTTGTGGTTTTTATTTTCTGTACATGAAAGTTTCCCTCAATCTTCGGGTCCCATTTTAAACTTGCACCATGGATGAGAAAGCTTCCTTGAAGTCAGCATTTCCACATTCTCAATCGCTAATGTAAGTGCAGCCCCGAGGGGATCTCTATTTGTGTGACAGAGTGTCAGTCTCATTTACAGCTAATTTGGGAGAGAGCAACTCCGCTTTGTTTTGCAGGACTGTAGCACAGAGCCAGCTCTGTTTATGAGATGCACTTTATTACAAATAGAAGTTCCCTCCGGGTACCACATCCATTTATCAATACTTAGTCACTCTTACACTCAGAACCCATTTATTGCTGGCATTTCCCATTTTGTTAGCTAAATAATGATATGGTTCATGGCAATAGTCTGTTTTCAGCTTGAAAAAATGGCAGTTTTGTAGTGTGGTAACAGCCTCAGTAATGAAACTGGGGTGAGCAATATTTATTTGCAGTCTAATAATGTGAATGGGATATTTTACATAGTAGCGTTTTGTCCAAAAATCTCAAAGAACGTGACACATGGAGGCTACGTCTACACTGCAGGTATTCGTCGGCAGAGAGTATGCTAATGAAGTGCTCATTAGCATTTGTCGTGCTGTCATTTGCATATCTCTGCCGATGCTTTTTGCGCAAGAGTTTTTTGCGCAAAAACGAGCTGTGTAGACGGGTCCGTTTTGCGCAAAAAAATGCTTTTGCGCAAGATCCCATATGCCTCAAAAAAAGAGGTATACAGGATCTGCGGCAGGGGGCTCAGACAATGCAGGGAGTGCCATGGCAAAGGGGCCCAGCAGTGCAGCTGGGAGTCCCTGGTCTGAGGTGTCCAGCCAGAGTCAGCAAGAGCCAGCAGCACAGCTGGAGGAAGGCAGTGGAGGCCAGCTGGGGCCAGAAATGGAGCCAGTGTGTGCCTTGGAGGCCAGTGTCAGGGGACTTCCCCTGGTCTGGCAAATTCTCTTGTTCAAGACCGGTCAGGTCCCAAGGGTGCCAGACCATGGAGATCCAACCTGTATAAAATAAGTTGATTCCATTTCTTTTCACTTGGAGAGTCATACCCCCTTTTCCACCTTTATAGTCCAATATACCTTTGAAATGGGTTCTTCTGAGGATTACCTCTCAAAATAAGGTTTATTTAATGTGTGAGGAAGGCAACATGGAATCTGGTGGTGAAGGAAGCTCTGTGCTCTTACTTCCCCACTGATGTTCATTGAAATGCAAATTGGTTTGTTTCCTGACATTTCTTCCCTTTGTCGTCTTGATGATCCGGTTTCTGCTTATATGTAAATATGGACCTTGTTGTCATTGCTTGAAGATCTGGCTGGTCAGAGAATCAAATACACATTCCTTTATCTAAAGCAACTTGTTGATCAACTTCCCCAGATGTGCCTGTCTAGAATGTACTTTAGTTGTCAAGCCAGCATATGTCCATAATTTTTAATATTCACCATGGAAGATTATTAATTATCAAGATTATTAATGATTATTAATGAGACAGGAATAGAAGCCTCATCTCCTGACTTCATGAGCCATCCCTTGCTCACTAGACTATACTGTCTTCCACTTCTTACAGTTGTTCATGCTTGGAAAATGAATGGGAAGCCTGGGAAATTCTGTCCCCCACTCCCTTGAAGCTACTCCCTGCCTCTAAACATTGAATTATCTTCCACCCAGAGCTTGCACTTTCATTTACTAAGTAGATTATCACACATCATTCCATTTACCAATTTGCTGTGATGGTCAGAGCTCAAAATTAGCTGACCCTGCATGTTTTCTGTGCTCTGTTCCTTTCTACTCTGTGCCATCAGTCATTCTGAGCAACCATCTTTTGTAATAAGCCTTTGTGAACATGTTGATTGGGCAGTTCTTCCTGGCTGCCAATTGTTTATGCAGACAGAGAGAGTCCAAGGAATCCTCCTTTACAATATTATCTTGTGGAATTTGTTCAGACAGTAAATGGTCTAACTAATCATCAACTCAGAATGCCTTCAATCAGTGTTAGACCCAACTACCTCCTATTGCAAAGACATTTCTCCCCACCTCAAGGATAAATTCACCCTCTCTCAGGTAATCTCTCCAGCACTGCAATGAGGGACTGCAAGCAGAGGTTAGTGAATATGATTTAAGTCCAGTCTCACAATCAAATGTCCTGGGAGCACTGAGAGAAGCCAGCATCGCCATATATGAATGGGATCCACATCCCTAGTAGCTGATGAAGTCTGGATCTGCTGCCACCCAAGAACTTCAGAGAAGAGATCCTATTAGCAAACATGAAATATGCAATAACCCAGCCTGTGTTTGGGAAATCATCACTAAGTCTGCTAATTATTCCACTAATACCCTAACTCCAATCTTCCCTTTTATGGCAAGCTTATTGTCAGGTTGTTAGTGACTGAAATCTAGCAGCAACTAATCTTTCCCAGTATCATTTACCTTCTAAATCAAGCTTCTGATCAGGGTATTAAAGAACAGGTGCTAGCAGCATTCACTGAAGATCTCGTTCACCCTGTCTCCATGGCTGATGCTTTTAGGTTTATTATCAGCCTTTCACACCAATCATGAGGTGCTGCTCCTCTGTGATCTCACAGGAGCCAAGACCAGCTGATGCTCCTCAAAACCTGTCCCCTTGTTTTAGTCAAGAGAGCCTGGTGGTCTCAGGGAGGCCTCCTTGTTTCCCCCATTAGCTCAGTGGAGCCCAACTTTGTTGGCCTTCAGGTCATACTGCAACACTCCTCTATTCTCCCAGGACTTTCGTGGGGCAACCTAATGCTGGGTGAGGGCAGCCTGAGAGCTTTGCTTCTCTTCCAAAGAGCTGTGGTTTCTGAATGCTGTAACTAAGCATTTGTTTTCATAACACTGGGCCTAACGCATGGCTGATAAACTGAGCCTGTATTGTGAGTAGGGGATGGGTTGCTGTCAGGAATCAATAGAAATTAAATAACTTGAAAAAGGTGTTAGTTTTGAAAAGGTTACTAGTAGAGCTGGTCAAAAACTGTTCAACATTTTTTTTTTCAATGAAAATTGGCTTTTTGAGTAAGTGGACATTTCAAAAAAAGATATTCTATTCTTGTCAAGGATTTTTCAGTACTCAGAATCCTAACATTTGAATTTCTCATTGCAAACCAGAAAAAGTTCAATCAAAACAAAAATTTTCCATTTTTGGCAACATTTCTACAGGGAAAAGGGGGGAATCCAATCCCAGCCAACTCTTTACAGTAGACTTCCGATAATCCAGAAACTTTGGGACCTAGGTAGTGCCGGATTATCGGATGTGCCGGACTATCAGGAGGTCCTATAAACTGGTTATATATATATATATATATATATACACACTGTATATAGTATATACTGTATATAAAGTGTTTTTAACCCTTTTTATTGTACATACTGTATATAGTATACTGTAATGTTTTAGGTTTTTAACCCTTTTTGCTCAGTTCAGCTGCTGCCGCTGCTGCCTTGTGACTCATTTTTTGCTGAAGGTCACTCACTAGGCTCTTGCCATTTTGATGCCGGACTATCGGAAGTGCCATACAATTGGATGCCGGATTATTGGAGTTTTACTGTAAATAGCCCCTTTTTACACTACACGTTGGCCCACCAATGTTTTAAACCACATCTGCTTGTTTTACTGAGAACAAAGAACACTTTTGTAATGCCGAGAGGTGAAACCGAACCTGGGGCCACCGGAGCTTAGTGCATGATCCTCTACAGCTTGAGCTAAAAGCCAGCTGCTTCTCAGCTAAAGCTGTAGAGCTCACTCATTGCTCCTCTCTAAAAATGGTCAATGGCACAACATGGGACAGTGCACCATACCCCGTTGGTGTGTGGGTTACACTTCCAGTACTGTTTGCCACTGCGGAACTCATGTAGCCATCACAGAGCCATCTGCCTCATGCATCATCAGCAGAACGATTAAGATTATACCTGGAAAATCTTTATCCTGCTGGGTATGAGACAGAAAGAACAACAGCGTGATTTTCAGATGTCAGGGGCACTATGGCACTCTAGCTAGATTTGCTGTGGAAATCTCTGCGAGAGAATAAAATGGAACCCCTGCAATGGCAGCTTTACTCTCAGTTTTTGACTGCAATAGCACTTTAAGAAGCTTTTGTGCTGGGAAAAAGTTGTGCGAAAAGGAGGAAAAATCAGGAATTACAGGAAATGGCAACAGGAAGAACATGTCAGAAGAATGTAATGGTCTTCTTGCTTATGCTGCTGGACTGAATATTTTAGCAGACAGCGTGTTAATGCCCTAAGATGATCCTGGCTATGTTACCCTTCACTACATTGTTAAATCATATTTAACTAATACGGTATTACCTGTGATTGTGACAAGTATTTCTGTATGATTTCCATGGTAATGCAGATACACTGAATGCACTTAGTTTAGAGCATTGGCCTTAAATGGAGAAGTTTCATGCCAGTTCCAGCTGGAAGTATGAGCTCAGTCTCTGTTTACAGAGGTTAAAATAAGGATGGATACATTCTTGCTACCATCTTCAATCCTATACTTTTGATGCTCACATTACAAATAATCCATTTGCAAAAGCAGAGTCTTAATTATGCCAACATGACCAGATCCCAGCATGAATAATGTTGCCAGCCTAGACAGAGAAGTTATCCTTCATGTCCTCTCAAAAAAACCCGTTTCCTACTGTTGCTGTCACAGGAACATTGCACCATTCCACCGTGGACATAGTTGCATTTCAGAAGTTGGTCAATGGCTCCTGTAGATACATTCTACCCAGAACCTTGGAAGCCTTCGGGGAAAGGGTGGCTTTAGTGAAAGGTTACAGTTCTCAAATACATGCAAGACCATTCATCAGAGGCATGTAATAAGGTCTTTTTATGATACTGCAGCTCCACGATAAAGAAAAAAAGGAGGTGACACTGCTGGAAGTTGTAAGCCTGTACTTGAAAAGCTTGAGGTTCCCTCTGTGGTTTCATCTTTGCTATCTCAGGCTTTATGGGACACTAAAATCACGTCATCTTTGCCCCAACTTGCTCTTTAATTATTTTACTTTTTCCCACATTGAGAAAAACAGCAGCAGTGATTCCTGGAAGTTCTCCTGAGCTTCATGGAATGTCCCTAGCAACATGTATCCGGGTGCAGTGACTGTGTCATTGATTGACTATATAGATTGGTGCTGGCTAGACTTTTTATTTCTAATCTTACCATTACCTGCAATATTTTTACATATGAAGGGATCATTGCTCAGGAAACGCTTACTGTCAGCCTTTGAACAGATGAAAAGCTTCGGCACCTTAATGGAAAGTGAATTATTGGTGTTTTCATAATCAAAGACGTTTTGTAACCTAATGGGAATCTTAAACGTTTAATGTCTTTTTTTGCCCGCTCTTTCAAAGTGAACAAGAATTTTGCAGAAGAGTTATGGCATGTGCAGTAGGGGTGCAAACTTCCCCACCATGGTATTTCAACCCTGAACCAGAGGGGCCGCCTTCTAGGGGGAGAGGATAGTTCAGTTGGTCTGCCCATCAGTGCTTTCCATCTGCAAAAGGAGGATACCTAATGAACATCTATCCTGTGGGACTTAAACTGACGTCAACTCTTTCATTTCACAGATGCTACAAAACTACCGTCAGAGGGTAACAACTATTCATTGAGCTGTATTCAACCCAATGTCTTCAGAGGCGGGGTCTCCCATCACCATTACCCTGATGGATTCTCACTCGCAGTTTCATCAACATTCTGTATTCATCACTCCATCCTCACAGTTGAGAAGTGTAGTTACTGCTACAGAGTTGCTATGTTTCAGTCCAAAAGGGCCTGCCTTTTAGCAGTGGGTGGAGAGCATGTGAGGGGCAGGTCTGCATGTGCACACCTGTGCGTGCACACTCTCACACAGAGAAAGTTTGTAAAGCAGGTTGGGATTCTTTGTGAACCAAATATTGGCTGCCATTACACCATATAGACTCCCATTTATTAACCTGGATCTCCACAAAGTATGTGTCAGGGTACAAATAGGTTCATGTAAATAATTTCATGTTTGCATGCACGTGTGTGTGAGGTATCCCAGAAAAGCTCTGTCACGTCCAGGGAAAGTGTCCACTTTTTCGGAACAGTTTCTGAAAAAGCAGGCAGGCTTTTTCATTCCTTGATGAGAGGAATAAGGGATGTTCTGAAAGAGGAGGTTTTTCCAAAATGTGGACCCATGTAGATGGGCCAAATTTCAGAAATGCCTCTTCTGGAAAAAAAAAAAGCTGAAAAGGATACGCAAATTGCAGTTTGCAATTTGCGTATCTTTTTCCAGTAAAACTCTGCAGTCTAGATATACCCTGTGTGTGTACACACACTATCACACACAACTCTTAGAAGACTTCTCTACTTGTGTGCTGAAAAGTGTAAGTGTAAACAACCCACATCCCAAAAATAATATCCTGGCTTGAAACATTCCATAGTTTCCCAGCCAAGGTGTCTAGAAGAGGAGAGAGACAGACGGACTCTGGCTAGAAATCCGGTAAATTGAGGACAAAATTATCTCCAATCTCCATGGCAGGACTCAACTCTGATATTTTACTCTTCCTCTCTCTGACATAAATGAGATTTCTGCCTGTGTAGGGAAACTAGCCTCCCATCCTGTATGTCTTTTTTGGCTGCCTGTCACCTCATGACTAACAGCTAGACTGAAAGCGCTCTCTAAGGAAGGGAGTGTCTGGATCATGTATACAGTACCTCGTACAACAGGATACTCTGTAAGACTGGGATCCTAGATTCTACCACAGCTAAATAATCTTACTCCATATTTTAGAAATGTCCATCTGTCCATCTGTGAGTCCGTTTGTCCAAAAACTCCTAAACTGTCAGGCTGTCTACACTGGCAGATTGTTGCTCAAGAACTGTTTTGCGGAAGAGTTTTTGCACAAAAAGTCTTCCACAAGAGAATGTCTACACTGGCATGTGCTTTTGCGCAAGAGTGTCTTTGGCAGTGTGGACGCTCTCTTGCGCAAGAAAGCTCTGATGGCCATTTTAGCCATAGGGCTTTCTTGCGCAAGAAATTCATGTTGCCTGTCTACACTGCCCTCTTGTGCAAGAGCTCTTATTCCTTGTGGGGAGAGGAATAACTCTTCCAGAAGAAGCCCAGTTTTCTGACGCTAGACTGTACATTTACTTGCACAAGAACGCGCGTGCAGTAGACACCCGACAAGTTTTTGTGCAAGGACAGCTGTTCTTGCGCAAGAAGCCACCAGTGTAGACGTAGCCTAAGAGTTAGGACCATCAAATTTGGTTTGGCAGCTTCTTCTTATCATATCTCTTTAAGATATGATAACACGGTCAGTGTTTGGTTGTGCCAGGATAATGGGATGTGCCTGGAATTCAATAGTTTCTCATAACATGGAAAGGGAGAGGGTCTGGTAGGAGGGAGTCATTCTGCAGAATGACCACAGAGGGGCAGCAAGGAGCCAGAGATGGGAACCAGGACAGATAAATCCTCATTAGGCCAGCAGAGAACAGGGGTGGAGAAAGGGACTGCGACCTACTATATATTTCAGAGAGTTTGTCTGTGTGTCTATGTGTCTGGTATCTTTCCCCCACCTGGAGACATACACCCCTCCCCTGGCTTTTTCTGCTGCATTTCTCATCTGGCCCCAAGCTGCTGCAGTGAGAGAGGGCTGGGGTTGTCCTTTCTCCCTGAGGCAGCCTGAATGCTGAACCTCTCATCCCCAGCTCATCCTCTCATCCCCAGCTGAAAGCAATGATTTAAATGAAGAAAAACAAAACTTATTTGAGTTAAGTTATAAATAAGATACTAGTAGATCCAGTGCCAACTCTTTCCAAGTCTGTAGTCATCGGCTGAGCACTGACAGATTCGTAGCTGGAACCCAAACCAGCTCACCTATCTGTTAGGATTTATCAGGATAGGTGTTAGATGTGTAAGGATGTGGTTAGTGTTTAGATTCTATAAAAATACTTCTAAGTTGCTGCCTACATTAATCTTACTTGCAGTACCTGTGTCCTGCACTGTCAGGTAGTAAGAAAATTTTGCTTTATAGTTGTGAAAAAGCCTGCTTTGAACTTGTGAATCGAGGCAGGAAGCATGCTTCCTCCACCCATCAAGAAAGACTCTCAACTAAATGAAACTTTGTAGGTCAAAAACTTTGCTTGCCTTATCCACCCCTGAAGAAGTGACGTGCAGGAGTGCTCATCCCATCAGTTTGAACTAAATATGCTCACAAGACAAACTAGTTATCTCTTTGCTGCCTGGACTTTCAGAAGCGTTGGAGACAAGAAACATAAGCAGAGATCCTGATGGTCAAGCTGGGTTAGACTTTCAATAGACAGATTATTACATTCGTCAGTTTCCATAACCATAGACTGTAATTCATTGGCACTTTACCTGTAGATAACTCTCTTTCTTTATTTCTTAGTTAATAAATCCTTAGGTTACTAGAGGACTGACTACCAGCATTGTCGTTGGTGTGAGAGATAAGGTACAAACTGATTTGGGATAAGTGAATGGCTCCTGGGAACACCCTGAATATTTTGATTTTGGAGGGATAAGTGACCATTGACCCAGCATGCCTGTGTGTGTGGCAAAACATACTGGAGAGCCCAACGGGACTTTCTGTGGCTCCATAGAAAGACTATATAATACTTCAGGCATCCATGTTAATTACTAGCTTGGTGACATTGAGTTATAGTCCCTGCCACCAGGTTAGGGTGTCTGCACTTTTTTGACAATCTGTCCTGGGGCTGGCACTCAGTCTTGAACCACTCCCCACAGCATGACAACTACTACTGAGTCCTCGTATGGGACTGAGAGGAGCATTGCATACCACTGAGACATGACTGAAGGTAGGGCAGTTCCCTTAGTTTTTGTTCCTCACCACTAAACCCACAAAGCATTGCTGGAAAGGTAGTGTACTCTCAGCCACATAGGTGAGAAAAAAACTGTAATAGATAATCTACAATATAGACATCAATAGGACTGTACAGAGTGTAAAGAAGGTCAGAATATAGTCCGCAAGCTATGAAGCTCATATTATCTATAAAAACCTGGCTTTCTAACACTGTAACTGTCTTAACCCTGTTAAATTGAAGGATTGACTTTAGTTCCTGACAGGTGAAAGATTTATGGCTAGAAATGTGAAGGATGGTGACCCCTTTCATCAGCAGCCCACATGCCTACTGTGTGAGAAGCTGTGATTCAACAAGGTCATATTCATTACCTACACCCTCGCTCAGACACACAGATGACAACTACGCTTCATCCTTCAGTCAGGAGGGCTGTAGGCCAGGCTGCTAAGACAGCAGGAGTAATCCACATAACTCATTTTATTCCCTTTCCCCAAAGAAAATTAACAATTTCACTTGTGATCCTAAATCCGATTCTAACCTAGGTGTCTAGATGGCAAAGGCAATTGCTTTAATCCATTAAGCTACTTTAGCTCCCTGTCTTTATCGGAAACTTGCAGACAGGAAGTGTCACTGGGAACTTGATGGACTTAAATACTTAGTGCAATCAAAGTTCGCTGTGTATAAATTACATTTTCTTGGTAGCTTGTTTAAAAGGGAAAAAGCGAAAAACTGATCCTTATCGCAGGCCTGAACGCTTTGGATACAGCGGTGACCATGTTAAACAAACCATGGCAGTGAGGGATTTGAGAAGAGTTTGGTGACAGAAGTGGCTTGTTTGTTGTTATTAATTTGGAAGTGGCTGCAGCCTGACAGACAAGCCATTTTTAAGGGGGATGCTCACCTTGCAAGAAAAAACAACAGAACCTGTTAAATCAGTGACACTATGAGTAGACATTTGTGTGACATGTTTATTTCTTAGTTTCGCCCTATTACAGTATTTGCTAAACTGCATAAGGTTTTCAACATCTTTATGCTGAATCTGGCTGTCACAGAACTGTAATTCAGTGTATACCCAGGAATCAGTCTTTGATGACAGAAGCAGAGAGATGCCTAATGACAGCTTTTATGGCCTGAGGCATTTTAAATCCTCCAAAGCTGTTGTTATGTTTAGATTCTGATTGTGGAGCAGCTAAATCCCACATTCAGAACTGCCTATCTGAAAGGGAAGGAGACAGCCATCCTTAGAAGTCCCCTTGCACTTACACTGAGCTTTCTTGGGTTACCCTGGTTCAAGATTTTAGAAGGTCCAAGGTTTGATTTCACTCTCCTCCTAGGAAACTCATTCAGGGTCCAAACATTTTGAAAAGGAGCTTAACTTGGGATTGGAAACGTGATCAGGTCTCTGTGTTCATGCCCAAGAGCTGACAGTGAGAAAGCAGAGATACCTTTGCATGGAAAGGTCTGCTGGTGGCAACATGCTTTTGGACAGCTTTTAGAAAAATTGCCCTCCTAATAACTTCATGCAGTATAACTTCTCAGCCCTTGCTGATTAGTAGGGTGGGATAGAAACTGATGATTTTAAAAAACCAGATGCTATTTTTTTAAAAAAAGAGTAAGTCTGTTTTTCATTAAGTTAAATTAAATTCAGGTGTATTTACCAAAAAAATCTGTTTGAAATTGAATTTTGAAATTCACAACCTATGTGAAGGCTCTATGACCCTGCCTGAATTGTGGGATAATCTTCACATAATTTAAGCTGAGTTGCAAAGAAGGAATGGAAAATCACGGAAGAGTAACAATGGATATTCATTAATTGGGAAAACCCAGAGCAAATCTATTTTTTTTAAACAAAATTGCTGAAACAATACAAACACTCAACTATTAAGCTGCGCATGTGATTTTTTTTTTTTTTTTTTTTTTTAAAGCCAGACAATTTGGAGCAATTTCAGGGCCCTAACTAGAGCAGGGTGAGTGGTGCAGCTGCCCAGTCTCAAAGTTGTGGAAGGTGAAGGAAGGAAAAATAGTAGGAGGTATGATATTTTGCCACCCTTTTTTCTCCACTGATGCTGGTAGTGGTGTTGCTTTCGGAGCTGGATGCCTGGCCAGTAGCTTCCACCCTCCAGTTGCCCAATCCTGAAGGCAGCACTCTAACAGCAGCAGTGGAGAAGTAAGGATGGCAACAGAATACCATGCTGCCTTTACTTCTATGGTGCTGCTTGCGGTGACTCTGCCAGCTGAGTTGGGTGCCTGGCTAGCAGCTGTTGCTCTCCTGTGACAACTCTGAAGGCTGTGCAGCTGCCAGCAACAAATGGAGAAGTAAGGGTGACAATACTATGTCCATGGGAGGGCTCTACCCTCTACTGTTGTTTTACCCTCATCCCTCCTCATTAGGGATGTTAAAATGGCTAACTGGTTAAATGCTAGTGCTTAACCAGTTAACAGTTTTAACTTAAGGCCTGCCACCCAACCTGCCACCCAGCCCACCATGGCTATGCCTATGACGTCCCTGTTGAGGCCATGGTGTTGCACCATGGCCCCAGAGTCCCACCTTTCAGCCTGCCAGCCCCTCCATTGCTGGGGATGCTCCAGCCTGGCATGGCTAGCTGCTGCCAGAGTTCACCAGCAAGGGCCAGTTAACCAGTAAACATGCCGGTAAGCCTCATGCTTACTAGTATGCTTATTGGTTAACCATTTAACATTCCTACTCCCTGCCTACTTCACACCCTGGTGAAAGCCCCCTTAAAACTCTCCAAGATCATTTAATGTAGTAATGGGAAAAATGTGCATGTTGCAAACTTCCAGATGTATGAAAAATTTTGGACTGTGACAAGTAAGCCAATTGAAAACAAAATTAAAAGACTAATAATTGTGGAATCCATAATTTCTTCAATATAACAAAGAAGGTAGGACCTTAAACTATAATATCAAATGTATATGTTTACTGCCATGTTTTAAAGAAAATCAGACAATTAAACTGGTGGAAGTTACTGTCTGGGAATTTGGAAGTAGAATTTGTTAAAATGTTAACCCAGCTTATGCTAGCAGCAGTGTCTTCTGCAGGCGCAAAGAGAATATTTTTGCTCGTTTTATTTTCTCATTTGCTATTTTTGCTCTAGTCCAGGGGCAGGAAACTTGCAGCCCAAGCCACTGCTTCCCACAACACCCATTGGCCAGGAAAGTTGAACCATGTCAACTGGGAGCTGCAGGGCTCTGTGCCTGTGGACACTCAGTAAACAAACCATCTTGCAGCCTGCCAGCAGCTAACTCTGATGAAATGCATGCAGCCCATGGTCCGGAGGTCCCCCACCCCAGCTCGAATAGCCAGATCAATAGGTAGTTCATTCAAAGCTAAGAAGCAAATTGGAAGTTGAAAAAGTTTTCCTCTTCCAATCTATGAATAAAGGCTAGGTGTAAGAGGATGAGATCTACTAGGTCTAAAATCTTGAAGGACATGGTGCCATCTAGTCCATTCATTAACTAGAGATAATACATTCTTTCAGTAATAATCAGTTAATTTAAAATGCAAAACATATTTTGATATACATATTTGATATTCAGCATATTTAACATAGCTTTACTTATTAAAAATGCTGATTTTGTGCATTTTAATTGTATTGAATTATTATCCAGATGGAGCTTCATATAAGCTACAAGTAAAAAAATTAATAAAATAGTAAAAAATTAAACTCTATAATTGCTTAAATAAATGTTTATTGCTATAGTGTATCCTTCTGGTTAGCATAAAGAAGTCCCAAATTTAGTTTAAAAGTTATTTAGTTACAAATAAACATGTTTCAATGGTTTCTAACCACTGCAAATTCTTTAAAAATAATTATAATATATATATGCAAAATACAAGTACAATTGATTATGTAAGTCAAAGTTTCCTGTTTGTTGATAGAAAGCATGATCAAAATTGGAGACTTTCATTGCTTTAATTTAAATCACACCACCTTGATGATTAGTAAGAAAGCAGCAGATACCCTTCTAAAGCTTCTGAACACATAGGTCAGAAGAAAAAAAGGGTGTTTTTTTAATTGAGTAAATAATTTGAACCAGAGCTGTTGCTAAATGTCTGCACTGATTTCCTGCAACAGTAGTTGAATCCTGATAAAGTTGGCTCAGATTTTCTAAAGCCATAACCATCCTATCCAAGCTATATAACCCAGCTTGACAGAAAATCTAAAATGCTTCATTACCCTTCATGAGATTATTAAAACCAATGCACTAATGGATTTTTAGAGAGAGAAGCCACTGCAAGAGGCACTAAATCAGCAAAGGGTGTTGAATCTGAATAAACTATCCTCTTTTCAAGCTTTTAAAGTCCCAAATAGAAACACAGGAAGTGCTCTTGTGCTGGCTTAAATAATCCACACAGTAGCATATCCATCTATTTCCCGTCCAATCTCTGTTCATAATAAGGGAAGATTATATTTCAGATTTAGCTTTGTTTGTGTGCAATTAAACCAGTCCCTTCATATAGCCGTATTTAATCAATGACTTAACAGCTGTCACATTTTTGTAGTATCCTCATAGTTCTAAAGAAATCCATCATTTCTAAAAGAAACCTGAAAAGGGTTATTAAGAAGCTGATTTGTGCTCTTTTTTATTCTCTTATAAAGTGCCTAATTTTGTTTTAAAAAATTCCTGTTTATTTTTTCAATTAGGAATACAGAATCATAGAATACTAGAATTGGAAGGAACCTTGAGAGATCATCAAGTCCAGTCCCCCGTCCTCACGGTAAGACCAAGTACCATCTAGATCAGGGCTACTCAACGCGACACACGGCCTTGTTTGTTTGTGGCCCGTGTTGCGGTTTGGGTTTATGTGAGGCTCAACACATGGCCCGTGGGTGGGATCCTTTGAACATGTCCTCCACTGGGAACACACTCCATAATGGCGAGTCAATATAATGGTCTTCTGTTGATACGCGTTTTAGTAGTTAAATTCCTGGATTGTCATTGCTCATTAAAAGTGCTGTCATATGGGTGGAAATCAGGTAAACATTGCATTTTATTAATACCAGCAGAACTGACTTAAATGGGGCCTGCATGTTGTATAGTCTTGCTTTAATCTTTGTATTCATGCCCGTCAGTGTGAAAGAAGCTATTTGCATATATAATTGCATGTACATGCACCCACACTTAAGTTGCAGCTCTAGGCATGTGATGTGACTATCATTGTGGCCCCTGGAGCTTCCAAAGTTGAGTAGCTTTGAACTAGATCATCCCTGATAGATGTTTATCTAGCCTGCTCTTAAATATCTCCAATGATGGAGATTCCACAACCTCCCTAGGGAATTTATTCCAGTATTTAACCACCCTAACAGGAAATTTTTCCTAATGTCCAACCTAAATCTCCTTTGTTGCAATTTAGGCGCATTGCTGCTTCTCCTTGATCTCTGATGACAGGATAACAATTTTTCTCCCTCCTCCTTGTAACACCCTTTCAGGTACTTGAAAATTTCTATCATGTCCCCTCTCAGTCTTCTCTTTTCCAAGCTGAACAAACCCAATTCTTTCAGTCTTCCCTCATGGGTCATTTTTTCTAGACCTTTAATCATTTTTGTTGCTTTTCTCTGGATCCTCTCCAATTTCTCCACATCTTTCTTGAAATGTGGTGCCCAGAATCAGACACGATACTCCAATTAAGACCTAATCAATGCAAAATAGAGCAGAAGAATGACTTTTTGTGTCTTGCTCACCGCACTCCTGTTAATGCATCCCAGAATCATGCTTGATTTTTTTGCAAGTGCCACATTGTTGACTCATATTTAGGAGCATTAAATCTGTTCTTCTCTAGTTTTTCTGGAAAACATTTGGGTGATGTCAGGGTTTGTTTCCTAAAGGGAGTTTTGAGGGTGTCCAAAACATAACAAAAGTTCTCTGTATTCAAAGCAGTGCTAAGTCACTGAAGTTGAGTAAGTGTTAGTGTAACCCACATACCTACTGGGTGTGGTTCCTGTCCCATGCAGTGGCACTTAGACCACTTACAGAGAGACAGACTTAGCTTACTTTCTGGCCTTAATTCAAATCCAGCTGTCTTTTAGCTTAAACTGTAGAGGCTCATGCACTAAGCTCCAGAGGTTCCAGGTTTGGTTCTGCCTGTCAGTGTTACATTAGCAAAACCAGTTTTAAAATAAAAATAAATTATACACATTTTAGATAGTTTAACAAAACATTCCATCCTGCCACATTGCTCAGTTTTCTCTCTCTTGGGTCTTATGATGTCACCAGTTTATGAGCTAAGCCTGGACCTGCAGTCAAATGTAAACAGCAGCCAGGAAATAGTTGTTTAATTTTTTAAAACCAGCCTTTCTTTACAAGCCGTAACAGAACAATAGCAAGGAAACAAACCCATTTCCACTTATTACCGTCTCTTTGCAAGTTCTCTTTAAGTTTGGAATTTTGTCAGTGCTATTGTGGATTTAGCACTTCTTGGCAGTCTGAGCTGAGACACAGAAGAACTGGGACTCAGATGTTGTTCCTTCACTACAGGATTGATGTGCCTCTGGAGGACAGTTTGTAGACCCTGCCGTGCCTCTACTCTAGCTCTCCTATCCTGTGGATTGAGGACTTCAGTCTCCAGGACAGTTGATCTTCCTCCTTTCACTGGCCAATGTGGCCATCTGCCAATCCAGAAGGAAGAAACTCAACAAACTCAAGTGGGGCCATTTGATTGAGACTTATTTCCTTCCACTCTTGTATGCTTTGGGCAAAGTCCCCATAGTCCCTAGATTCCTTTGTGAAGTACTGGACTTTGTGTGGGTTTCTGTGCTCAGTGTCCTCTTCTGGTTCCTGGTTTCAACAGTCTGACCTGCTTTCCCATGCCTTTGTGTGTTCTTGTTCCCTGTCGCTAGTTATTCCTGTTCTTTCATAGCCTTCCTCTTCTCTACTGCTTTTGTTGAGGGATGGCTTCTTATGTTCCTTTGCCCCTTGATTCCTTGGACTCATTCTCAGAGCCATGGGTAGTTTCTGGGCTTCTCCACTTAATGAGCACGAGCGTGGCATTCACAGACGGGACTGAAAAAGAAAGAAAACACGACTTTTGTTTAGAACACTTTTCTTTTATGTGCCTCAGAATTTGCTGTGAGAGCGCTGGAGGCCTGAGGCCTGAACCACCAGCCCTATGCAATGCAGAAAAACACTATCCTCTGATGAAGCATTGCACCCAATGGACTGATGGAGTCTGCTCAGGTATGTAGACTTCTATGTCCGAAAATAGTTAAATAATTTGTCAAATGGTTCTGCGCTGATATTGCTTCCACACACCCCCCACCACCACCAAACAAATGTGAGTTGATTTAGGCTGCTTTGTCATAATCTAGCTTCTGCTCCAAGACCCAGGCTGCTGCTAAGTCACACGTAAAGATAATGACTCCATGATTAAAAACGAAGCACAAATTGAAGGCCCCCTTGAAAATGTTGGAAACAGATGTTCAGGAGACTCAGGCCTCTCTCCATTAATTTCAGAATGTAAATGCCTCTTAATTCCTCTTTTTATTGTACCGCTCCTCACCGCAGCATGTTCAATGTCAGAGAAAACGATCCTGCAGGGACACTCGACAGATCAAATCCGAAGGTCACTGAAAAATGTGGGAACTTACAAAACAACAGGGGAATAGAAGGGTGGTGCTTTAAGCAGCAAGTTTCAGTTATGAAGCGTTGTGTTATGTCGAACGGCTGCTGAAATTGGAACTAGGTAGATATGGTAATTAGCGCAAAGACTTCTGGCTGTTTGCAGTGATGACTTCACACCAGGATCTGTAAAGAAAAATGAGGTGGAAAAAGGCAATACACACAAAGTGATTTAACTCTGGAAGTTACCTAACTCCTAGACAAATAACTGCTGGAAACTGGTTAAACTGGTTAACAAGAAGGGGCAGATGGGAGTGTTTTGGTATCTAGAAAAGAGATTAAAGAGTATCCATTCTGCCATGGTTTCTCCTCTTCTAATTCTTTCTCTCTTTCTCCTCCTTCAGTCTACTTATCCCATTCACATCCAAGAAAATAAGGTGATAGGAAACAGCCAGCATGGATTTGTAAAGAACAAATCATGTCAAACCAATCTGATAGCTTTCTTTGATAGGATAACCAGTCTTGTGGATAAGGGAGAAGTGTGGTATACCTAGACTTTAGTAAGGCATTTGATATAGTCTCTCATGATGTTCTTATCAATAAACTAGGCAAATACAACTTGTCGGGGGCTACTATAAGATGGGTGCATAATTGGCTGGATAATAACTACTCTCTGAGAATAGTTAATGGTTCACAGTCATGCTGAAAGGGCATAACAAGTGGGTTTCTTCAGGAATCTGTTCTGGGACCAGTTCTGTTCAATATCTTCATCCACGATTTAGATGATGACATAGAGAGTATGCTTATTAACTCTGCAGATGATACCAAGCTGGGAGGGGTTGCAGTTGCTTTGGAGGATAGGGTCATAATTCAAACTGATCTGCACAAACTGGAGAAATGGTCTGAGGTAAATAGGATGAAATGTAATAAAGACAAATTAAAAGTACTTATCTTAGGAAGGAACAATCCATTTCACACATACAGAATGGGAAGTGACTGTCTAGAAGGAGTATTGAAGAAAGGGAACAAGGGGTCATAGTGGACCACAAGCTAAATCTGAATCAACATTGTGACACTGTTGCAAAAAAAACATGATTCTGGGATGCATAAACAGGAGTGTTGTGAGCAAGACATGAGAAGTCATTCTTCTGCTCTACTTTGCACTGATTAGGCCCCAGTTGGAGCATTGTGTTGAGTTCTGGGTTACACATTTCAAGGAAGATGTGGAGAAAATGGAGACGGTCCAGAGAAGAGCAACAAAAATGAGCATCTTCCCTTCTATCTGTTGTCTTCCAATCCTGTTTCCTCTACCTACCATCATTCAAGCACTCCCCCCTCTCCTACAAGGAAGGTAAGCAAAACCACAGATGTATGCCTCAGTGACTATATCTGGGAAATGGGGTGGCTGAGTTGTTTATGGACTTGCCACTTAACCATTACATAGTCCCTGACTCTCTCTGGATCTAACTCTAAATGTAGAGGAAGGCTGCCTGTAGGAGATTCATTAAATGTTCTCACTGAAGAGAGAAACAATATGACCAGCCTAGTGGGTCTTGGGGAGAGAGAGAGAGAGAGACACACACACACACACACACAAAACTATATGGCAGAGAGGAAGTCATAGGAAGTGGCCCACTGTGCAATGTATACCACCGGCATCTCTTCTGAGGATGATATTATAGCTGTATTTACCATGCAAAGATTTAAGTTGTGAATCATATTTGTAAGCAAACGGATGTCCATCTACATGGTGTCAGTGTAACGGTGCCTTTGTGGGTCACAACTGAGAATACCAAATTCAGGAAAAATTTCTGAAGAATCAGGGAGACAACAAAAGTAAAAGTGTTTCATCAAACAAGAAGCCATCAAACCAATTTCCTGAGGTATTTCTGTCCTTGTATCACCTCCAAAACCACTGGATTTAAAGAGTACTGTTTTTTAAAGCATAGTCATCAAGTAAAAAGTTCTTCTGATCCCAAAAGACCAGCCACACACTAGGTCAGTATATAACTCAGATCTTAACTAAAAATCATGCTGTGGCCAATTCTTTCTTTTTTAAGAAAGAAAGAAAGAAAAAAAGAACAATCACCATGGGCAAGTCACATCTCCATGTTTAATTTTGCTTAGTCATAGCAATGGCCACTACCTATTCATCAGCTGGAATGTCTACAAGAAAGTCCATTCAGAGTAGGTGGGCATCCGCCATGGGCCATTGTGAATTAAGTGTCCCTTCATGAGCAATTTAATTTGACTAGTAGCCTTCAAGATGTGCTGACTATCTGTGAGCGCTACCTGAGGAGCAAATATTTGAAATACAGGTCTAGAGATAATGCTCATAACTTCAAATATAAAAATGATACATGCATGCAAATACCATACTCAGAACCAGCAAGTCATATCCTTTCTGTAGGTACCTCTCTTGCCACATTTTGTACAAATTTTGATGTAAGTAGGTAACTGATTGCAACAATGATCTGTATGGTCATATTTTAATCAGATAAGGTATCAGTCAGTAAGCAGTACAGACTAATGGAAATGAAAATAAGGTAGGGCAAGCACTTCCACTGTAAACAATTCTTTCTGTAAGTTGACAGATGAGTAGAATCTCCTTCCATGTTCTGTTAATATCAAGAGCTTCACTTAATAAACGAAGATAACATGTCTATCTACTTACTCCTTTAACCGTGCATATACCTTGTAAGTCAAATATATATTTGAAGATAGTGTGATCCTACTTCCTTTTCGGGGACTTTTATATGAATTGGTATTACCAGCCTTTTCTATTTACCATCTCTATGTATATTTTCTTAGACTCTTCTCTATGGTGGAAGCTTGCCAGTTTGAGATCTACAAAGCCAGAAGTCATAGGTCAGAATATGTCCATCTGGTTCAGTATTAATTAGTTGTAACAAACATGGCAAGTCGATGTGCTGCTTGTACACTTAAGATTAGCTTCAGTTAGTACATTAAAAGGTCAATAGGAAGAAGAGAGTACATGAGAGATGTGAAAAATAACATTGCTGAACTGTGGATACTCATGAGGGATTGTCTCCAGAGAATTCCAGTTTCTTTCCCTAAATTAGCTGCACGTTCCTTCCATACAGTTACTATTAATCATGAGACTGTCAGTATAAAGGCACAGGAATATGTTATGTTAGCCAATGACTTTCCAATTAATTCCAATGCTCCTGCCGACAGAATACAAATCCTTTATCCACAGAGATATTATTTCTGGGGGCCATCTAAGTACTGCTCCTTATAAGGACAAGAAGTGTTCTGGAACTCTGCAAACATTACTGATATTGCTAAATGATAAAATTCAGGGTGGACAAGAATCTATTCAGAAATATGCAGTTGTCCCTTAGGACTAACAAAGTGCCTTAATAATTCAAGGGAGATGTCCAAGGTATGGTTAACTTTGGTTAGGTATATTGATCATTTGATGTCAGTAATGAATTGAGGCAATATTTAGAGGTCTCCAAAGAATAGGCTAATTGAGAAGGTATTGTTATGCTATTCCAATGTGATGCATTAGTGACTATTAAACTTCTATTTATTGAATAAATACCAGGTGTAGCAGCCACCTCCAGCCTATGCAAAGAAAATAGCTAAGGCTAGAACATTTTTAATTTTTTTCCACATGGATAATATGGGCAAAAAGCTACTGAAGAGTGGGTGGTCCTTAATGTGATGGTGTCCTACTTTGATGAGTACATCACTCTTATCGATGCTGTTCAGAGTTATGTGTGTATCAAGGAAAGAATAAAAAGCAGTTTGAGTGGCGAAGTCTAGTTACAATGGAGTCAACTAAACAAGATTTCAGCCTTTTCTATAAACGGTTCATGCTTTTGTAGAATAACTTTAAACTTCAGCCCTGCAAGACTTTAAAGAATATAGAAACCTGCCTCAGGGAACACAGATTTACAGACGTGTTAGTCTGTATTTTTAACTGAAAAAACTGTTTCAATTCTAGTTGTAGTTTGCAAATCTATAATTGAGCTGATTTTACATTATATAAATTATTTACATAGATGAGGAACATATATACTAAAGATAATGAAAACCATTCATACACTGATTTGATACTTTAAATGTTACTAAAATAGAGATTTGAAAAGACCTAACTCAGTATTGTGGATTAGCAGTGTGTAATAGTACTAAATCATTCCAGCTTTGAATTATGAACACACACTATTCAAGAACAGCACTATTATTTCCTTCCAGTCTTTCATTTTATGGATTCTGCTCTGCCTCTTCCCCAAGATGTATAACGTATGTAAATAGGAGTTAAAGATAAAGACATTAGAAGTTTCAGCACACACTGCATCTTAAACCTTTGAAAATAAGGGTTTATAATGCAAATATCAACATCCTGCTAAGTCCTGATACCTTCCCATTAAAAAAAGTAAGAAAAAAACAGAACTGCCCGGTCACTCCAAGCATCAAAATATGTCAGTATGATGTTCATTCCAATTACTAATATGAACTAATTTTTTTAGGCTAAATGAATGACATTAGCATTGGCTTCAGTTGCTACTTTCCTCCCCATTGTAGCCTGCTTGCTACAGATAAGTGTGACAATTTAATTTATGCTGCAACAGAAGGGACTGATGAAAAAAATAGTAAATCTAAATAAGGATTTTAATATAGCTTTCTTTCTGAAGGAGATGGCAAAAGACCTTCTTTATTGAACATAAAGAGCCAATGAATCTTATCAAGTTATTAATGAAATTATTAGCCTTTTTAATTTTAAATGACTAAAATAGCCTCTTAGTTGGATGGCTAACTTTAATACCATGTTGATTTAAGATTTTTGACTCAGGGGACCAGCATTCTATACTAAGAATCCGATCCAACAAAGAACTCATTTAACATTCTTATTAGCTAAATACAAAGATTAATTAAGCTATAATCTCTTCAAAGTGGCTCCTCATCAATGGTTAATAACAGGTTTGTTAGTTAACTTCCTAAAGCAAGATCCACAATAGTAAATATTCTAGCAAGCTGGTTAATTGTTTTAATGATTTTTGCAGCTTTTATTGCTGCTTTAAATTGTACTTCACAATTTGCAACAGGAGTAATGTTCATAAATAATTATCCACAAGATGCTGTTATGGCAGCACAGATGGAAAAAGTCAGTCATCAAACTAGAGGGGTTCTGGAATTCATTTAAAATGAAGACCACCATTTTCAGCAAGTAGTTTTTTTAAATGCATTTTAAAAAATGTATCTAAGATTTGTGGGTTTAAGATTTTGATTTAAAAATTCTTTATTTTTGCTATGTCTCTCATAACGTCTCATCATTTCCTTTTAACCTACACTCCAGAAAGGATAAATGCCTCCACTCTCAAGGAAACAGAAGCCACCACCACAGCAGAAGTGAAGGCTGGGGCAGGTGAGAAATGTGTAAGAGCTATACATAAAGACTGAAAGCTGTATTAAAAGTACTATTGTAAAGGCTGGTAGTGCCCTGGCTAGATGCTGATGATCCCCATGCAACTGATTTCAACAGCTATGTGTTCCTTGGAAAGATTTATGGTGGAAAAAAAAGAGAAATACAATCACCTATTAAGGGTTCTGCTGACTTCTCAAAGGCTTTTTCACAAGGTACTGCCAGACACAGTTTCAAGAATGCAGTGAAGCCTGTAGATCGGGGTTCTCAAACTGTGGGTCAGGACCCCAAAGTGGGTCACTCTTGGCCAAGCCAAAGACAGAGCCCCATCGCCTGGGGTTGAAGCCAAAGTGAGGCTCAGCCTTTGGCTTCTGCTGTGAGAGACAAGGTCAGATAAAGATTCCCTGCCTGGATCTGAAACCCTTGGGTTTCAATTTTGTCCCTCCTCCCTCTGCCCCTCCCTTTCTGGTGTGGTGGGGTCAGGCAGGCTCAAACTTCAGTCCCCTTTCCTGGGGTTGTGTAGCAATTTTTGTTGTCAGAAGGCATCATGGTGCAATGAAGTTTGAGAACTGCTGCTGTAGATCATGAGCAGGCAAATACCAGCCCACAGACCAGATCTGGTCCACCAAGGTTAGCTCCTGGCAGGCCCCTGTAGATATATTTACCTGCACCGCCTCAGGTACTGGCAATCACAGATCCTGTTGGCTGCGGATCACCATTCAACTAAACAAAGGAGGCATCCCCCAATGAGAAAGGGCCACCCTTGCCCCATCTGAAGCAAAAGGGGTTAGTTACATTTCCTGTTGTTAACCATAGCAAAGAGCTCTCTTTCTGGAAATCTCTAAGCCATAAAGATCCAATTGAAACTCCAAGAATCCAAGCACAGTTGTTGGAGGTCATTCACTATCCTGTTTTTGTCCCCCTGGAAAGTGAACTGTTGGGATTAGGATGCAATTGGCTATGCACCCGTTCCAGAGCTTTATCGCTTCAGTAGAAAGGGAGGGAGATCGGACCCCTTCTTGTCGACTGATACAACACATGCAAGGCTACCTTGTCTGTCAAGATCTTTATGGTCATGTCACAGATTAAAGGCAGGCAGTGGATACAGGCATCCCTGTCTCCCCTCAGCGTGATAAGGCTGATGTGTAGTCATGTCTCTTGGCCAGACCATTTGCTTGCAGTAGTCAAAATCCCTACCTGTGCCCCCTGCCTCCCAGTTCATCAGGGTTGCATCTGTTGTGATGGTGAGGGAAGGAGGAAGTTGAACAAATGAAATCCCCATGCGACATTATTTGGATCTTTCCACCTAGGAAGCCAGGGTAGATAGAGGCTATTCTACAAATGAACAGTTCATCTTCACCAGAAGGGGTGGTTAGACCTCCCTCAGCTGATGATTCCAAGCACTTCTGTTACCCCGGAGTCTCAGTAACAAGCAAAATCTTTTGAATTAATTTAGAATTTAGGATAAGGGATCTGATTGATGATGTTAAATGCTCTGGTTACCAGAAGGGAGGCCCCTGGCACCGTATCTGATCACCGGTTATTTCTCCCCAGAAGAAACACGCTTGTAGTCCAGATTAAAGTTCACTAATATATTATAAGAATTTAAACTGACAAGTGCATGAACAAGAACAGCAACCAACAAATTCAACCCCTACCCCAAAAGAGAAGAGAAGAAAGACAGAAAGATCCCCAATACAGATAAGGTATTTATATGTTACAAAAGTCTCTGTGTCGCCAATGGTGGTACTGGTGCTTGCGACCTTCTACTTTTGGCTCAGGTTAGCCCTCAGGGAGAAACTGCAAGTGATCCCTCACAGATGGATCAATTGGCCTTGGTGGAATCCTAGGGTGTTGCCACAGGAGCCAAGGCTGATGATGAATGGTGGTACAGTTCTGGTACGATTCTCGTTGGGCCTTCACCACAATGGAGTGTTTCAGGGACGATGACAATGTTATGGTCCGTCGCAGGTAGAGATCAAACACCTCTGCTTGGTGTATCCCAGATCACCAGTGCTGAGCCTTCGCCATAGCATGGTGTGGGAACCCACCGCAGTTGTGAATGATCCCTATGCCTTTTCCCTCTGAGGCGCTGTCAGGCTGGAACGCTACTCTTGAAGGGTAACCGTCATTGAATCCTGATCCTTCGATACAGGGAAGTGGGCCCTCAATGGCGTAGACGCTCCCTCTCTACAATACGCTGTCCTCACAGACGGAACACCGACCACACCCTCCCTTGGGGTTCAGTGCTTTTGTAGAACTTTTGGCAGAAAAACTTGTGTAGGGTGGTGTGCACAATTTTGGGCTGGGTGCAAAGGATCTGCATGCCTGGCGCAAGCCTCTTTGTGCCTTATGCACAGCTTTTGCATGCCATGCGCATAAGTTGGTAATTAGTGCAAAGACTTCTGGCGGGAAACAAGTCCAGATCTTTCCACAGAGGTCTGATAGTCATCTCCATTTTGTTTTCTAGTCACTGATGACAATCACCATTTTAAGTGTGCACCTTACCCAAATTTTGTACACAACAGTTGCCCAAAACAACATTCGGAACAGATCAACGTTATAACATCAGAGTCCCTCTAACACTTCCAGGAGCTAATGAAATGATCATGGTTTCTTTACAGAATTCCATGGAGAAGGTCAAAGAGCTGCAGCATAAGCAGCCAGATATCCTTCAGCAGACCCATTTCATGGTGATTGTTCTGCTTTTCAATAAGGCTCTGTGGGATGCTGCCAAATCTCTCTGGCAGAGCCCCTGTGATGATACCAGCAGTGTGTAATCGAGCCAAAAGAAAATATTGCATCCAAGCTAAGGATTCTGAATTTTTGTTCACCCACTCAGAACCAAACTCCCTGCTTGTGGAGCCAATAAACAGCCATGACAATGCCATGCAAAAACCACATTGCATGAGAGGGAACAAAAACATCTAGAGCTATTTCAGCAGAAAGGCTTATTCCTTCCCAGCTCTTCGGCTCAGGATTGTGATGTATCCAGTTCCCACTGCAAAGTTCAACAGCTCCATTTATGCCAAATTCACCACCTTTATTGAGCATCTGCCAGTTGAACAATACGAACCGTTTCAGGCTATTAACAATAAGGGCAAACTGTGAGCTAGAATGTTACTAAGGGTCTTGTTAAATGTGACCAACACTGCTGCTCAATCCATTTCTATGGCACTAGTCATGTGGAAGGTGTCCTGGCTCCAGCTGTCTGGATTTCCAAGAGAGGTCCAAAACACAGGTGAGACCCCTTTTTCATAAAGCAAACCCACTGTTCATTTGCTTCTTCAGAGAAGGATGCCCGAGCGACTCTAACTATTCTCAAGCAAATCTGTGATTTGTTCCTCAAGATATGTTCCTTTTTTGAAGTTCTCGCAAAGTCCTCTTGCAATTTGCCTCAAGGTCAGATGGTGAGTGGTGACCCATTCTGAATTACACAATACTTAATTTGTATTTGAACAAACAGAAACACATTTTTTGACTGAGGCCATGTCTTCATTTGCCACGTTGGAGATCAATCTTCTGGCATTCATTTTAGTGGGTCTAGTTTAGGGCTGTGAAAGGTTAACTGGTAAGCCTCACTTTTAATAGGTGATGCATTCCGGTTAACCTGTGGGGGGCTACAGCAACTCTCTCCCCCCCCCCACACACCCACCATGGGCAGGGGGTTCTCCAGTCCTGTGGTGCTTACCATAGAAGGGGGGGCTACTCCAGCCTACCTGGGCTGGAGCTGCCCCCCCTTAAGTGTTTAACCAGTTAAATGTGCAGTAAATTTCACATTTAACTAATTACATGGGATTTTACATCCCTAGTCTAGTTAAGATCTGCTAAATCAAATGCTACGGGCATCTCCAGTCAGCATCGGTACTCCTTGTAGTTGCAAGGAGTAAGGGAGCCTCCCTCTATGAAAAAAGCGCCAAGTTCAGCTTAAGGTAAGTTGACCCCAGCTACGTATTTTACTTAGTGTAGACTAGATGTAGAGCTGGCCTGACAGAAAGACAGTGTGTTTCACCTGTGCTGCTGACACGTCCCTAGACACAGACTTTAAGATCATGTTCTCAGTCCTTACTGACCTGCTTACACAGCATCTGCATGTGCATTTCACACTTATATGGATTACAGGCTTTTATCAGAGAACTTGTCTGATAGTCTTTTGGTGAGTTTGAATAGAAGTACCAAACTCGGGAGGTTCTTCTGCACACCTCAGCTATGCCCCTTGCCAGCTGGCACTAAGGGGTTCCCAGATCATAGGTATTCTGGTGGTGTAGACTCTGTTTAAAGAGTTCTAGAAACTATCTGACCCTCTCTCGCCCAGGTTTTAAAGCCAGAGCTAATTAGACTCAATTTAGAGTCTAAACTGCTCAGTGCCCACTAGAGCTGAAATCATTAATAAGCAGGAGGAGGAGGCTCTGCTTTAGAACTGGTGGGTGGCCAATGGTACAATGAAGAACAACAGAGGCTCAGTGGCGTAGCGAGGGAGGGCAGTTGCCCCTGGGCACCACACTAGGAGGCACCAATTTAGTCCCCCTCTGCTTCCCCTATCATCCCTTGGCTCACCTGCTCCTCCTCTGCCCACTGCCACCAGCTGGAGCCTCTTCTCCACCCCCAGCCCGACCCTCCTAGTGCATGTGGGGGCCCACAAAAAACCCTGCCACTAACACACATGA
>CM057845.1:263601595-263616260 GCA_030068395.1 Apalone spinifera
CAGCTCCAATTGTCTGGCTGGCCGGAGCACTTCCAGGTTCCAGTTGGTGCTGGACTATCAGGAGTGTCGGACCACTAGATGCTAGACAATTGGAGTTTTACTGTAATAGAAATTCCATGTCTGAATACAAATACTGCACAACATGCACCAATGATTGATCACACCACATTGAAAATTATGGTAATGAGTCACCATTGGAAAAAGTTGTAGTGATTGCTGGAATCATAACAATAAACCACTTCACTACAGAAATGTCATTTAAGGACACAAATTGGAAAAAGTACCTTGTAATGCCATAAAAATTGTTTCATGAAAGAGCTAGTTTTGGACTATACAAGGCAAAGGGTCTAAATGCCTGATAACTTGGCTTTGGGTCAGATAATGGTTCAGGAAGTAAAGATTAGACTAAAAAATTGTCCATCCTGGCCTGGGCAAGGGACAGAAGCAAAATTCTCCTTCCCTGAATTATTGTAAAAGTAACTAAAAGGTTTCTAGCTTACATTCTGAATTGGCCTCAGACAGGATTTCTGGTAATTCCCATGTTCTCCAATATCAGAGGACTTCTGCACTTACATCACCTCTGTGGGCTCACTTATAAATGGACTGTGCTGTCAGCAGAAGTAGGTTGCACAGGATTCTATTCAGAGTTCTTCACTGTTACTCTCAAAGCAAGGTTTCCTGAAGAGTACTCCTACATTTACAGGCAAAGCAAAGTCTCTCCACAACACTCACATGTTTTGTCACACTGGAAGACAGAGACCATACTTGATATTTAAAGCTCTAATTCAAAGCTGAATTCATGCAATACCAGTGGATGAGGGTATAACACCCCTTGGGCCAAATGCAGCACTAAGTGAAACATTCCACTACTAGCCCAGAAAATCTTCTCTATTTTGAATTCTTTATAGGGCAATGTGAAAAATATTCTTCTATAACTTCAATGCATATACAGACTCTGACTGTTTTACTGGGAAGATGGATAAAGTGTATTGCAATTAAATACAAAACAGTGATCTATTTTGCATATTGCTGTCTTACTGAAAACTGTTTTTGGCAATGAAATGTGTGTTTTGAAAAAGGAGATTAAAAGAGGGGTTAACACATTTGGAAGCTATGATTTAATAGATTCAGCTCAAAGGCTGTCTTTGTAGATAAAAAATAAAAAAAATTTAAACCTTGACAGAACAGTTATGTTAGCTTTTGTTCTGTTTAAACTACTAGTGTGTGTTTAAAAATACACATTAAATTGCAAAAAGATTAATTGCTTATAAAGCACATGGTGAAGACAACAGAATTAAAGTAATATAAGTCACTCAAAAATGTTAAAAGTGAAAGCGATAGAAAGAACACAAGTTTTGCATGAGCCATGTTTTAGTTTAAGCAGCATAAAACCAAAATGGTGAAACATACACAAAAGTATACCTTATACAGGCATAAATATACCTACATGTGTACACATGAAGTTGCATATTTTCTTCAAAAAAATAACACGATTCTCTAAAATCTACAGTATTAGCATTTTGCTCTGCATAACATAGTTGAATGCCTACATACTAGGAAAATATTACAGTAAAAATGATTTGTGTTGCCTTTCTGCAGCTACTTTAAAAAGTCCAATTTGAGTTCATGTTGATGGTCACATTGTTTTTGTGTGTGTGTAATAATGATCCAATATATAAATCATTGGTCTCATGACAAATCATTTCAGAATGGAGAAAAAGCACACACAGACAGTTTTCTTCTGTTTAATATCAGGTGATGTAATAGACTTCTAAAAATGGACATCTTTGAAATTATTACACTTGATGCATAAAACAGGTATGTTACAGTGTACGATTCAATGTTATAAAAGTTGCAATGAACTGAAAACAAAGATCTATGTTTTTTTTTTTTTTACTATTAATTATTCCCTCCAAAACACATAATAGAATTACATGTAAGAACAGTCTTTTCTTCCATACCTTCCAGCTGCTTTGCAACCAAATAAAGTTCAAAAGTTATAAATATCAACGTTACTGATGGGAGATAAACTAGATGCATATCCAAAGTGGACATTGGCTTAGGAGACACATACTTCTTGCTGGATATTTGGCTGTGGAAGTTTAGTAACATCTTCTGTCTTTTCCTGCCCAAGACCTTGAGACACAGTCTTGCGTTTAAATAAGCGTAGACTCAACCGTAACAAGTCACTGTCTACTACCGGGGAATTTGTGTAAGTTTGTTTTGTTGTGCCCTGTTTGGAGTTAGAAAAAAAAAAAATCAGTGATATTTTGACAAGTGGGCTGGGATGTTAGATTCAAATAGCCTCAATAATTAAGTAACTGCATATTCTTGGAAATGGTTCCTCCTAATTATAACAGTAATTTTGCCTTCTCTATTAATAGAACCTTGCACAGATACATTTTGTATCCACAACTGCAGTCGCAAAAAAGATGTGGATACCCGTGGATATAAAGCAGATATCCGCAGATTTGCAGGGCTCTATCAGTGTGTAACAACTGTGAAAAGCCTTAGAAAACACATTTTACAGGAATATTTAGTAGCATTTCTAAGCTAGAAAACTATACTTTTACAAGCATTATTTGTACAATAGCCTATAGAATCCAAAGACATCAAGGGAATATTTAATAACCATACCTGAAACCACATTTCTTTAAATTATTTTTGTATTCCATCTCATAAAGCTATGTTCCCATAACATAACTTAAATCTTGCATATAAGGGAGCACTCAACCCTAGCCACCTGTCAAATAAATCTCTTATGCATTATAATGTAAAATGAAAATCTCTCCATTAGGTTTTGGTCAGTAAACACTGATTTCACTGTACAGACAGACAAAAAAATATTTCAATCTATCAAAATATACAGATAAGAAAAGAAAAAAGCTACATGAAAACTCACTTTCATTTAAGGATATTTGTTGTGTATATTTTGACATGCGATGTTGACAATCTGTGTTTTTTACGACTACAAAACGTCAAGTTTGTGAATGTTAGTATCTGCTGCCAATTACAGTCTGACTTGACCACTCCCTCAGTTTTGCCCAACTGTGAAAATTTAAATCAATACAAAAGGGAAAAATTGCTAAAATATAAACACTGATATTATTCATTTGAAATCATAAAAAATAATCAAATTGTGACAAGTCTAAATATATGTGTAGAGAGAGTGAAAACAGAAAAACAGACCAAAAATAACATGTAAACTATATTGGAAGAAAGGGTTAAAAGATCACAGAAATATTTTGAAGACAAAGATAACTGACGTTCTTATATTATGAATATTCTACGTAAAAATCATGCACTTGCCTTTTCATTTTTTACTAACTGTTTACGAATTGCAGAATCCCTTCTAAAGCACAGGGCTTTGCAGCAAGGACCAAGGTTACTAAGAAGACCTGCTCTCTCTTCTTTTCGCAGTAATGCAGCCATGTTCAGAGCCCCAAGTTCATGTTCAAATAGATTTTCTGCATCTACAAAAAGATCACCATACATAAGTATAACTTTGCCAAATATGAAATATTTTTGACCCACAGAAGAGCGAACTGATTGAAGTTAAAAATGATCGTGTGTTTTATTACACCCCTTTGTCGTGTATTATTTCTAAAATTCTTGCCCACAGTTGAACTGTTAGAGGAAATAGGAGACAAGTTGACTCGGACCGCGAGAAGAATATAAACAATAGCTCCTCAGCTGCTTCAGGGGGTAGCCAAGTTAGTCTGTACAGGATAAACTTAAAAAACAAATGGTCTGATAGCACTTAAGACTACCAAAACACATAAATAGTATCATGAGCTTTGGTGGGCACAGCCCACTTCTTCAGTTGACCGGAATTGTTTGTGTTTAGGATGTGCAGACCCAAAATAAATAGGGGATAAGGCAGAGTCACATTTTATAGAAGACTCTGGAATGAATGTGCTTTTACCCTCAAAACTAGAGGGGGAAAGGATGATGATGGCAAGCACAACCAAGGGTTAATAACTTGGGCACAGCTCTAGAATAGGCCTCCTCCGTGATCAGATGCGTAGATGTGAAAACAACGGAGTTCAAAGTTGGCAATAATGGGTGCTATGCTCCCTTTTTCTGTATAGCCAATGGGTACACACCAGCGAAATAGGCCAGATCCAGGCAAGAAGATTTAAGATGGCTATGTAGAATATTCCCTTTCTTCATTGCCATTGCCCCTTCTCCATCTGCACAAGGGTGATGAAAAAAGGATGGCAAAAAGGTGTCCAGATCCCACTGAAAACAAGCCAGGAAACATATTCCAACCAGCACACTCTTCCTATATGCATCTCCCACCCATCCATGCCCATCAAAACTTTCTTGTCTATGCTGTTTGGAATAGCAGCATTAATACTTCTTCTAAGTTCTGTGTAATCTCTTTGCCTGAAGTATCAGTAGGCAGCTGTAGCACAGAAGGCCAAAGGCTGCTTCACTGCCTCCAATTTTTATTAAGGGATGACAGAGAAAGGTAGATTGGGAACTGAGCTTCCTTCTACTTTTTCCAAGTCACAATCTCTAACCCAGATAACACTGCCATCAATCCAAGAATTAAAAAGAGGATTAATATAAAACCAAAAGGATAACATATTAAAGCATAACCGTGTGAACAAAGCACTTAAGTTACAAAGACTAATGTGATATATTACAGAAAAAAAAGCATGGCCTTCGGTGCAATTCTGTGACATCTAGCGATCAAGCATTGTTTTACTTGGTGTATGGGAGGGAGCCTAACCATTTTACATGACGTCTCACATAGAGATGTGAGACGTCACGTAAAATGCTCAGGCTCTTTGAGAAACACCAAAGAGAGACTTAATGGGTAAAAATTCAAAGGCTAACGCAGAGATCCAAACAAAAAGTGTACAGGGAACATGGAGACATTTTTAATCCACTTACAGAGTGATCTTTTGACCAACTTGAGCAGGACATTTTTCAGGCAAGGTAAAGGTAACAAATTTACTCAGAATTAAGGATAGAACAAAGAAAATAACAATGGAGTTGCCAAGACAATCCAGGTGGCTAATCAGGAATTCAAGTAAATGTCAGACCAAAAGACAGCTTCAAAGCCTGCCTGTAACCAGCCTGTGGAGTCTGCGTAGGTACCAGATGCTGTTGGCTCAAAGGGCTATTTTGCAGCAAAGCGCCTGAGCCCCAAGAGGAAACAGTTGTAAATGACAGCTGTGGAGGAAACAACTAAATAAAAACAAAAGATTGAAATTCCATCACTTGCTAGAACACGGATAAACTAACAAGAATTCCAAATGAATGTTTTCTTTCTTTTGTACTTCAGTTTACTAATAGCAGCAAGAGATTAATGCACTGAATAGGTGAGAAAGTAAACAAACTTTGGGGAAGAAATGTTACAAATATCAATAAAGATAAGTCAAGAAATGAAAATATTATAGTTCTTTTTGTAATTGCAGCATCACTATATTGAAATTATTTGTTAAACTGAGTCATTTAAATTGAGTAACTGCTACAAAATAATCCTCACTGAGCATGCACTGGCCAAAAAGTATATCCTACACATAAAAAGTGCTCAACGCTCACATAGGACTTGATAACTGAAGGTTCCCGGAAGTTCCAGAAACCCAACCCTGAGATATATGGAGGCAACTGACAGTATCTTAGGGGAAAATTCCTAGCCTCCTTCTACAAGTACAGAGGGACCTTTTTCAACAAAACAAGTGTGGTTCTATGAAGCAGAGCTGTGCACAGACAAGTTGTGGCACAGGGCAGGAGGATTTGCTACCATCACTGATTCTCTGATCTTTCTCCCTATCCCCACAGAAAGATGATAGGGGCCACAGAGGCTCCTGCAGCTGTTAAACTGTACAGTCTACTGAGTGACTCCGAATTCCATCAGCTATAGTGGATTCTCTCTCTCATTTCTGCCATAGTTATCCAGTATTCAGTACTTAAGGAAAGCACAGAGGAGACAATTTATCTCTTAGGTTGTTTGCCCCTTTCTTGTGTCTACAAATAGCCAGAAACAGGAAGAAGGTAATGTTTCAATTTACATACAGTAGCATAACTTTTTTTTTTATTAAAAAAATTTAAATCGTACAGAAACAGACATAAGTCCTATCTGCCAGTATAAGTGGGTTAGTGTTTCACAAATTCTGCTTTTAACGTTGCATTAAAAGCTTTTGTTTGATTTACTTGGGTTTTTTTAAGCAGCAGCAATAGATATGCTTAATTTCACAATTTAATGGCTCATAGAAGCAATGACACTCATTGAGATGAACTGGGCCAGTAGATGGATCTACAATGTAAAGTTTCTTTGCAACAGAATTTTTAGATGAAGATTTAGAAAGTACACAGAACGTTGCAGAATCACAATCTTCTCATCTTCAGTCTTAAGGCAGTTTATGGAAAAATGTTACCAGATGCAAGTGTTTTAAAAGAGAGTCATGCACAATCTTGCTCAAGACCTACAGAACTGCAATGTAGCAGATCAGAGCAATGCAGCACATCCAAGCTAATTACTCCATTTCAGAAGAGCCTATTCATGCAGACAACCTACTTGCACACAGAATTCTCCAGAAATATTGCTGAACCTATATCCCGTAAATCCTAGCACAGTTCCCGGGAAATGATATACAATGCATATTTTACATATTCACGTTTTTGTTCCCATACTCTCAACTACTTCTGCCATGTGTGAGAGCCTGAAAATGAATTATGAAGAGCAGCAACTGTTCCTGCTACTTCCTCACACAGTCAATGCAGGTTCAAATGTGCAGGATTATCAACTTCACAAGCCACTGCCAAATGAAATACTGACCCTGGAGTGTATTACTATAAGTATGACTTGAAAACCCACTCACCCAGGATAAGGATAATTTTTGCTCACATAAGTTGGCTAAGTAAGGGCTATCCTCCCTGAAATAATCCAAACACTAACCAATTAAATTTACATGGGATCCTAAATCAATGGAACCACTACAATATTACAACCTATAACTAGGAAGTATCAACATAAAAATCAGTGTGTGCCTTGAAATTAAAATGCTTACTAATTCATTCTTTTCAAAGGCACTTTACTAATCCTGAGATGGCACTTTATCCCAAAGAGAAACAGAATTACCTTTAGGTTTCTCTAAAGCTCTCTTGCAGGTTTCTTTAATTTTGGTGAAGAGTTCGGGACCTGCCAGTCGTTTGGAAATGCCAACTCTTAACATGACAGCACACGGTGTGAATTTTAAGAGTGCTGCCCCAGGCTCCCGTGGCTCTTTTGGCTGCTTTGGCATAAGGCTGGACCAATCCACATCTATTACATCGACAGGATCTGCAAAAGATGCAATGAAGAATGAGCTATCAAATTATCACCCCTGATTATGAGTGGTTAGCTTCACCTGCTGTCTTGAAGGCAGAATAAATCAACTGAATATTGTTCAGAAGCCCTCTCAAAAAGGTGAATTTGTACATTTTTCAGAATTTAGATCATGGAACTGAACTCTCAAGGCTGGGAGAAAACTAGATTAAGGGACTCCTCCAAAATCTGTGTCACTGGCTTGTATTTAAAAAGAAAACCTAATTTTTGTTTTTAATATTCCTGAACCCTCCAACGAAGAGAGTGCGTGGGCTCTGCTGAACCTGCTGATTTGGAAAAAGTCATTTCAGTTGGCATAAAGAACACAGTAAAACTAAGAACCCACTACAATAGACCCGCTGTAAAATTGGTATAGGCAATACAATAATTCTGTTCTATAGGGCGACGTGATTTACTACGCAGAACTGGAATTGTGCTTTTATCTAATATAACAGGTATGCTACAGCCAGCATGAATGAATATATCTCATAGGACTCAGCATCAAATGCCTTTTCTACTTTGAATGCCTATCGGCACACCCAATTCATTAAAATGCATTGAAAAAAATATGAAATTTAGAACCATTACAGTATCTCTAAAATTTCCTGTCCTTTTTCAAAGACAACAATTCCCTAGTAATAATAACGAATGAGATACAAAGATAATTATCATTAGGTCAACTGATCCGATGTTTGCATTCAACTGCTAGTAAAAACTGATTTAATATATTTTTACCTGGCATCTTCTCATCATCCTGTTGATCCTCCCTCTTTTCAGCATCACCTGCCAGAATTTCATCTAGTTCATCATCACTGATTGGCTCATACTCTCCAGCAGCAGATCCCAATGACTGCACATCATCTATCTTGGCCTCATCTTCTCCTCCTATAGAAACAGACATGCACTGCAAACTTATAAAACTCACTTTTACATATTTCAGCAACCTCCTCGTAACTAGACTGCAGCGTATATAGTTTGAACAAATAAAGCTGAGTACTTTCTTATGGAAGCAAATTCAGCACTGATAGTGGCTGTTCAGTTTTGCTGGTGGTCAAATAATTTCTCACCTGGCAAGTAATAAACATATGAATTTAACTTGGCCCAAGTCAATTTCAGCATGCACAAATGTTAGGCAGCAAAATATTCAAGGTCAAATTTAAAAGGAATAAAAAATGGTGTAAGTTACATAAAATCAGTGTAAGGAGATATTTTTTCTTTCAAAAGCTGCTTGCACCCATGAATCAGAACATAATTTGGCCCCTAAGGTCTGGAAGAAGAGGAAGTAGCAAGAAAAAACAAAAACAAAAAACGAGTAAGCGTGCCAGAAGGTTCAGTTAAATTAGCCACATCCTAGACTTATCTTACACTTTCAACCCTCTTTTTGGAAAGTCAACGCTGCGGCCTCTGATCGCATCCGTGGGATGCTGTCACAGCCTCTGTCTGTAGGGAGCTTGCCCCCTTCCCTACCCCACAGAAAAGGGCTGCTGTTGCCTCTGATACAGAGGCAGCAGCTCAGGAGTGGGGATCGAAGCCAAGAGCACGCTAGCTGCTGGCCCCACCTCCAGGGAGCATTTTAATAATCATGTAACTACTAAAACTTGTTGCAGATACACAATTACTAGAATACACATTATCTAACATCCCTAATAAGGATCTTTCCAGACAACTAGGGATGTTAAAATGCATTTAATTAAGTAACCATGTAACCACTGAATTTCAGTGCTTACACATGGGGGGCAGACAGCTCCCCACACATACTGGGACCCTGAATATAACTCTGAAGGTTAACCGATGAGCCCAGGCTCATGGATAACTGAGTACACTTTCACATCCCTACAGACAACGGGCAGTTGTCCATTCCATAAGTAACCACGAAGATGGGATCAATAAGCAGTGTTAGTCTTTCTGGATTTGGGCACCTAGGAGAAATACCATTGAGCGAGCAGCCTCTCCCAGCATGTCTCTGATAAAGGAAGAGCTGGAATTTACAGGTTTGCTCTCCTTGCAGCGTGTAGCAGAAATACTGCTTGTGTGGAAGCTGCATCCAAGGACACAATTTACTTGTCTTGATATATTCAAGAATTTGAAATCAACGAAGAAAACTAAGAGAAAGACACAATAGTAAGAGTGTAAATTAACTATTCAGAACACCTGTCACTGCTTTGCAGGGAGTACAGTCTCTCTGGAGTCATTAATGTCTTCACTTGAAGCAAACACATAATAAGTTGAACACAATCATAATAAAGTAATTAAATCCTCACACATTTTGTGCTAGGCCTATGCACAATGACTGTAGCCTAAAACAGAACAAGACAGCTGATGCTGCACCGTTATCAGAGGTGAAAGTTGTATGATGATATGCTCTCTTTTCTCTCTAAAGGGAAACTTAGAATCTACACTACATTTCACTGTGGAGCTTAACATAATTTTCAGTATTAACATTTACAGTACATAAGAAACTCCAGATCTTCATGGTACAGTATACACTTTTATAGTAGACCTCATAAATTCTATACTACTGAATACACCAGTTCACATTTTTTCCTTAACTGCATGCTTGAGTAAAGCAGACTATATTTTCTGATTTTCAAAAGTAGAATGACCTCCTTATGAAGCAACATATGCAGCACACATGAAATGTGCATGAGCCATAATTCAAAACCAACAACAATAGTTCTTGAGTAATAATCAGAGAAGAGAATGTGCATCATCTTTTTAACTCCCATTTAAAAAAATATTTTGCTTTGAATGACAGGGTGAATTATTTTTTATTGTGCGTGTGTCACTGAAAAAGATATAAACTAAGGCAAAATTATTCTGTAATATAAAAGATAAACAGATTGCAGACTACTAAAAAATAAGAAAACTGACAGGAAATAATTATTTTATCATGAAAATCTGACAAAATAATTAGGGAAGGAAAGCATCTGATCCTTTGGGAAAAGGTCTGGACAACATAAATGTAGCAGGAAGAATTTATTCAACATTAGTGAGACATACACCAAGAATACAATTTCTTATTCAGTCTCAAATTTGTGCTTACAGTTTTAGATTTTCCAAATACTTTATGGAATATTTCCTGTTTCAAAACAAACCAGACCATTCAATCTCTCTTAGGGAAGTGCAAGAATCAAGCTACAGTAAAACTTCACTAGTCCGGCATCCAATGCTCCGGCATGCCTGATGGTCCGGCACCATCAGGAACCCAGAAATGCTGGGGCAGCCGGACAGGCTTCCTCCATTCAGCCGCTGCTGAAACTGACCAGCAGCTGAATCAGGGAAGCCAGGAGCAGAGCAGCTGGGGTGCTGCCGGGTTGGTCCCATAGCGCCGCCCCTCGGCGCTGCGGGACCAACTCGGCAGCACCCCAGCTGCTCTGCTGCAGGCATCCCCGATTCAGCCGCTGCTGAAACTGACCAGCAGCGGCTGAACCAGGGACGCCTGGGGCAGAACCGGACTATCGGAAGGGGGGGCTTTGAGGGGTCTGGGGTGGCATCCCTTTCCATCCTACTCCAGATCCCTCATAGCCCCCCCCCCTTCCGATAGTCCGGCATATTTGATAATCCAGCACCCCCATGGTCCTAAAGGTGCCAGATTATCGGAAGTTTACTGTACATAGTTCAGCTCTTCCTCAGTGGGTTTTAAATGTAGTTTTCAATGTAAGTGTTTGCTCCTGTCTACATTACCTTTGTTTCTTAAACCAAGCGCATGTTTCTTTTCAGAGCCAGAAAAACAAATTTTTTTGGTTTAAATAAAATTACTTTACTGACATTATTCCTCGACAACACCTGTCTACCGACTTACTTGCCTATATGCTAAGAACTACACTCATCTTAAAATTATGCTATCACCTATGGTCTTGCAACTTGAAAAAAAACGGTTGGTACATCACAAATGCTACCTTTTAATAATGCAGCAATTTAAAAAATGTTGCAAATATAAGATCAAATTTTCCTCTTAAAATGCTTTCTATTTTTCTACAGTTTTCCATTTTAACTCTCCTTATTATCCTCACTGGCTATCACTCCCACACTAAGAAATAAATTAATGGTGGAAGGGGGTGATGAAGAAAAGGGAATTTTTGTTCTTTAAACCACTTGACTATTCAGAAATTTGCCTAAGCAAATTATACCTTGTCTCATTTGTGTTTATTAGTCTCTAGAGTGCTTTGGAAGTACACAATCAATGAAGCACGCTAAAAAAGCTGTTCATAAGGTTCTCTCCTCCAGTATCTGCTTCCACACTGGAAAAGTTGGAACCAATCTGCAAATCAGAGTGTGACCTTTCAGCAGAAAAATATTCTGATATGCTGTAATTGAATGTTACATTAAAAGAGGAAGGACTAAAATAACTGACCGGCTATGATTGTTCCAGAACATCTCACCTTCTAAACTCTCCACTTTCTCAGCTTCATTTCCATCATCAAATCCTTGTGAAGTTCCCATGTCCTTTTCTGTCCTTTCCTTCTCCAAAGCTGTAGTATCCCGGCAAACCCCATCAGATTCCTTTTCATGATCCCTGTCCAGTTTTGGTTCATTTCGCTTTGTTGACTCTGGTTGAGAAGAAATGTCAAGAGTTCTGTCCCTGTCTCTGTCTCTTTCAGAAGTATCAGGAAGTTGTCTCTCTCTTTCCCTGTCCAAATCTCTTCGTTTTTCCCTTTCTCGCTCTCGTTCTCTGATTCTGTCACGATTCCGTGGCCAGTCTTTATCTACATCTCGGTCCCATTCTCTCTGCCTTCCATCCCTCCTTTCTCTGTCTCGTTCACGATCATGATCATGTCTATCTCGTTCTTGAAGCCTCTCCCTGCTTTCAAAGGACCCAGATCTGGAATGGACCTGACGATCTGATTCAGGAGAACTTCTTCTTGAACTGTGGCTTCTTGAATCTTGACGATCTGAATAAAATATTAAAGAGACATGACTGTAGCAACTGAATACAGTACACATTAATCTGTATAAAAAAAAAGACAAAAATATCCAGAGACAACATTTTTACAGACTCTTGTCACAACAGACCTTTGGGGCATGTTACATCTTAAGAATAATACAGAATAAAGATTTCTTCATAAAAGCCTCCTCCATGTATTTGACCTTATTTAAGGGCATGACTTTGCTTAATTATCCTCACCCAGCCTCCTACCATTGGACAAGTAAACATTTTTCAATAGTTAAAGTTGGCTTCTTTAAAAATCAAACCAAATGCATTCTATATTTTGTATGTGAAACAAAAGAAGGGAAAATGAGCATCATCATTTTGAAAATTTGACATTCTGAAATCCGATACAGCTATGGTTAGCAAATAATTTTGTTCTGTAATCCCATCCTATATCAAATTTAACCAAGATGTAGACTGACATTTGACTGGGGTCCTCCCCACTGGGGTCCTCCAGGATATGCCGAGTTGTGGCAAGAAGTCTGGCATTTTCCCCCGAGTCAGTACTGAACCAATATTCCAGCATGGTTTTAGGATATAGGGTGTTGGTGGAGGATGCATTCTAACTCATAAGAGGGGGAAAGTGACTTGACCACATCTAATCATCAACCATTTCAAATCAAGCAATGGTTTCTGCCTAAATTCCCCTAGCAAGTGAATTTCAGACATTATATTCTTCTCTTAGAGTAAGTACTTCATTTCACTGCATGAAGTGTTAAAACAGCTTTGTTCAGACAGATATGGCCATATTTCCATAACAGATGAAAATATTTTCTATAACTTCTTTACTTGCTCTCAATTTTTAAGCAACAAATACTATGCATGTGCAAATTACAAACATTGACATGTCTGTTAAGAGCTACCAGTATAGCATTCTTCTCTCATTACAGTAGAAAGGCTGGCATTAGCATAATCACACAACCACCACCCAGCAACAAGAATACAGTACAGAAACAGAAGACCAAGTAACTGCTGCACAACTGTCTGCAAAACAGTTTAAAGACTTCTTGAAAAACTGAAAACAAATATTCAGTGTCACTTAAAGGAAACAATCACCTAAAAATCTGCTACTGTGTTTAAAGACCCATAAAACAAACAGTATATACACATGTTCTTTGAAGATGAGATATTTTCATATGCGTATATTTGTGTTCTTGACATCATCTCATTATGCAAACCTTTATAAACCTGATGGATTCAGATACATAAAGTGTGGCACAAAGTCCATGCATTTTCTTGATGCTAAATCAAGACATTTTAGGAGAAGCTTGGTATGATTATTATCCTATTTTGAACTGAACTAGACTAGAAAGAGAAGACTCCAAAGGCTTCTTCCAGACACTTGAGACAACTGGAAAATCACAGCCACATTTTTTCCATCAGCAGACTGTAGGGTAGGGAATATTTTGGACAACAAAATCATCACCACAGAAGGTGGTGGAGATTTCACCTTAAAATGAAATTGGGAAATAAGAATAGATGCATAATATTGGGATATATTTTAACGTCCAAGAATTTTGAATCCTCTGTTCATGGTTTAGTAATTAGTTTGAAGTTAATTAAAAAAAAAACCCCAATCTTTCTGGAGCAAGATCATTTTTTCTCCCAATATAACAGCCTACCTGAAAAAAAAGGAAAGACCTGAATGGCATCAGAAAGGGTTAAAAAATAAATACGTATGGGACACAGATGTATGTCTCCCATGCTGATTTTGTCCAGACAACATCCAGGATGCTCTTGCGTCTTCCCTTTCTTTTCATATGGAGGAACAGCCATTGACATCTTTATCAAGCAAACATGTATTTGTTCCCTACCTGCCAAGTAGGTGAAATAATTTTCAGTTCTGCTAAGTTATATATGATTTAGTACAGGAAACGGGAGCTCTCCAATAGTCCGTTTGTTTCATGAGAACAGTAACTATCCAATGAAGAGTTGTAACATCTTAAATAATTTCTTGTTTGTTTTCCTCACTCTCTACAGGCATAAAGCTAAGCAAATCAATTCCAAGTGATTCTTTTGGTTCAGGAAAAAAAGATGTAATGTGTATTAAACTTACTATTAAGGATCACAACCTAATGAGTTCACTACACATTTCTCTCAGGAACCATGGTGAACATAGCTCCCTGAAACATGTAAAACATAACTTCATGCACATTTAATAATTTCAATATAAAAATTGATTTCAATTTGTTTATAATAATTTTTAAAGTACATTTATATAATAAAACTGCTACTATGCTTTATATTAGCATAAGAGCTTTTATAATTCATAAGTTTAATTAGTTCCATAGATATGTTTTAACCCTGACAGTATAAATTGCTATTTCTTGTTGAATATTCCTATACTAGCTAATTAGCCAGTCATAAGACAGGATTTTCAGGTCTCTCCTCCACGTCAGTCTTCTCTCCTGAGC
>CM057845.1:263616360-263653923 GCA_030068395.1 Apalone spinifera
ATATATATATATGACTAGCCAATAGCCCATCATAAGACGGGATTTCCAGGTCTCTCCTCCATGTCCTAGTTTGTGGCTCTCTCGCACTTCTCTCCTGAGCCTCCGGTCTCTCGCTCCGTCTCTTTCTCCTCCTCCTACTGCCTCCCCCTCTCTCGCTCAGCTCTCCTCCACCTCCTGCCTCCTTCGTTCTCGTCTCCTTCACTCTCCTCCACCTCCTCTGTCTCCGTCAGGGATGCACGCTCGTCCAGGCCCCGCCCCCTGGCTGTGTATGTCACTGCCCCCACCCCCCTTCACCTCCCGCTGTGGCACTCGGCTGACTTCTGCGCCACTCAGCCGGGCCGCCGCGCGGGAGTAAGCAGCCAATGGGCTACTATATAGATGATAATTAGCAAAAGGATAATCCATCCCCATTGATGCCAAAAGTTTTAAATCATGAGCTTAAGACCATGCAAGAATTTGGAAGTGAAGTATTCTCACTTTCATGGTGTATTATATAAAATCAATCTATTACCTGAAGACGTGCTGCGGCTGGGTTCCCCTCGTTTCAACTGATCAATTCTGGATTTCCGTTCCCCAGTGATTTCTAAGTTCTTTTTCTCTCTGTCCCTGGAGCTGCTGTGCAAGATCCTTTTCCGACCTGTCTGGTCATCACCACTTCGATGAGCAGACTCATTGGAGGGTGATCGAAGCCTGCTTGAAGCATGGCTTCGATTGCTACCAAGACTGCTGCTGCGCTTTTGATCCACAGGTTTGCGATGAGGTGCATCTTCTATTGTAACATGCGGGGTTTCGACTTTTTCTCCCCTCAGTCTGTGACTTTTTCTAAGGGATTCTTCAGTGCTTCTTTCTGGAACAATGATTTCACCACGTTCTGGAACATCTTCATCCGACCAGTCACTAAATGTTGTGTCTTCTCTTTTTGGACCAGCTTCAACTGCCACAGTTTTCTCAGGTACTGCTTCAACCAACTCCTCTTTTGTCATTACAGGGGGAGTTCTTGGGCCTTTTTTCTTTTTATGGTGTGGGACAATTTCTTCATCAGAAACCTCAGAATCACCCTTTGACCTCTTACGCTTCTTCTCAATGTTTTTCTTTTTTGGAACTTTCTTGGGTGAAAAGACCTGGCTCTCCTCTGTAGCTGACTCATTGGTGTACCGTTCCACGCTGATGTCGTCATCTTTTTTCTTCTTTGTGGTCTTTTTCTGCACTTTAGATTTCTTTTTATTCTCCTCATGTAGTCTATCAGAGGCATCTCGTTCTTCAGAAGGACGATGTCCTAAGCTCTCCTGAACCCTGGTCCGCGAACTTTCTGTGACTTCTGCTTGTTCTCTTTGTTTATCTCCTGAAGAAACTCTCTCTTTGAACTCTGGTTCTTCATAACGCCTAGAGCTTTCCTTTCTCTCTGGCTTTCGACTCTGTCTGTCTTCTGTAAGGTGTGTGGGGCTGAGAGATCGGGATTCTTGTGGTCGCACAACCTGACTTAGCAGCCTGTGCTTCTCATCTACAAGTGGAAAAGATATATATGTTATTGTTCAGAAGGGGGAAAATACACATTTTGTGCATCCTGCACACGTCCAAGGAAATATCAATCAAAACAATCCATTATGTCCAGCTACATTCCTGAAGCTTTTAACATCTGCAGTATCGGCACTTCCCGCCCCCCCACTTTTAATAAGCAGCTTAAGGACAAATGTTTGGGCTAACCCAGGACAAGTCCAACGTATTACAACAAAAACAGTATGTAAAATAAATAATATGTCTAACCTATAGCCCCACCAAGCAAAACAGACTTACAATGGAAAAACAGAGAGATGAAGACATGATAAAAAGTGTAATCAATCATTTTCTATTTAAGATTGCGAGGAACTTCTTTATAGTTACAGATTAGTCTGCATACTCAGCAAAGACAACTCATTTCTACTTACTTTTATCATCTCCACTGTTGTACGTGTCGCTATCAGGAGAATGTTCACGGCGGCGCTTGGGTGATTGACGAGGACTTGGGCTACTTTCATTTCTATGACGCTTCCTATATTGAACACAAAATTCATAAAAGTTCCTTTAAAAAAACAACAACAAAAGCTGTATTTCTTTATCGCCATTGTAAATATCAGTAACCTGTAGTTTAGTTCATTAAAGTTTCAGATAAGATCAGTTTTCATTTCCACTACAAATACTTAAAATATTTTCAATAGACTTCCCAACTTTTATACAAAATATTCTTTAAGATGATCAACTGTTTTGAAGACACAGAGAATTTACAAACTTAGTATTGTTTAAGGGATTATCCTAATATAACTTTTTTTTGGGGGGGGGGCCAAAGGTCCTGTACTAGCCCTTACAGATATCTGTGGAATCCTATGACTCAGCTACATAGACTATGCCAGAAGGACAGTCATAACCTGCAGCACTATTGTTCAACTACACATAGGCTGTCTGCACTGCATTGTCACAGGTAAAACTTCTCTTGGTCAGAGGTCTGAAAAAAACCTACAGCCCTGAACAATAAAAGTTTTACCAGCAAAAAGCATCAGTGTGGCCAGGAAGAGAGACTCATCAACCCACAAAATTACCACCCCTCTTTGGGGGTGCTTGTATTTTGTCAATGGGAGAGCTCTCTACTGATGATACTAAGGACAAAAAAGAAAGCACTGTCTCCTGAACAAACAAACTAGTTTTTCATTCAATTGTGCCAGCGGAACGAAGATGACAACAAAAGCTTGATCCAGAACATGAGATTCTCTCAACTATTGCTTGAACAGCTAAGGATCTGGTCCTAAAAATGAAACCATGCAAGCTATTTCTTTTACAAACTAGCTAACCAGCAATATCTGAGAAATCAAAAAGAGCTCTGAACAAAACCCAAGAAATTGCTTTGAATATAGTGAAAAGATCCCAATATCAACAGCTGTCTACATAAAGAAAGGATTGAGGTTACTCTTGTAGCCCCAATAAGCACTGCTCTAAAGGCATATCCCAGAACTCAGAAGTGCATCCTACCAATAGTACTACCCAGAGATCACTCCAATGAAGAATCAAGAATTTATTTGCTAGAAGGATCTAGAAAAAAGTTGAGCACAAAATGTATATTGTCATTCTAAACGTATTTAAACTAATCAGATAAAAAAATCTTTCTGTATTTAGAGTAAATGCTATAAGTTTAGGGAGCATATGCTATGTTATTCTCATATAATAAAGGTTTAATCTCATTTTTAAGCAAGAATCTCAACACAACCTCAACAAAGGATGTGCTACAGTAACATCAAAATGAGATAGAGTGAACTCTAATAATTGGTAGGAGCTGTGGTGTGTTAACACATAATCCTTCACAAGCTACTACTGAGCAGGTATGTGCTACTTGTGCCTTAGCAAATGCTTAGTTTAGTCTCTAAGGTGCTACAGGACCACTCGTCATTTTTAATTTTTTTTTTTTTAAAGTTACAGACTAACACAGATACCCCTCTGAAACTATCACTTACTTAGATTTTCTCTCTTCATGGACATCTCTTGTATTCCTTTCTTCTCGGACATCCTCTCTTTTATCTCTGCGGTCATCCCTTCCTTTTTCTTTGTCTTCCCAGTCTCGCTGACGTTCTCGTTCCTTATCTCTGTCCCGACCTCGTTCTCGTTCTCTTTCTCGCTCTCTCTCCCTTTCCCGTTCCTCTCTCTCCCGCTCTCGTTCTCTCTCTCTTTCTCTTTCCCTTTCTCTTTCCCTTTCTCTCTCCCTCTCCCTGTCATGGTCTCGATCTCTATCCCGTTCACGTTCTCTGTCTTTCTCCCGCTCTCGTTCTCTCTCACGTTCTCGGACACGATCTCGTTCTAGTTCTCTTTCCTTTTCTCTCTCCCTCTCCCGCTCTCTCTCCCTCTCCCGCTCTCTCTCCCTCTCCCGCTCTCTCTCCCTTTCCCTGACCCTTTCATCTCTCCTATCATCGACTCTGTCTACTCTTCGTTCTTCTCTCCTTTCATCACGCTCAAGGTCATCACTCCTTCCTTGGTGCCGTACTGGAGAGCTTGGTCTTTGATCTGTAAAGAAAATCAAGTTTCATTGCCAGTGACTAATTAAATAGACACGCCTCTCACTGTACACTAATATTCAAAAATAGAATAGAAGCTTCTGTATTCTTATTAAAATACTTTGATACAGAATAAAAATGCAATCTAGATAGCTGCATTAGACAAAACAGAAGCTTCCTGCAGAATGCTGGAAAAGATTCTGAAGGGCAATGAGGATAAGCATCTTGAAATATTTTTTTAAAATGAAGAAATTTTAGCCTTTTCTATTTAAGCTTAAGGTTACAACAAGCTACGGTCATAGAGGTTTTCTTTTGTAAAGTCTATTCCTAGTAATTTCAAAACTTTATCTGCTTAACATTTGACTACTACTTTTGCTCAAAAGCATGATCAGATATTTTCTATCAGGTTTCTATTAAAGAGATGCTTAAAAGGGGCACTTTCATTTTAAAATGTTTATCATTCTATTAAAGAATGCAGGATTTTACTTTGCTTCATCCATTCTCAGTTCCACTGTCCCTCTAGCCAGCCCTTTCAATACTTATAAAAATATGAAACAGACTGGTTCAGTGGCTCATCTGTCATGCAGGATATCAGGGTAACTCAGACCAAGAAAAGGAAGCAAAGGAGAAATAATGGAAACATCAGAACTGAAATCTTTTAAACAGTGACTGCTGTTCCACAACATTCAAAAGCAAAGCTGTTTAAGCATAGCACACAGGAACTGGTGGTGAAGGAGGGGGGAAATACTGCATGTAAATAGGAAATAACATCTAGAATTCCAGGGAAAGCCCTGTTTAACTTGAATATTATTGGCAGCAGGCAAAGGGGGAAAACACTAGAAAATTACAAGCTCTGATACCTATGTAACCAACCCTTCCTTAGCAACAAAAATATAGTTGCAAACATCTCAATCTCGCTTTCATTGATAAAAATTGTGAATAATTTGAATGGGAAAGTTACACAGCTAGTGCAGTAACCGGAGTTCAAGATGCACCTTAGGTGCTTGAGTGCCACTGTACCTTTAATCGGAGATTTTAGGTAGCAGTGCCCACAGTCGGCTACATACATGGAACCCTCGGAGTGCAACATTTGAAACGACTATTCTGAATGTGCAGCCAACCGTCCCCCTTCAGTTCCTTCTCTGACCTGGACATAGATGCGTCCGAAGCAGAGGGAAGAAAGGTTGGGTGGTCGATCACCCACAGGGGCTACCATGAACTTCAGTTACTGCACCAGGTGAGTAACCTTTCCTCCTTCTTCGAGGCGTGTCCCTGTTGGTGCTCCACCTTAGTGCATGACTACTGCTTTGTAATGAACTAAGGTGGAGCACCAACAGGGACACGCCTCGAAGGAGGAGGGAAGGTTACTCACCTGGTGCAGTAACTGGAGTTCATGGTAGCCCATGTGGGTGATCGACCACCCAACCTTTCTTCCCTCTGCTTCGGATGCATCTATGTCCAGGTCAGAGAAGGAACTGAAGGGGGACGGATGGCTGCACATTCAGAATAGTCGTTTCAAATGTTGCACTCCGGGGGTTCCATGTATGTAGCCGACTGTGGGCACTGCTACCTAAAATCTCCGATTAGAGGTACAGTAGTGTTCAGAGCTTCGGGAGATGTTAATCGGTGAGAGAATATTGTTCAGCTGAATTGGGTATCCAAGGCTGCAAAAGCGTAAATAGCATAATGCTGCGCAAACGTGTGCACAGAGGCTCATGTGGCAGCTTTGCAGATTTCCTCTGTTGGTACGCCTCAGAAAAATGCAGTTGATATTGCCATTTCTCTTGTGGAGTGAGACCATATGACAGACAGAGGCTCCTTCTGAAATATAATATAGGCCAGGTATAAACCAGTCCGAGATCCACTTGGATAATCTTGGTTTTAAAATGGGTGATCCTTGTGATCTTTCTGCAGATGAGATGAAGAGTTGAGGAGTTGTGCAAAAGGGTTTCATGCATTCTAAGTAGAATGCAATTGCCTTGTGGATGTCAAAGGTATGCAGTGCCACCTTCCTTTTATCCTTGTGGAGTTTCAGGAAGACGACGGATAAGAGTATGGGTTTGTTGCAATGGAATGAAGTAAATACTTTTGGGAGAAACTTGGGGTGTGTATGGAGGACACTTTGTCTTTATGAAAAATTGTGGGTGGCAGGGGGGCGGGGAGGAGGTCCACCATCAAGGTTTCTAGTTTGCCTACTCTTCATGCAGAAGTAATTGCTACTATGAAGATGACCTTCATCGATAGATGTAGTAGGGAATAGGTACGAGGGCTTCAAGGACTTGCTAGTAATCCCCTGAGCATCAGGTTTAGGTCTCAAAGGCGTTGTGTCCCTTAATGAAGGAAACATTGTGTAAGCTCCTGAGGAATCATTTGGTAGTCAGGTAAGTAAAGGTGGAGTAACCTCGTCGTGGGGGACGTAGGAGCTGCAATAGCGGCAAAGTGTACACCTTGATAGAACTTAGGAATAAACCACTCTTGTATAGGCTTAATAGGTAGCGGAGAATATGCAATACACCCTCGTCCACCAGAGCACAGTTATGCTCAGAGTACCATACTATAAAACAATGTCATTTTTGTTTGTGTGTTTTTCTTGTTGCCAGTCTACGGCAGTTTGTGATGACCTCCTATGTGGCTTCCGGACATGCTGTCTCAATGGCAGTCAACTAGCTAGTATCTATAGAATCCTAGAAGCAGAAGGGACCTTGGAAGGTCAAGTCCAGTCCCCTGCCCTCATGGCAGGACCAGGCACCTTCTAGATCAGTGGTGCACAAACCATGGGCTGCAACCCCCAAAGTCAACAGCTGGGCCCAACCCCCAGTCGCCCAGGTCTAAGCGCCAGGTGGCCACCAATGGCAGGGCCCAGCTCCCGGCCACCTGGATTTGAGCCCCGCACTGCGTGGCTGCCAACGTCTGGGCCCAGCCATGGGGATCGTGGTGGAAAAAAGTTTGTGCACCACTGTTCTAGATCATCCCTGATAGATGTTTATCTAACCTGCTCTTAAATATCTCCAGTGATGGAAATTCCACAACCTCCCTAGGGAATTTATTCCAATATTTAATCACCCTAATAGTTAGAAAGTTTTTCCTAGTGTCCAACCTAAATCTCCTCTGCTGCAATTTAAGCCTATTGTTTCTTGTGCTGTCATCAGGAGAACAAATTTTCTCCCTCTTCCTGGTAACATCCTTTCAGGTACTTGAAAACTTCTATCATGTCCCCTCTCAGTCTTCTCTTTGCTAACTAAACAACCCCAATTCTTTCAGTCTTCTCTCATCAGTCTTGTTTTCTAGACTTTTAATCATTGTTGTTGCTCTTCTCTGGACCCTCTCCAGTTTCTCCACATCTTTCTTGAAATGTGGTACCCAGAACCAGACACAATAATCCAATTGAGATTTAACACAGAATAAAGCAGAAGAATGACTTCTCATGTCTTGCTCACAACAATTCTGTTAATGCATCCCAGAATCATGTTTGCTTTTTTTTGCAACAGCATCACACTGACTCATATTTAGCTCGTGGTCCATTATGATCCTTAGATCCATTTCCGCAGTACTCCTTCCTAGACAGTCACTTCCCATTCTGTATGTGAAAATGATTGTTTCTTCCTAAGAAACATTTGTCCTTAAAAGACATATATGGAGAGATACCATAAATTAGCGTATATAACTTGTGCACATGTATTACCCGCACCCATGCATAACCCGCGGTTTTTCCTGATTGTGTAAAAAAAGTCTTAGATAACCCACACACATGTATAACCCACGGGAGATAACCTGCGGGTACTGTTAATGAACAGCAGCTGTAATGAAGTGTTAATGAATCGCAGCTGATGACGCGGAGTAGTAAGTATGCTACAACCCTTATTGCTGGTATATAACCCCGTTGAACCATACCGTTTTACGATTTATTCCTTCCTTTAGTAGTTTTAACTTGTAATGAATTTTTTAAAAGTATTTAAAACTTATTAAAACTTTTTAAACATGCCTAAGAGCAAATCCTACACAGCCGATTTTAAATTGTGTGTTGTGACATATGCAAAGGACAATGGAAACAGAGCAGCAGGGAGAAAATATATTGTCAACGAAAAGTCTGTTCAGGAGTGGAGAAATGAAGAAGCAGAGATTGAGAAATTACACCCTAGGAAAAGAGCGCACCACAGAAAGAAAGCCAACTGGCCGAATCTAGAAGAAAACCTGTTGAAGTGGGTTCATGCACACAGAGAGAACAAATGGGTGGTGTCAATGGTAGCCATACAGCTCAAGGCTCAACTTATGACTATGGAACAGAAAATCTATTATTTTAATGGGGGCTTGGGAAATTGGGTGTACAAATTTATGCAGAGTAACAATCAGTCTGCGTACGGACATATGCTGGCCAACGGCTTCCCAACGAATGGGAGAAGAAAATAGATGATTTTAAAACTTTGGTACATAAAGAAATTCACCATCTGGGCTTGAAACCAAACAACATTATTAACATGGATAAGGTGCCCATGTCATTTGGTATCCCCGCTACTTGGTCTGTTGTGGAAACTAGATCGAAAACAGTGTAGCAACCACCGGTCATGAACGCACCTGTTTTACTATAGTGTTGGCATGCATGGCAAATGGTGATAAATTAAAACCAATGGTGATTTTTAAGAGGGTAATGATGCCTAGAGAAAACTGCCAGCTGACGTTTGTGTGGTTTGTAACAAAAAGGGCTGGATGAACACAGATGTTATGAAGACATGGACAGACAGCTGCTTTCATGCATGAAAAGGTGGGTTTTTTAATCCTAAATTTCTGCTGCTTTTAGATTCCTTGGCCACCCATAAAGAAACTTCAGTTCAGAAACATATCAACACTGTGGGTGCACATATCGCCGTAATTCCAGGTGGACTGATCTGCAAGTTGCAACCACTTGATGTGGCTGTCAAACACGCATTTAAGTGCTTCGTCTGAGAGGAATGGGACAATTGGATGACAAATGGGCAACACACATTCACTCTGGCAGGTCGACAGCGCCGTGCAGCTTACAGGGAAGTTTGCAAATGGGTTTTGGCTGCTTGGGACAGAATAGAAGAGGCTACTATTCAGAATGGGTTCTGTAAATGTGAAATTCTTCCCGACATTGACTCATCTAGCTCCCAATCCGACTATGACAGCGATTCTGATTCAGCACCACAGACCTCAACCATCACCGAAGCTTGCCTAGCCTTGGTTATGGATTTTACGGATGTTTTTCAAGACAGTGACAATGACGAAAGTTTTGACGGTTTTGAAAACTCAGATGCTGAGGAGGATGCTACCACTGATTCTAGTGATGCAGAATGAACGCACTTATGCATTTTATGACAATGCGAGGATAGCTTTTTTAAACTGTTTTACCATATATTTATTCTTTTATTATGTTTCACATTAAAGTTTTAACTTTTAATGTATTTTAACATCACTGCCGCTATTATTAAATTAAAATATGATGCTTTTATCAAGAGTCTATCTTGTCTTCCTGTAATTTCAATAAAAATAAATTTGTATAACACGGGGACAAGTATACCTGCGGGTGGGGGGGGGAGGGGGAGTGCGGAGAGTAAAACCTAGCACAACCTGCAGGTTATATATGCTAAAAGACAGTACCTATCTCATAGAAGTGGAAGGGACCTTGAGAGGTCATTGAGTCCAGTCCCCTGCCTTCATGGCAGGACCAAGTACCATCCCTAACAGATTTGCCCCAGATCCCTAAATGGCCCCATCAAGGATTGAACTTACAACCCTGGGTTAGCAAGCCAATGCTCAAGCCACTGAGATATCTCCTCCCCACCTTATTAAACTTCATCCTATTTACCTCAGACCATTTCTCCAGATTGTCCAGATCATTTTGATTTATGGCTCTAAACTCCAAAGCAGTTGCAACCCCTCTCAACTTGGTATCATCTGCAAATTTAATAAGTGTACTCTCTATGCCACCATCTAAATCGTTGATGAAGATATTGAACAGACTGGTTCCAAAACAGACCCCTGCAGAACCCCACTTGTTATGCGCTTCCAGCATGAGTCTGAGCCATTAATAACTACTCTCAGCCCCATCTTGGCTATATTTCCCTACTTTATTGATAAGAATGCCATGCAAAACTGTATTAAATGCTTTCCTAAAGTCCACGTATACCATGTCCACCGCTTCTCCCTATCTCCAAGATTGTGATCCTATCAAAGAAAGCTTTTGGATTGGTTTGACATGATTTTATTTTAAATAAATCCATGCTGTTACGTATCACCTTATCTTCTAGATGTCTGCAGATGAATTCCTCAGTTACTTGCTCCATTGTCTTTCCTGGCACAGAAGTTAAACTGTAGTTTCCAGGGTAGTTTTTATTTCCCTTTTTATAGATTGGCACTACATTTGCCCTTTTCCAGTCTTCTGGAATCTCTGTTGACGTCATGATTTTTTCAAAATGGTAGCTAAAGGCTCAGATGCCTCCTCTATCAGTTTCTTGAGTATTCTAGGATGCATTTCATCAGGCCCTGGCAACTTGCAGACATCTAACTTTTCTAAGTAATTTTTTACTTTTTTTTTTTTTATTTTAACTTCTAAGCCTACCCCATTTCCACTACCACTCACTATGTTAGGCATCCTGTCACCATCAATCTTCTTGACAAAAACTGGAACAAAGTCGTCATTAAGCACCTCTGCCATTTCTAGGTTTCCATGCATGAAGATGAAGTGTCTGGACTCTGGAATGGCTTATCTGCCCGCTTTGTTGTGTGAGCAAGGATACAACTGGTGGAAAGTGATGTGGAGGAGCAATATTCATCTGTAGAAGGTATGAATATTATGTTTGTCTGGACCAGTTGGGGGCTATGAGGAAGACCCTAGCTCTATCCTGTTTGATTTTCAGGATCACCTGTTGGCGAAGTGGGAATGGCAGGAATGCATATATCAGGGGTGCTTCCCATATTATGCTATATGTATCCTTTAGGGAGTGGCAGCCTACGCCCACTCTGGAGCAAAACTGCGGGCATCGAGCATTTGTCTGGGTTGCAAACAAGTCCACCATAGGGGATCTCCACTTTTTGAAAAGAGGAGTTAGCACTGAGGGATTGGTTTCCCACTCACGATTCTGCAGGAAAGGTCTGCTGAGGTTGCCTGCCAGGACACTGTCTTTGCCCAGATGATAGGTTGCCACCAACTGTATGCTTTGGGGGATGCACCATTTCCATAAGTGAACTGCTGGTAGGACCAGGCTCCTCTGTTTGTTTACACAGTACATCGTTGTGACGTTGTCAGTGAGTATTTGTTTTGTCTTGTTTTGAATTAGAGGGAGGAAGTGTAAGCAAGCAGTGCGGACTGCTTTGAGCGCAAGCAGAATGATATGTTGTTTGGCTTCCTCTGAGGCCCATTGTGCTTGGACAAGACAATGGCCTAGATAGGCTCCCCATCACACTAGTGAAGCATCCATGGTGATTGTTAGTGATGCTTGTGGTAGCTCGAAGGGGTCTCCCTTGCACAGCTTGTCGTGACCATGCACATCATGTGAGTGAGGTCTTCATCTCGGACAGCACATAGCGAGCCATTTGTTTATATAATGGACTTGTGGTCTGTACACAGTGAGTAACCATGACTGGAGTGGCTTCATATGGAAGTGGGTATGTGTTACCATAAGCGTGGCTGCAGCCATGTATCCCAGGAGTTGAAGACAATGTTGAGCCGTTATGCACTGACTAATTTGTGCTAGGGATATAAGGTCTACAATTGCTGTGAACCTCTGCTCTGGAAGGGAGGCTATTGCTGTCCTGCAGTCTAGATGCACTCCTATAAACTCTACAGCCTGAGTAGGAGTGAGTATGCACTTTGATAGACTGTTGAATAGGGCTCAGGTGGTTTTGACTGCCTGTTCTGTGTTACACGCTGTGGGACTCTATAGTACGCAGTCGTCCAAGTTTGGGAATATGGTGGTCCCCATTCTGTGTAGGTGAGCTGCCACCACTGCAAGGACCTTTGAGAAGACCCGTGGAGCTGTTTTGAGTCCAAAGGGTACCACTTTGCATTGGAAGTGCAGGTCTCCTATCATGAATCGCAGAAAGTGTCTATGTGACAGATGTCTCAAAATATAAAAACAGGCATCCTGCAGGTCATAGAATCATAGAGCTGGAAGAGACCTCAGAAGGTCATCAAGTCCAGCCCCCTGCTCTAGGCAGGACCAATCCCAACTAAATCAACCTGGCCAGGGCTTTGTCAAGCCAAGACTTAAACACCTCATCGAATGGTTGGATGCACATGCAGAATAGCCATTTCTAATGTTACACACCAGCGGTTCCACATGCGCAGCCAACTATAGGCACTGCTATCTAAAATCTCCAATTAGAGGTGCAGCAGCACTCAAACACCTAAGGTGGAGCACCCACAGGAACACTCCTTAAACAACAATTAACTATACAGTGATTTTGTTATATTTTAGTAAAGAATAATCAAAACATCTTCCATATTGTATGCTAAAGGCATTACATAAAGGGATGGAGGAAACATGTATGAATAAAGGAAAATGCAAATTTGATTCTTTGTCTATTTTTGCAAAGCTGCCATAATGCACATCTCCATACGCTGAAAGAATGTCCTTCAGGAGCATGCATATGGAGATTGAACAGAACTGAGTCAAACAAGACATACATTTCTGTCAGTTTAATCAATTTTCACTTGTGAATAAATTAATAATGATTTAATGCTCCCTGGCTTCCAGGTGAATTAAAAGTAAATAAGAATGACATTTCTGCTATGGTTGAAACATTTGTTTTTTGGATATGAATCATTAATTCTGGCAATTGAGGTCTAGGTACAGGATTCACATTAGCAATACAAAAGGTTAACTGGCTTGTTGGTTCTGGTTATCTGGTAGGGGCGGAAGCAGCTCTCAGCCTGCCACAGGCAGGGAGTTGCTCCAGCCCCGCAGGACTCACCATGGACAGAGCACTTCAGCCAGGCCCTATCTGTGCTAGGCCTGGATGTGTGTGAGGCCAGGGCTGTACTGTCTGGGCTAGAATAGCCCCTGCCTGAAGTGGGGGGGCGGGGGGGGAAGGGGATGGCTTCAGCCTGGCCACAGCAAACGGGGAAACGCACTCCCTCTGCAAACCCTACCTTTAAGCAGTTAAACATGTTCAACTGGTTATCCAATTATATGGGATTTTACATCCTTAATTCACATTCTTTATGCTGGTACGGCCAAATAATTTCAACACCACTTATTGCAACAGTATTACACTGTAATTCAAGTTCTTCATTTTTAAATTATTTTTAACACTTCAGACTGGGTGTTCAAACAAAACTCCCTAGGGACAACTTTAGTACTCTTTCGGCTATGAAAATGAAATATCTTATGCGAAGCTCAAAAAGACCCTGACTCTCCCCATGCTCACCAGTATCTATATCCAGATTTAGTAGCCATTTGGTACTGACCACAGCAAAGTATTAATCAATATTAAATTCCCAAGTCAATAACATTTCATACTGTATTAATCACAGTATGTGCTTTACTTTAGTAGCTAGTCAAGGTTACCCAGACCTTTACAATAGCCTATTTACATACTAGGACAAAAATATTCTATATGATTCTATATCAAGTAATACTATATTGAAATGTGACAGTAGCCACATGCTCAGGTATATAAATAAATAGATAATATTCTCCAGAAAATAAAACCAAAAATGTGCAATTCTTTTCAACTTATTTTACACTGGTATCACCCAAAGCTCAGTTTGATTAAAACATACTGAATGATTAAAATAGCTGTGGGGGTATGCCATAAGCCAGTCTGGGGGGAGGTGGGAAGAGCATATATTATATAGCCATGCTAATAAGCATTTTTACTAAGTCAATTTTCATTAGCTTCAGCACAAAGCTGATGCCAAACTCCAGTATCAGGTCAGCTGTATGTTTCTAAATTAGTACATCATGTTTGCATACCTCTCTCTCTGTTGTCACGTCTGTCCCTTTCTCCATGTCTTCTTTCGAACGATGAATCCCTTGCTTGCTCTCGATTGTCATAACGGTCTCGGTCAGGATAGCTACTCCGTGATTCCCAGCTGTCATGGTAGTTGCCACTACTGCTGTGACTGTCAACTTGAGAGCCTCTGGTTGCCCGACTTCCTATTGAAAACATATCCACCCGCCATAACAGTCCATGTGTAAGAAAATCCATTGACATTTTATAACAATTAACAATAAGATTATTTAAAATACCAGTTCATTGAATTCCTGCATTGAAGCAGAAGTTAAATTCTAAATTCTATTTGACATCGAAAATTGTTTTAATGTTCAACTCCCAATCACTTAAAACCTTTGATGACTTAAAACCTTAGTCAACAAATCTGATATACATTTGGGATAATGAAACAATCTACCACAGCCCGAATGCTGCACTTGTGTTCTAGGCTGCTGCAAATTATATACATCAAGCCCAAATACTGTACTCATATTTTCAGGAAAAATCAACCTCCTCTAGTTAAAACATGGGGCGTTCTGACTGGTAATAAGGTAGCATGGAGATGGTTGAAATTTGTTCTTAGAAAAATACAAGCCTGCAGACATCATGCAGAAGGAAATGAACAAACCAAGCAGTTAAAATATAATGATGGTTGCTCTACAATTATTGGAAGCTTAAAAAAAATCCCCACACCTTAGAACTAAGAAACCAAAGCAACCCCCCCCCCCACAATGAATATATATGACCAAATGGTGATAATATAAAATAATTAATAGTTCTTCAAGCATGAATTACAATGAAACCGGTTTTGGAAAGTCATAGACAATGTTACATAGTTTGTATGTGAGAAAAATGGAAGAAGTTGAACCTAGGTATACATGCCTATTTGAGGCAAAGGAAAAAGGCTTGTGTAATTCATATGGATAGAGAATCGTCCTGTGCTAATCTTTCATTACATTTCAGGCTCTTATTTGTATTTCATGGCCGTTGGGTGCAGCTAAGGTTGCAGATATTATTAAAAAGAGTGGTTCAGGATTTTTAAGTAGTATGGCAGGATGCCAATGCTACATTAGTTTAATGAATGGAAATTAGAGGATTGCTGTGCATTTCAGCACTAACAGTTCTATTTTAATGAAAATACTGAAGATAGCTTTAACAGCATATGCTTAATTGGCAACAATTCATTATCAAATAATGTAGTAAAGACATAGAAAAAAATCAATCATAGTACCTTTGTCAGACAATTCTGGACCTCTGCCTCTACTTCTGCCAGTCCGGTCATTTCTACTTTCATTTCTTGACTCATTTCTGGTTTCATTCCGTGTGTCAGCTCGGGAGTTCTCTTCTCTACCATGGGTTCTTCCATAACTGCGTGGTTCCTCCTGATACTGATCTTCCTTTTTATGGGTATCTCGATTCTCTCTGTCTCTGTACTCATGGGTATCTCGAGTAGAACGTGAATCTCTCTGATCACGACTGTCTTTATTATCTCTGCTGTAATCCCTGGTATCTCTGGAGTCTCGAGTGTCCCTGGATTCTCTTGGCTCTCTGCGGTCTCTGTTATCCCTGGTCTCCCTCCGATCCCTTCCATCTCGAGATTCTCGATCATCTCTGTGATCTCTGGAGGTACTCTGCTCTTGTTCATAATCTCGTTCTTCTCTGGTTTCTCTCTCTTTTTCCCTTTTTCCTCTCGTTTCTGAAAGCCAATTTAAATGTGATATTCAGCTTGCAATATTAGAGTCTAACAATGCAAAGTAGAAAGCATATAAAATGATGCAACCACATTAGATTTCTTACACAAAAAGCCTATGGAGAGAGATTTACAAAGGCATAATGTGGAGCTGGGTGCCTAGATACTCTTGCTGCCTTAGAAAAATCTCTCCCATGGATGTGAATCTGTGACCTACTAATTATCACATTTCATTGTTTAGAGATTAAATATATTCAATGACTTCAAAACATAATATTGGGATCAGCGTATTACTTTATAGAGTACTGTGTTCAAATGCTTTACTTGTGGTAATTTCCCTTTTCAATTCCTTTTCTACCCGACAACATGCTTAAAGTGTATTTATACTATCATCTTTGTTAAGATCTCTCTCTACTAAACCCTGATTTTTAAAATATGTATTTATTCACAATATGTTTCTGTTATAAATACAGCACAACTTTTATCTGATCTAACTGGGACCAGAGCCAGATCGGATAATCGAAAATTCAGATAACCTGAAGTAGGGATGTAGTCGACTAGTGACTTGATGATTCCCATCCCACTTGCTCCCTCTATCAGAGAGAGGCAGCAAGGGAGGAACAGAAGCCAGTGCTGAGGGGAGCCTGCTTAAAAGCCAGTTCCCCCCAGCACAGTCTTTGGGGGAAGAGGGACAAGGGCGCAGCACAGAACTGGTGGTGCTTCCGCCTTTGAAATGTAACAAGAGCGGGGCTCTTGGTACATTTCAAAAGCAGAAGCACCGCAGAAGCAGAGGGTGAGTGGGGGGTCCAGCAGTCCCCTGTTGGCCCTGTGCTCCCCACGGTACTTCCGCTTTTGAAATGTAGCAAGAGCCAACAGGTCTCTTGATACAATTCCAAGGCAGAGGTGCCCTTATGGGCTAAACAAATAGTTTTTGCAAACTGCATCGACTATTCGATTAGTTGATTAATCTAAATTGAACATCCTTAACCTGGAGTGTGGGAAAGCATGAGACTGCAATACCATCTAGTGGCCACTGGTGAGATTGCCTGTTTCTGGATCAGTGCATGGTGGTTAATGAGTTAAAGTGAGAAAATAATGAAAAGGCAGATAGACGGGGCTCCACTGTATTGTCTTAGAGTTGATATATACATCTTGACATACATTCTCTTCGGAGGTTTGGGAACATTGATAAAAAATGCCATTATTACCCAGCAGACTTGATTGGCTATATGGCAGAACGAGTGCTATAATCTTTCTTTACACTCAGCTAACTAAAAATTGGAGTCATCAGAGAGGATGGTATGATATACTTTGGCTCTTTCTGGAGAAAAGGAAGGGACAGTCAGTTAAACTCTGGAGTTTTCTCTTAGTTGATCCACTTGCAAGTATTTGGCATCTTTACAGAAGACCACTATCCTACTGTGATTGGTGCAGCTACTGCCAAATACTGGAAAGAGTGGTTAGATACTAAAGAGAAAAAAATACAAAGGCCATACTGAAGTTTAACATCCTATCATAGCAATGAGACCTAGTACAGTGAAAGAGACCTTGCCTGCTCTATCATTCCTGTTAACGTTTCGCCCTTTTGCCCTAGCCCCGATACAATGGGAACAGGAGTGCTAGCATAGTGTCTGCTGGCATGTTAACCAATGAGTTGTCTAACTGCTTGGAGCACATCTGGATGACCAAATGATTAAAATCATCAGGTTTTCAAATTGTCAGCTACCTATACTATGGGGGCAATGTAAATACTTCTGAAAAGCATATACACATTCATACCATCCCTCCTTTCATGGCGTCTATCATGGGATTGTGAAGTTCGGTCACGATCATGCCTCCCCTTCTCTCTCCCTGGGGATCGATGTCTTGAAGGACTTCGCTTCCTCTGAGGAGAGGATGAAGAACGCGGGGGATAGGGAGAGGAAGAACGTCTCACAGATGGAGAAGCTGTCCTTTGATAGGCTGGAGAAGGAGATCTTTTGCGGCGGGGAGAAGGGGAATGCCTTTGAACAGATGAGCCTGACTGTGATGAAGAGGAGTGATGTCTCGATGATATGGGAGAGTGATGCTGACCTGGTGGGGAAGCAGACCTACAAAACACATTAAAACAGACACCACATGAAATGTTTTATGATACTATAAAAATAAATAAATGAACCCTCAAAAAAATCAATTAGAAAGTAAAATTTCTATAATCTCCACCCTCTAACCATCTACTGGAAAACAAAATCCATATCATTTCTAAAAATATATAAACTGCTCCTCTCTCCCATGCATATTTACTGGCTTCTTAATTTCTGTTTATGTAGTTTTTTGTTAGATGCCAAATCTTCACTTAAGACAATTTACACCCCAATCCTGCAAACGCTTATGCATGTACATAACTTTACTCACCTGAATAACCACATCGAAATCATCAGAACTATTTATCTCCTTAAAGTTATGCAGCTGAGAGGATCAGGTATTCACAGCTAATATGTTAACAGTAGATTATTCTTTAATATTGCTACTAGGGTAAATAATTCTGTATCAAAAGGCTCACACTTTTGGAAAGAACACTGATATCATGTGATCTCACCAAAGAGAAAATGACTTGGTAAGGTGGCATGCAAGTTTTTAATTGTTCAGGAAAATAAGAACTATGTTATTAACTCTGCACCTGCGAGAAGGTGAGAAAGTATGCTTATGGGTCGTTGACTTGGCTGGAGCTCGGGAGGTTTGTCTTCTCCTTGAAGCAGGAGGTGAATATTCTCTGGAAGGAGAGGAATTACTGCCAGAATGATCCGCAGGACTAGGAGAACGCTTCTGTCTATGGGAGCCTTCTGAAAGATCTCTAGAAACATGCAAATAGTAGCTTGTTCAGCATGCTCAATATGATGCAGAACAACTCCAATCAAATAAAATCAACTTCAAGACCATACCTGTCGTACAGGATCAAGAGTTACTTCTGGTAGGAATAATTTGTTCATCATATATGAAATTACCTTCATCATATAGTGCTTGAGAATCTAACAGCTACACCAGGGGTCGGCAACCTTTCAGAAGTGGCGTGCCGAGATTTAACTTATTTGCAGGTCTGCATGCCACTGATACTTTTTAAAGTCAATAATAGTCGTACTTACATTTTAGCAGCTTCATTAATAAATTAAGATGCAAATCTTACCATTTAGCATGATCCCTTGGCCTTGCTTTGCCTTGCTGAGTTCTCCGATCTCAGGCCCATACTTTGATACTTCAAGCAGCACACAAACCTCCGTCTCCAGCGCTGATCTGCCAGTGATGATGGCAGAACAGCAGCCTGATTCCCCTCTGCAGCAGCAGTCACTGCCACAGCAGCAGTCACTGCCGCAGCAGCTCCCTGGCACTCCCATATGACACTGCAGCCCCAAGTCCAGCCCCAGCAGCCGCCCCGTGGCCTTTCCCGGGAGCAGCTCCCATTCAGTCCTAACCCAGTTCCAGCCCCTCCCCAGGGCTGAAGCCAAGGCCATTACCATATGGTGACTTCCCAGCTATCCTGGGTGGCAGTCCCAGGCCAGCCCCAGAGGTATCACTGCCGCAGCCATGCAGACCCAGAGGCGCCGCTACCGGGGCCAGGCAGCCCTGGTCTGGCCCCAGAGACGCTGCTGCTACTGTAGTCATGCAGTCCTGGGCCGGCCCTAGAGGCGCTGCTGCTACCGTAGTCATGCAGTCCTGGGCCAGCTCCAGAGGAGCGGCTGCTGAGGCCACGCAGTCCGAGACCAGCCTCGGAGGCCAGAGAAGCAGCTGAAGAGGCCATGCGGTCCCAGACCGGCCCTGAACGAGCTGCTGCCTCAGCCACAGTGCTGCCCCCTCTTACCGCCATCAGGCATGGTGCAGCCTAACCTGCTGAGCTCCCTGCATGGCTCTCAAAATCGGCTTGCCTGCCATTTACGGCACAGCACACGTGCCAAAGATTGCCGACCCCTGATCTACAAAATCTACAAACTAGTTTGGTTCCAGAAGATCCTATTTAATATATTGTTCATATACCATGAGGGTGGAGCCTGAGCCCTTTATATTATCTGTAATTTTTTAAGCAGCTACACATCAATACGAACAAGGAATTTATTGTTTTTGTTGTTTTAATTTAATGATTTCTGTAAAAATCAAAACTTTATTACAAAAAAGTTCAGACTAGGGATGTGAATGGTTAACTAGTAAGCATCACCCTTAATAGTTACCTGGGAGCAACTTCCTACCCATGGCCCACCCCCCTGACAACATGAGGCTGGAAGCAGCTGGGCTGACCCCAGCCTGGCCATGGAAGGGGGAGGGAAGAGCCCCTCCAGTCTAGCAGGCTAGAGCAGCCTCCCTGCCCGCATTTAATCATCCAGTTAAACTTGACATTTAATAGATTAACTAATTAAATGGGATTTTACATCCCTAGCTCAGACACACTTTCAAACCTTAATGATGACTTTGGGAAGGAAGAAAAGGGCTGCTGGTATCTTGAACTGCCATTTGGCTTACTGAAGGATCAGGAGGATTTCCAGAATTTGTTTTCAATATTAAGTAACTTAAAATTCAAACAAAGGTCACTGACATTTTTGTAATACACTGCAGCCATTACCATGGAAGTACCTGCTGATATTATGGTACCATGCACACACAGGCTGCCAAATATGCTCTGCACTACTGCTTGTAACCTTCTGTCGCTAATTACGAAAAGGGTCATGACACTGCCTCAGATTTAAGCACATTTCTGAGTCTCTTTACTTCATCAGCTCACCACAGAAGGTAAAGGTCTTTCTAAATTCCTCAGTGGTCACAAAGTACAGGTTTCACTTCTTTAAATTGGAACTCTCTGGTCCAACAGGAGCATGGATATTCCAGGATCAGAGAGTCCTGGGAGGCCGGGAGCACAGCACATGGGGGAGTGGGGTGGGATTCCGGCACAATGCAGGGGGAGGGAAGGGACAGAAGGCTGACCCAATGTGAGGGGGGGGGGGAAGAGGGGCCCTGGTGCACAGCCCAGTTGGGGTGCCTAGGGTCAGGAAACCCAGCACGCAGCTCAGCCGGGCCAGGGGAGGAGCGGAGGGTGGGAAGCCAGTGTATGGCTTAGCTGGGCTAAGAGGGGTGGGGGGAAGGGGAGCAGTAAGAAGGGCTGGGAAGCCTGGCACGCAACCCAGCTGGGCTGCCTGGAGAAGTTAGGAGGGGAAGCCCAGTAGGGCAGCAGCATAGGAAGTGGGGCTGGCAGCAGGTGGGCCAGAAATTACCTCCTCTGGTCTAGCAAAATCCCTCATCTGGGAACAGTCAGGTTCCGAGGGTGCCAAACCAGGGAAGTCCAACCTGTACTAGCAAACTGCCCATTATGCGTGTGTACATGTCCTACCTTCCTCAGGTGGATGTACTGGATTTGGGGGAGGTAAGCTGGGTAGGTAGAAGAGTGAATACATTGAAGCACCTTTGTATGTAAGCATCCCAAAAGGCAGGAACTTTAAAGAAGCTATTTTTGAAAAAACAGCATTTCTAAAACATTTGATTTATTAAATGAGGCATTAAGGAGAGGGGAATGCCCCTAACAGCCAATTGGCAGAACAACGTTTTCTCTTCACAGGTGCTCTGAGCTGATATGCTGAAGTGAAGTAATGTATCTCTTCAAGGGGAAGTTCATGATGTAATGGAAGAGTTATGGCATTAGAATGAAAATATAAGGATCCCTGACTGGATCACCAGTTCAGGTTTTACTCACTGATGGAGAACACAACAGTTGTTTCAGAAGGGAATCTCAACAAGTTATTTTTAGTAAAGAGACAACTCTATTAGCTGTAGTTTATTAGTCCACTATATGTTAAATTTATATTTAATGATTTCAGAAAGAGATGGCAGAAAGTCAAACAGAAATCCCTCTCTATTTAGTGCAATATGAACTAAAAAGTTAAAAGAAATGTAGACAATCTAAACAAGTTTATATTAATACTAAAAACCTAGTAATATAATAGAACTCACCTCGGTTTCTCTTTTTTCTCCTTATGTCTTTCAAAGTCACGTCCTCTCTCTTTTCCCTCTCTCGTTTTTTCTTCTAAACGCTCTTTCGGTTTATGTTTTTCTTTATGCTTTTTCCCTAGGGTAGTCTCCTCTTGTACTGGAGGTGGTGGACTAGGAGTTCGAGGACCCTTCTTTTTATTCTGGATGCTTTTGGAACTCCTAAATGTATCAAAATTCCAGAGAAAAGCTATTTAAAGACTAAAATATTGTACTTAATTTCTCAGATACTAGCAGCACCAGTGTACAGAGTCAAGTGCTTTGCACCTTTTTGTATTTGCAGCTATACTTGACTGAATGGTGAATACAAAGAAAAATTAATGTCAAGCTCTTTTTTGAAGTTTCTCATGCCTACTTGAATTTAACACCCTTATTTCTGAATCAGGCTTGCAAAATTAGGAACTGCTCCCAAATATGTGACTACAGCTTCCAAAGTTGCAATGCCCTTGTAAAACTGCATGCGTCAAAACACCAAAATCCTTTATATCTTATTGAGAGGAAACTGAGTACAGAACATCAATGCACAATACATTGTAAGATCATTGCTTCAAATGTTAAAGCATTGGAGACAGGATCACTCATTCTTTGTATGTAAAGCATCCTGCCCTATTTTCAGGAGCTTTCTGAATACGTATTGAACATTTTGTTTCCACCATGAATTACAAGAAAAGTAAAAACAATGATGAAGTGGTTTTTACCCACAAAAGCCTGTACCCAAATAAATCTGTTAGGACTCCTCGTTGTTTTTGCAGATATAAACTAACACAGCTATCTCTCCAAAGAAATTAAAAGATTTATTTATACCTACCTGCATGTATTTTTCATGTCAGTCACAAACAGAAACATATTAGTACCTATATACCACTGCATTTTAAAGCACTGTAACAAGCAATCCCTTTATACCAAAACCCAACATTTAACATTATTTTCCCCCTATTTAAGCATCACTTGCTTCAAAGGTGATTTGCTTGGAAAATATAGGTGCCTGTTCTTCTATTGGGGTTGTAATTTTCCTCTCATCTAATAGAGCTAAACACTGATTCCCAGGTTCTAAAGTGAGCAAGATCTTTTTAGTGGATTGATATTTTGTGGCAAGAAGCCCAGTTGTAACTGCCTGTGATTTTGCCTACTTAATCACGTCTCTTGTCTTCCAATCCCAGAGCTATAACACTCCATGTCTCTCCTGAACTTAAAAGGCCAAGCAGTATCTCTTGTATAGGAATATGTTGAGCCAGTAGAACACCTGACTGACCAAACTGCAAAATTTCTATTCTAGCCTAGATTAACTTGCATTTAATATATTACACCGCTGAACAAATGCAATTTTATTTCTACTTAGATTTCTCCAGTGCATATCTCAGGCTCTAGACAACCCACGCCATTTAAAAAAAACAACGCTCAATGCAAAATCTATAAGTTAATAAAATCAATGGAGATATATATATGCTGGCTTGTCCCATGTATTTTTGTGAACTCTAAAAATCTAGTTTTGAGACCGGTACATTGAATCCATATCTTAAGGTGCAATGAAAATGAGTATTTATGTCCAGTGATCAGCACACTGTATTGACGCACATTATGGGAGGCAATCAGGGTGGCATGTTTTTCTACTTACCTCTGCTGGTCCAACAGCGGTGAAGACATTGTAGAAACCTTCTTCTCTTTCTTATTAACTGAAGACAAAGATTTGGGACTTGATCTTCGTTTTGGAGATTTAGACTTTCTTGGTGAAGGAGATGGTGATAATTTAGATCTAACCACCTCTGGAGAAATCTTGGATAAAGAAAAAATTTCAACTAAAACCAAAAACTCATGTGCTCTGTATATATCCTGAACAAAAAGTCTACACTAATATCATTCAAACTTTAAATAGTAATAATCACTTATATCTGCCTCAAATTTACTAAGCACATATTTTTGCAGAAGTAGCTAATTACATTAGTATTAAAATATCTTAAAATAAAACCAATCTTAAGGAAATAGCTGCACAAATGACCTATGATGCAATTAAATAACACCTAATCAATCATAGTTCGTATCCACAAAATGGTTCTAATTAGCACTCTAAAGTTAATCTGAAAAACTGCACTCCAATAAAACTTACTTATAGCACAAACGCTGGCTCTTTATGTCTCCCACCAAAAACAGGCATATTCTTTCCGGTTATAAACCACACCCCCCAAGATTATGCCTAATAAAAGCAGGTGGAACATGAATGGGGGGAGAGGGGTATCAGCTTCAGTAGATAAACCATACACACTGAAGCACAGAAATAAATTCACAGCTCCTAAACTGCAACGTGGACAGACATAGGGAAGACCTCTCTCATGTGTATTTCAAAGGTTTGGGGACAGCCAGTTTGAGAGTTTCACCATTTGTGCACCAAAAATTCCTCTCTTATCTGCCTCCTTCCCCCTGCCTACACAGAAAGGGTAGCCGGCATACAGTCCTACATTTGTAAAGTTATGCATGACAGTAATTCATCATTTTTCCCATGGCAGCACATAGAGGCTCCAGTCATGAAGCAAGCAATTAGGACTCTAAGGACCTAAAATGGCTGTTAATTAGTTATAAGAACACATGGTTATTTTCAAGATACAAACCTCCTTTTTAATGACTATTTCCTCTCGTTTCTCCATGTTTTCCTGTTCCAGCTTCATGAGTTCTCTCTGAATCTTTTGACGTTTCATTTCCAAAGACAGCTCATGGTCATAATCATAATTAACTTCTCCATTATCAGAGTCTTTATTTTAAAAAGATGACAGGCAATATATGAAATAAGTGGTCTTAAATAGTCAGACTTCTCAAAAAACAGAACAAAACACATCACTGCCCTGAGTGATTTATTTATGCAGATTTAATTTTCTAAGGTCACATCTCTACTTGCCACGCTGGAGATTGATATTCTGGCATTCGATTTAGTGGGTCTAGTAAAGACCTGCTAAATCAAAAGCTGAGGGCCCCTCTATCTCCGGTATGCACTGGTACTCCTTGCAATTGCAAGGAACAAGCGAAGCCAATGGGAGCATTTGCTCCTGTCGACCTCCCACTGTGAAGACAGTGCCAAGCTCAGCTTAAAGTATGTTGTCTCTAGCTACACTGTTTACGTAGCTGGGGTTGTGTACCTTAAGTCGACCTTCTAGGTCTAGTGTAAACCAGGCCTTAGATTTAGATAATAAGCACCTTGTGGCAGGCAGCTCTTGGCAAATACACATCATAATATTCAACTACTCAAAATAGCATGAGATATTTTCAGAGTTATCTAGCCATCACTTAACTTCCCTGTAAACTAGGATACTACACAGTAGGTCAGAACAAGTTAATTGTCTTTAACAAAGGTAAATGGAACAATCAGAGGGATGGCGGTGGGGGGAGGAGGGGAGGAGGAGGAGGAGGAGGAGGGGTTAGATAACCACTTCTGTCTCAATCCAAAAAAAACAGTGGATAGAATTTTGTAGTTAAATGAAAGCTAAAAACATGAGTGTTTGTGACTGACATCCTGGACAACAAAACCCCCATTTTGACCACAGGACAGAGCAGTAGCAAATAGCGCATTTTCTTTAGTCCGCTTGACAATGGCCTTCATAATGACCCACATGGGCTATGTGCAAAGATAATTTAGTTTCTGTGCTCAATGAGACAGGCAAACATGTACAATTTACTACAAAACAGAGTCCTTTATTTTAAATGAGGTAAACATACCTAATTTCACTGATCAACTATTAAACAGCCACAACTGATATATTCTGGACTTGAACCATTGATTTAGATGTAAAAGGCCCTGCTAACCAGCAGCTGAGAGCCAATTTCTTTTTGCTTATGTGCTGATCAAGCAATTCTATGACTAGTGTCTCATTCATGAAGTTTCAAAACAGATTGAAAAAGAGGGGAGACCATAAAAAACTCTAGTTTTGCATTATATTTAAACTTGGAAGGATTAGATTTCTAATGGCAGATGTCAGTAAATATTGATTTCACAAACCAATAAAATATTCCAATTGATAATTAAAATTTATAGATAGGTAGAGTAAGAAAAATGCTGCTTGAGAACTAAGACATCAATTTAAGGATATTTACTTTGTATATATGCGAACTTGTTAGTTTTGTGATTTTAATTGTTATGAAGCTTTTTTTAAAATATTAATGACTACTGACATTAAATAATTGTCTGACTCACTTCATTTCCCACAACTGTAAATATTTAAATAGAAATAATTTTAAAATGCTTAAATATAAATTCATATATATTGAAATTATAGAAAAAATAAAATTCTGCCAACCCCAATTACATTACTTGGTCCAAATCCAACTACTAAATTTATTTCTTGTCTACAGATAAATTGAAACAGTCCTTATTCATCAATCATTTATGATCAGCCAACTTAGCAATTCACTGGTAAGGACAAAACTTTCTACAAAGTCACAATATTCCAAATACTATAAATTATTAAACAAATTAAACCAAAAGTCTTTTTGAATTCAATTTACCTTCTCTATTAGTTTCCCAGTCTCCATTTTCTTCTTCACTTTCTGGAGTCCTCTCCTTTGTAATTTTGATGTCTTCTTTCTCTCTATGCCTTCCCCGTGAAGACTCTTTCTACAGGAAAAAAAATGCTGAATTAGAGTAACAACTTTTTTAAACAGAAGCCTGCAGAAATAGGTATATTTTGCACAGTATTTTGTGCTTTATAGAAAGAATTATACTAATTGTTTTCTTTACTTTGATTAGTGTAAATATCTTCTCAGCTAAGGAGCATTTCCACTGGGAAAATAGTTTAATGTAATTTCATATAATCAGTGGGTAGGGAGAAAAAACATTCATACAGGTAAGTCAACAAGACTGACCAAGACCTGGCTGAGAAACACACAAGAAAGTGATATTTACAATGGAGACTGAATGGAAACAGTTTTAAAGAACAGAAATTTTTATGAGAAATTCAGTGAACATTCAAAAGTATTATTAGAACAGCTAGGGGAAGGGTAATATAATTTTAAGTGAGAATGGTTATGTGCAATTTACAATTCAGCTCCTGAGGACTGAACTGACAATGAATAACTGCCAATCCTTTGGGTGTGTGTCTACACTGCACTGTAGCTCAAAATAAGATACGCAATTTGAGCTACGCAAATTATGTATCTTATTTCAATCTTATTTCAGAATAACCCGTTATTCCAAAACATCCCTTACTCCTCATGGAATGAGGCTTATAGGGACATCCGAATAGCGAGACTGAGATAAAAAGCTTGCTGTTAAGCCGTAGGATAGGTATTTCAGGATCCCCTGGTATCCCGAAATAGCATTGCAGTGTAGACGTAGCCTTAGAGGCCAAAGCCCGTGGAAAGTACCAAGAATTCCTGTGTGGAGGTGGGATGGGGAATTAAAAACATAGGCTAAAGTTTTGCTGACAGTTTTACATCTGAATTAGGTATTTTACTGGCTTAAACAAATTAAGCTCTATCTACTTTAAGGGCACAAAACTCCATGGATCCACAAAGAAAAAAGAGATCAATCTTACAGAAAATAAAATCACCAAGACGACAGCTCGCCTTATGCTGCTCCTTTCTGTTCACCCAATCCAAGTGGTGCAGCTCACTGAGATCTGCTCTAATTGAATCTCTTTGTGCACACTTCCCAGAGGACTAGAAGATCTTGATGAAGCCTTTATTAACTACTGTATCAATATTTGCTAAGAAAGCTGCTGGTGCTCAAATGGACCATGCCACATAAAGCAGTATTTTCACAAGTTCCGTACTGCCACATTTAAATTTGAAGATCTCATGAGGTGTGTGTGTTTGTTTTCTTTTGGGGTGGGGGCCAGATGAGAGGTATACTGCAGATCTATCACTTTCTCTCTGCCTCACCTCCTGCAAATGCAGTGCCTATTCTGTTTCTTTTTATGGTCTTCATTACAGACCTACAGAACGCTTGTATAGTCATAAGAAAAATGTTACCCGGAAACCAACTAGGATCTTTATTTCTCTCTAATGGCAGCTTGGTCTGGGTTTGATTTCAGACTTCAATCAACTTAGAACTACAAGTAACGAAACAAGATCATTACTTGTATGAAGTGTGGATAATCACTCCAACTGAACAAAATTACATTCCTTGGTTTTTGCATTAAGTTTTAAATGTTTCAGGTAAGATTTTCATAGCTTTCAAGGCCAGAGGAACCATTATGATGTAGTGTGGCCTCCTGTATATAACACTGGCTTCCCCAAAATAATTCCCAGAGAACGTCATCTAGAAAAATGTCTTTTCTTTTAAAAAATGTACTATCGTGTAAAAATAAATGCACAGCTATCTGAACTGTTTTTGATGGACTGTTCAAAAGTTAACTGAAATGCTTTCTCCAATGTTATACACATATTTCTCAGACAAATTTTCAAATATATCAAAGGCAATTGTTTAAGAACTAAACTGGTCAAATTTAATTAAAAGTAGCATTTGTTATATGAAGAGTTTGTTTTTGGTTTGGTTCCATTCCTTCTATTTATAGCCAGATATCTCAAAAATGGTAGGCAATATCCTCTGTTGGTGCAAAGAACGTTACTTAAAGGGCACGTCTAAACTATCCGTGGTTTCCCAAAGAAAATATACAAATTAGGCACAAATTTGCATCTCTTCCAATCCCTTTTTCGGAAGAAGGTGGGTTTTTTTGGTTTTTTTTTTTAAAGCAGTCTAGACGGAGGTTTTTGCACGAAAAACCCGATTTAGACGGCTTTTTCCCCCCCTTCAAAAAACCTCTCCCAAGAAAGGGATTGGAAGAAGATATGCAAATTCACACCTAATTTGCATATCTTCTTTCAGAAGCTCCAGGTAGTCTAGATGTAGTCTTACTGTCATAGTGATACTACCCTACAGTCTCGCCAACTGAGCATCTTACAATAAACTTATCAAGTTCTCAAAAGAAAATGGCACCAGATCTAGGGCCAAGTATGGACCATTTCAGCCAAAATACACATTTCTAAAAAAAAGATAGAGCCCTATTATAGAAATCTCTTAGCTGTGCAATTCTATGAACAAACACTATTTGTAGCCTTTTTCCTGAGACCACCTTTATTTTCCAAGGTTCTTTTCCCTCTAGTCTGTAGGCACCCAGCTTACAATATTGCCAGCTTACAGTTATCTTTAATTATTACCAGCTATTTAGTTAAGCAACATTAATAGAATGTGATATTTATGCTTCAGTAAAAATGTGACAACATGCAGTATGGGATTGGGGTGCAGGAGAGTATGTGGGGTCTAGGAGGGAGTTTGGGTGAAGGACGGCAGTTGTGACCTGGAGTAGGGATGTTAGATATCAGGTAACTGCATAGTCATGAAACCACATGAAATCTTTGTGGTTACACAACTATTTGATAGTCCCTGGGTGTGGGGCTGGCAGCCAGTGTGCTCCCTGCCACCCTGCGTTGCTGCCTATGTATCAGAGACAGCAGTACAAGGTGGCAGGGGGAGCCAGTCCACAAGGGGAACCAGTTCAAAAACCAGATCCCCACACAGACCAGCTGCCCATAGACAGAGCTTGCTCCGTGGGAAGCTTGGGCCCGCCGCAGACAGAGGCTGCTTCTTGGCAGCCTCCCATGCTCTCCTTCTCTCCCCCACCCCACCCCACCACCACTGCTGCCTCTGATAGAGGCAGTAGCGCAGGGGGGCAGTTAGCACCACAGAGATGGTGTTGGGAGAACCAGCTTTTAAGCCAGTTCCTCCCAGCACCAGCTTCTGCTCTTCCCCACTTTGCTGCCTCTGATATTGAGGCAAGGGGGAGAGGGGTGGAATGCATGTAGTTGAGAAGATTAACCAATAAGCCTCGGCTTATTAGTTAATGGTATAGTCAATTACACACTGAATCCCTAAAACTGGGGTGCAGGATGGGATGCAGGGGTTTGGGTTGTGACCTTGAGCAGGAGGGGGTTATGATCTGGGGTAGGGGATTTTGCTGCCTGGTCTAGGAGGCAGTATGGGTGCAGGAGGGAGGATAGAGTGTATGGGTGAGTTATAAGGGGCCTTCCTGAGGCTCCCCCCATTGTCCCCGCGGGCTCATTTTGCCCAGCCCTAAGCTAGACATTTACACAAGTAAGCTGATTTATGATTATTCTAGTTTAAGAAACATACAGTACACTTGTAGTTATGCTTAACAACTTCATCTTTTTAGTTGTCAAAAGAGATCAAAGCTTGGTTAGCATAGCATTTAAGAAAATCCACTCAATAGATACATTCACACATTGTTGAATGTGTTTTTTCTAGAGAACAGAATTTAAAAATATAAGTTATGATTTCCCTAATTGGTCCTGGACATCTACTACTTCCATGAGACTTAAAACAAATTTAGTGACCAGTCATCTACTTACTCAATTTAGTTTTATTTCACTCAAACGCACTGTTTTTGTTCCATCAAAGCGTGCACTAGCCTTGCTGGTAAATTCCATAACCTTAGTAATGTTGTCTTTATCCTCCTTTCTTCAACCTTTCTGACAGGGATGGTACACTCCTCTTTATTTGGTAAACACCTCTAGGCAAAGATCTTAACTATCTGTGTTTGGAAGGAATTAATACATTTTGGGTGCACTGTAAAACGGTCAAGCCTTTCTGCAGATTCTGAAAAACAAAGTGTTTGTTCAGAAAACTGAGAAAAAAAACAGAGCCGTTCAGAGTCTTTTAAAATATTTATCTTGTAGAACACTTTTATTAATCGAATAAATTAATAGTTCCCTTTCTATTTGGGTTCAGAGGCATAATGGGATCATTCATTATAAAATTTAGCTATTGAAAAAAAAATTATTCACAGAAGGTACATTTACAAATGAAGGGCCTGATTTTGAAGTTAAAAGATTCTTGGTATTTAACCAAGAATAACATCAGGTCTTAAGGGACGAATCCTGTGTGGTGTGGCATATACTTGGCTCCTAGTTAAAGTGATCAGAGTTGTAGGAGCTCTGCCCCCTCAAGAGAGGTATGCAATACCTCAAAAGTGGACTTATGGTCTGATCTATATGTAGGTCAATTTCCTGTTAAAATCAATGAAGTTTGCCTGGATAAGGACTAGAGGATATATTAATAAACCAGCAAAACAGATATTGGGCTAAGAAGTTTCATTACCTTACTAACACAGGTTGAGAGAAATTTCATAGCTCTCCTGCATTCTGCAATTCTTTTATACAAAAAATGTTATGCTCTCCTGACATAATAATAAGCCTGTCAGTAAATGTGCATCGAACAGTAGTATGACTAGCAACATGTACACAGATTCTAAACCACAGAAGGCTGGAGTTTAGAACAATTAAGCTTCTACTGATTGTAGCTAGAATGTTTTGGACAAGCACAATACTATTTAGTTTTCATAACGTTACATTTCAAAGCATTGAACAAGTACTGATTTATCTTAAAAGCTCCCCAGTGAGGTAGAAAGATACTAACTCCACTCTAAAGAAGCTAATGGAAGACAGAATTAATAACTTTCCCTAGGTCAGCAAACCAATTATAAAACTGGGATAACAACTCAGGTGCTTTTGTTCTTAGGCCTTTGTTTGTTGCATTTAGACTCCAAGACTACGCCTACATTGCAGGCTTCTTGCACAAGAACCTTTTTGCAGAAGAGATCTTCCACAAAAAGTTCTTGCACAAGAGAGCATCCATACTGCATGGACGACCTTGCACAAGGAAGCCCTGATGGCCATTAACAGGATGACCATCAGAGCACCTGTGCTTTTTCCAATAGGTTGTTATTGCACAAGAAACCCTTTTTTGCCATCCACATACACCTTTTTGCGCAAGAGCTCTTGCACAAAAAGGCTTATTTCTCATAGAAAGAGGAATAACTCTTGAGCAAAGAGTCCTCTCTTCTTACAATGTACTGTAAATTTTCTTGTGCAAAAACGCGCTTGTAGTGTGGATGCTCCACGAGTTTTTGCGCAAAAACTCTGCAGTGTAGATGTAGTCTAATGGGGGGAGGGGGGAAGGCGGGAGGAGAGGGAGGGAGGGAAAAGGTGTCTCATTAACGGGGTCAGTAACTCCATTCTGGGACACAGTCAGAAATATGTTACTGCATGCTGATATTTGTTCTCATCTCAGACATAGCTATACCATAGTTATAGACCAAGTTTAAGCACACGGATTACATGTACATATGCTTTATATTCCTCCTAATAATCTTGCCTAACCGCATGCAAGACCTTCTCTCTCTCTCTCAGCTTCATGCTGTCTCTACTCTTGGAACTGCCTCCCACTATGTGCACCAAGCTATCCATATTCTACTTGAGTTTTGTGGTATTTGCCATTATCAAGAAGCCCCCAATTGAAAGTTACCAGCTCATAGTCTCATCTGAACTGCTCAGGTAGTATTACCTGTCTAAATTAGATTGTAAGCACAGGGATCTTTTCTTGTCCAATTATTTGTAAAACATTTTGCATAGAGTTAGTGCTAAAATAATTTCATACAAATATCTAGGAACATAGGAATAGCTACACAGGTTGGATCTCCCTGGTCCGGCACCCTCGGGACCTGACTGGTCCCGGATGAGGGATTTTACCAGACCAGGGGAGGTCATTTCTGGACCCCTGCTACCAGCCCCCCTGGCCTGGCCTGGCCTGCTGGCCTCTCAGCCAGTTTCTCCCCTCCTGCTGGTGTCACTGCCCTGCTAATCCTGCTGGGCAGCCATCGCTGCCATAGCTTCTGGACAGCCACGTGCGCCACGCTGGAGCTCCAGGAACCACTGAGCAGCTGCATGCACTGTGCTGGAACTCCGGGACTTGCAGGGCAGCTGTGTGCTGTGGCTCCCAACCCCGCCAGGCAACCACGCACCAGGTCTCCCAACTTTGCTGAGCAGCCCTGCTACCATGTGCTGGGTGGTCTCGTAGTCAACTCGCTGCGGTCAACCCATTCCCCTATCAGCCCCACAGGAATCCTTCCCGCTGATCGCCCACCGGGACTCTCTGGTCCTGCAACATGTGTGCTGGACCATGGATGCTGCCGGACCAGAGAATCCCAAACTAAGAAAGTCTCAACTTGTACTATACAAGTATAGTTGTCCACATAGTCCAGTACACTCTTTCTACAAGTGGCCACAAACTAGGTAGGTCCAAAGAAAGTGTAAGAATCCCCCAAATGGACAAATATAAAATATCCAATCCATATGGGAAGTTTCTTCCTAATTTCAGGCAGTTATTGATTAGCTGAAGCATTAGGATTTATATCCCTTCTAAAAAAGCATTCCTGTCTAGTCCAGAGCTACTCGACATGCAGCCCGCAGCCTGTTTGTTTGCGGCCCACAGTACGGTTTGGATTTATGAAGGGATCAACACGCGGCCCACAGATGGAAGCCAAAACAAAAAAGTAGTCAATATAATGGTATTCTGTGGATGTATATTTTAGTAGTAAAATTCATGTATTGTCACCGATCATTAAAAGTGCTCCCTTTTAATGGGTAGAAATCAAGTAAACATTGCATTTTATTAGTATCAGCTGAACTGACTTAAATGAGGCCTCTGTGTTGTGTAGTCTTGCCTTAATCTTTGTATTATGCCTGTCAGTGTGAAAGATGCTATTTGCATATATATATACGCAACCAGACTTAAGTTGCAGCCCGCGGCATGTGCTGAGTGTATCATTATGGCGCCCAGGGCTTCCAAAGTTGAATTGCCTTGCTCTAGTATTTTTTTATGAAACATACAAAACTCTTGGACTGTGCCTCATAGCAATGAATTCTCGAGCTTATTACATATACTTGTCAGAATCTTCCTTATTTTTAAATCGGTCATCTTTTAGATTCACTGGAATACATGGCTAAATTACATTCTCTTTGCCGTTCATTATTATATACCCCTTTTGCAACACCGCTTATTTTACTCCATTCTGAACGGTGCCACTCTCACCTCATTGTCCACTTTCCGGACAGCATCATCTTCTATTATATCTTCTTTCAATTCAGGACCAGAACCAAACAGTTTCAGATGAGGGTGGACTATTAATGTATATCATGGCATTTTCAGAAATATTTTCTATTCCATTACCTATACACCTTAATATCTGTTTGCCGTTTTGACAGTTACTTGCACATTGAACCAATATTTTCATTGAGCCATCCACAATAATCCCAAGTATTTTACCTAAGTGGCTGCAAATTACTTTAAAATGCAGTAATGTCAATGAGTGCTTTAAGTTACTCCCATTAATGAGCAGGGCCTTGCATTTATTAACAATTACATCTGCCTTTGCACTGACCCAAAATAGCTTCTTTTTTAAGTCCCCTGTAAAATGCCTCAAATCAACCCTAGTCTTGACCACACTAAATATATTTTTTATTTTCTGCAAATTGTCTTCTTACTGTTCAACCCTTTTCTCCAGAATTTCCTTGGAGCATCCCACTGTGGATTTCTTTCTTTTCTTCTGTATTTTGGCCAGTTTCTAAACATACCTTGACACTTTAGTTTCTTTAAGAAAGCTTGTGTTTCAAAAAAGTCCAATTTAGCCACTATTTTGTGGACAAAGATTCAACTCTAGTAGAATAAAGAAGCACAATTTCAATATATAAGAGCTATACTCATTTTCCTTACCATATCACATTCCAAAAAGTGTTTTTAACCATCATTATTTCAAAACAAAAATTCACTTTTCCCCCCCCTTAAGAGATGAAATTGAGAATCAAAACCAAGAACCAGCTGATACCATCAAATCCCTTGGAACACTAGCTGTTATAAGAACTCTTGGTTGTTACTGAAATACCTAAAAACAGTACACCTAGAGTAGGTATCTCTCTGACATCACCTGTGGTGAAGACTGAGGCAAAGGAATAGTTTTTTCTTGTCTGCAAAGTCTTTATTTTCCCTAATTGTGACCTTTAGACATTGGCATTTCAGCAGACCCACAAATTCTCTGGCAGAAATCCTGCTTTTTGATATACTACATGAATAAAACATTATGACTATCTAGTTAAGTGCTCAAAACACAGCCACAATAAGGCTGCACACAACAACTAGGTCATATCTTTCTTAATAAAGGTATATACATATATTTTCCAAATCTTCTTGGATCAGCTATCCCTGCTGATTCCTTTATAGCAGTCTTGCAAATTTCTACTCAGATGGAGCAAGTAGAATGTTCACAAAATCAAAACATACATTTATAATAAGAAGTCTGTAGCCACTATGGTTGTGAAAAAACACTTAAATACTTAAGAGTAAATCAATGTTGCAGCTGTTGTCCAATTGCAGCGGAGCTCTACTAACTTTGTCTCTCTTCATTAGCAATATCAGCGGAGAAGATGAAATAGACTTTGCTGAAAAAAAGAGGGAGTAGGAGGGAGGGAGTAGGATCGGATGATGTCAGAGAACAATAACTGGTGAATTTTTTTCAGAGGAAAAACCCCATGAACTAGGGTGAATTATGGAAGAATGGAGAGTAATGAATACATGAAATAGGGTCCACATAGGCTTACAAAGGGGATGTTTTCTGATAAACAAGATAGAACTGGGGTGAATAACAAGTGAGTGATGTGTTAGCATGTGAATAAGATTGGATGCTTTATACTTGTCAGTATTTAAAGTAAAAATGAACTAGTAGGTTTTTGCCTGGTCAGGAAAAATGTACCAGTCAATTTCAAAAGGTTCTGCTATATTGTTAAATAGTTGCCATATTTCACTCCAGAGGAAGCTGAATATCAAAATGTATGCATTTCAGCTTATGGAATTTGTAAAGAATTCTGATAATTTTCCAAGACAAAAGGTACTATACAATTGCATGATAATATTTAATACCGCAAAACAGCCAAATATGAAATTTAAATATTTTATAACATGTTCGGTTATACATGTTATTTAATATCAAACAATTCACCGTGATCATGTTTCTAGGACACATTGACATACTGCTATTGAGGGAGGCTAGAGATTCCACGCATTCCATTCTTACCCTAACAGGAGAGGACGATTCCTCTGTATTTCGTTTCTGTGGCTCAGCTTCTACGTCCTGACGCTTGTTTTTCATTCTCTCTCGAAGATCCCCAGTGGGCCTTTCTGGTGACCTGTATAATGTAGAAACAGATATGATGTAGCCATTGCCTTTTGGAAAAGGACACTCAATTCCCTTTACTGATTTTTGTAATTAATTTTATAGAAAAAAAATCTGTTCACAAAATCTGATTTTAAATAATTCAACCATGATGCCTAAGATTCCCACCCACCCAAAGTGAGATAAACTATTGAAATTTTAGTGGGCTTGATGTTACTAGAGAGCTTTCCGAAATGATCAAAAAAGACTAGACTTCAGGAATGGATTATTTTCTCACAGGAAACAAAACTACTTGGTACAAATACTGCATTACTAGTCCAATTAATTTGACATGTAGGGCAGAGCGCATTGTGTAACCCAGATACAGCAACACTTTCACAAATGTGTTCAAAATGTCAGCAAGGCTCCAACTACTGTACAGCTCTAATTATCACCCTCATGACCCACTAAACCGTTCCAGTTATCTCTGCCCTGTATATATTCAAAGATGCACCAAATTTAAAGAAAAAAAATCACACTTTATATAACCAGTGCAAAATCTTCTGTGAACATATTAAGAGTGTTCACATAGGGCTTTGTATTGGTTTAACGAAATCCTTGTTTAAACAGATTTAAAGTTAAACCAGTTCAGTTCTGAACATAGGCCAAGGCTGTATGTGTCTTTCTGCCAAACAAAAGGAAGCCTACCTGAATTCAGATTTCAATGACTCACTCCTTAAAGCCAGGTGTACATGCAATGTTTGTGCTGATGTAACTGTCCTGATTAGGCGTATGACTTTTTTTTTTTTTTTTTTTTATAAAGTGAAATAGTTGTACCAGAACACCACCTCTAGTTCAGATGCAGTTATGCACAGAGGTTCCTTATACTAGCTATATGTATCGCTTATTTCCCTTTGCAGTGAATACCTTGTATCAGTATAAGGCACCTTTCTAGTAACTATAATCAGTACAACTTTTGTTGTTAGGGAAGTCCTTAAACAGAAGGGCTGAAGTGAATAGTATATGAATGGCCTTACAAGTAAAAAGCCATCTATTATACTCGCTAAATAAACCTCACTGAATACTGAGCTATATGTACCTGCAATGGCTCTTAATTCCTATTGCAGATTTTCCTCTCACATAGTTCTATAACATTATAAGTTGTTTTTTTTTTAAATCTTTACCAGTTTTGCTATAACTACATCAAAGGACACTGATAAACTACTAGCTCCAGGAAGTCTGTCTTGATATTTGAAATACAACTTCTATTTACGTCAAGACAGTAGTTTTCAACCAGTGATCAATGGATCCCTAGGGACCCACAGACTATGTCTAAGGGTCTGCAAAAGATGACTACGAAAATAAAGTTTTAGATATCAGAAAAAACATTTAATTCTTCTTATCAATAGTATGTGACTACCCTCACCTACAGGTCAAAATCCCACAGTATTATTGTTATCACAGAAGCCCACAAGTTAGCACCCTCTCATACTGCATCAAATGCATTGCCATACACACACAAACACACACCCACCCACCCACACACCCCATCTGCAGTTGAATTCTGTTCAGTCTAAGTCTTCCCTGATAGGAGTCCACGGACCACAAGCTGAATTTCCAAACGTGTCTGAATTTGCATTAAAATCTTTTTAGGAGTCTACAAACAAACAAACAAAAAAAAAGGTTGAAAAAACACTGCTTCAGGGCACTTTTTTTTTCCTTAGAGGGATTGGTGTTGTCATTAGGAATGATAGATTTCTGTATTTTTTAAATCTGTTTCCCCAATCTAGAATGGATCTATTTAAGAAAAAACACATTTTGTTTCTACTTTTAAAATGACTTATCTGAACTTCTGGTATGGACCGCAGATGTTCCTGGACCACAGAGCCCAGGAAGAGGAAGGTCTGGCAGCAGGGCAGGA
>CM057845.1:263653995-263669863 GCA_030068395.1 Apalone spinifera
GGGGACAACGGGACTGACGGCATGGTGGAGAGTTCTGGCCCCAGCAGAGCTCCTTTGCTCCAGTGGCTGGGGACCTCTAGCTTGGGTCGGGGAGAGCCCTTGGGGGCTGATGCAGCACCGGGGGCAGGATAGAGCCCTAGCTCAGTGGCAACATGGCCATAAGAAGAGGGACCTTCCCTGATCCAGCAAATCCTCTCATTCAGGACCAGTCAGATTCCAAGGGTGCCACAACAGTCAGGTTCCGAGAGTGCTGGACCAGTCAGATCCAATCTGTTCTGCTCTTTTGAGACTTGTGAAAACATGCTTCAAATCTCATTCCTCCCAGATTCTGGACAGTACTTCAGATTCTTAAACCTTGGGTTGAATGCTGTAGCTATGTTTAGAAATCTCACTTTAGTGCCTTCTTTGCATTTTGTCAAATCTGCTGTGAAACTATTCTTAAACTGAACTTGTGCTTGGTCATTATCTAAGATTGCTAAAACATGAAATACATGGCAGAATGTGGGTAAAACAGAACAGGAGAAATACAATTCTCTGCTAAGAAGTTCAACCACAAACTGAATTAATGCATTATTTTTCTAAATGAGTATCAGCAGCATGGAAGCACATCCTCTGGAATGGTGACCAAAACACAAAGGGGCACATGAATGTCAGGCACATAAATACTTTTCAATGCTAGCTATACATGTGCCATGCAAAAGCCTGTTTTCAGATGACACTAAACAAGAAGCAGGCAACATTATCTCCTACAAATTGTAACTAGACCTTTGCCTGAACAACAAGTAAGACTGAAGTTTTACGTTGCACTCAAAAAGAAAAGCTATGTAACCAAAAAAAAAATACCTACATTTATAAGTTATGCTTTTATAATAAAGAGATTGCACTACAAAACTTATGCGGCGAATTGAAAAAAAAATACAATTCCTTGTTTTTACAGTGCAAATATTTCTAAATAAAAACTAAAAAGTGAGCATTGTGCATCTTGTATTCTGTGTTGCAATTAAAATCAATATATTTAAAAATTTAGAAAACATCCAAAAGTATTTAAACAAACATTAGAATACCAATTGGCATTTAAGTGAGATTAAATGCTATTGATTATTTTAAAGTTAATCATGTAAATTAACTGTGATTAATCAGCAGCCTTACTTGCTATGTTAAATGTATAATTTTAGGAAAGTATTTTTTTAATCCTTTAAAACGAGTTCTTCTGAGGTGTATCAATACTTTTTCATCAAAGACACACTGCGCTACTCATTCCCACTACAAACAGCCTTCAGTATTACTTTAATGTTCTTTGTATCTATTTTATTTTAAATCAGCTCCATCAAATATCCCAAACTGCTATATCAAGGAGCAGGACTTGTGGAACTAAAAACTTTATTTAAATAGCAGAGAGATTACATATGATCTAAAGATGACATACTTTGTCCTAAGAACACTGGTTGAAACACTGTTCTTGTAATGCCCTCCCCCATGAATAAATCAGAGAAGCAAGAGAACCTAGTAAGATGCAACTCCTGTACCTTCCAACAAAAAGAATTTGGTGCTACTAGAATGCATAATCCTGAAACTTAAGGAAAAAGTCTAAGTGGGGAAACACCAAACCCGCCAACCTCAATATACATGTTTGAGTCAGAAAAAAGCTGGGAATCAACAACAGCTCAGTTTATTGAGGCATTATTCAAAACTACTTTAAGATGAGGAAGGCCATCAGGAAATTAAAAGCAGGAAAAAAAGCATTGTTTGGTTGTCATCTTTTATTGCTTTGGGAAATAAAAACTGAAGACCTTTCTTCCTGCAAATAATAAAACCAAGACAGTAGAAATTTGTTAAATAAGCAATTTGGTGAAACTAGGTTAGTAGATTTACTCCTCACTTCCTATAGCAGTTCAACATGTTCATCCTATTCCTATAAATCAGTGCACATGTCCACTCACAATAATCCTAAGTGTTTTGGGCACCACTGTGGCACTTACCACATGATGCCAAGCAGTGTGTCTGGAGCAGGGGAATACACTGCAGTTTGATTGTATACTGCAGTTTTGATTGATATGGACATCTACAATGTAGCTTTATATACACACCATATATTCTATGTGAACATATTATAGTTGAGCAGTCACAAGACCGTAAGGCTGCATCAGAGTGTTCAGTCCATCTCTCATTAGTTGTGCCTCAATACATTATACATATTTGTACCATTAACTTTACGGTGTTCTGGGTTTCATCAGTGGTTTGTTCCAATAACTGTTTCAAGTGGTTTTGTACAGCGTGCATGGTTTGTGATGACTGCGGGCTAAGTATTCACACAACTCTATACCAACACTACAGCAGAAGGCAACAAGATCTCCCTAACCCGATGATGACACTGTGTGCCTGGATTTTTCTATAACAATCCCAGATATGGAAGGAAGACGTATCTCAGGGCAAACTAATTAAGTCCAGCCAGTCATCTTGTTCTTCTTGCCCCACATCATAAAACGAGCTTTTGAGAAGGTGTACCAGATATCAGATAGTACAGGAGTGACAACCAACCAATTACTAAGGTACCATTAGCAGGTAAGTAGAGAACTAAAATTCACTTTGGACTGTGAATTAATTCTAATGTCTCAGAGATAAGGCTCAGGCAGCTCTCTCACCATGATGCCTTGGCTCCCGGTAATGTACATATAATAATTTATTGGTGTATTATTAAATTCTAAATTTTCCTTAAGAGGAATGCAGTAGATGCGCCGATGTATCTGTCTATTCTAAATTGTATTTGTCATAAACAAACCAAAACCACAGGGAGGAAAAAAAGGAACATTAAATTGAGGTTTATGTTCAAATAAAGATTTATGTTAAACTTTCTGAAGTTTAAAGAAGCTAAGAAGAGTCCTGTTTTTCTACCCTAGGATGATGGCCTGAACTGCTGTAGGGCAATGATCTGGATAGGGATATGAAGTACCATTGTGGTTTCTTTTGGGCAGGCCGGGAACTGGAGGGACAGGAATAGGTTCAGTGTTTTCTGTTACAAAAATTACTTTCTAGACAAACTTGGGACTACGCAGAGGATCAACTGACCCAGAGCAACCATAACACTTGGGCTTCCCAGATACTATAGCAATGATTATGTCTGCGCTGAAATGGTGCGGACAGAAGCATTTACAAGAGTTGCTTGGAGACAGTATAACTTTACAGGTTCATGAAACATAGTATTTGACAGATGTTCTCTAATAAACATTGGTACAGAAAAATCCCAAAATTTTTTAGCATAGAACAGACTCTTTTATGCCTGACTAAGAATTATATATACGATAAAGCAAGCTTCCAGATGCTCTGGTCACTTGCTTATCCAAAGATCTGAATCAGTGAAGCAGAAAACTGTGCAATTTGACTATTGTATAACACATAGGAGAAAGAGATTAATATAAATATAAATGTAAATCAATATTATTCCTAAATATTAATGATACCTTATACCTTTATGTGGAACAGAAACTTAAAACCAAAAACCTGCTAGTCATTAAAAGAAAATAGCTTCTTTAAAAAGAACGAGGAAGGGCAATACGCTCAATGCTCCAAATACGGTAGCAAGGGAAAGTAACATTCAGCACATAAGGGTATGTTTAGTATCAGTTACATGTAAGGCACCTCTGTTCCTTTGCTCTGTGGAGATTTCAGCATACAAGATTATGGTAAGTTCCCTTGCACACTAGAAATAAATCTTAAAGGTAACTGGTATTTAGTATCCCAGTTGCTACAGCTTTAATCAACAATGAAAGTTATGATAGTCTTAGGAGTAAGGACAAAAATGAGGAACAGAGCCAGGAATAAAACGATAACATCCATGGCAGACATCCTGTTTGACCTTCAACAAACTTAACTTCTGTGCCTCAGTTTACCCAACTATAAAGTGAGGCTAGTTGCTACCTCACAAGGGCATTGTGAAACATTACTGTTTGAAACATCTTTGATACCTTTGTATGAAATGTGCCAAAGTGAAAATTATTAGATCATATTTTTTCCTTCAGAAAGAATGATGCAGACTTTGTCAACACACTTCTGGACAGGTAGTATGTACTAATGCTACCATACAGTGCACTTTTTGAAAGATCACATTTTGTAGATTACTGCAAGACATTATATAGTTCATTCATTTTACTAAGTCTCTTTTTAATAGTCTCTCTGCTGGACATTTGTCTGTAGAGGTGTTTATGAAACCACATATTCATATCCTAGTACAGTGGTTCTCAAACAGGGGTATGCGTACCGCTATACATAGATGTTTTGGAGGTAAATCAACTCATCTAGCTATTTGCCTCGCTTTACAACAGGCTACATAAAAAGTACTAGCAAAGTCAGTACAAATTAAAATTTCATACAGATGACAAATTGTTTATACTGCTTTAAACACTATACACTGAAAAGTAAGTACGCTATTTATATTTCAATTGATTTTATATATAATTTATCTGGTAAAATATAAAAGTAAGTTATTTTTGATAATAGTGTGCAGTGACACTTTTGTATTTTTACATCTGATTTTGTAAGCGAGTAATTTGAGTGAGGTGAAAATAGAGGGTACACAAGACAAATCCAACTCCTGAAAGGGGTATGCAGCTTAGAAAGGTTGAGATCCACTGTCCTAGAATGTCTCTTCACAATTGGAGAAAAACAAGAACAGCCATCTCACATATCAACAAAAATATTGCTACTGGTGATGGCTAAGGAATATGGCCCGATTTTGAGAGTATTGCCTTAAGCAGTTGCAAAATGGCATTTTAGTATAGGATAGAGAGGCAGACAGAAGCTGCAGTGACACACTACACAAAAATCCATTTATTAAAGTACTTGCATGTCCCATTTCAAAGCAGGTTAAAACATTATTGAGCAAAAGAAGTTAATGTGCATCCAGAGCACTTTATTATTTTTTAAAGTTACACACACAAGAAAATCCAAGGAAAACCCACTGCATCTTGCCAAGCTGTTTGTGTTCAGCAGCTTCACAATCCAACAAGGTTACTGATAAAACAAACCATTAGACACACCACAGCATTTCTAATTTTTACAGAAGATATACTTGAAAAAGCTATTTTCCTACAGCATGTGAACAATTCAAAGTGAGTTCTTGATTTACCTTCTATAACTGCTGCTATAGCCTTTACCTCGTGGTGAAGGGCCATGTACGAATCTACATGTGTTCCCATAGAGGCAGTTGCCAGTCTTCAGCCAGTTACGGCACTGTGTCTAAGAGACAGACATTACTGGGTGAATTTCACACTCATTTCTGGAAATACCATTGGTGTGAGTGTGGCAAAACAAACAAATGAGTCCACATTTACTCCCATTTATCTGATATTCCATCCACCAGTAATTTACTTCATTAAAAACCAACAATGAGCATCAAGTCTGCCAGATAAAAAAAATTTTAGATTTATAAAAATATTAGAAAGTGTACATTGTTACCATTCCTCACTAGAAGCTGGAATAACACAAGTTATTCAAAAACCTAAAGAGTAATATCTTGACCATCTATGTGTGAATGTGTTCTCTTTACTAACATCACGAATGACTGAATATACAGTATTCATGAACAACGCTATCCCATAACTTATATTCTGGAAGAGAAGATTCTGGGGTGGAAAGGAAGGGAACAACACTTTTTCAACTCACCTCTGCAGTACTTCCAGTGCTGGGTCCAAGCCTTTCAAACACACTGGGTCTTCGGGATGTGCTATCGGATATGGTCTTGGTATTTTCCACTGTGACCTTCCTTCTAATTTTTGACATTTTGTACTACTTCAACCAAAAAAAAAAGCAAAACTGTAAAATCCTTTAGTTTGGAGCTAATGCCACTGATTTCATAAGTAAAAAAATAATATATTACGCTATAAATTGCAGGAGAATTTCTGCTGAGGTGAGGAATAAAGGTAGGGAAGAATCATAAATAAGTGGAATGTGCCTGATTAAAAGGATGATTTTGATTATCATCAAAATTGGTTTAAACTAGTCAAAAGAACACCAACAACGAACATAGTTAATTTTATTTTATGACTTGCTTTGGATTCTCCAACATCCCTTTGGGAGAACATCAGATGCTATTCTGCACATGCAGGCAGCAAACACACACAGCAGTTGCTTTCTTTGGTCCCATGTTTTTGACCATTACCTCAATGATTTCAGATGTAAAGAGTACTTGGAATAGTATTTAACCAATCTCTCAAGAGATGACATTTGGTAAAGATGGCTCAAAGTTTAGAAACTTACATTTTTAAGGAATTCTCATATCTTCCTTCCCTTTATAAGAGCTTATTGGCAGTCAGTTCACCCTAACCTATTTTAGCCATACTCATTGTGCATGCTGATTAGTTACTGTATGGCTGTTTGCAACTGCTGTGCTTTAAAGAAAGAATGCTGAAATACCTGAATTCTTTCCAATCACTAAAAGAACTGAATACATTTTGCAAACAGAAACACCTTATGCTTGATAAATCTTCCTAGCCAAAATCTGTTTTACCTGGGAGCAAAAAAGAGACTTCTTAGAGGAGGGAAGCTATAAGGGGAGAGGAGGACATGAAGCGTGAGAAAAAACTACAGGGGAAGGAGAACTGAATCCAAAATGATTCTCTATTTGTTTAAGTGATATCAATTTATACAGAAAAATCTGCTTGGAAATCTAGTCTGTACGAAAACAACTCAGAACAAGTTTTAAGAAAAATCCATCACATAGGAAAAAATACTGCTAATGTAATCTACATTTTAGATCTGGCACCTTTTACAAAGTCTCTTAATTTCTTCACTATCTGGAAAATTCATTATCTGAATCTCACAGTTATCTAATTGTCTCTTTCCTCGAGGTCTGACTCCAGCACAATGTTATTCTCTGTAGAAAACTATGCACTGAAGTCCTCAAACACTTTTAACCCTTCTATAAACTCCAGAAGACAGCTTAGAGCTTTCCAAGAGGCATTCCCAGTCCCCTATTTATCCAAATCTTTGCTTAGGACATAACATTCTTTCAGATAATTAATGTTCATATTAACAAGTTTTTATTTTATGTGCAAATGCTACATGCTGTGAGAGTAGTTAATTGTAGGATGTACCGGGGATTAGAAACAATGGTTAACATTTATTAATGATCTGAAAGGTGAAGTAAGAGCAAAATAGTAAAACTTTCCAGTAACAAGAAATTACTTAGGTTAGTAAAACTGTGGAGAACACTGAGGAATTCCAGAAACTTCAACTGAAACTAGAAGACCGAGCAATATATCAGCAAATAAAATGTAAATAAATGCAATGTAAGGCACACCAAGATAAATTATTTCAATTTGTATATAGACAATGAGTTCAAATTAGCCCAGTCTTCTGAGAAAAATAATTAGGAATCATTGTGGATAGCTCAATGTGCAGCAGTGGTTAAAAAGTCTAAAGATAAACTAGAAAAGTTACAGAATGAAACATCCAAGAGTTTCATTCATTTTAATTTAAGGTATCATGCAATTAGATCCTTGGATTGGGGGAGGGAGGGAAGGGGAATACAGAATATATTAAAAAAGGCATTTTGCTTATTAATAGTAAGACCACACATCAAATACAACATTCACTTTTACAAAATTCATTTTAAAAGTGACATCTGAAACAGAAGTGTTTAGAAGAACAATACTGAAGACGGCATGAGAAGAGGGGAGGTTTAACATATGGAAGGTGAGTAAAATGGGATTTAGTGCAAAAAGGAGTAGAGTCACTGGAACACAGAAGTATATAATGGCATACGGAATATGAACACACTGATAAGGAGTTCCCATTCATCTCGCCTTATAAAAAGAATGCCCCCCTTTTTAAAAAAAATAAACAAAGGCAACAAACCAGAACTGATAATTTTTAATTTACTCTTCACTCAACTGGTAAACTTTTGGAATTCACTGCCACAGAAAAGTTTAGATTGTCATCAATTTCAATTAATAATAGTGTAATTATAACTGAAGAGGTACTTTCATTTTCACTCCCTAACTCCCTACAGTTAGGCAACTACAACCATCACACAAAACATGATACTTTCGACTATAGTTTCTTCACTGTTTTGAACCAAAAAGGATTGTTAGTTAAAGTCCATTCAGCCATTTATGTTTTCTGATCACAGGAAGAATACTCCATGCTTCAATACATTTTCAATTGAGTTTTTTATATACATGTTCAGATAACATAAGTTCAATCCTTTCTTTAATTTCTGGCATGTATCCAGCTTTCAGTGAGAATCGTGTACTTTGTTAACAGAAAAATAATTCATGAGACTAATCATTCCAAGTGAAAACAGCATTCTATGAGTGCACAGCATGTTGCTGTCAAGGACTATCAAAGTGCACAGAAGGGTCCCAAACCTATAATCAAATCTGCCTGGTGGGACCCTTGACCTTAGAGTAGAGTCCCACTGTCTTCTATGGGTTACATGCATTTGGAGCTGGTTGCAAGCTCAGGACCCAGGCATGGCTATCTAGACAGAGGCAAGTATACCCGAGAACCAAACATAATGGAACACACATTTATGAAATTGATTAGAATGCATTATTTGAATGCACAATCACTAATATTTTTTATTCTTCAACCACCATGGAATTTAAATGCACAAAATACTGTTATTTTAAATGCAAGTAGCGAGGAAACGTTGTGGAAAGAGAAGAAACATTCCCCTGGCCTCTGTCCATATGCACTCTAGCATAGGCACAAGGAGGGATTCCAAAATTTTAAGGGGGAAATTTTATTTCTCTCAGCCAACAAATTAACAGCTAACCAAGAGCAACTAAAATGTAACATCCCCATTAAATACAGCATGTTACTTTAATTCTTCCTAGGTTCTTCTAAGAAGTGCTCTTTCGCTTAACCACAGGCAAAAAAAAAAAAAAAAAAAAAAAAAAAAATCAGTCCTACAATCATCACCAATGCAGTTGAGACTCCTAATCCCATCTGATCTGCTTTGGTGTCTCCTCTTAACTGAGCACCAGTGAGGATAGGCGCTCAACACTCCAGCTTAATAAATAAATTAAATGCACAAAATTGGGTAATATCTTTTAAAAAATTAAATAATTAACGATTCCTGCTAATTAAATTATTTCAGTGATATGGCATAACTTACGAATATTTAGAAGTCTGCAACTTTCATGACATCTTATCACTATTAATGAATATCCCAGAAAAAATAAGAAGGAAAATGGGACAGGGAAATTAATTTTATTATACTTAATTCACAGGGTTAGTTGTATTATTTAAACTATCTAACAATAAAACACTGCTCCCCCCCCCCCCCCCCCCCCCCCCCCACATCTATACAATATCCAACAAGAGCACTACAATAAGGAATAGACTATCAACACTATTGTAACTATTTCCATACCCTCAGCAGTACACAAGATGACTTATTTTTAATGAAGATTTTTCAAGTGCATGAGAACAACATTTAGTCAATTCATTTGCAGTATGGTAACACAATTCAGCTCCTCCATCAATGTGTCTATATCCATATATTGTCTCTTTCTTTATAGTTAGGTTGTAAGGTCTCTGGAGCAAGAAATGCCTTTTTGTTCTTTTTGATAAATCATGATCCATGACTGTGGCTCCCAAACACCACCACAACACAAATAATAATGTCAGGTAATATTTTTGTTGGCACAGGAAATCCTGGCCATTCACCATGGATGTGTTCCTGGCACCACAACAAATGGCAAAATTCACAAATATTAGGAGCCACAACTTGTGGCCCCCAGGAGAGCTCAGCATGGAGGCTGGGCAGCAGCCGGTCCCTACCCTCCCTCACGAAGATCTCCTATATTAGGGATGTTAAGTATTGGTTAACTGAATGGTCGATTAACCTCATGAATTCTTATCGGTTAGTTGACTATTCTATAGTCCCCAGGGGTGGTGCCGGCTGCCAGTGCACTCTGGCCCCACTGGAGCCCCCTGCCACCTCATGTTGCTGCTTCTGTATCAGAGGCAGCAGTGCAGGGTGTCAGGCAGAAGCTGTTCCGGAGGGGGGAGAGTTTAAAAACCAGCTCCCCTCACGGATCAGCTGCCTGTCATCCTGCACTGCTGCCTCTGATACAGAGGCAGCAGTGAGGCCTGGCAGCATCCCCTGTCCATAGCAGGAGGGGGGGCTGAGCTGCCAGACCCAGCATGAGCCAGAACTGAGACAGACTGCCTGCCTGGCTCCTAATACACTTTAAAATCATGAGTTCCCAAACTGAGGAGCGTGAAGAAATTCTGGGAGGAGGTGGCGGGCACGTGCACAAGGCAACCCCCCCATCAAGTTCTGCTGCCCCAGTCAGTTCCTTTTTTTTTTTTGCTCAAAAATCAAAAAGGGGGCGTAATGCCGAAAAGTTTGGGAACCACTGCTTTAAGTAAAGAGCCACAGTGGGAGTAGGTCCCAGACCTGTCATGAACCAGGACTGAGCCGGGCTGCTCGCCAGCCCACTAAAAAGTTTATTGGCGAGGAGTGCGGGGAGGAAATGTGTCTAATCTATAGCATTAACCTATAACTGATAAGCAAAAGCTTAACCTACTACACTATATCCCTATCCTATACTTCAGTTAATGATAATGTGTATCAGGGTGGAATGATTTAAATGAACAAGCAGAACACCCTAATTTAGGTAAATGATTTTAATGTTTTGCATTGTACTTTTAGGTTATTTTCCAAAAGAAAGTTGATTCTCATTTATAGGTAACTATTAAAATATATTGATTTTCAAGTAAATATAGCCTCTACACAAAAATTTGGTGCTTCCTTTTGCAATCCAGAAGGACACAGTAAGTGTTAGAACATGGTGAAAAATGCATTTCTTCTTTACTACGTGATTCATTTTTTAACTTATGAATTGTGTCAAACTATTTGGAAGGAAACTCAATTGAATGCATACACAGCATTTTAAATGTTATTAGTTTAATAAATTAACTTACATGTACAGAATATTCTTATTCAGTAATTTCCATCAGTGAGATGGTTTGACTTTAGGGATGTAAAATAGCAGTTAAAAATTTAACCGGTTATACCGAATGGTTAACCAGTTAACCGTGATACTGCAGCAGAGTGCTGCTCCAGTGCATCCGGACCTGCCACATCACAGGCTGCTCCAGCCAGGCTGGTGAGAGCCCACTGCACCATGGGCGAGGGCTGCTCTGGCCAGTCCAGGAACGGCCCACCACACAGCACCATAAGCAGGAGATGGGGAGTGGCTGCTCTGGCTGGGCCAGTCAGAGTAGCCCTCCACCGGTTAATCAGTTACACCAGTAAGCATGCCTGTAAGACACTTACCAAGTAGCCAGTTAAACCTTTACATCGCTATTAGACTTTAAAACTTCTGTGAAAATGTATACTGCTTAATATTTAATTTAAATTACTATAATGAATTATAATAAACACAGGCATTAACAAGAGTTGTCAATTTTTCATTTAAATTTAATTTTTTTAAACATGCAGGTATTTAAATAAAATATGCTATTTTAATGAAATCAAATTGTTATTTTCTTTTAAATTATTGGTTTTTATTACAATTGGAAGACTACACCCACAGGGTATTACTTAAGTAATTGCAGCTGCTACACTATGATACGATTCCATGATTCAGGACAGAATATAGTATACATTTAAATCAATAGTAATAATATAGCCAGGGCTCACCAAGCAGCGGCGAGCCCTGCTCGCCAGCTGCCCGGTTCTGTGCTCTGCGCATGTGCAGATCGTTCTGCATCAGCTCTTCCGGGTTGTAAGCTACTCGCCATGGGCGAGTAGATTACATTATCTGTTGAGCCCTGAATATAGCTATAAGTCAAATGTACTCCAACATTTTGATTTTGTAAAAATATGATTTAATGAAATTTAGGGTTAACAAAATGTTCACATGAAATGTTGGTGATTTATCTCTGATCTATTGTTTTAAAAAACAGAAAACCCAGACACTTTCCCTTGCTATAATAGTCTCCAGTTTCAACAGAAAAGCTAGCAATTGAGAATGGAAACTAGCTACAGGCTGAACCTCTGAAATCCGTGACTTTCTGGTTCGGCAACATCTGTGGTCCAGCATGGATGTTGCTGGACTGAAGAGCCCCACAGGCTGGGAGCAGGAGCCAGCTGGGAGTCCAGAGGCTAGGAGCCTCAGCTGAACCCAGGAAAATGACCCCAGGGAGATTCAGCGGGGGCAGCAGCGGCCGGGGAGTCATGGGCCAATTGCAGCAGGGCTGGTGGTAGCCGGGGAGCCCTGGCAGCAGTAGGGCCAAGCCCAGTGGCCACAAAGCAGAGAACAGAGCCTGAGGCCAGCAATTGTCAGGACCAGGAGCAGAGCCAGCAGCAGAGACAGGAGGCAAGCTGGCAGACCAGTGGAAGGGAATTCCTATGACCAAGCAAATTCCCTTGCTGACTGGTCCCAAGGGTGCTGGACCAGGGAGGTCCAACCAGTATAAACAAAAGTGGCCCCCAAGTAGACTATTTTCATTGTCTAAGTGTAATGGAAAAAACAAAAAGAACAAACGATAAAAAATATTTAGCCTTAATATAAGTTGGCACTAACAGGCATGGCAATTTACACGTATTGCCTGATTATACAAATGTATTACCTGATTATAAAAACCACACTGAATAGTGTCAGACTTTAAAATACTATAGCGTCCCATCAGAAAACATGAGTGTTTATTTAAATAGAAAATATTTTTAAAATATCGCTATATATTTTAGAAATGTGGGTCTGTCTGTCCATTTGTTCAAGAACTCCTCCTAAGCATTAAGAGCTAGGATCACCAAGTTTGGTATGCAGCTTCCTCTTATCATAACTTAAAGCAAGGTAAGGATTTGGTTGTGCCAGGACAATTGAATGTGCCTGTTATTTGATAGTGTTTCATAAAATGAAAAGGGAGGGGTCCAGCAGGAGGGATATCTATACTGTAAAATGACCACAGAGGGGGAAGCAAAGGGCCAGAGAGAGGGACCAGGACAGTTATAACCCCACTGGATGAGTAGGGGGCAGAGGTGAAGAAAGAGTAGGGATGTAAGCGACTAGTTGACTATCTGATAAGCAAAAGCTTACTGGATAGATGACTAGTTCCTCAATAAGTCTATCAGAGGCAGCAAAGGAAGGTGGGGGGAGCAGGAGCTGGTGTGTGTGGGGGGGAGCCATCTTAAAAGCTAGTTCCCCCAGCAGTGTCTCCGCAGGGGGTTTAGTGGGCATTGGGCAAGAGCTGGAAATCAGCCGATTCCTGGCTTGTGCCCAGTCCCAGATGCTGCGCCTCTGCTTTTTAAATGAATTAAGAGCCTGCTAGCTCTTAATATATTTAAAAATCAGAAGCGGAGTGGAGGGGACCCAGCGTGAGCTGGGACAGCTGATTCCTGGCTTGTGCCAGGTCCCCACTCTGCGCTCCAGCCTTTTTAATATTTAAGGCTGGTGTACAGCAGGGGGGGGACCCAGTGCGAGCTGGGAATCAGCCGTCCCAGCTTGCACCGGGTCCTCCCCGTTGCACACCAGCTTTTTGAATGTATTAAAAGCCAGCATGCTCTTAATACATTTAAAAAGCAGAGCTGCAGCGGGGCCAGTTCTCGGGGCCGGGAGCTACTCCCGCTGTGCCTCCCTGCTTATCAACTAGTCAATTAATTGATTAAACTCAATTTAACATCCCTAAGAAAGCGACAGCTATTTACTATACATTACAGAGAGTGTGTCTGTCTGTCTTCCATCCAGGCAACAGCCACCCCTGGCTGTGCCCACTGCAGCAGCAATGAACTGGCATTTCTCACCTGGCTCCAAGCTGCTACACAGAGAGAGCTGGGGGAGTCTTCTCTGGTCAGGGAAACCTGCAAACTGACCCCCTCATCCTTAGCCCCACCCCACAACAATTAAATGAAGGGGAAAAAAGTATGAGAGTTAAAGACCTGAGCAACACTGTGTAAATCTTCTAGTTGAGAGATAATACCAGCATCTCTCCACACATTAAGAGTGCTAAAGAAAAGAAAAAGAAGAAGTAAAAAAACCACTCTGGTCATCAACAGGTAGAATTGAACCTGCAGCCTTAGGGGCTAAAGCCATGTGTCCTAAAGCATGAACTAAATGCCAAATGGCTCTTATATAAAGCTATCGAGCAGACTTCACTCTCTCTCAGTAGTCTTAGTGCCCCTGGGTTATAGAGAGATAGCTAATTTTCAGATGCATAACATACAAAAACTGTAATATCAACATAAAAGTTGAATCAAATTACCAGTCTTCAAGCTACACATGAAAACTAACCTGACATTTAGCAAATAATTATGCAGAGTTTGGTTTTTACAACCCTCTGCTATGAACACGTCTTCTTATTTAAGTTAACTACACCTGTTACTTTACACATAGCACTCCATTATAATCTTAAATATATAGACCAGTAATGGTAAGTAATTGACAGCCATGTGTTTACATTTCTGAATTGGGGTTAGCCTGCTATTGGCAAAATGCAACAATTCATTCCCTAGGATTACAGCAAAGGGTAAAAAACAGATGCTGTCTTATAATGCATGTTTGGTATTTCACAATTAACCTGAAAAGATAAGGAGTCCCCTCCCAAAACATCTTTTACCAGACTAAAGTCTTAAAATGCAACCAGCCAGTTCCCATTAGATCCCATTCAGTAGCAAACTACAGTACAGTAGAAGTCAGACTGCACAAGGTCTTGATTCCAATCCAAAGATCCAATCTAAAAACATATAGTGGTCTAGTTCTAGTAAGGATCCAGTAGATACACCCAGGCATGATGTTGGATACAAAAGAATCTATACTATTAGTCATACAGGTTCATAGCCTCAAAGATATTTAAGCACCTGACTCCTGTTGATTTCAACAGGAATCAGGCAACTAAATGCCTTTGAAGATCCAGGCCATCAGTCTAAACTACAATTCTGGATGGGAGTCAATTATAGAAATTTTTCAAGAAAAGGCTATTTTAGCACTAAGGTTCAGGATTTATTCTACCAGGGCTGACAAGCCCCAAATTCATCTAAAAAGGCTGACCATCATCAGCAGATGTTAAGAGCGCAGCAGTTCAAATCTGCATACATCCATGGGTGTGGATACCAATATCTGCAGCTCATTTTTGCAGACAGGATGTCAATATGGATCCTAAGTATGTTAACGTGTACTCATTTACACAAGTAACTGATAAGTCCAGGTTTATCAGTTGATCTTAATGGTTACACGCTCTTGCCCCCACTCCCCCACTGCCTCTGTATCAGAGGCAAAAAGGGGGCGGGGAGGGGGACGACAGGAGCTAGTGCTGGAGGAGAGCCAGCTTTTAAGCCAGCTCCAGGAGCTGCCTGCCCCCTCTGCTGCCTCGTGCAGCAGCATTGGGGGAGGGGAAGAGTCAGGAGCCAGTACAAACTGGAAGCTTACTGGCTCCCTGACAGCTGTGCTGTTCCCTCCACAACTCTACTGCAACACAGGGATCTAAGTATGAGGGAAAGCAGCTATCAGAGACGGCAGACAGGTGGGGGATCCCGCTTGCCCAACTGCATGTAAACGTGCAATCGTTAAAAATTTCAGCCGTTACACGTTTACACAAATACATGATTTTTAACATCCCTAAATGGGATACACATGTTGTATCCACGCAGGGCTCTCACGAAGAGGACTCCTGTAGCCTGAAAGTCACAAAGGACAAAGATCGCGTGTCTGGGAGGCAACGAGCCTCTCCAAGCAGGCTTCCCGTCTGGAAAGCATCAATCCCAGAGGACAGCAGGCCTAGTTAGCAGTTCCAGTGTAGCCGACTCGCGCGCTGATCAGCGCCCCGCCTCTCCTCACAAACCACACGCCGCACGACCGACAGCAGCCCCGCACCCGCCCTCTCAGACACTCCCCTCACAGCCTGGGGCCGATCCGCCCCT
>CM057845.1:263669963-263686945 GCA_030068395.1 Apalone spinifera
GTAGCGAGGGGGGAGGGGCATGATCAGGAAAAGAGAAGGGGAGGGGTGTGAAGGGAGGGGGGCATGATCAGGAGAAGGGGAGGGGCCTGGCCAAGAGAAGGGGAGGGGTATGATCAGGGAAAGAGAAGGAAGGGTTTACATCATTTTAACTGCTGTTAAAGGGGTGTGCTAGGCCTCACACTTGCTCCACCTCTCCTCTACCCCTCTCCCCAGACTTCACCCCACTCCACTTTTTCCCTTGAGGTTCTGCCTCTTTCGCTGCTTGTTCCCACAACTTTGCCCCTGCTCTGGCTCTTCTCCCCCAGACCTTGTCCTCCAACATTCACTCTTCTGCCCCCCTTCACCCGATTGCTCACTGGATTGTCTCACACACACACAGACAGATACACACACCGTGGATCGACACCCTTTGCTCCAAGACTTGGACAGAAGCTGCTGCACTATGACAAGGGGCATGTGTGTAGTTAGGAGGTGGCCCTGGCTAAGCAGGGACTGGCAAAGATTAATGACATGGTACCACCACCACCCCACAGTGCCTTTGGAGTTTTTATATTCAGTCAGTATGTCTGATTGGACAGTGTCAGTGGTTCCCCTTTTCAATTAGACCTTCCCTAGGCATATGTCTTTAGTCTGTTCAGTTGCTGGACTAATTAGAATATTGGACATTTGAACTGTATTGCATAGTAGTGAGAGGTTAGCTCAGTCATATGGTGTTGTTCCCCACTTCCATGATGACCTCAAAGGTGATTACCACCATCTTGGCCAAAACATGAGGGATTAAACCAGGGACTTCTAATGCTGAAAGTATAAGTAGCTACATCATGGCTACAGAGCCATGGCTCTCTAGCTGGGATTGTAGATGTTCAACCTTCTGAATCTGGCACAGAGAGGTAACTGAAACATATTCCTCAGTGGTTTACATAAGCACGTCAGATATAAATATTATTATTTGTTTTGAAATTATTCAGAATGTGTCAGGGGGGAGGGGTATGATCAGGGGAAGAGAAAAGGGAGGGATGTGAAGCGGGGGGAGAGGGGGTTATGAAAGCAAAATACCAAAAAGCAAATACTAAAAGGGTACTAAAATGGACCACATATATTTGAATATTATTGCATTGGGGAAGTTGCATTTGCTCACTTGTAGTTTACTACCCTTCTTCCTCTACAGATGGCTACATTTAAGTAATAGCATGGTTGGAGGTGGTTTGTGAAGCAATTAATATGTGTGAAGGTGAAAGGTAGTAAATGAAACACTAATCTGTTGCCCCTAAATAATTAACAATTATAATAAAGCAGTAATTCATTCCTTTTATTTTTGCAAACTAAAAAGATGCACACTTCAGTGAATACCACTGCCAGTCAAGAACATGTAAATTACCAGCTAAAGCTGTGAAATGCCATATTTAAAATATTGTACATTAAATATTGTTGAGAACGTGTAAAGCTATTATTTTGATACCACTAAGTGCTTCAATACAAGTGGGTTTAATTAGATTTGTAGGGAGCAAAAATCCATGTGTTCCTTTGTCCCGAAGTTCAAAGGTAAACGAATACTTAATGCCAAGATCATAAGCCCAGTCATCTGAACCTCCAGGAGCTAAATCTATAGGAGAAAGAGAAGGAAACAAATTATTACCTGAAACCATGGCCTCAGTCCTACACATTGCGTTGTGGTAGAAGAGAGGATATTCTGTCATATGATTACAGTACTAAAAGTGATACTTACAGATAGTTTGTGCACCAGGGCCAGATTCATAAATTTTGTGAGTTGTTGATCTGATAACATCAGCCACTCTGTTTGCCACAGATAACTGAAATCAACAAAATATTAATGTTTATAATGTAGTAAAAGTGTTTTACTCTGACTGTTAGGGCATTGTATTCATCTACTATGGATACAATAAAGAGAGAATGTTTACAACATGGTTGTCCTGAGACCTGGCTGCATTGCATTTTATAATGTGGACATGAAGATGTTGTTAAACATGGTTAGGTTAAAAATGAGTAATCCTGTGTTACCTTAGGGTTCATCTGTCTCCACTGCGCATTTATTTCAAAATAAGGTATTCCAGAAGAAATACTCTGAAATAGCTTATTTCAAAATAACACGTCTACATTACAGGGAAACCTCAAAATTAGTACGAGGGAGGCTTCCCTAAAGTGGACATGTTACCTCAGTTTAGAGCCCCAGAAGGCACTGGTGAGTAATTACTAGTTACTCATTCTGGTGAATGTCCCTGGGGAGGAGCTATTTTGGAATAGCAGCAGTGGAGAGTCCACACTACTGCTATTCTGAAACTGCTATTTCAGAATAGGCATTATTCCTTGTGGAATGAGGTTTACAGAAGTCGGAATAAGGAATTGCTATGTAGACACTCGTATTGTTATTTCAGCGGCTGTTATTCTGAAATAACGCTGCTGTATAAACGCACCCATAGGCTATGTCTAGACTGCATTGCTTTTTCAGGATACTGGAAGTCCAAGGAATGAGTCTGCTTTTTCGAAAATTTTTTCGAAAGAACAGACGCATTCTTTCACCATCTCTGTAAAAGTTGTTCTATGAGGAATAAGGGATGGCTCAAAAGAGCACTTTTTTCCAAAATGTGGCGTTGTGAAGACACGCCAAATTTAGGAAAAGCCTCTTTTTAAATTAAATTAAATATTCAATTTGTCTGGCGCAAATTGCGTAACTTTTTCCAATTTAAGAGTGCAGTCTAAACGTAGCCTTAGGGACTAACTCCCTCTCTCTATGTGTGTACATGCGCGCACGCACACACATGCGCACACACACACACACACACACAGAGAGCGAGCGCGCATAGTATCTATGCTGTGACTGGACAGCAAACTATCACCAAATACATTGTTCTTTGTATATTTTTTATTTCCTGTCAAATATTGTTGAAGTAACGTTTAACTATTATAAATTAAAGTTAATGTGGAAGCATACACAAAAAAGAATTTAATAAGCTGTGCACTGCTCTTGAACAATGAACTAGAATTAGTTTACAGGATGTTACATCTCTGCTTCACAGAGAAGGAAGTCATAAATCTATATTTTTATCTTGTTTCATAAATGTATTAGCTAGAATAAAAAAATCTAAAAGGAATATGAACCTTCAACTTTCAGGCCAGAAGATGGTCACCGATTGAAGGGGCTTAGGGAAGAAACTGAGAGCAAGTTATTTCATGACTGCTGCAGGATTTTTTTTCTCTCTTTCCTGTGAAAGATTTGGCACTGGTCACTGCTAGGAACAGAATACTGGAGTAGACAAACATCTGGTATGATCAAATATGATAGTTTCTATATACCTACACTGTCATTTACAAAGTCCATTAATTTAAAAAAAAGCTCACATTAAAGAGACAGTAACAGATCATTTTAAAATATTCCTTAGCAACCTTAGATCTTTGTGGAGAAAAAACAGATGGAAATGAAGGCTGGATGCAACATGGAGGAGTAATTCCAAAAACCCATGTTGCTTCCTAGCCCCATGCGAGGTATGCTATGGCATAAAGAATGTCATGAGACTGCCCAGGAAGGTTGTGGAAGCTCCTTTAACTGGAGGTTTTCAAAAAGAGGCAGCATAGCCATCTGTAGGGTTGCCAGATGGTTTCAACAAAAATACCGGACACACTTGACATTACATCACAATCTACATTACATCTTATTTAGAAAATACCAGACATTTATATTTTCTCAATTTATTTCCTGAACAGAAAGCTCAAATACTGGACTATCAGGTTCAAAACCGGACACCTAGCAACCCTCGCCATCTGTTTTGGATGGTTTTAGACACAACAAATCCTGCATCTTGGAAAGGGGGTTAAACTAGATGACCCTTGTAATCCCATCTAACTCTAAGAATCAATGTTTACTCTGTTGATGTCCTGTGTCTCCACTTAGCAAGTCCCATGGAGAGAAAAACCTTTTTCCATTCTGTCAGCCATTTCCTGATTCTTCCCTGATCCAATGCAGGTTGCACTTGGAGTAAAGAACCCCTGTCCCACTTTCCAAAGCATGGAAAGCATCAGGAAATTGGCCAGATGGAGCAGAGAAAATGTTCTTTACTTGTGGGGCTTCTCTTCTTACTCCTTACCCTGGGAATTCTTGTTAGACTCTTCAGATACCCAAGTAGCCTAATTAGCCTGCACATACTGGCTAACTCCAACCTAGCCTGGATCATTTTTACAATCTAGATGAATCCATAGGCTTACAGGCTAACCAGTGGTAAAAAAGAAGATGGTGTTCTTTACTTTATATCGATTAATAGAAAGGGAGGTGATCCTATACAACTAGATTTTGCAGGGGTGAGGAGCCCTGATTGTGTGGACCTCCAGAACTTCATAGAACTCCGACTTCCTTTAAACAGGCCTTAGAAGACCTTTAACCCCAGTACCAGCAGACAACTTCATGATCTACAGAATCAAGGAGGCATTTGTCTTCCATGGGCTACCTGTGATCTGCTGGTAATCTTAAGGAACAGATGGTCTGTAAAATAAGTCTTGTCTCTATCACACTATTAGGACCATTTAAAATAATTGCCATAGAAAAAGTTTCAATTAAGGTTTCAGTTAAGGCTGCAGGCACATATCAATGTTACCAGTGCACATTCTTCAGGAGCACTATAGTTAAAAAAAGTTACAGACTCAGTAGGTCCAGATATAGGGGGGAAATTAGAAGAAAACTGAATGTATGGAAATGCTTTATTAAGGTGCCCAAGTTATCTTCACTTTGCTCTCTAAGCAATGCCTTGAAAATATGAGAAAGGCTATCTTATCCATCCATCCATCTTATCAGTCAGTGACTTTCAAAACCAGAATACTTTCTTATAATCATAATTCTTGTGCTTAAATCCAGCTTCCTTGTACTCTTAATACCTCTATAAAAATTCTGTTTTTCCAAATCTTGAACAGACTAAAAGCCTACTGAACACGGTCATTCCTACTTTTCACTAAATGTCCTGTCTTGCAAAGTGATGAAAATGAGAGATACAGATCAAGCATAATAAATGGTAACACTAACCAGCTCATCATGGTCTTTACTTTTATTCTCAGTATAGGAATATGGAAACAGAACCATCTGTGAGTAAGAGTGCATAGTTATATATGCCTTAATGTGATTTTTATTCTTTTGGAGAAAACTAGCCACAGCTTTTACTTCTGGTTCAGACTCAGGGTAGGGCCCACAGTATATCTCACGACAATCATCATGAGAGGCACCTTTACCTGTAATAAAGCAGAGTATATATTATCACCTGTTGAGTTCTTACACACTGAATTGTCTCATGGCCCAGTGACAAAATAGAGCATTAGAATACTATACAAGTGAACATAGAATCTGGGACCCCCTTGGATGCATCAATACTACATTTATCATTATTGCACCATCTGGGCCTGATTATCTAATGCCTTTCACTAGTTGTAAGTTTAAAAAAATTGGGAAAGGTACAGAAAAGGGGCACAAAAATTATTTAAGGCCTGGCGTAAATGCTGTACATTGAGAGACCTAAACGGCTCAATCTGTTTAGCTGATCGAAAAGAAGTTTGAGAGGTGACCTAATTACAGTTTAATGTACCTTCATGGGGAGAAAATATGGTTGCTTTAATCTAGCGGAGACGGGTGTGACAAGAACCAATGGCTGAAATCTGAAGCTAGACGAATTCAAATTGGAAAGAAGTGACACATTTTGAACATCAACGGTAATTAGCCATTGGAACAAACTACCAAGAGTAATGGTAGAACCTAGCCACTGTTCTCTGTCAGCAGGTCCCGTATGTGGCTACAGCTGGCAGCTGCAGCTTTTCCCAACCCCAGTAGTGGAGGCTGATTACCGCAGGCAACTGAACTTTTATTGTTGAGTCAGTTGTGCTGACTGGACACTACCAGGTTCCCTTTTTGAATGAACATTCCAGTGAAAAACCAGACACCTGGCAACCCTACTTGAGAGTACAGTGATTGTCTGGTTTCACCCAGACATGTGTAGAACCCAGATTTGCTGTGTGGTGGTGGTGAGGGCGGGGAATTTAATTACTATAGTAGTGGAGATAGGACTACCAGTTTTTCATCTCTTGTTCTGGAAGCATCTGCTGATGCTTTAAGTTAGTGTGTCCTGGTCCATAACTCCAACTGAAGCCAGTGGTAGTTGGACCTGCTCAACATCTCTGAAAATGAAGGCCTTCCCTTAAAGAGTGCCTCTATTCTGAACAAATATTTCTGTAAAATTAAAATTGTTGGGATGCACTTTTATTATTTCACAGTGACAATATGTCTCATATGTTCAATTTTAAAATATAAGAATTATAACACTCAACCTTGTGATTAATTGCACTGGGTTCTTTCTGAATAATGTATCATGTGAAGGCAATGTTATATTGTGAGTTACACCTATACAATCCTATTACTCTCAATGGATTTCACTAAGGTGCACTTTGTTGAAGTGTAATAAAGAATTCTATTGATGTTCAAAAAAGAATAGAATCCAGTTTGTTTTACAAACTAATATTAGTTACCAAAGTCATCTGATAGGACTCAGAACACATAGAAAGAAAATCTGTTGCATCTAAAGGTGCCCTTTTTGCCAAGTGATTTTTCAGAATAGAGCCACTCTCTAACCTCTGCATGTCTGTTTCCTCACTTATAAAATAGAGATGGGTATGATTTATCTGCCTTATACGGTTGTGAAGCTCCTTAAGTGCTTTGAAAATTAAGTATGCTGTATAAATCTCTGCTGTAATTAATATTCACAGCATACCAATTAGCTATTATATAGCCTGTTTTCTCCAAGTTCTATATTAATTATTTTATGTTTAATATTACTTTTTAAATCTATTTATATGGTCCTCCTCACCATAGCATCTTAGCAACACATAAACTTAAATTAATTTGTCCTTACCATACTCCTGTGAGGTAGAGAAGTTTCTTCATTCCCATTTTATGATGGGAAAACAAGCAAAAAGAGCTCAAGTGTCTTCTTGATAATCACATAGGAAATACAGTATGTAGCAAAGTTGGGAATTTTTCTTTGGACCCCAGAGCTGCTTATAAATGTTTTGATTAAGTTCATTACTAAGGGATATTATCTTTATATCAGAAATTATTGTATGAATAGGTAAATAAAATATTTTGAATATGAAGAAATCTGAAAGTTAAAACTGAAATGTCTATAATAAAATATAGAGAACATTGCATCGTACCACACCAGCCTGCATCAAAATTCCTGTTCATGTCAGTACCAATGCACCTGTTGTTTCCATGCCTTGAGCGGCTCTTCCTCCACATCCGATTCTGTGGACAGACACACAAAAATGTGGATTTTCATAAAAATTTAGAAAAATGGATATCACTATTTCACTTGCTAGTGAAAATGTAACTTCTGACTGCATTTTAGCTGCCAAGGCTAGAAACCTTCACTAATGAAGGGGAGCAAAGAAGCGAGGTATTTTGGGAGCCTATAAAACCATAGTTATCTGCATTACCTTGAGATCCCACAACCTCCCTAGACAATTTGTTCTGGTGTTTAACTACCTTGACAGATAGGAAGTTTTTCCTAATGTCTATCCTAATTGCAGGTTAAGGTCATTGCTTCTTGTCCCATCATCTTATGCTAACAACAATTTTTTACCCTTGTAACAACCTTTTAACTCGAAAACTGTTATCATGTCCTTTCCTCCCCAGTCTTCTCTAGAGTAAACTAACCCATTCTTTCAATCTTCTGTCATAAGTCACATTTTCTAGACCTTTAGTAATTTTTGTTGCATTTGTCTGGACTTTCTGCAATTTATTCACGCGTTTCCTAAAATGTAGAGCTTAGAACTGGACACACACTCCAGCTGAGACTTTCTCAGTATGGAGTAGAGTGGAAGAATTACAACTCACGTCTTGCTTACAACACTCCTGATGACATATCCCAGAATGATGTTCACTTTTTTGTTTTTGTTTTTGCCACAGTGTTTCACTGTTGACTCATGTTTAGTTTGTGTTTCATTATAATCCTCAGACCCCCTTCCATCGTAATCCTTCCTAGCCATTAATTTCTCATTTTATATATTTGTCATTGTTTATTCTTTCAGAAGTGGAATACTTTGTATTTGCTCTTACTGAATTTCATCGTGGTTGCTTCAGACCATTTCTCCACTTTGTCCAGATCATTTTGAATTTTAATCCTATCCTCCAAAGCACTTGCAACTTCTCATAGCTTGGTACTGTCCACAATTTTTATAAGTGTACTCAATATGCCATTATCTAAATCAATTATGAAGCTATTGAACAGAAGCAAGCCCAGGAGTGATCCCTTTGGGACCCCACTTTATATACCCTTCAAGCTTGATTGTGAACCACTAATAACTACTCTCTGGAAATCATTTTCCAGCCACTTAGGCATCCATTTTATAGTAGCGCCATCCACGTTTTATTTCCAGAGTTTGTTTGAGAGACGGTCATGTGAGATGGTATCAAAAGTGTTACTGAAGTCAAGATATAACACATATATCTTTTCCCCCATCCCTGATGCTTTTATCCTGACAAAGAAAGTGATTAGGTTGGTTTGACACAATTTGTTCTTGATAAATCCATGTTGACTTATTATTTATCACCTTATTATATTTTGGGTGTTTGAAAATGGATTGCTTAATTATTTATTCTGTTATCTTCCTAAGTACTGAAATTCATTAATTGTAAGCATGCCTGATTGTGCTTGATATAATTATTCTGATTTGACTACAACTAGACTATACAAATAGTGGAGGACTCACAAAATTTTTCCAGAAACCAAAGTTGACAACTGCAAATCAAAACCATAGCTGAGCTCAATGTAAGATTTTGTTAAAAGACTTCTGAGGGATAATAATTTAAGAGAATTTTGAAAGACAATGTTTAAAATAAAGATTGTGCAGTTTTTACATAGAACAGGAAATTGCGATGTTCTTAGTCTCTATGGGTACATCTACACTTGCTCCATAGTTTGAGCTAGGGATGCAAATTTAGGCGACCGAAATTGCTAATGAAGTGGGGATTTAAATATCCCGTGCTTCATTAGCATGATCTCGCTGGTGCGTTTCTCCTCTCAACAGCTGTTTTGAAGCAGGAAGTGCGCGCCGGGACGTGGTAGTTTGAACCGAAGCCCTTGGTTCGAACTAATGTTACTAGGAGTAACAAGGACTTTGGTTCGAACCACCGCATCCCGGCGCTCATTTCCTGCTTCGAAACAGCTGTTGAGTGGAGTAACATGCCGGCGAGATCATGCTAATGAAGCGCGGGATATTTAAATCCCCGCTTCATTAGCAATTTCGGTCGCCTACATTTGCATCCCTAGCTCGAACTAGGGCTCAAGTGTAGACGTACCCTATTTGATCAAACTCTCATTGAGGTCCATGTGAGTTCATCCAGATAAACAAAATATAAAGCAGAATCTGAGTCAGTAACTTTAGAATTTGGCTCCAGGATCCAAAAATTCTCCTTTTATTTTAATCTAACTCCATTGTTTTCAATAGTACTCTGCATTATAACTAGGAAGAGAACAACTGCCCATATTTTCTGCATTCTAATGATAGAATTTTCATACACCAAACTCTTTTGCATGGCAGATTGAGACCCATTGGGTTTCTCATTAGGGTTGCCAACTTTCTAATCACGGAAAACCAAACACCCTTGCCCTGCTCCCTGCCTTGCCTCTTCCTCAAGTCCCATCCTTCACTCACTCTATACCTTCTTCTCCCATTGCTTGCTCTCCACCACACTAGCTCACATGCTTATTTTCACCAGGCTGGGGGAAGAGTTTGGGATGCAGGAGGGGAGGAGTGCTCTGACTGGTGGTGTGGGCGGCATCAGGGATGAGAGGTGTGGGGAGGAAGAGAGGGCTCCTGGCTGGGGGGTGGGGCCAAGAGGTTCAAAATGTGGAAGGAAACTCTAGGATGAGGTGGGGTTGGGAATGTGGAAGAACATATTGGAGCTGGGCTGGGGGTGGGCTCTGGAGTGTAGCCAGAAAGGGGTTCATGGTGCAGCAGAGGGATTTGGGTTGGAGCAAGGGGTTGGAGTGTGGGAGGAGGTGAGGGCTCCAACTGGGGGTGTGGGGCACTGGAGTGGGGCTGGGGATGAGGAGTGTAGGGTGCAGGAAGGGGTGATGGGTGCAGGCTCTGGAAGGGAGTTTGGGTGTAGGAGGAGGTTCTGAGTTGGAGCAGGGTAGTCTAGGTTGGGGCACAGGAGGAGGTTCAGGATGCGGGCTCTGGGTGATGCTTATCTCAGGCAGCTCCGGGAAGTGAGGACATGCCCTCCAACCCCTACGTGCAAGGGTGGCTAGGGGGTTGTGGATGTTGCCCCCGGCCACAGATACCGCCTCTGCAATTCCAATTGGCTGCAGTTCCTGGCCAATTGGAACTGTGGAGCCAGTGCTTGGGGCAGGTGCATCACATGGAACCCTTGTGGCCGCTCCTCTGCCTAGGAGCCAGAGGGACATTCTGGCTGCTTCGTAGGAGCCTGCCAGCTCTTCTGCACCTCTAGCCAGACTTTAGTGGCCCAGTCAGTGGTGCTAATCAAAGATACCATGGTCCCTTTTCAACCAAGTTTTCCAGTAAATAAAAGACACCTGACAATCCTATATATCATGTGTAGAGTCTATGAATTGTGGATGCAACTAGTAGCCTGCAAAGGCTGCATATATAAAGCTGAACATACACAAACAGAGGGTGGATTGAGGCCTTTTAAAAAAATACAGCCCAAAGTTTACAGATAAGGAGGAGAGATGTTTCTGCTTAAAAATGGAGCTAAGTAAAAGGATGAATTAATAAAGCAAATAAATCATTCGACCTCTAGGAGCCTGGAACCTTCTGTTCACTGCGACTAAGTAAAATACCTGATAAGCCACTGGGATGTTGTCTGAGCTTACCTGTTGCTCATTTGTCTGCTTGAAACAAAAAGTACTATGGAAAATGGAAAACTATGCTATCTGACGTTACACCACTGAAAGGAGAAATAAACTGTTCAGTCAGGCCTTTCTGCCTTATGGTGGATTATCATAGTATTGGCAGTCCTGTGGATTGATATACTACCATAATCATTACCTGACATCCAAAAAAGAAAAAATTACAGGATGAGATCTAAGCCTTGGTTTCACCTGGGATCTGTGAATTAAAATTGCATCTTTGTAGTAACTATTGTGGTCTATGAAGGGACAGAGAACCAAAGAAATTCCAAACTCCAGTAAAGAGGTTTGGGCTCAAAACTGCCATGTGATGCTTCGAAAAGTATGCCTTTAAATCCGTTCAGTATACCAGCTCTCACAATACTCATGAATAACATGCTGGAATGTTCCACATGGTGTCTGGAAACCTTCTACTTACAGTGGTCCACGTGTATTCATAGCCATCTACATTCATCACAGGCATGACGTAGAAATCAAGATGCCGCAGAAGTCTTGCCATAATTCGATCTTTCACATGGAACTGGGTTGCCTATAGAACACGATGAGAACTTGTTCATGATGTCTATAATAATGTTTCCTCACCATCCTTGAAAGATACCTGAGAGGTCTTCAGTTGTCCCTATGTAAAGTAATAGTGTGATGGTGGCATCAGTCCAGCTCCTGGAGGACAAATACATCACAGAAGTCGCCACTACAGCCAACACTTTAGTGTGCACAAAAAGGCTTGGAATTCAATTAAATTGGAGACTCAACTGTCCGCTTACCCAATTGGGTGGTCCTACTAAGTCAAGACTGAGATACCAGGTACATTGCAATGGCATGACAGCAGTATAGCTGGTCATCCTTTGACCAACAGCAAGAGATTAATTAGAATTAGCTCTTAAGGGGATATTTAAGGCTGGGCTTTTCAAAGGGGCTTGATGGACTTAACTGCCCGAATCCTGTTGACCTTTAAAGAGATTTTGGCACCTAACTCCCATAGACTCTTTTGAAAGCGCTATCTAAACTCCTTAACATTCTGCAGCCTTGCTGATTTCAGTGGAGTTTTATACATGTTAACCGAGGACTGAAGTTATGTTTACTCTCATGTTTATTCTGATGCCTTTTCTCCATATAACATTCAGCTCCTGGGTAGACAGACTATTATTCCCCTTCTAATTGGGTAATCCTACCTTTAGACTTTACCACTGAAATGTGCTCTTAGGGTATGTCTGCACTGTCGAGCAGGAGAGAGAAATTCCATATGAAGGAGACATACCCATGCTAACTCTGATCGAGCTAGTGCACTAATAATAATGTAGCCATAGTGGCAGAAGGAGCTGGCTACCCTGAGTATGATACTGTCCAAGATGTCAGGCACATACTCAGGACAGTTAGCCCCTTGTGCCATTCATATCATCATAGCTACACATCTATTTTTAGTGCACTAGTTCAGTCAGAGGTAGCATGGGTATGTCTCTTCTAGCTCCAAGAATAGACATAGACTTAGTTTGAAATATAATAATCTATGTTCTCCACCCCTGATCATTTCATAAATATGAAAGACTTGGTCCAATTTAGTGCTGGTGCTTTGAAAAATGTACCTTTATATCTGCTGTAAGAACTGAGATAATCTCTTTTTAATCTTTGTCTCATACAAATACTTTATTTTTCAGTGCCTTGGCATTATATTGAATAGGAAGTTGTTGAAATAGAGCACAGTTTCCAAGAGAAGGAAAATAGGATCAAGGTATTTTGTTTTGTTTTAAATATTGGAATGAAATCTACTCACATGTCCTACGAACCACAGGCAGAAAGCAGGAGCAATCCATTCCCTTGCATGGATTCCACAGTCAATCCATATGGCACTTTTTGGTATTCCGTCTCTCTTAGAAAGCTGACAAAATAATAGGCTATATTTAAGTCTTTAAGAAAGTTGTAGATTTTTGTTTTGTTTCAAGAGCTGTGACCACAGTTTGTTAAAGTTGTGGTTTTGGTGCAGTCAGTATGTCATGGCACTAAGCAGACATGCCTCTGGAAGTCTAGTTTCAGGTTTTTCCTCAACCAGTTTCTGTAAGGAATGAAAACCGCTCTTTGGCTACCGCCACTGGAACACCTCCCTCGGTGCACACCCCCATGTAAGCTCCAGCACCTTCTTCCAAGGCATGCAGCGTTCCAAAGCAGGGCGGCAGCAGCACAAAAGACACATGGGGGGAGGGGTGGCTCAGTGGTTTGAGCATTGGCCTGCTAAACCCAGGGTTGTGAGTTCAATCCTTGTGGAGGCCGTTTAGGGATGTGGGGCAAAAAATTGTAAGGGATGGTATTTGGTCCTGCTGTGAAGGCAGGGGACTGGACTCGATGACCTTTCGAGGTCCCTTCCAGTTCTAGGAGATAGGCAATCTCCATTATTTTATTTTTTTATTTTATATATCCTATTGTGACCTCAAAGGCAACCATGACAGAAGAGCAGCTGTCCAAATTTTAGTGAGTGCCATTGCAATGTGGTGCACAGAGTCACAACACCACTCAAATTTGTGGCAACTATAAAGTTTCTCCAAAAAAATTGTGCCCTGCAAATTTCTTTCAGCCTTCTGCGTGTTGAAATGGCACGTGGGAATGGAAATAGAATAGTAAACAAAAAGAAGAAAGAGAGACAAGAAAACGAAGTGATCTTTCCTGCATGGAATTCTAAAGGTGACAATGGGCTGGATATTGATCTTGCACTAGTTTAAATATGCAGTATTTAAACTGACTTACTATCGCGCAAAGGAGAAATGTATTTGACCTGTTTTATATGCCAAAGTTCAGTGGCACCCTGTTTACTTTTGGGAGGGGAAGAAAGGAACATTTACACAACTAAAAAAAAAATGCAAACAAAAAAAGAGCATATTTTTCTATTTAAAAAAATCAGATTGAGCTACCAGAACCATTTTTTAAGTTCTTTCTGACAAAACCTATATCTGTAATTTAAATGTCTAAAGAAAAAGATTGCACATTAATTCATAACTGTACCTTCAATATATAAAGTGGGCGTTTCTCAAATGAGGATCCAATATATATTTTCTGGAGCATATCAGCATTCATCTCAGTTATAGCTTCCATCCAAGCATATATCTATACAGATGAAGTGGATCAGTTAGCAAATATAATTTCAGTTTCGAAGTCGCCAGCCCCAATTCATCATTCCACACACAGGAGAATTTCCCACTGAAATAAATGGGAGATTTCCCCTTCAGTGCAAAGAACGCTTGACTGTGCTTTCTTTTTAGAAAAGGAAGGAGGGATTTTTCCAAAGTGCTTACACGCGTTCCCTGCACATTTGTGTCCCATCCACAATCAGTGGTTAATTATCCATAGCCAGCTTTTCTATCCGAGACAATTTGAGTGACAGAAGAAGAACAAGATTGGTGAGATACTAACATAAGTTGGTCCAATAAAAGATATTAAGAGAGATAAGCTTTCGAGCTACACAGAGCTCTTCTTCTGGTCTGGAAAAAGTACTAAATAATGTCACAGTTAAATACAAGATTGAACAGATAGTTTAGCTTAAGTAGTTGGGACATATTCAAGGTGAATTAGCCTGAAATAATATAATCAATAGATGATAAGTTTCTTTAAAAGCTTTCTGGATAGGGGAGAAAAGGCAGAACACTCTTTTTCATAATTTTTTTAGACCTTTTGAAGGCAATATTTAAAACCAAAGAATGAAAAGTGTTGTACTGAACAAAGTAAGGGAGCTTGGAAGAATGTCAACCAAGTATTCATTAATATTTGCGGGTATGTTCTATTGAACATAGAAAGAAGTTAAATATTTTGAGCCTTGTTTTCAAAATGGAGTGTTTGGAGAAATACAGGCATATTTGTATACCTAATTTGCATGCACAAATCAAATAATTGAATATGAAAATAGACAGTACACACTTCTAACCAACCAAATGCATGCATCATTGCCTGATTTGTACGTACATTCATACCAATTTGTGCATGCACTTTCATGTAGTTAAATGAAAATTGAAAAGCAGGCATTTTCTGACAGCTTTCTTGAATACATGTTATTTCATCAGACATAAAATCAACTAGAGCAGATATATTGTGTTCTTAATTTAATTTCCAGTGTGCTGACCTTTCATTTTTTAACTTAATTAGAAAACGTGTGGAAACTGTTAATAAAATTATTAGTACAGAACTTTATGATTCATCTGTTCTTTCCCAGCTCCACCACAGAAACCCTAAACAAAACACCGCAATACCAAATTAGGAAAGGCACTAAAATACAATTATACTAGGATAAGTTATCAAGGGCCTAACCATTTAGTTCAAACTATATTTTTACTCAGTTCATTACACCAGTAAAATACTTATAAGATATTATTCATTGAACATAGTTTCTAAAGTAGTTCTCATGTTTCTCCTCCATGATTTTGAAAAAAAATATTCACTCATCCCTGATTATACATGGTACCAATAGCATTGCATATTTATTAATGTTGCTTGACACTTCCTATTATAAGATCCTATTTTCAGTTGCTTATAATTGTGTCAAACTCTAAAAGTTTGGGCTGAAATTTTACATGCCAAGTGTCAGACATATGCTGATTAAAAAAAAAAAACCTAGCCAAAATGACTCCACTGTTTCCCAAAAAGGCCTGAAGAAAATGTTGTTTGGTGCATGCTAAAAAATTCTAGTTACCTTTTTAATTTTTTTCTTAGTGTTTTGGCACCCCTATACTTGGAAGAGAGACCTGCAATTTGGCAAGGGGTGACCTGTGTGTCAAAGATGTACTTTTGGTTTGGCCATCCCTATGAAAATCCTCCCAGTCCTAAGTGAAAATGATTAGAACTGTTTAAAAGAATTATAGAACTCACAGATGGAAAAAGAGAGATTTAACACATGCAGCAGGTCATCTAGCATATCTTTTTGCAGCAGCAAAAAAAAAAGATATTAAAAAAGAAAGAAAAACATACTTATTTCTTTGCATTTTGTAGCCTATCAAGTTACTTTCCTATCATGCTAATAATATGTTTGTGTCAATTTAGATCAATTTGGTAATAGTTAAAAACTCTAATGTAAGAAATCTTCTGAAAGCTGCCCTCAGCATTCCAGTAGGCTCTTTGTGTTAGCTTGACTGGTGTCTGGGTTCAGGTGTAATACACTAGGCCTTATGTCTGCCCAAGTTTGTGAAGGCTGCTAATACTAACACAGCAGCACTCAACTCCTTGGGGGACGGCTTTGCCATTAACCCACCTGGGTACAGTACAGCCCAGCCCTAGGCTGCCTGGTGAGTCGGGTTCCCCTGCAGTGCAGTGGCTCCTGCTCTAGAGTATAACAAGATGATACAGCCTCTGAATGCACTTTCCAGTGTGTGCCATGTCTGCATTACAATCAATTAAAGGACAGGCTTTCACTTGAATGAGAGAACATACATAAGCTCACAGTCCAGGTCAAGTCATATTTTATCTTTTATCCATGCCGCAACAGGCCGTTTGCAAGATCAGCAGGAGCTAAGGTTTGCAGACTTCCGTGGTTGGGGGACAATCTCACCCAGATACTGGTCATAACTTATTTATGGTTTCCCAGGCCTGAACAGAGGAAACTTAGGTCTGGACCTTTCACCCACACAGGAACAATACCCTCAGACTCAGCAGATGTATTATTAAATATAAGTCCCAAATAATTGGTTCTGGCTGAGTTAAGCAATTAGGACACAGGTTGCAATAGATAACCACAAAGACCCATGGCAAAGAATTGACATATATGATAATAAGTTAAGAGCAATGATATATTGACCAATAGGAAAAGAACACTTCAGCATTAGAAACACCCCCTAGTGAATATGCATAAAACATGTTATCGTCAGCGTCACTTAGTATAAAAATGGGACCCCAGCCCAGGGGCGATGGGGAGAGAAGATGTAGTCCTTGGAAGGGCCAGAATGATGGCCCCTGGTAATGATGGGGAAGGTGAAGGTAATGAGAAAGATGATGGACTAACACCTAAGATTGTTCTAAAAGGAGTGATGTAAGTATATAGTAAGGAAATATGAATGTACATTCTCTGTCTTATGAAATTGAGGTGTTTGTGAC
>CM057845.1:263687045-263698220 GCA_030068395.1 Apalone spinifera
ATCCTGGGACAGAGAACCTGTTAACCCTAAAGGTGGGTAATTAGAATTTAAACAATCTTAGATCAGGCTACAATTTTCCTTGCTCTTGCTTTCTAAAAAGCTTCCCACATTATTCTTACTAATGACTTCTTTGAAGTAAATGGTAATTCAATCCATGTTAAGGCAATTTGGGTAGAAATACATAACTGCACTATGCAGAGTGCTTTTTAGATGAATTACAGAATGATCCATTAGAATTGAATTGTCAGAAGCCACTGAAGTTATGATTGTGGACTTAGAGTGAGCATTTACCTAAAATGTAAAATATCTTGACCAAATTTCATTTCAGGTAATTGTATTGTGTCTACCTACAACTCCTTCCGTGACTTCAGTTTGAAAAGATATTATTCACCGTCTGCACTGCACAGATGTGTGCTGTGCTGCTGCTGAGGTGACTGCATTTAATTAGTGGACAAAAATTTCCTATGTAGTTTTTTGTATGCTATTGGGATCTTTCTTCATGAAAGATACTGTTTTAATATGGACTCTTATTAATGAATTGATACAAATGTAATTGATTCCCCTCTAGATCTGTAATGTAACAGTCCATATCACCATCATCATCAAAATAAATGTAAGTCCTTGTTAATGCAATAACAATAAATACATAAAGGATAACAAGAAAAATATAATGTATCTTACTTCATTCAGAGAGTGATATTGTTGATAGTAGGATGCAGAACTGCGGGGGCTGACTGTGTCATTGACAGTTTGTTGTTCGATGAGCCCTTGAACATTGTCCATTAAAACTCTGAACAACAAACAAAGAGCATAAACCACTTTTAAATGCAGTGTCACTAATTGGTTTGAATTTCTGATTTCATCTCTTTACAGCAAGAAGTAAGAATCATACTTGTATCGGATGGTAGATCGGTTTAGCTCAGCTTTCACATCATCTATTTCAGATACATTGACATAGAAATGGACTTCTTTGTTCTTCATAATATTTTCAGCTGAATCAGGTTTCCAAAGAACAACCTACAAAGTTTCCAAAAACAATTTTTTTTCACAAGGAAAGAAAAAAAACCCCACTATCATTTAGTAAATAGTCTGGATTCAATCAAAACTGAATACATATTTTCAGTCTACTAGGTGATGTGGGGGAAGCAGGTTTATGTTTCACATGTTGTGCTCTCACATCATGCTATTGCTGAAAATGAAAAGTGGGTAGGTAAGAAAAGTTTATTATAACAACTGCATATAAATTCGTAAATAAAGAACAAAGTCAGGAACATCATATTTCATAAGATAATATTACTAGTTTAATATATCTATTTAGCTGATTATTACAATCCAGATCCTCAAGTCTATTGACTGTTATTTTCCCCGAGGGTATTTGAGGAATGAATGCAGTTCAGACAGTCTTTGCAGTTATTGTATACAGTGGTTACTGATTATAGATAAACCAAATGCCAGAAGACATTTTTAAATATATCCACATGCTGCAATAATATAAAGTGGTCTAGAGAGATTAAATATAGGCAGAAAATAAAATGAAATTCATGGTAGTAAAGTTCAAGTTAGTAAAATGAAAGTTAATGAAATAAAATAATCTGGGTAATGTCTACACTGCAGCACTATTTTGAAATAACTAGTGCTATTCCAAAATAACTTAAGCCATGTCTACACAGCCAGCAGTTATTTCGAAATAGTGTCAAAATACTATCAAGCAGGAGGACTTCTTATTCCAGCTCCTGTAACCCTCATTGTACGAGGAATAAGGGAAGTCAGAGGAAGAGTGCTCTATTTCGAAATAAATGCTATGTAGATGCTCCCTATTTATTTCAAAATAAGATGCGCAATTGACGTAGCTCAGTTTGCGTAGCTTATTTCGAGTAAAGCCCTGCAGTGTAGATGCACCCTCTGAGACTTCAGTATTCAGTGGAAGATTGACGATAATAATGTTTAAAAGATCTAAGGGTGATAGTGGACAGTAAATTAGTTGTGAATTTATAATGTGAAAAAAGGCCAGTGCAATTTTTTCTGCATATTCAAAATCAACGTGTCAAAGAGTAGATGGATAATGTCTCTTCTCTCCTTGGTTTTGGGGCAACTACACTTTGACTATAATATTCATTTTGAAGCACCATACAGGATTATGTTAATGCAAACTACGTACTTTTTAGTTCATGCCAGCAGCACAAGGCACAATTAGCATTCAACTTTTTGGTGTACTCTAAAATTCATGCCTCCATAGTCTACAATGCAGTACACTGTAGCTATAGCCTTTGGACAAACCATTATAGAGACAGCTGCTGGAGAATATATTCTAAATTTTAAATAAGATTAATAGCCAGATTCCCAAAGGAATTTGGGTATCTACTTGCCTCTTTAGGTACCTACATCCACCATTAAAGGCTGATGGTATTCTCAAAACTGTTAATCAGCTACTGTCTAACCCTATAACACCTACATAATGTAAGAAATAGAGGTCACCAAATGAAATTAATAGGTACCAGGTTTAAAACAAAGAAAAGCGCAGTGCAGTGAACCTGTGGAACTCCATGCTGGAGGATGTTGTGAAGACCAGGACTTTAACTGGGTTCAAAAAAGAACTAGATAAATTCATGGAGGTTAGGTCCATCAATACTTATTAGCCAGGATGGGTAGAAATGGTGTCTCTAGACTCTGTTTGTCAGAAGCTGGAAATGGATGATGAGGGAGAGACCACTTGATGATTACTTGTTCTATTCACTCCCTCTGGGACATCTGGCATTGGCCACTGTTGGCAGACAGGATACTGGGCTAGATGGAACTTTGGTCTGATCCAATATGACTTTTCTTATGTACATTGCAACTGGTGAGCACACACAAAACTTCCTTCATCTGGATGCCACTCCATACTAATGAGCCAGCTGGAGATCTAGCACATGCTAACGCCCTAGCAGTCCCCAAGTGAGATTCTCAACTATGTGTTTCCTTGTCTATCTTGCCAGCAGGGCCTGATCCCTTGGCCATGTGTACAGTATACCTTCAGGCTTGGACACACAGAGTACATGTTCAGAATACCTAGTAGTTAGGACACTTATCATGTTTAAATCCTCACTCTGCCTAATTTAGAATAGGGACTTGAACCAGTTCTGCTTACATCACAGGCAATTGGGGTATATTGAGTTCATATACCCAATAGCCTGTGATATAAGCAGAACTGGGCCAACAGTGAGCAGTAGTAGCTATGTGAGGGGTAGACACAAGAAGACAGTGATGGACTAACCTGCTCCAGAGGGATAATGTTATTCCCGCAACCATGACAGTAAATCCCTCTTCCAAAACTTCTCAATTGTTAAATGTTCATTATTATAACTCTGTCAGTGTGCCATGCTTTGCTGAATCTTGACAAGTTCTTGGCCCCAGTCTTATCTTCTGGCAATGAATTCCACAGGTTAACTGTGTGTTTGTATGAAAAACTATTTGCTTTATCAATTATCCTTAAATGTTACATATTCTGAACTTTAGTTGCAATAAAAATATTTTATTTTTATACTAGGAGACAGCACTACCTATATTTAAAGTTGCTTGATATTTCCCAATATAATACCGTTTTCCACTGCATTTGCTTTTAACTTTGCCAAACTTAATTGAAGTGAAATTTTCCATGCAATGTGACAGCTCACCTGCATGTTAATTTCATTCAAAATAGGTATTACTATAGTCTTATAAGAAAGTTATTAATGTTTAGATTCTATGAAATGCTTGTAAAATGCTGCATGCATTAACCTCACTTGTAAATACTTCATGCTACAGGATGAAACTTTTTTTTTAATAATTGTAAAGTGCCTGTTCTGAATTTATAAGCTTATATAGGAAGAGTGGTCCCTCTGCCTATCAAGGACTGTCAAGATAGAATGGGTTATCTAGGCTTTTTTGATTGCTCCAGCCACTCATAAAGAAGTTATGTGCAAGAGTCCATGACCCATTGGTTTGAACTCTGGTGGAAAGTCATATAGGAATTCTCAGAAGAAGATATGGTGATCTCTTTGGCTACGGCTACACTATGAGTTTTGCCCCAAGAGCCAATAAGCACAGATTAGCATTTTCTCGTGCTTCATTTCATGCTCTTTTTCATTCCGTTTTTGCTCTAGGGGTTTTTGCACAAAAACAGGCAGTGTGGCCATGGCCGTTTTGTGCAAAAACCCCTTTTTCCACAAGATCCTTATGCCTGTCCCGGAGGCAGAAAAAGAGTATTTTTTGTGCAAAAGGCAAAGGCCACACTGCCTGTTTTTGCACAAAACCCCCTAGCGCAAAAACGGAACGAAAGAGAGTATGCAAATGAAGCATGAGAAAACGTTAATCCGTGCTTCATTTGCATTGGCTTTTGCGGCACAACTCATAGCCTTAGTGTTTGAACTTTCAGAAGGCCAGAGACACTACACTAAGGCAGAGATCTTTAAGAAAAAGGAGGTAAAAAACAAGGGCTTGTTATGGTGGGGGTCTACTACAGACCATCTAACCAGGAAAACGAGGTAGATGACCCTTTTTGAAAAAAATTACAAAATCATCCAAAACATAGGACTTGGTGGTAATGGAGGACTTCACTTTCACAGACATTTTGGAAAATAACATGTCAGAATACAGATTATTTAATAAATTCTTGGAATGTTGGAGAGAACTTTTTCCCTTTCAGATGGTGGAGAAAGCTACTATGAGAGAGACTGTTCTAGATTTGATTTTGATAAATAGGGAGAAGCTGGTTGAGATTTTGAAACTGGAAGGCAGCTTGGATTAAAGTGATCATGAAATTATAAGAGTTCATGATTCTAAAGAATGGGAAGAGGGAGAACAGCAAAATAAAGACAATGGATTTCAGGAAGGCAGACTTTAGCAAACTCAGGGACTTGGAAGGTAAGAGCCCATGGGAACTAAGACTAAGAGGAAAAACAATTGAAGACAGTTGGCAGTTTTTCAAAGAAACATTATTAAGAGCACAAAAGCAAACTATTCCACTGCATAGGAAAGATGGAAAGTATGGCAAAAGACCACACTGGCTTAACCAAGAGAACTTGAATGACCTAACAAGAGAGAGGTCAGATTACAAAGTATGAATATAAACAAATAACACAGATATGTAGGGGCAAAATTAGAAAGGTCAAGACACAAAACAAGCTCAAACTAACTAGAGACATAAAAGGTAACAAGAAAACATTATACAAATACATTAGAAGCAAGACGACGACCGAGGACAGGATAATCTCATTACACAATAAGGGAAAAACAATAACAGAAGATATGGAAATGACAGAGGTGCTTAATGATTTTTTTGTTTCAGTTTTCATCAGACAGGTTGGTGGTGATTAGACACCCTGACCTAGTAAATGCTAGTTAAAATGGTGTAGATTTAGAAGATAAAATAGGGGAAGAATATGTTTAATATTACTTAGCCAGGTTAGATGTCTTCAAGTCACAAGGGCCTGATTAAATGCAACCTAGAATACTAAAGGAGCTGACTAAAGGAGATTTCTGAGCTGTTAGCTATTATCTTTGAAATTCATGGAATACAAGAGAGATTCCAGAAGACTGGGAAAGGGAAATGTAGTATAAAAAAGGAAATAACCCATAAATGGGAAGTAACTCATAGAATTACAGACCAGTCAGCTTAACTTCTGTACCAGTAAGGGTACTGGAGTAAATAATTAAAGAATTCATATGCAAATATCTAGAAGAAGATGATAACTAACAGTCACCATAGATTTGTCAAAATATGTCATGTCAAACCAAGCTGATAGCTTTCTTTGACAGGATAACAAGCCTTGTGAATAGGGAGAAAGTGGTAGATGGGGCACAGCTAGACTTGAGCAAGATTTTTGGTATAGTCTCACATGACCCACTCGTTAACAAAGTAGGGAAATACAAACTACATGGTGTTACTATAAGTTGAGTGCATAACTGAATAACCATTCCCAGTGAGTAGTTATCAATGGTTCACAGTCACGCTCAAATGGCATAACGAGTGGGTTTCAGCAGGGATCAGTTCTGGGTCCAGTTCTGCTCAGTATCTTCTTCAATTATTTAGATAATGGCATAAAGAGTACACTTATAAAGTTGCAGATGACACCAAGCTGGAAGAGGTTGCAAGTGTTATTAGAAGAAAGATTATAATTCAAAATGAGCTGAACAAACTGGAGAAATGGGCTTAAATAAATAGGATTAAATTCTATAAGGACAAATACAGAGTACTCCACTTAGGAAGGAACAATCAAGCTATACACATACAAAATGGGAAATGAGGGCCTACAAAGGAGTACTACATAAAACAATGTAGGAGTAATAGTAGACCACAAGTTAAATATGAATCAACAGTGTAGCACTGTTACACACACACAAAAATTCTGGGATGTATTAGGGCTTGAGCCCCGCCCAACCCGGGTGCAGCTGGACTGCCAGCACCATTTGCCCCAGAGATGAAGCAGGATAAGGGATGCAGGAGTGTTGTAAGCAAAGCATGAGAAGTAATTCTGCCCCATTCCATGCTAATTAGGCCTCAGCTGGAGTACTGTACCACATTTCAGGAAAGACGTGGCAAACTGGAAAAAATCTAAAGAGCAGCAAAAATGATTAATATCTAGAAAACATGACCTATGATGGAAGACTGAAAGAACTGTGTTTGTTTAGTCTGGATAAGAGGAAACTAGGAGGGATAGAACAGCCGTTTTCAAGTACCTTAAAGATTGTTACAAGGAGGAGGGAGAAAAAATATTCTCCTTAACTTCTGATGTGATAGTGATCCAGAAGTTCACATGTGTTCTAGGTAGGTGAAATTAACTATAGAACATACCACCAGATTGTTTTTAACAGTCTGCCCTAAGATTGGCACTCAGTTGTGAGCCAATCCAGCAAGCATGACAGCTTTACTTACTCTCCCGGGCTTCTGGAGGCCCATGTGGCACCATGGGTCAGAAAGGCATACAGAGAGATTCTCTCTCGTCTGATTTCAATGTTGCCACTGCAGCATTGACATGCAGCATGAGGGAGGAGGAAATCATAGTAGCCAGAGAAAGAGGATGATTGATAATGATTACTTGTTCTGTCAATTCTCTCTGAGACACCTGGCATTGGTCTCTATTGGAAAACAGGATACTGGGCTAGATGGAACATTGTTCTGACCCTTTATGGGTGTTCTTATGAGGAGAGGAGAGGGTGATTGCGAGGTAAAGGTGAGAGGTATGAGAAGGAGAGGGCAGACGGAAGCTGATATGGAGGAGGTGGATAGGAGCAGTTGGTGAAGGAGATTGAAACTGAAGGGGGATAAGGGAAGAGCAGGAGGGCAACAGAAGTCAGGGGAGAAATTTGGACAGAGACATTCTATGGGCACAGGGGTTGTTAAGGCTCTTGTGAACTGAGACATATCAGGGGAATCTAGTTTACAACACTGATTGGGGAAATGGTTATGCTTTTCAGTGCTGACATTAATGAAAATGTGATGAAATGGGGGAAGTGCTTGAGAAGAAATTTGAAGGCCTTAGTTTACTTAAATGCTCTTCTCTGTAACAGCAGATGGAAATCAAAAAATCCTCTTGGGCTATGTCTACACTCGCAGCGTCTTGCGCGAGTAATATGCAAATGAGGCTAAGCATGGAATATCACCGAGCCTCATTTGCATATGTAATGAGCCACCATTTTTTTCAGAAGAGGCTCCTGCGCAAGAAGGAGCATCTACACTGCCCCTTCTTGCACAAGGCCGTTCTTCCTGAAAAGTAATAGGTGTAACGGCCTTGCGCAAGAAGGGCAGTGTAGACGCTCCTTCTTGCGCAAGAGCCTCTTCTGAAACAAATGGTAGCTCATTAGATATGCAAACGAGGCTCGGCGATATTCCACGCTTAGCCTCATTTGAATATTACTCGTGCAAGAAGCTGTGAGTGTAGACATAGCCCTGGTGTTTTAAGAAATTATTAATTCTGAAGGAAGGGATTCTTATAATCTAAACTCTGTCTTTAGCAAAACACCACCAAGTACTGTAAAATCCAGTCCTTTGTGAGGGGGTCCTAGGAGTCAGAGAGTTAAAAACTGCATTAGTGTTTACCAATCATCGTATGTCAGTTCTTCATCATCTTTGTTTTGTTGCTACTATTATACAAAATCAATTTCATAATTCTACCATCAGGTGCTTGATATAATAAGATAAAATGTTATCAGTCAACAGAATATGCTCTTTTCAATCAGTAGACATTAAAATGATGGAAATAAAGCATCTATTGCACTTGTGCAAAGTTATAGCTCATGCTCTTCCACAAGACATTGAAAGGTTGAACTAAATTTTCCTACCAATGGAATGATACTGGGGTACCTGAGAGCAGAATTTGGCCTAGAATTTACAGAGAAAAAATTACCTCAAAGTTGGTGGTTAAATTCTGAAGGAATTCAACTTGTCTGTCTGATCGTGGGAGGGCCCACAAAACTTGATCACTGGAAAGAAAAAGACATTCAGAAAAAGCAAAGGCTTGAGTGTGTGCATGGAAACATTCAGTATCGTGCACGTCCGAGCACTCCAGCTCAGTCTCAACTGGTTTCTGTGACTTGGGTGCTAACGGAGCTGAAGGAGGTTCAGCAATGAAAATGCTGAGCCAGATTCTATCCCTGGCTTGGGGTCCTTTGTATTGCTGAAAAGCTTTTGGCTCTCCCAAAAAGGAAGGAACCTCCAATCAGGGAGAAGTTGAAGTAAACAGGTATTACACTGCTCTCCCATAGCCCAGGAGTTCGTGGTGCTTCAAATGCAACCTGGCTTATTTCAGAGCAGTATGAGGCACGGTAAAGCACATCAGGGCTCATGTATATCTGGTGCCAGGATTAGGAAGCTGCCCCAGAGGATGGTGAGTGCAGCAGAAAAATTCGCCCTAAAGAATATGCTCTTTCTTACACATTAAAAGTTCCCTAGCTCTCTTTTCTTCCTACTGCCCAGTCCTGTCCATCTGCCCCTTCCTTTGCTTCCCTCCCCTCCCATCTATCTGCCTGCTGGTAGTTTGGAATCCTACATACTGCTGACCTCTCCTCTCTCTCATTCTTTATCATTACTGATACTCACAGTTCTGCTCGAGACCCTTAGCCAGAGTGGCTAGCAAGTTGTTGTGCTGATTAGTGCCCTAGTTGTTCAATTCAGTGCTAAGTGTCCATCCTCTGAGGCTACGTCTACACTACGAGTTTTCTCAGCAAAAAATATGTTAATGAGGGACTCATTTGCATGAGTCGCAATCTCATTTGCATATTTTCTGCTGATCTATTTTTTCACTAGGGTTTTTGCACAAAAACAAGCAGTGTGGACATTTTCTTTCTGCGCAAAAAACCCTTTTCCTGCAAGATCCTTATGCTCCCAAAAGAGGAGGTTGAAACAGATTTTGCAAAACCCACCATCTTTTGATTGAGTCCTGCTTGTTCTTTGGGCACAAACAGAATTTTTTTGACTGCCAAGTATTCATACACACAATCATTCCCCATCCCACATAGCTTCCTCTCTTCTCTTGCACATGCCTGGAACACGAGTCAGTAGTCTCCATGGTTTCCACAGTACACAAATTTGGAAAGCAGCTTTCCAGCTCTAAGCCTCTGCCTGAGGCCCCGGATATAGTGTCCTCTCTTGCAGTGCCTGAGTGAAGATATTTTAAATCTTTATATATTCACGCAAAATGCACGGGATCAGCTTAAGAATCAGTGTGAGATTGAGATAGCATGCTACTGAGTGAGCCTCACACTGTGGCTAGGTCTAGACTGCGGCATTTTTTGTGGAAAAAGCTACACAAAATGCGCTGCACATTTTGCGTAGCTTTTTCCAACTTTTTTTTTTTTTGGAAGCGGCTTTTCCACCATTTGGCCCCGTCTAGCTGGGGCCAAATGGTGGAAAAGCCTCCTCTTTCAGTGAAAAAAAGTGGAAGAGCAAATGTGTTCCTTGGCCGCGGTGGGGATCTTGCAAGATACCAGTCTAGACGTAGCCTGAGTGATGGAGATTTGACATGTCTGGTGTATAAGTAGGACTGGGGAGCAGGGAGAAGAGCTGGTGCATGTCTGAGCCCCATTTCCATTTTCTTGGAGTGGAAGCAGTTGACCCAGAAACCCCATGGATTTGGTGACAGTGGGTGAAGCAAGCTGTTGGAGGATGACTGATGACACCATTTCAGAAAAAGGGCCCTCAAAACATGTATTTTTAATCTATGGATTGTGACTGCCACAGCCCATTGCTGTGATTGATTTCTAGCTGTGAACCTGACTCAGGCTAGCAAGTGAGTGATTGATCATTTCTGCTTTTATCTGTGCTCCACACAATCTCTGTTGTTTCTCGGTCAGAACCAACAATGTGCCAAGCTCCACCCCCCTTCACCATCGTATGACAGAGAGAAAATCAAATAGCAACAGGAATTATGAAGCACTGGCTACCTGCCCACTTCTCAGAGCAAGTGCACTACACAGTTTGTAATTGGGTTTGTTTTGAAAAGGAGTTTGTCTCCGGATGTTGCTGTCTATGAGGCTGTCTTTATGAAGGGTGCTTGAACTGGACAGCTGCATTTGACTTCTTCATGTGGTTTCTATTGCTCACATTAGTACAAAGTATTATAATGACGTGACTATTGTGTATTTATATCACTATTTTTTTGTTACATAGACTAAGAATAACTCATCTGAGTGCTATAGGCATTAAATTAAGTTAGTGGTGATTCTCCTGTAGCTTATGTTAGTGGGGCCTGTGCTTTTGGAACAAAAGGATCTGATTTCACTCCTTCTTGCTATTGTGAAATTTGAGATACCATGGTGTGCACCAGGGAGACACTTGTGAAGTCTACTGACAGATTTGGAGGGCAGGAACTGAGAAGTCCTGTCCTAACCCGCTCCAGTTTGGCTTCTTTCCTTTGCCTGTAATTGAAACCTCTCTCATCAAAATTTGTAATATCAGAGGCAGAAGTGTGGGGGTGGCAGCTGGCTCCCTGGGAGCAGGGCAGCAGGCAGGAGCTGGTGCATGTGGGGAGCTGGCTTAAAAGCTGGCTCCCTTAAAAGGGAGCTGGCTGCCATCCCACGGTGCAGGTGTAGATAACCATGTAACCAGTGAGTTTTTCAGTGGTTTTATGTTTACTCAATTACCTGCTTTTAAACATCCTGGCTGTGTCTAGACTGGCAAGTTTTTCCGAAAAATCAGCCGCTTTTCCAGAAAAACTTGCC
>CM057845.1:263706900-263726645 GCA_030068395.1 Apalone spinifera
CACCCACACGGCTTGCTCTATCCTTTCAATATATTTTATATCCTGGTATGATTGTGGACCACATCCACTAGTCAGATGGTTAGCAATCTAACTACCATCAGTTGAACTTTTATATCTGTTGAAGTTACATAGCTGGAGGGTAGGTTGGGGCTGCTTTCAAAAATGTAGCTCTGTGTTAGCAAGGCAGTATTGCTCACTAGGATGACAACATTTCAAGGTATCTTCAAAGGGACAAAATGTTTTTTAAAAGCAGTGCAGGGAGAATTTTAAAAGTTGTTTTTTTTTTGTTAGATTGGACATTCTTCACAGCATGGCCTTTTCTTCCTTATGTATAAAATGTGCCTAGCACATTTTAGGCATAACCACAATCTAAGTAAGCAAAAATAATACTATGAGCTTACATAGAGGACCACAGGGTTATGAAGCTCACACTCTTATAAAAAAAATAAAGGATTGTCCTGCTAAATCTAAGGCACCAAAAGACTCCCAGCATCTTTCCCCAAGGAAGCACCCAGCATCTTTCCCCAAGGAAGCAAGCTGACAGTAAGCCTTATCTCCTGAATAGAAAGTCATATCAAGCCCGGCTGTAAAAAACTGGAAGGACCTCGATTGAGCATTGCTGTATAAAATATGAAAGTATCTAGTTAGGTAAATCTAGAAAGCAAATTTTGGCTTTGTTTTACATGTAACTATTTGTTTCCAATTGAAGCAAAAGGCTTCCTTTTGCTTCAAAAGGCCTTCAGAGGATGATGGTGAGGAAAGACCCACTCTGCTGGCAGGAATCTGAAAAGTGGTTTGAAGTGGAAGGGTGGAGCCTCCTCAGGGAAAGGAAGTATAAGAGGCAGGCCCACTTACCAGAGAGAATAGATGCCTGAGTCCCAGCCATGCTCTGGCCAGGAAACTGCCTCCATTCCCAGGAAAATGGAGTGCTGGCTGGAGGCCTCACAGGCCCTCTGGCTTCAGTGACGGTCCTCATCCACCTGGAGGCAGAAGTCTGGGATTTCAGACCATGAGACACACCTGACGCTGAGGAGCTCCCAGGACTACCACTTGCTAACTATCCTGAAGACATTGAGGCCAACCAGTGGATGCAGATATGAGTGAGGGGGAGTTTACAAAGAAGCTCAGGGTAATCAGATTACTGTCTGACTTTGGGGCTCCCCGTGTTGTGGTTGATGTGTTGCGTTAGGATCCTTAGGATGCATTACAGTAGCGGAGTCACATACGCTATTGGTATAGCATTCTGGGACGTTTGAACACATTTTTGAAAGTTATGGGATATGTCCTTTAAGTATTACACATGGAATGAAAGCACAACATGGCCCATGTTGTATAAATTGCTACAGTCAGCAGTACTGTCATCTTTACTTTGAATATTGCAGCATCTCTTAGAAATGGGCCCAAGCTCAGATCTGGATCCAGATTTGAATTACCCTGAAGTCTGAACACATTAGAAACCAGAATCTAATGTTCTGATTTGGCCCAGACATAGATATGGACCATTTGTAAAATTAATATCTGGATTCAACTGTTACCAAACTTCAGTGTAGAAACAAAATGTTGCAAACTATAGTTCTGAGGTTGACATAATCTATAATGTAAAGAGACGCATTGGTATGTTTATAGTAAAAACTAGCAACCATCCATCCAATTTGGTATTCTGTTTCTGAAAGAAGCCAGGACCAGATGATTTAGAGCAAGGTGTAAAATCTCTTTAATGCACCTAATTATGCTCTATTATACCATGGGGGGACATTTTTTCCTGACTCCATCTGGTGATCAGATTATGCCCTAAAGCATGCTGATTGAGCTGTGGTAATTTTCATTCTTGCTAGTGCAACTGCTGATGCTCTATTCTTATTCATATAAACGTCTAAGCCTTTTTGAATCTTTCTAAATTATTACAACTTGTGCACTGAAAATCAATCATGAAACAGTTTACAAAGCCCGCTTGCTTCAGCAGTAGGACTAAAAGACAGCTGCTGTCTTTCAGGGGAGATAGAAGAACAGAAAGAAAGAAACAATGAAGAGTTCAGAATTTCTGTGCTATGCTCAAAATGCTGCAGAATGATTCCTTTGAGTAACGACTCAGAGCATCATTCAGGGTTGCATTTTTTAGACCATCAAAGCGCAACTTCAAACATCAAGTCTATCTGCTAAAAATTAGTGAAGTTCCATTTTCTGTATGTGAAGGTGAAAATATTTATTACATTTTTACAATAATGTAGCTATTCCAGATTTTACATAGAAAATTATAAAATTTTAGAGATAAAATATATTCTGGGTCATTTAACTATTTTGCCCTGAAAAGGTAGTATTGTAGCCAATTGTACATTGACGTGCTACTTTTTTATTCAGGTGGTTTAAACATCCCAAGTGAAGGTCTTCTATGGCACCTCACGAGAGACCTTTGCACAGTGGTATAGTAACATACACATGTATTTCTATTAAAATGCCAGATAGATGTACTGCCATCTAATGGTTGGTTTGTTCTACTGCATTTTTAGTCATGGGAGCATTACAGAGCTGACAGCAAAGCATTGGAGTATCACAGGGCAGTCCGTGAGGTACCTTGATGCACTTTTTGAGCTATGGTGAATATAAATACCATCCTAAAACCTTAGCTGCTATTTAATGGAACTTGGGAACACTTGCACAGAAATGTAAAGCACTGGGGAGCATGGAGGAGAGTGCAGTGTGTCATGGATAAGGGCACAGAAGACAACAGGTCTTGTATACATACCGTACTGTAAGCCAAACCAATTGGCGGGGACGTGCACTCCTCCAATCAGGACTCTTGCAGGTGGTGGCTCTGGGGGACTAGCTACTAGCACTCGGATGGATGGCAGCTGGGCTGTGAAGGCCTGTAGACCTGGGTTTGAAACCCAAGGATCCCCACACCATGTTGCTGTACAAAGGAGTAAGCAGGGGATAAACTCTGATGCTCATATAACAAATTATCAAGTTAAATAGAGAGATCAGTGAAGGAGTCCACACCTGCTGTGATTTCTGCATGGACCAACTTACTTATTCCTTCTCCTTTAGGTCTATTGGAATTGTTACAGCTGAGCCACCTTGTTCCACTCCATGTCTGATAGGACAGAAACGCACCCTATAGGAGGCATCTGTGCTTTGCACCCCACTGGAGTTTCTATAGAGACAGCCTTGGCTGAGTAGGTATAATAGGAGCCGTCAAAGATAATCAAGACTGACCATAGGAAGGCAGTCCAGTTGGCTAGTACGGAACTATACCTCTAGTAAATGGAAACCCCAGGCCAATGCTTTGTCATTAAACAGGCTTATTACCAGGCTTACTTTGGCCTCATTCAGCTTGGCTGACAGCCACCACGGGCTTGTGGGCAAGGTGTATGGGGGGGGGTCAGCTCTGTGTTCCCAGAAGGGGTGGAGCCTTGGATGGAAGGGACAGGGCCAAAGGCATTCAGCTCTTTGCACTTCCCAGAGCATGATGCTGGGTCCTCCTCCCACCCCCAGCTCTGAGCTGTGTGGTGTGGTAGAGCTGCACTCCTGTGGTGTTTCAAAGGGGCCTAGATCTCCTGGCTGCCACCACTGCTGAAGCAGCAGCGGTGATGGCTGGGAGCTCCAGGCTCCTTTGAAATGCCAGATCCCGGTGCAACTGCCCCCTCCCCCTTTGTCAGCAGGCCTGGCCTCATTGGAAAAGTAAACTTGGCAGTAAAGCGGGAACAGGAGGCAACACTGGTTCATGAAACCTTAGATCCTCTGATGTTCCCATCACAATGTTCTGGCTGGGGAAATCACAGGTCCTGGATCAAAAGACAATGCTGCAAGCCAGGTCCAAAGTGCAGGTTTCTCAGTGCAAAGTTGAAGTACTTGTTCTTGCAACATCTAGTTCTCAACTGTGTAATTTGGGTCTGTGCCACCAGATTGTCTGCCTGATGGCCGGCCATCTGCTTTGGTTATTCTGGCACCTCTGTGGTGGGAAAGCTTTTGTGTTTTCCATCTTTCCCTGAAAAATCAACTGAGAGACTACAATTTCCATGCAAACTGACAGGGATTGGGATGTGGGCAGTCTGACCCAGTGATCAGAACAAGAATCAGGCACTGGAAAACGGAGACTAGGGTCAGAACCAGACGCAGATACTAGATGCCAGAGTCAAGGATCAAGCTGAAATCAGATCAGTTGGCGCTGAAGGTCAGAACCATAGTCAGAGGCTGAATGTCAGAGCTGAAGTCACAATGGGGGCAAGGATCAGGAAGACAGCAAGAAGGCAGGAAATTAGAGCTCAGGAGTCAGGTGAGGAGGCAGAGGCCCGTGTACCAGCAGGGGATAAACTCCAACTCCTGGCATGGGAACTATGGGGCTTGGGACCGGAGCTGTGCACCTGATACTCTCCTCCCACCTCCAAAGCAGCAGGGGAGAGGCCTATTTTTGATAATACCACTCACACCCAGACTCTTCATAATATTTTTCTTCACTATCATCACGCCACATTATGGGAAATACAATGACATACCTAAATATAGCACGGGGTTATCTTCCCTTCAAAATCTTTACTATATACTCACATCCAGATTCTGCAACCCCTGGTCACTTGATTCCATTTGTAATCCCTTTGCAACTGAAGGAGCTAATCACAAAGGGCCAGATTCTGCTATCCTCACACCATTTTACCAGTGCCCTACCATCCAAGTAGTCCCACTGACGTCACTGGGCCCATGCAAAGAGCAAGGCAACACTCAATATAAGTGAGGGAGCAGAATCTGAGCAAGTTACTAGATGGAAACGGGTTGGCAGACTCTAGCTTTCCTCATCACTAGTGTAAGCCCCACAGCTTATTTCCATTACAAAACAAACAAAGCAGTAAAGTTAAGTGGATGGCTGGTGGGGTGGGATGATGCTGAGTGTTGGCTTCCATAATGATGTACATGTCCAACATACAAGTCTAAATATACTGAGTCCCATGGGTTTGCTTTCAAATCTGTATGTTTCAGTTGTACAAGCATACGATACTCGTCAGACAGTTAGCCCGGGCACCATTGAAAGGAAAAGCCTTCCATTCTGGCCTGTAGAATGTTTTATTTAGAGAGGCTTTTCATATCCCTGTATGCTTATTAAAGCAATTTTTTGGGGGGGGGGGGAGAGGAGTGTGAGGTAACATTGACAATACTGCATGAAGGCAAAATTGCATTTTATCTACAGTACGATCCATTTGATGCGCATACCAATGAATACCACATGCAAAGGAATAGATTCAGTGCAACATATTTCATTGATTCTAAACAGACATGGTTAGAACCTAGCTAGAATAAACTGACAGAGCTTTGCTGAAGTCAATGGGAGCTATGCCTTTTTACTCCCCTTGAGGAAATCAGCCCTTAAAATAAGCTCATGCTGAACTGCCTTGCTTAATCCTGGCGCCAATCCGTAAGGCTACATCTACACTGCAACACTATTTCAGGATACTGGAATATCCGGAAATAACTATCCCACATCTTCACAGCAAGCCCCTTATTTTGGGCTTGCTATTCTGATGTCTCCGTAAACCTCATTTCATGAGGAGTAAGGGATATTTCAAAATATGGTGCTGTGTAGACAGCACCACATTATGGAATAAGCTATTTCGAAATAACATTGAAATAAGAATTTACGTAGCTCCATTTGCATATCTGATTTTGAGCTACAGTGCAGCGTAGACGCAGCCCAAGTGTGCTTCAGTAGAATACCTTTTATTGTTTGACAACCTGTTTGAAGTTGTTCGCAGGGCTAAATTATTGTTTGATAGATAAATCTGTGTCACTATGCAGCCTTTAAATTCACTTCACTTTGGTCCCAGCAGTATTGTTGTTACTCCATGAGTAGACCTTCCATTAAGTTCTCTAGCACCGTTTTCATGTTAAGGTGCTCTTGCTTTGCAATGTGCTTATTTTTAAAGTATGTTATGAGGTAAAAATGAGTGATCATCTTGCACAAGGTGGAGTGTGAAGGTCTCGCAAAATTAGGATGCTCTTCTAAAGGCCACACTGATACTTTTGTTGGCATATTTCACAAGTAATGGCAGGGATATCACAGGATATGTCTAGACTGCAGGCTTCTTTCGGAAGAAGCTTTTCCGGAAGAGATCTTCCGAAAGAGAACGTCTACACAGCAAAATCGCATCTCAGAAGTGATCTGCTTTTTCGACAGTGTCCACACTGAATGGACACTATCTTGAATGTAAGCTGCGATTACTATGGACTGAGTGACCACTAGGGTACCTGTGCTTTTTCCTCTTCTTGCAAAAGAACTCCCTCTTTCCTGTCCACACACCTTTTTTCTGAAAGAGCTCTTTCAGAAAAAGGCTTCTTCCTCGTAGAAACAGGTTTACTCATGTCGGATTTTTTTTTTTCCAAAAGAACGCAATTGCAGTGTGGACATAAGTGAAGTTTTTTCGGAAAAACGTTTTTCTGAAAAAACCCTGCAGTGTAGACACACCCACAGGGTCTAATCACAGTGTGAAGTACAGGTTGGACCTGACTGGTCTCAGAGGAAGGATTTTTCTGATGGGGAGGTCATTTCAAGCCCCCTGCTGCTGGCTTCTTCCTCTGCTGCCTCTCCCGGGCATCCTGGCTCCCTCTCCAGCCCAGCTGGGCTGTGTGCCCACTCTCAGCCCCTTCCAGCCCAAATGAGCCACGTTCTGGCACTTGGGCCCCCTGCAGTACACTGGGACTGGGACCTTGAACATCCATGGTCATGCCAGATCAGGGATATTACCAGATCAGAGAATCCCAGATTTTAGAGGTGCAACCTGTACTACTTAGTCTAAATAAGAGCTTCAAAATAGGGCCCTTAATTAGCACTATTGTTGCCAGAAGAGTTTCCCCAACTAAGTGAATTTTACTATCACAGAAAAATAGATACCGATAAGGACTCTATGTAGTACAGTAAAACCTGTGTTATCCGGCACACTCAGGGATTAGGGCTTCCGGTTATCTAAGGATACCATCAACCTAGGAAAAAACAATGGACAATAATAGTAAAACTCAGGTTTTAATATTGGTAGTTTTGTAGTGTGAGGCTGTTGGACTCACATTTCTATTTTGAGTTAAAGATGATTAGTACTTCTTAAATAAAAAAATTGTTAAGCCAGTCATGGTAAACCAACCCAGGCCTGTGCGACTGCAGATGTGACAGTATTGTGGCTGGGGGCAATGCCAGTTAAAGTTTTCTGGTTAACAGAGTGCCGGATAACAAAGGTTTCACTGTACTTATATTGACATAAGGAAATCTCTTTTGCAGTTTCAGGTACAAACTGAAGGAAAGCATATCCTAAATGTCAGAAGCATGAACATCCATAGAAAAATTAATGTCAAAATCCTGGGGGAAAAAAGCTGTTACCTGATGCTTCTCTCAAAACAAAAACATCAGATGACCTCCTGAAAATGACAACCATTGCTATCAGCACATGTAAAGCTTGTATTGTTTGAAAATATATTCAAAGGCTACATCTAGCAAAGGGGATAACATGGCAAAGAAATCAAGCACACAGCTGTTCCAAACAGAACCCAGTTGATTGTTTTGCTGACTATGTATGTCACCTTATGTATGACTTGGAACCTTGTCTAGCATTCACACTTTGGAAAGCACCAAGTCTGCAAATTCCCTTGATGTTTCAGTCTATGAGGAACATTTGGTCTGAGGCCATATTCCAGTCATGAGTATAAGTCTTTTATGGCTTAAACTTTCTTCATTCCTTTTCCCATAAGGCAAGCAAACACAGTCATGACCATTTTGGGTTTTACTTCAACCAAGTCTTCTGGAAGGGCATAGACTCTTGCTCCAATTTTTCTTGCCATGGAGATGGCATATCTATATGGGGAGAAACATTAAAAGAAACGTAAGAAGCAACCTTCGTAGTCAACGTGTTTAACAAGTTCTTGTACTTCATACATATAGTCAGTAGAGTGGAGGTGAGTTCAACAGTAATAGAAAATGGAGGAGAAAAAGATCATGAGTTCAGTCACAACTATATTAAATTTAAGGTGGTGGCAAGATGTCCAGATGAAGATGTTGGAGAGTGAAGCTACAATTCAAGATTAAGTGGAGGGAGACTGACAGAGTAGAAAGGAAAAATTGTGAGTTGTTGGCATATAAATAGTAGTAGCAAAAGCTTTGTGAATTGACAAGTTCACCCAGAGATGGGAGGCAGAGTAATAAAAGCAGGAACAGAGACCAGTGTGACTCACATGAGAAGTAGCAGGAGAGAGAAGGATGAGACTTAAGAAAAGTGCAAAAAGAATGGCCCGGCAGAACAAGTGTTGGAAAAGTTAAGAGAGGATAAGTTGGGAAGAAGGAGTGTGATCTGCTGTGTCAAGAGCAGCACAGAAGGTCAAAGAGGATAAGAATGACTGAGGGGCTTGAGATTTGGCCAGGAACAGATTAGCAAGAGCAATTTTAAGCCATGTCTCCACTTGCCAGAGGATCGACGCTCTGGCAATCAATCCTCCAGGGTTCAATTTAGTGGGGCTAGTTAAGACCCACTAAATCAAACTCTGAGGGCACCCCCCATTGGCACTGGTACTCTTTGCTGTCATGAGGAGTAAGGGAAGTTGACAGGAACATTTCTCCCATTGACCTCCTCCTGTGAGGCCTCACCAGAAAAATCAATGAAAGATACGTTAACTCCAGCTACGCAATTCACGTAGCTGGAGTTGTGTATCTTGCATCAATTTTATCTGCCAGTGTAGAGCGTGCCTTAATGGAGCAGAGAGGGTAGAAGCCAAACCAGAGGGAACTGAAGATAGAGTTGAGGTACTGAGGTAACAATTGAAGACAGAGTATTCAATAAGCTTCTTTATCTATGTTGTTTTTATGTCCCCCCACATCACTATCATATTTAAGTGCCTCAACACTAGAGGAGAAGTGAATCAATAGGCATTATTTATTGGTGGGTTAAAGGACAGGAGACAGCAGAGTGCACAGCTATTTAAGAGGAAGGAGTTAGAGGTGAGGGCGATAGTCCTAGAATAGTTTTTGGTTCCTGTTTTCAATAAAGGAAGTTTAAATTAATGCTACAACCTGCAATCACATGGCCTTCAGTGAGGCTGCACAGGCCAAATTTGGTCTTTTATTGCCAGCTGGAGGGTTGGGTGTTTTTTGTGTGAGTGAGTGAGAGAGAGAGAGAGAAGGGACTTGACAGATTGGGGAAGTGCTTAATTTCAGGTGTTCTGTTTTAAAATGGAAAAACATCTGTGATTAAGTCCACTCCTATAGTACAGCAGTTCCCAATCTGGGTGCCAGAGGAACACTGGTGACTTGCAGAGAACAGGCTGGTCAGATGGTGCTGACTCCCCACTATCTTTCCAGCCACATCTACTGGTATCTAGGCACTTCACCACAAAGAACAGAAGCCTATAACTCAACTGGAGCAAGCAGGAAGAGCCCAACTTAGCTGCCTATAAGGGGGGGTGCTGCTACAGAGAGAGAAGATAGCAAACAGCAACTGCCCTCAGAGTGTGGGTTCAGCATTGGGACTGCAATTGCCAGCCCAGAGCGAGAGGGCTGGGCAGTTTGTTGAGGGCAGCAGAGGAAAAAGGAACACCTGGATCCAGAAAAAGGGGGGCCTGAAGGTATGGAATCCTCCTGATCCCTATTTTTTACAACATAATCCCTGCTTCAATTTTACATGAACAAGGAAGTTTGCCATCTCACTTTACACCTGTTTGGTGAGTCCATATTTATATTGCTAGTGCAGTTATTCCCTGAGCTTTCAAATTTAATAAGAGAAAATAGGAGCATGTGATGTTAAGTGATTTGAGCCGATCCAAGGATTATAAAGCAGGAACTATAATATGCTCTTAATTTCCACTAGCAACATTTTTACTGTCTTACTTATATCCTACATATTTCTGACTTGCAAGACCGAAATGTCTTGGAAATGATAAAAGAGCAGCTTAAAGACAGCCTAATGCAACCTTGACTGGGTACACCAATGCAAGTGTCCTAATGCACATACTTAGCATTATTAAGTTTCTCTTCTTCATTCAAGTCCTCCGTTTTGAGGAGGTCATATTTGATGGAACCTGGCTGAATGGCATCAATGAGATCCAGGACCGGCATGCTGGTGCTGATTTTGCTATCCTGAACAGAGGGAAAATACCGTTAGACACAAACACAGGTTGACAGATATTTTTCAAAGTCATAATCAAGGCTCAAATGACATCCTGTGCAGAACTTTTCAAAGCAGCAGCACTGCAGGTGCTAAGCAATGGAATGAAGTCACCGGGATTCCATCTTGCGCTTCCAACCAGCTAGGAGGTGGGCAGAAGCAGAGAAAGGTGACATGGAATGCACCGGAGCTGCAACAGCCACACAATAACCCTAGCCTGAGTACCTTGACCTTGCATTGCAACAAACATGTCACCATGTTACAAGGCAATGATTTTGTCTCACAAAAATTGAATGTTATTAACAACTCTGACTACAGGGTGCCAAGATGTGGTGTGACAAAAGGTGGGTGACGTCTTTTCATTGGACTAACTTCTGTTGGTGAGAGACACAAACTTTCTAGCTACACAGAGCTCTTCCAGGTCTGGCAAAGGAACTCCCAGCCTCCTCTCCCAGACCTGAAGCAGACCTGTGTGTAAGCGCAAAAGCTCATCTCTCATCAACAAAAGTGGGGTTCAACAAAAGATGTTCTCTCACCCACTTTGTCTTTGTAATATCCTGGCACCAGCATAACTACAGCTATACTTCATAAGACATTACTGTGCAATTCTTTGGCTCACTTTCACTCCATTCACTGATAAAGCGAATTCCCGGCTCTGTGAGGCCGATGACCACTGACAGAGATTAAAGTTACTGCTCTGATTATCACTTGGCATAAAGGTCCCTTCAGAAAGGATCCAGGCAGGATATGAAGCTTCAGCTTTCCAGCATCAAAAATAATTCTGAAAAAACTTTTTCTTCTTGAACCAGAGATGAGCCTGAACTGAACTGAACGCCCAGATCTGAACATCCCTTGAAAATGCAGTGAAAAATAAAAAGCAGAACACAAATGTAACCAGTTGGGAGTCCCACAACAGACTAATAATGATAAACTGTACCTTGAAACTACTTATGACTGAACTTTTCCCAGCCTCAGTCAACGTTTCATTTACCCAACTGACAATGGTGTCGTCATTGACCTTCTGTCCACCACCAATATCTTCCAGGATGCTCAGAGTGTACCTTAACACAGAGGACAAAACGTTGTCTATTAGTTCATGCTTTATAAAAATCTTGGCATTTTGGCATAGAGTACTTGTGAAACCTGAAAAGGGCCAATGCCTGCAGTCTTCACTCACACTTAATTCTATTCCCTCATGTTATGTTAACTTATACAAACTACAAGGCTGTTTCTCATTTACCCTAAAGACCTCTTACCACTGCTCTGGCTGCATCAAGGAGCTTCAGAGTAGGTACAATTTATACTGACTGCCATATTAAGGCCCTTTTATATGGTTTAAGTGATGCAAAGGGACAGTAGAGTAATTGGACTCAGCCCCGAGTATATAAAAATAGATGTGTAGATTTTAAGGCCAAAAAGGACCATTGTGATTATCTGGTCTGACATGCTATAGAACACAGGCCATAGAACCTCACCCACAGAGATTCCTGCATCAAACACTTCAGTTTGAACTAGAGCCTCGCTTTTAGAAAGACCTCCAGTTACAGACTGCAAGGGGTGGAGAATCCACCACATCCCTTGCGAAGTTGTTTCAATAAACATTTGCAGCTTGGTTTCAGTCTGGACATTGTCTAGCTTCAGCCTTTCACTACAGATGCCATGCCCTTTTCTGCGAGTTTAAAATTGCTACCAAAAAATTAAAACTGAAGGATCTAACAAAATGTTTCCATAACAGTAAGCAAAAGCTGAGGACTTCTAAATACCATTTCAGCCAATGCTTCCCCTCTCTCCTTTCTGGATGCAAAGACCAGCCTTTTCACTGTTGTACGTGAAGGGCCATGAAGATTTACAGTGCTATTCAGACAATAGGAATAATAATAATGGTATTGATCCACTCATTCAGGGATGAGTGCCGGTGCCCCATTGCCATGGAATCTCTCCTTACCAGATCAACAGAGGGTACGATATGTCCTACTACTGTACCTTCTCATTAACTGCCAGATCAAGGCAAGGGTTAGTGTGCGATTTCCTTCATTGAGATCCTGCCCAGCAATTCCAACCAGGGAAAACTTGGCTTGATTCTTTCCCAGATCCACAGCATAGTTGCAGTTTTCTAGCTGTTAATGACAGAGTCAGTTAATGTGCTTCATAAATGTGAAAAAATTGCTGTTCAAGGCATTCATGCCATCTTCCATTGTCACATAGAACTTAGGCCAAATTCTGCCAATGGATCCAGGCAGGCAACTACATCCAATGTAGGTACAGGGTTTGGCTGTTTTAAGGATCTGGCCCTTAAACACTATGGGAATAAGCAACTTAAACAAATCTAACATAGATTTCTACTGTATATCATCAGAGCCTGAATGCCTTCTCACCGACTAAGAAATATGGGGATACAGTATATAGCACTGTTCAGTCATGCCCATCTCAGGCAGCATGGAGCGATTTGGGACAGTAATTGAGGTGTTCAGTCCCTAAGCATTGTTTTTGCTCTTTAGTCAGCTTGTGATGCTTCACTCACAAACACCATGGGAATGTTCCTTGGCAAAATTCCTCACCGTGGAAGTAGGGAGAAAGCTTGGTACGTAGTGGAGATTCAGAGGGGAACTCTTACTTAGCCCAACTTGTCAGGTATCTGTGTCAAGAACACTTACAACCTACTTATTTCATTCATGTTGCTGGAGGCGATCTGTAGGGCTAGAATTAACATGGGTGCCACTAACGCTCATTGTGAACTTATATCAGAACTTGTGACTAAAGCAAACTGGATACTCAGAAAAATGACACACAGATAAGTTTTAAAAGATTGGTAGAAAAATGTCAAAAGAATTGATATGACAAATGTTTGTCCATTATACTGGTGAATTAATTAGAAAACTGATGGAAAATACTCACTAATGAGACTATAAAAATAGAATTTGGTTGGCTCTACTTAGGACTTGAGAAAAATGTTTGCTGGCACATTCAAATCCCTGCACGCACATTTTTAAGCACAATCATCTGACATGAGCAGATGTTACTTGTAACCCTCAGTTAAAAAAAAAAGCAAATTGGGCTTCACACTTTGTTATATTGTTGATTAAAGACTCAGTTCTAACACACATGTAGTCAATCTGTAACAGATAGGGGAGTGTTTGGTTTCATTGCTCCCTATGGGCTGGTCTACCCTGGCCTGCTAAATTAGTGCAGCAGCATCAATTTATTGGGTCTGGAGAAGATACAATAAGTCACTGGGAGAGCACTCTCCCATCAATTTCAGTACTCCACCTCCCTGATGTATTCTTTTTTCACCCTCTGAGCGAAGTAACTTATATTAACTAAAATTGTAGTATCAACAAGATGGGATAAATATTCTCACAAGAACCATGCCAATTTTTTTACCTTCTTCATGTTACCACCCAGTTTAGGATATGGTGGCTTATTCACTCTGTTCCAGTCTACCGGCACTTTAATCTTTTCATAAAGCTGGAAGATAACCAGGGCATCTGACAGGTCACTGAAACAATAGAAACATACTGTGCCTTATAATGTGAGCAAGGAATCCTATTTAACCATTAGCAGAACGAATCACATTTTTCTGAAGAATGAAACAGAGGCATTTGTTTTCATAAAACTCATGTTTTATGTTCATGTTTTCTAAAAACAATTATTTTCTTGAGAATGTAGATCATATCACACATCTAAAGTAAGAAGGATAACTCTCCTCACCTATATAAATGATTAACACGGGGACTAACACCCAAGGAGTTCATCCAGTTCCTAAATGTCCTCTCTTCCCTTGTTTCACCTAAAATAAAAGAATATCAATTGATTGATCCTCAAGTCAACACTTCAGTGAAACAAACTTTTGCAACAAGGAAAATATAAATGTAGAGTCCACTGTATACTAACCATGACATGTAAAATGAAATATGAACAGGCAGTGAAATATGAAAGTACAAAACAGTAGGTAATGTTCGGTACATACTATATGCATTTGAGCAGATTGTTCTCAAATTTACTTAAGAATTCAACGTTAGTGTATGTTGAACCATGAGACATTTCAACATGAGTCTAGTGAGAAAGTTAGAATAATAGAATCCAAGAACTGGAAGGAACCTTGCGAGGTCATCAAGCCTTGTTCTCTGCATTCATGGCACGACGCAGTAAGAAGCAATTGAAAAATATAAATTTATGAGGAGTTGCTTTCTGCAGCCACTATGGAGCTAAGCACGCTTCCTCGATCCAGCAAAGTACTTAACTTTATGCACACAAAAAAATCTCATTACTTCAATAGGACCACTTATAAGAACGGCCATACTGGCTCAGACCCATGGTCCATCTAGCTCAGGGTCTTGTCTTTCAACAGTGGTGGTGCTTCAGATGAAATGAACAGAACAGATAATCAACAAGTGATCCATCCTTTGTTGGCCATTCCCAGGTTCTGGCAAATGGAAGCTGGGGACACTTCAGAGCCTGGTTTTGCATCCCTACCCACTCTCGCTAACAGCCATTGATGGACCTATCCTCCATGAATTTAATCTAGTTCTTATTAGAAACTTGTTATATTCTTGGTTTTCACAGCATCCTGTAGCAAAGAGTTCCAGGGGTTCACGGTGCAATGTGTGAAGAAATGCTTATGCTTGATTTTGAGCATGTGATTTAGATATTTTGCTGCATTGGGCTAGAAAGATCAACACTTGCAGAACTGTGCTGCTATTGCAGACTGGTGAAATTGCATTTAAATAACTCCTTAGTTGTTGTTAGCTACACAATAATATTTAATAGAAGTGCCACACTGAGCACATGTAAAAGCCTCATTTTGACTGATTATAATTTACCTATATTTTAGAATTCTTCATAAACTATCAGTGACTATTGCTGATTGATGTATAGACACATGCAAAATTTAAAGTTTTGCATTCAGATATTGGAGTATTATTTGTGCACAGAAGAAGTCTTTAAAATATTTGCAAAGGAGAAGTACACTTTTTTTCTGCTCACTGAACTTTAAAGTGTCCAAACAGAAACTCCTCTGAACAAAATTCAACTTAGGCTGAGATAAACATGGAAATTTCAGCCCAAACAACATTTTTAGGCGGTTTACATAAAAAGGAAAGAAGTTTATTTAAAATGGACATTTCCAAGATGTCATATTGGATTTAAAAAAAAAAAAAACACACTAAGGGTCAGCTCACAATAACTACAAGCCACACTGACCTGGAAGTCATTCAAGTCAGTAAGCTTAGGGTCTCCAGTACCACAGAAGATAAGAACTCATTTAGCTCAGAAAGAAGATCCGATGAACAACACGGCCTGTGCCTCTCTCATAATAACTCCATAAGGATTTTGTCTTGCTTAGAGTGTGTAATCAATTAACTTGGTTAAACTAACAAATACAATTGTAAATGCTAGTCCAGATAGCTCATATATATTGGTCCAGGACACAAAATTGGAACAACCATTTGTGGATTGTCTGAAGTAGCATTTGCAATTGTGTTCGTTATTTGAGTTAACTGGCAATTAACTCTAATTACAACAGAACCATGAATTCTTGTCTAGACAAACCAAGAGGGTATACAGCATTTGTGCATTCAAACAAATCTATCTCCAGTAAATGGAACCAACTGGGTTTGAAGCCACGTGCAAGTAACACATACAGCAATAACCCATCCTCAAACCTGCCTTGGTTAACGTTGCACTACCTATATGTCACGAGAAAGTTGAGCTAACAGCTGAGTTATCCAACCAGGTCTCATTTACATGTTAAAAGTTGGATGTATTTGTTTGTATTCCTACCTTCAATAGAACCCCAGTCAATGTCCTGGTTCTCTGGTTTATGAAGGGCAGGATACCTGTTAAATAGGTTGGCAATGAAAGCCAAATTTAACTTGGGGTTTCCACGGACTACATCTGTGGCTGTAACAAACTGCCGGCAGCCCAATTTCTCTGCTTGCTGCAACATGCACTCTGCCCTCTGGATGTCATCCTTCTCCTGTTTTGACAAGGGAGATGTCAAATGCTTCAGTCAGCAAAAACATGAAAATACATTGATATCCAACAGCACTGAACCATCACACTCATAACAGACATGAACCTATGGTCTCTTTGTGTACTGAGGCTATAGAAACTGAAATACATTCTTGTTTAAACCCATAACATTTTTCTTTTCCATATTATGCATAGTGGTTTTACCTAAATGTGCTATGCCATGTGCTATATACTATGTGCTATACCATGCAACATTAAAATGATTTATTAAAGATAAACGTTATTGCGTAGGATAAGGTTGAGAAATAAACTGCCAAAATGTCCATAAACATTTGTTGGCTGTTAAGGCTTCTGTGATAACTCATGTTCGCTGACAGTTTTCTGGCATTAGTAAAATCTTACCCAACATATCATTTTAATTCTGCATTTCTGGTTTTTTGAATGCAGAATTACACTTCAATTTTAAGTCCAGTTTGCTTGTTTTGATATTACCTAGGTTCTATAGATAAAAGTCGTAAAAATGTAAATGTGGAAGTGTATATTGTCTTACCCGTAATCCTGTCATGTCAATAGCAATAGCTGGAATACCTTCTTCATCTCCCTTTGGGGAAACTTGGTTCAGCAAATGGTAATAAGCTTTGGAGTCCTGCAACAGATCAAGAAATTAAAGGGGGGAGGGGCGGAAGAGAGTTACATCTAAACCCAGGTTTTGCATGCTAGTACTTCTCCATGAACAATGAGCAAGCATGCTTTGTTTTTAGTACATCAACCATTTGACAGCATAATTAAATTAATCAAGCTGAAACCATTTAACAGTTTCTATTGTATGCCTTCTGGTTTACATGTCTGTTTGTTTTATAAAGCCATTAAAATGTTAAATATAGAAAATCTGAAAGCAATAGCCACAATACTGCATGTTGCACTTAGGAAGAAAAAGATAAAATTGATTTAATATGAATGTATTAAATTAGAGATATGAAAAATATACCTTTATAAGGCTGTAGAAGTCAGTCAGCTAAAGGTTTAGTAAAAGAACAGACAGAAAGAGGAAGCAAAAGTTTAAAACAAAGTTTAAAGAAACATTGCAAGGGTTACAAAATAGAAAATAAAGTTTTCAAGGATAGACATTAAAGGTGACACCAGTTACCAAGCATTTTTCAAGGAAAGGGATAGAACAAGACAGAGATTTCACATGCCGTTGACTTTCATTTTTATGAAGCATGATGTTGGTTCCAGGGATACAAAAAATAACTTCACTTCTGAAATTATCTTACACATGAAGACAGCCCTTCAAATAAAGATTCAGATTATTATTTTTTTAAAGAGAGACCAAAAAATTGTTACTAATTAGATACAGGGAAAAGACTCCAGGGGATATTCTGCAAATCTTTACTGCTGAAAATGTGTCTTCATTTTCACAAGTAATTCCACTGAAGTCTTTAGATTTCTACACAAATGCTTCCTTGTAAGCATGCATCCTTTGTATAGCATATATATTTACAGAATCATAGTACACTAGAACTGGAAGGGACCTCAAGAGGTTATCAAGTCCAGGTCCCTGCCCTCACGGCAGGACCAAACACCATCATCCCTGACAGGTATTTGTCTAACCCGCTCTTAAATATCTCCAGTGATGGAAATTCCACAACCTCCCTTGGCAATTTATTCCAGTGTTTAATCACCTTGACAGTTCGGAAGTTTTTCCTAATGTCCAACCTAAATCTCCCATGCTGCAATTTTAGCCTATTGCTTCTTGTTCTATCATCACAATTAAGGAGAATAATTTTTCTTCCTCCTCCTTGTAACTCTCTTTTAGATACTTGAAAGTTATGTCCCATCCCAGTCTTCTCTTTTCTTGGCCCAGTTTTTGAAGTCACTGTGTATTTTATATTTTCCAACATTGACGTGACATCGATCAAAGTCTAGATCAATTTGCATATTCTCCTGCCTGCCTAGGAGATCAGTCCCACAGCCCTTCTCTAAACAAAATATCTATTGAGTTAAAAAAAAAATCTGAGTTCAGTGGAAATTTTATGCATGAAGTGACTGCAGAATTGTCCTGAAGATCTTTCATATTTTCTTCACATTCTTACTTGTTATTTGTATTTCATTTTAACATTTTATACATGCTCAATCCAAGTTTGAGTTATTAACCCAAGCCTCTGCTGCAATACCCAGAAGATTTTTATCATGCTAATGCAAGTGCTGCCAACACAACGTTGTGTACCCCAGACTAGGAGGCTCACCTCTAGCTTCGGTGTAGACGTACCCTAAGGCCCTGACCCTGGAAACACTCTCCACCCACACGGTTTACTTCAATTACGTGCACAGTCATAATGAACTGAATGGGACTATTTACAAGCTTAAAGTTAAGCACACACGTACGTGTTTCAAGGATTGGGAGCTAAGCTATCACCTCCAGGTGAATAAGCTCACTCCAAGAGGAGAAAGCTGAAGTTCAGGGTTGCCATTTTTGCTGCAGCTGATCAGTGTTTCTCATACCTTGATGTCTGTGCTGAAGTTATTGATTTTGTTGCATCCAGCATTCTCCAGGTGATAGTTAGCCCATCTCAGCAGCAGTTCCTCTGGGGATAATTTCATCAGATCCTCTAAACTCTCTCCTTCGCGCAGAAGGGCAATCAGAGCTGGGCAAGCACATAATTGAAAGAAAAATAAACACCATACACAGAAGTATCTTTGCTTTTAATTTAGCCTTCCTAATGTCCTTTACTGAGCAAAGGCCTGATCCTTTTCCCACTGAAGAAAATGGCTTAGGTAAAACAAAAGCTGTCACCTGAGCCTACCGTTATTTTATGGTTCGGATACTTATTGGATATTAGAGATGATGCAGCCATTTTGCTCTGTACTGGGCAGCGTTTGCACAACTGCAGCATCACAGAATTGTAAACCCAGCTTGCTGTGCTCAAATACATTTTAATTTTGTTTTTATATTTCATGTGCCATAAATTCTCAAATCGGCTGTTTTTTTTCATTTTATGTTAAGGAGCTAAATTTTACAGAGACAAAAAGTACAACATAGTGTATTGTGTTAGAGCATTGTTCATTCTCAAGTGACAAAGAATGCTTTACACCAGGGGTGGGCAATAAGACGGTGGCGGTTGGCCAGGATTAGCCCCTAGCAGGCTGTCATTGCTATTTATCTGTGCCTCCACAGATATAGGCAATTGCAGCTCCCGTTGGCCGCAGATTGCTGTTCCCAGCCAATGGCAGCTGTGCAGTGGCGGATATAGGGCAGGGCGAGCAGGGCGGCTGCCCCGGGCCCTGCGCTTCAATAGGCCCTGCGCCAGCGCCAGGGGCGGACTGGCCCAGTAGGATACCGGGAACTTCCCGGTGGGCCGTCTGCTGAAGGGCCGGCCCGCACTTTTGAAATTCCCCGGCGCCGGCCAGTACGGGCCACTTCGGGCCAAGGGAGCGCGTGCGCGGCATGCTGAAACGCCGCGCAACAGCGGAGAGGGGAGACACCCGGGCGTGGTGTGGCGTGGTGTGACGTCACAACCCGGGACTTCAAAATCGCGCAGCCCAGCGTTGCACCGCTTGGCTTGGCACGTGGCCTGGAGCCTGGGCTGGGACCGTGGCCGCCCTGCACATTGGAAGGCATAAGTGGATGGCAGAGGAAGGGGCTTGTGCTGA
>CM057845.1:263726745-263745094 GCA_030068395.1 Apalone spinifera
GCTACTGGAGGAGTGGGCCCAGGGGGACCCCTTTTTTTGTTTTTTTTTTCTCCAAAGGGGGGCCCCCCCGCAATATTGTGCTGCCCTGGGCCCCGCAAAACTTTCATCCGCCCCTGCAGCTGTGGAACAGGAAGCAAACAGGGACACCACTTCCTGCAGGTCACGTGGGTCAGAAACAGTGATCCACAGCCAATGGGAACAACCACCATCTGTACCTGTGGAGGCACAGGGGAATACAGTGGCAGCAGCCTGCCAGGGGCTAACCTGGGGGAACCGGATCTGGCCTGCATTTATTCACTACTGCTTTACATACTAAACATGCTAAGAAAAGTAACATTTGTAGCTTACAGTCTATTGTCTCATGCATATAACATCTACAGATGTGGTCGGGCAATAATGAAGTAGGATACAAAGGCTAATTTTCAGGAAGAATGAAGTACATCAATATGGAGAACAAGGCTATTTAGAAAGTAGGGCATGAACAGTCCAAGGGTTCCCAGCGGCAGTTTATGGATCACTGTTAGTCTCTGGAACAGGGACTGGTGATCTACAAAGCTGTCTGGTCACCTGGAGGTGGCTCTCTCCTTGTTTTCAGCTGTTTCAACAAATGGCCAGGTTCTTCGTTGCAAGGAGAGTCTGGAGATCTTTAAAACAGCTGGGAACAAGGAAGAAGAGACAGTGAGGTTCTTCTAGATACCATCACTGGAGCGTACAGGACGGAGGAAACTGAAGCCATTCGCTGCAACTGGAGCTGCCTGTGGGACTGCAAACCCTCAACAGGACAGCAGTGTGCTGGGTAGAATGAGGAAACCAAACTATGTGTTAAGGGGAGATGGCAGAGATGCAGGGTGGAAGGGCAGATTCTAAGAGCTGCTGACGGCTGGCCAGCATATCCAGAGAAGGGAACCAAGCAGCAGGAAAAAACAGGGTTGAGAGCAGGATGTGCACGCACAGGTGTGTGTGTGTCAGTCACACTGAGGCAAGTTCACAGAGAGGTGAAGGGAGATTGGGCACTGGATTCTATGAAGTACAAGAAAACAGCGTGACGTGCTCCTAAGCCCAGGGGCAGGTCAGAAGACAAGGATACACGCTTCATTCAGACTGAAGTGTGAGGCCTTGTGGCTTATGGAGACTAGAACTGGGGGAATCAGAGCAGTGAAGAAGAGAGGCAGTGAAAACTTAACTAAGAGTCCATGGGACTAGTTGAAATAACTAATAAGCATCTAATAACAAAAGGCTGTTGAATGAGGAGAGCACTGCACCACATGTACCTTCATTTCTGCTGAGCTCTATGTCGGCAAACAAGCCAATTTTGATAACTTGCCATAAGAGACCCAAGACCAGGTATGGTTTCCCCTCTTTTAAGTCTTCAGCCCCAATGTTAACAACATGGCACCCAATGGCTGAGGCAGAGTTCAAGGCTAGGTTTAAGTTTTCCTGAAAAAAAAAAAGGGGGGGGGAGAGGTTTCTTGTTACGCAGTGACTAAATAGGGGAGAGGAGGGAGGAGGAGAATAAGGAGGGGGTGGGGTACTCAGTAGAAATACATTGAGCAAAGCTAGGTGTTACTCTTTACAGATCAGGGCCTACAGTGCAATAGCTTAGAACTTCCAGGAGTAAAAGCAAGTCCTGTGTCCCTTTGCGACACATAGAACCACTCCTTTGCAAAATTAAAAAGCTCCCATTTCTTGTCCTGAAGTGTTACAAGACAATGGACCTTAAGCCTCACATCTATTCTGGTCAAAATATTGGTTTTTCTGGTGGTTATACCTATGGAATATATGATGAGTGAGAAAATCCATATTTTGAGGCATATGGGATGGAACAAGTAATTTCCATATGTCACAGTGGGGAGTGGAAAGATGAAACATTTCAGAAGGCTGCTTTTTTCTAGGCTTCTTTCCAAAGGACAGTTTGAATCTGCTCAAAGGTTTGGGTTGCTTGACTATATCCCTGGGGAGATGGACTAGTGGGCAGAGGGCAGGTAAGGCAAGCAAAGGTACATGACAAAGGTCATTTAGCTCTTCAATTTATCACATGGATTTCACCACAGTGAATTTTAGAGATAGATTTAATTAAGTAGAAAACACTAAGGAAATCAAAGTGAAAATTGTCATGAATTGAAAAATTTATAGTATTTAAAAATAATTACTTTCCCTTTATTTGACAGATGGGAAAGGGTTAAGTTAAAACATATGCTATATTGATTAAATCATGTCTGCATCTGACAGGGATTGATCTATGCTTTGTCAGTAAGATATGCTGCTGACCAAAAGGATTAAAACCGAAAAAAATGTGGAATGCACCATAGAAACCCAATTTAATGACTTCTAAGCTTATTTGAGCCTGGCTAAAGTTCCATTTAATCAGTGTAACTGAGGGTTACAACAGTTATGTTTAGATATCTATTTATATACTGGTACAAGATAAATATATACTGTGTATAGAATGAGATCTCTCTCTATACAGTTGTAAGAGAAACAGAATAAACTTTAATTTAGATCTTTAGGTAGAATTTTTGTTTTCCAGTTCATCTTTAAATAAGGAATGTGTGCACACAATGTACATTACAAAATGAATCCAACATTCCAGTTGAACAGATTTAAAAAAAAAATCACAAAAGAAAGAATGTTAATGTTAACCCAGCAATGTTCCACATATGTAATTTTTATAGGAAGGATGATCTTTTGTTTAAGGCACTGGACTGGAACTCAGGAGATGTGGATTCAGTTTCTGGCTCTGCAACATAATTCTTGTGTGACTATGAATGAGTCACCTAATCTCAGTACTCTGGGGTCATTTAATTATCTAGTAGTTAACTCACTTTTGAGTTTGTCATTGTCTTGATCTCATGTCATCTGTAGTATTCATTAGGCACCTTATCTTTAGATACTGCTAAGACTTAGACCCTTGCTTAATTGTAAGAACATGAGTAGTCCCATAGACTTCAATGGGATCATTCTCAAGTTTAAAATTAAGCATCGATGTAAATCTTTGCAGGACTGCACCCTAAGTACTATACTTTACCACAAACTGTGTCTGACTGCATTATGCAGAACCATGACATGTATAGCATTACAACTTAATTAATTACATTACAGCGACTCAGCATTTTTACTTGATATTTCAGTACCTGAATAGTGAATGGAGTGAGCTTCTTTTTGTTGATTGTTCTTTCATCAATTGTGTCTGGCACCGAAAAGTTTATCATTTTACTGTAAATTGAAGAACAAACGTAAGTGAGAAGTACACCACTATGCTTATACCAGTCATTTTGAAGCTTCATCATTTAAAAAAAAAAAAAAGAAAAAGAAAAAAAAAAATCACAGAATCGTAACAGTGGAAGGAAGGAAGGAACCTGAACAGATCATCTTGTGCTGTCCCCTGCATTCATAGCAGGACTAAGTATTATCTAGACCTTTCCTGACAGGTCTAGCCTGTTCTCAAAAACGTCCAATGATGGAGATTCCATAACCTCCCTGGACAATTTAGTCCAGCACTTAACTACCCCAACAGTTAAGAAGTTTTTAGTCCGGTTAAACCTGAACCACCCTTGCTGCAGTTTAAGTACATTGCTTCTTATCTTATCAGAGATTAAGGAGAACAATTTTTCTCCATCCTCATAACTTTTTGTACACTTGAAAATTATGTCCCCCCTCAGTCTTTTACATAATAAACAATCCTAATGTTTTAAAATCCTTTTTTCAAGACTTTTATTCAGTTTTATTGCTTTTTTGAACTTTCTCTTATTTGTCCACATCTTTCCTGGAATGTGACACCTGGAACTGGACACAATACTTTAGCTGAGGCCTAATCAGCGCAGTGTCACATGTTGATCAGAGAGCCAGAGACTGAATTGACACAAGAACTTGTTTTGTGCATTAGCAAGTTCAAGACCTGTAGGCAGTCAGGCTCTCTCAAACACACTTTTAGCACCGTTTTTTCTTGACCAGTGGAGACAGGGCAGGTGACAGGCAGTAATATTGAATAGTGGTCAAAAAGAGCTATAAAACAAACCTGTGTGAAATTCAGAGTGTTCATTTTGTGGAAATCCATGTCAAAATATTTACTGTTTCCCATTGCTTTGCACCTTCTACTTCTAAAAAACGTATGCACAATTTGAAAAAATAGCTATTTTCATTGTCTCAGCTGCAAACAGATCCTCAAATTTATACAAATTTTTGACACACAGTCAGGTTCACTCAAAAACGGACCAGCCTGTACAAAAATGGCCTCAATATTGCTCAAAAATACACAGACTCCAGCAGAATTTAAAGTTCACAATAAAATGTGAAAACAATTTTTGCACCACAAATATTTTGCATTTCTCTGAACAGGAGCCTCCTAAAAATGCCCTGTTTTGAATTTCCTATTCCTATTACAAAACACAGTTAATACATAAGAAAAAGAACCACACATTCATGTGCTTACTAGGCATGATTGTTTCTAATGATATAGCGGTTTCCTAGTAAAATGTAAAGCCTTGGCTGCTCAGACCATTCACATTTAGGCAGGTTGGTTGTGTTTCAGTATAATTTAATAAAAAAGGTGCAAACAATTCCCAAAGCTCTTACATTATCCTGTTCTCATCGTAAGCAAACTTTCCTTGGTGCCAAGTCCTTATTTATCTAAGTCTCCAGCTAATCCTAGCTAAGAATTGTATATAAGGACTGAGAACGTCAGGATTTGGCCCATTTTGTGTAATGCAGGACATTTCAGACATGCAAAGAAGTACAGGCTGAACTCCCGATCTGGCACCCTGGGGACCTGAGCGGTCCCAAACCAGGGAGGACAGTGCTCCCCTGCTGCTGCCCCAGGGTCTCGCAGGGTTTCTGGTGAGACCCTTAGCTGCTGCCGGCTCTGCTGCCACAGAGTGTTCCCCGTGTTCTGGCTGGGGCCATCCAACCGCTGCTGGCCCTGCTGCGCCAGGGGTTCTCCAGCAGGGGCCGCCCATCCCCCCCCCGCCCTGTGGCAAGGGCTGCTCTGCTGCCACTGGGGATTCCAGCTGCTTGCCTCTGCCAGCCCCACTTCAGCCAAAGGCTGCCCAGTTACCCTGATCCTGCTGCCACTGGGTGGTTCCTGGCTGAGGCCACCCGAGCGCTGACAGCCCCGCTGTAACCAGGGATTCCCTGGCTGGGGCTGGAACTCCCCCGTCACATGGTTCAGCTGATGCTGGGGGTTCCCCGGCTGGGGCGACAGCTCCCAGCCGCTGCCTAGCCCCACTAACCCCAGGGGTTCCCCAACCAGGGATGGGGCTCCCCAGCCATCTTGATCCACTAACACCAGGACAGGAAGGGCTCTCCAGATACCACCTCTCTCAGCCAGGGCTCCTCAGCCCCTGCGTAGCTCCTGCCTTTGGGGTTCTTTGATCCAGCAACATCCGTGGCCCTGCCAGACCCCGGATGTTGCCAGACCAGAGAGTCCTGGATTTGGGCAGTTCAACCTGTATACAAAAAACTCACTGGGTTCTGTAGTCTTAGGTCCTCAGTCAATTTTTATACATTCTCAACTCACATTCACTCCTGTTGGCTCCATTATTTCTCTCCTGCTTCTAATGGACAGAGACAGTCACTTCTAACATATACAATATCTACTTTTCAAAGATAAGTAGTAGTTAAATAAGTTTACCATCTCTTTAAAAAAAAAGGTGTGAGAAAGAATCACTAGAGCCCTAATACTGTAATGAATTATACCCATGTTGCCTAATTCTAAAAGCAACACAACTACTCGTATACTTCAAAGCAAGCACAGACATCAGTTTTCACAGGGTCAGGGCCTAAATATGTAAAGAAACATAGGTCGTATTTACCAAAGCACAATGCCATCACCAACGGCCAGAAAGAGGTCATCTGTGTCCGGATTCATTGGAAGCACATGTCGGCAATCAGGATCATTCTCAAGGGCTTTGTTAATCCAATTCACAAAGGCATACTTTTCCTCTTCTACAACCAAAAAAAACACAAAAAAACAAAAAAACAAAAAAAAAACCCCAAAACAAACAAACAAACAAACAAAAAACAACTGTCAACTTGGAGCCTATACTTTTACCAAATCTCTTGACATCAACATCTCATGTCTTACTAAAAGCAATTTGGTATCTTTTCCATTACTTATCTATTCTACCTGAAAACTGCACAATTATTTAAAATAAGGAATGCTGGGTTTTTTGGTCAGAATACTGCTCTTACTTATCCTTTATTACAGTTGGTCCTAAATATTCCTATTCTGTGTCACCCTTATCTATACTGCAGTTCCCGAACCCCAACGCCCCAGCTTTTCACACAGTTACAAAATGATCTTCAGGGGACCATTTAGTTGCTGTTACTCAATATTAATTGTCTGTACGTACCTGAATAAGAATGCTGGGTTCCAACACTGGACTGTTCTGAAGTTCCACCAATGGCACAAATCCCCTCCTTTTTATTGATTGCTTTTCGAAAGGTTTTAGCAACATCTGTGCTTTTCAGGCCATGGAATACCTTTCAAATTAAAGAGAGCAATTTTAAAATGGCAAGCTCTAAACAGTAAAACTTTTAGATTGCAAGTTTCCTGGGATCATGCTTTCTCTGTGTTTTTTCACAGCTGGACACAATGTGAGCATTGAATAAATAAATAATCCGTAATAACAACCATTACTTAAATGGGCACTCTACACAGAAGCAAGAGTTAGCATTTGTGGCTGCTTTGCAGAATTGGGACCTTATAACTTTTTTATATTTTAACTAAATAATAAGAAATGAAAGCATATTAGAAAACTAAAGAGTCTTGTTTTCTGGGGACAAACCCTTAGAAGTTTTCAACAGAGGGAAGTGAAATTCTGAAATTTCTATCCTGCAGGAAATACCAATACTTCAACATTTGCTTTTTGTCTCAGTTTGTGGAAATTGCATTTACCACATACAATTCATTTTGACAGAAAATTCCTGGACAGCTTATGTCTTGAACATTAGGCTGGTTTTCCCCCTGAATTTCTTTTTAGAGGGATTTCTCCAAAATAACATTTTACTCACAGAAATAAATTCATCAAAGCTGATTTTTCCATCATTGTCTTGATCTCCCGTGGCCATCAAATTTTGAGTAATTTCTCGGATTCTATATCCTGGCAGAGGCAGATTGGCTGCTTTGAACAGTTCTGTTAATTCAGAACTGCTTATGAAACCATTTCCATCCATGTCTGCGAAGGAAAAAACAGTTTCATGAACTTGTGTGTACACAAAGTTTTTTTCAGGAAATACCAATTAAGTGTAATGATTTTCATCTTATAACAAAAACTTAGTAAATTATTTTAACAATTGCATCAACTTTTTCAACCAAAGGGAAAGTTTATAATGACCATCAAACAAAAAAGAAGGAAGGATTTGCATATTAGTTGGATATGTATTTCAGTAGCTGCACAACATGTACAGTAGATGTATTTATAGTTTGAATTTATTGATTTTACACTGAATTAATGGTTTTTACAAAATAAACAAAACCAAACTAAAAACTAAAAGCTATTAGCTTAGGCAGAGATTATCCTGTCTGTAGGAACATTTCTGAAAATACACAAAACTGACTAGCCGCAAAGTGCTCTCAAATGCACAAATTACACAAATGGAAAAAAGAGAGAAAAACAACATTATTTCTCTAAGCTCTTTCTGTGACAATAACCGTGCATGTTACGTGTAACTGTAGTAGGCAAACAACAGAAATAGGATTATTCCAGATATCGTTCCATTCTTTCATTGCTTCTCATTTTGCTTTCGATGTTGGCAGGAGTCTTGATGTGCAAATATTCAGTCATCAGCAAACCATAGCATCAAAATGCAGTACTTTATAGATTTCAGAAATGAAACATTTGATCTCAGTTGTGCCACAGACTATTACGATTTGTAAGGAATTTTAAATGAGGGGGATTTCCATTTTGAAACTTTCGCTGTCAAGTAGACAGATTTCTTCTTTGACATATGGAAATGCTAGGAACTTATTTGTAATAAACGTTCCTATACTCTTAAAGTCTATATTGTCCCAGATTTAATTTTGTAGTCTTCATTTGCCCAGAGAGAGATTTCCAAGTAGTTTATGTTGTGATTTCCTGAGCTGAGCTGGAAATTGAGCATCCCATCTCAAGCAAAGCCACTTAGTATCTACATTTTAGACTGCTTCTTAGCTACAGAAGTATGGGTTAATATGGGACTGTGATCCTTTCAATGTCTGTCTCACAGTGGAAACAGAAACTAGTTGAGAGAAGAGAATCTAGAAAAAGAGGAGACAGGATCAGGACTAGAGGAAGGAAAATTCTTGGCAGCAAGGACTGACTTAATGGCAACGGATAAAGGAATGTCTACACAGCAGGGCTAAAGTTGAAATAAGCTACCCAACTTGAGCTACATCAATTGCGTAGTTTAAGTCGAAATGGCTTAATTCGGTTTCTGGCACTGTCTACACAGCAGGAAGTCCGAGAAAGAACACTCTTCCTTCGACTTCCTTTACAGGAGTCAGTAAGAAGTACTCCAGCTTGAAATTATTTTGACATTATGTCAAAATAACTGCTTGTAGTATAGACACATCAGTTATTCCAAAATAACACTGCTGTGTAGATGTGCTCTATGTGAGCTATGAGAGACAGAAATGCATATGTTTACAATCAGGGAAAAAAGATGGACCAGTGTAAGTAAAGAACAACAGAACAGGGCTTAAAAATTGACAAGGGATACAGATGTTTAAAATACACCCAAATTGCAAAAAGATCAAGGATAGGGGGCTGAATATTTTAGGGTTTTGGTTTTTTTTAAATTTGCCTTTGCTTCAGTTCTCCTAGGATCTATGAACCGATGAATTTATTTTGCTATATCAAAAATCTTTGTGTTGTCTTCTCAGTAATTTGCCTCATATAAATGTTTTTGGGAAAAATGCTTTAAAACACTCCATCTCTCATTTTCAAAAAGATATTCAAATTATTTAATAAAACCTGTTTTGCAATCTTCTACTGTCTTCATCCAGCAAAGGAATGCCAATACTATACTTCCAGAAAGCTACAGCAGGCTTAAGTAGTTTTATTTGAAATGGGCTGCACTTGTATGAAGAATACATTACATATATAATTTCCATGTCACCATACGATAATACTGAAGCATGGCTCATATAACTGAGCCTGGTCAATCAGTACAGAGGAATACAATACAACTTCACCCAGTGTAATATCTAACATGCCAACTGTACTCACCGATTTTGTTGAAAGCCTCTCTCAACTCTGCCATCTCGTCATCTGAGATGTGTGCTGTCGATGCCATTCTTACTTCTTTGAGTCACAAGTCTGCAGGAAAACGCAGGTTATCAGTTTGTGCCTTTTAGTTGTAAGAGTCAGAAGTTCAAAGCAATTTCACTTAGAAGTTAGAACTGACAGCATGACACTGCATCGGTCTTCAGAATTTACAGCGCAGTTTCCATCTGTATCCAGTAGCGTAACTAAGAGGTGACCTTTTCTGATCCTGTAGATCAGGGGTTCTCAAACTTCTTGCATCACAACCCACTTCTAACAACCAAAACTACTACCCAACCTTGGGGGGAGGGAGGGCAAAGCCTGAGTCCCTCTCCCCAAATCCCGCCACCTTTAGGTGGTTCAAAGCTGAAGCCCAAGGGCTTTAGTCTCAAAAGAGGGCCTGCACTCTGACCCTGCTCTCAAGCTTTGCCGTTGGTCCCAAGGTGGTGGGGATTAGGCTTCATCTTTGACTCTGACTTCGGGCTCCAGCAAGTCTAAGCCAGCCCTCATGAACCCATTAAAATAAGGTTATGACCCACTTTGTGGTCCCAATCCACAGTATCAGAACTGCTGCCACAGATGTAAATCAACTTTGACTTGCTGCCAAAGTGCTGCTCTTTTGCCAAGTCCCGCCTAAAATGCTTGTCAAGGCTGGTGTATATTTCTGATACTTAAATCCCACCCTCAATTGCCTTAATTACTCTGTAGGGGTGTAGAGGGAGGAGGTAGAACAGGCATATGCTGCACAGCCAGGAATTCCAAAATACAGCAAAGCACAGTCAGGACAGCTCAGGATTTTTAGGGGGCAAACACATGGTTGAGAACACGCTGCTGCTGCCATAGGAGGAGGCAGTTTGGAACACCAAATAGTGAACGCTTCACCTTGCAGTATACAGGCGAAGGGCCTACTTGGGTCTTCCCTCTAGCAGAACATGTCCCCTTGGACTGGAATACATTGGCAGATGTAATAACAGAGCCTCCATCTTAGTGCCCCCCTCAGCTCAAGGTTGCAACTGTAGCTCTATTGTTTTAAGGTCACTTTGTGGGAGAAAGGGGCACATTGTGCTCTCTCCCTCTCAGTACAACCATGCAACACAAGGAAGGAGTAGGTTCTAAATGCAATTGTGTCCTCATTCTGATTTCACTGAGAATGCTGCACAAAGGTGGAAGATTCAGTTCCGTTTCTGTAAGGTACTTCTCATATCGCTTAACACACTGCTGAAGGTTGCATCCATTCCATGGTAATGGGAAGGGTATCGCCCTGCCCTGCTGCTGTCATGTCTGTTTATAACCTAAATTCTTGGGGGCAGAGACTGTCTACAGTTCTGGGTTCATATGGTACCCAGCACAGTGGGGCCCCACTCTTGCTTGGTCCTTAGGCACTAATGTAATAAACATGATTTACAAAAGAATATAAGAATTACACTAGAAGAGTATACTGTATGGGCCATAGTTAGAGGATCTGGGGGTGATGTCACAGTTGCAGTGCCTTTATTTAGGAAAGAACCAGAAGAGAATGCACTAAAATCACTTCAAACCGAAAAAAACAAAAACCGCATAACATCATGAGAATGCCCAGACTGCAAACATTTGTATCATTTTGTAAAAGATATTCAGGGGGATTTGACAAATGAAAGATGATACTTGACACAATTGCTAGAATACTTTGAGTATAGCAGTTAGGTAGCATTTATCTGGATTTCAGGTTTAATGCCTTTCTGAATTTACGCATTGATTTATAATGCCAGTAAATGTGATGTAAAAGGAGAACTCTTTATGGAAGTAGATTACAAATAAGCCAAAGGCAATAAAATGTGATGGTTTTTTCATCCTCTCTGTCTCTACAGTAGCACAGTTTAACTGCCTAAACTCTGCAAGTTCTAGAACAGAAAAGACTTTTTCCATCATGAGAAAAAGGTGGTTCATCTTGCTCAGACTTTCTTGAAGCAATGTCCATAGAGAAGAATAACACAATATATAAATAAGATTGTAATCTTTATTTATGGCAGGGACTTTATGTTCATATAGTGCTTAGTACAACTGGGCCTCTGCGTTCTACATAAAAGAAATCATATTAATAGTATTTCAAAATATTACTATTAGGGACCTAGTAAAGAGGAAAGCATTGACGATTTATTAAGGCATCCCATTAATTCATTTTTTCAGTGCAGTTTATACTGTCCAGTCTAGATTATTTATCAAGCAATATGATGTCTAACACTGCTCCAGGAAGATTTATATTATCACACAATTCAGTTTCAAATATTATGGCAAGTTCACCACATGCATAAATGTTCCCTTTGTAAGCAATGGAATTGTGCCCACGTAAGCTGGTGGAGAATTTAGACCATTAAATACAATTCAGCCTATTAATAATGGCCACCAAAGACACAGGTTTCACTGCTATTAAAGCTCATAAAACACGGTGAAGTCAATATTATCAGCCCTATTTTAAAGGCCCGGGGAATAGAGCAGAAAAGTTAAAAATCTGGCCCAAGGTTACAGGGTTCCTTTCCACACCCACACCCACACCCCTTAGTTTGATTTTTTTTCTATATTCTCAGTCTATCTGTACCTTTTATTTTCATCCAATTAATCCTAGTACCTAATATCCCCTTGTACAGTACTATCAACTGCAATGGAGTTACTCCCAATTCACCCTGGTGTTCAATTAAAATGGGGTCCTCAGTTTCTACTTTTGTCAGCTAACCCTAAACTCACAGCAGCACAACTCTATCACAGGACGTTGCAAGTTTCATAACTGTTTAAGTTGTAAAACTGGGCCCCTTAGTACCCCGCTGCAGATGCATAATATCACAATAGTCATATAATATCAACAGCAAAGCCCCTTGAGGACTGCCACTCCTATGCAGTTTCAAAATTACTTTTAACGCCAATTTGGCAAGAGATTGCAGGAAAGGGAGTAAGAGAACGATGTCTTTACGGTTAATGTTTAGAGTCTCATATTTGGCCACATTTGCTCAGTAAAGTCAGTGAAGGCCTCCTAAATGAACACAGAGCAGAATCTTGTCCAGTAGGTGTTTACACGAAGAGAAACATTGTGTGTTAATGTCAATGTCATTTATTTTGGAATGACACTGACTGAGGGTCTAATTTGTTGGGAATGCCAAGCAATTGTATAGTTTATAGTTCAATAGTTTATAGTTAAGAGTTACTGTCACTTTTCTGGAATTACCTAAAGTAGTTAAATCAAATACACTGAGAAAAAGAGAACTGTTAAGTCCAAGTATCTAGTGTACCTAACCTATGGGGCTAAATGTTTTCCACTTGTTTAATGGAATAAGGAAGCATGAAAATGGCTGTTTTGTTGTACAGTAATTGCATGTATTCTTTAGCTAATTGGATACCTAGATATTGTTTTAAAATAAGATCATCCAGTATTGTAATACTCTATAAAAAGTGGAAGATTAGACCCAATAGTTGCCTTCCAGACTTTCCTAGAGGACATGCATCCTTTTAACAGCTGCTGTCTCAAAACTCCACAAACACAAGAACTTCACTGAGTCTCACTGGCTTGAACTCTAGCAAAGAAGACTGCATTTATTGACCAGATATTGGGGTCCAACAACTCCATCTGAAATTGAATAACCTTGTATCTACTCATTCACAGTGCACTGTTATTACTTGCTACACTTTATAAAACTTATATAAAGATACATTCCCTGCTCCAAGAGTTTGCTGAGTAAGTCAGACAAGAGAGGAGGACAAAGCAAACAAAGGCAAGATAGTAGTTCAAGCAAAGGAGGGTTTGGGGAGATTACTGGGTGAGGTGAACAAGGTGGGAAGGACTCCTGAGGGGAAAAGGCTTTGAGGATCTGAGGGAGAAGAGAGGGAAATTGACAGACAAGAACTAGGAAATTTCTCCAGGGAGAGGGGCAGTGTGAGATGAAGTATAAAACTAAGGAAAGAGAAAGGAGAATAGAGTGAGAGGAGTAAGGGAATATGAAAGGGAGTGGGCACAAAGGAAAGCGGTGATGAAGAACTGGAAGGGATTAGGAAGGGCTTCCTGACATGCAGGAGGATTCTGGCAATCAAAATAGGCCTGGGAAATGGGTTGAGAAAGGCCCTCCCCATGACATCACCCCTGCGTGCCCCTCAAGCCCCGCTCCCTGCATCATGTCCGGCACGCGGCACAGGCAGTGGGTCAGGCTCTGTGTGCCACATACAGCATGGACGCAGAGCCGCTCGGAGTGAGGGGCAATGGCGTGCAGACACGACGGCCCACTGGACGACAGTCCACCGGGAAATTCCTGGAATCCCGCCGGACCAGTCCACCCCTGTTGACATGTTATAAGATCGATGAAAAGATTTAAGGAGAGGTTGTTGTGACTGGAGCAGTGAGAAAGGAAAATAGTTTTTAATAGCAGTTGTTTTGGGTAAATGGGAGAGGGAAGAGGCAGGAAGGGTAAGGTTAACCAAAATGAAGAATGAGCAAGGTCTGGTCAATGGTCAAGGATTATAGCAGTATAAATGGAAGCACTGGGAACCATTACAGAGAATAAAAAGAGAGGACTTGGTAAGACTGAGGATCTGATGAGGGCCACAAGTTGAATGGTGACAAGATGAGGAAAACAGTGGAGTTGTCAATAGCAAGGAAGAGGCAGAAGTAAATGGAAACAGATTAAAAGAAGAGATGCAAAGCTGTGTTTTGGATCAACTGAATTTAAGGTAGTAGAGGGACATGCAGACTATGTGTTACTTAATTCTATGGCCTTGTCTTTTCATTTGCCTGCAAAGCACGTCCCATGTTGCAATATAGGAGCAAAGTGTGCAAATGCCTTCTTGCTCCATCTTCTTAACCGTAAATTAATGTTGTTTTGTGTGTGCCTTTATTTAAAAGAAACCCCGTGTGCTGGAAATGCTGACAAACTTGCACTAAAATAGTTTCTTTAAAGCCGTTTCCCTTGTTGTTATTGTTGTATTTAAAATCATACATTACAACAGTACAATTTGTCTGATTTTAAGTTGACCTCCTGCTCAAAAGGAACAGCTATCTCATGGATGTTTTAAAAGATCTAATGACAAACTATTTTATTCCTAGGACATAATGGAACAACAAAAACAATAATTTCATAACTGAGAATGAGGAATGAAATGTCACCACTAAATTGATGCACTTCAGCATTCAGGTTCTTTCACTTCTTCTGATTATAAGACCATAGTTAAAAAAAATCTGATAAATACGGTAATCTCATGAATTATTGCATATTACTTGACAAAGTAAGCGTGCACTCAGGGTGCAATATAAATAATAAATAGTAAAGTCATTAAAAACTGAATGCTTTCACAATTTATACTAAAATTAGTTACTAAAAGCTTTTGTTTCATAAGCTTCTCCATTTTGTGGTTTATCATAGGCACCAGAATGAAAACCATAAAAATAAGTAAAGCTGCCCTTTTCCCTGAAGCAAAATGGCAAATTTTATGGGGTGACATTACATTTCATAAACATGTCATTATCAACTCAGCAATGATTTAAAGTGCTGGAATAGTTGAAGAAATAAGATTTTCCATACACTCTTTACTCACTGGGGCTTTACTTTGTTAATAGTAGGCATATGAAAGGTTAATCGACTAAAATTAACAGATGATGTTTACCGGTTCCGGTTAACCAGTGGGGGCTGGAATAGCTCCCTGTCTGCCATGGGGCTGCTCCAGTGTCATGGGCCCGCCAGGGACAAGGGCTGCTTTGGATATCCAAAACAACCCTGTCTATGATGGGCCTGGGGGTAGGGGGGGGCTCCTTAATTGGTTAGCCAGTTGGGCCTGACTGTGGCAATGAAACCCCCCTGAGCTGGAGCAGCTCTCCTTAATTGGTTAACCAAGTTTTTCTTAAACTTATTAAGACCGGGAACACCTAACAATATTTTTTTTAAATGGGGAACACCAAGGATTTTGTTGAGCAAAAAAGAGGTGGGGAGGGGAAAGGGTCGGGGAGGGGGGAAGAGAGGGAGTTATTGAGGGAAAAAAAGGGTTGGGGGAAAGTTATTGAGCAAAAAAACAAAAAAAAAGTCACCTGCCCTTTTAAGGGTGGCCATTTTGAATTATGTTGTTTTCCGCGGCACACTAACTGCCTCGCCGCACACCGGTGTGCCACAGAACACAGTTTAAGAAACACTGGGTTAACCAGTTAAACAGGAAGAAAGGTTACTTCACTTTTAATCCATTACATCCCTAGTTAATAGTACTGTTTTTTCTATGGTGTTGTGGGAACGGGGAGGGGAGAATTGAGTATGTCATGTCTCAAATTTTCAACTCCCCCAGCTCCTCTTTTCTACATGGTTTAGTCTCACATAGGCTGCATACAGTATGTCATCCCTGTGAAATGGAGCATTTAGAGCAGCAGAAGGAAAACACAAGACTGAGCACTCCTCAACCCCTTGACTACACAGTACGGTTTTCTCTGGAAGTGCTGGATCCCCTTTAACTCCTGTTTTCTTTACTCTTCCTTGCCCTATCCAAGCTGCCAGTGTTCTAAGACCTGATTTCGTTGTACAGGACTTTCTGTCAGGATTATTGAATAGTTTTCCATTTTTCTGAATTAGCATTTCTTTCTGATCAATTTCAAGGAGAGTTTTCCACCCAAAATGCATCAGGAGATTTCTCCTTACTTACAGCACAGCTGGGCAATGATATAAGCAACAGGGATTGAGCAGGAGCCACCAGAACGTGAAAAGGAGTCCTACATTTTCTGATGTACCCCAAGCATGCTTGAAAAATCACAAAGATGTACAGGAGTAAGCATGGGTGCTGAGAGCCACCAAGCCACACTGTAAACCTGTCTACAGTGGAAACCACTTCAAGTCAGATGTGGCAGCACACCCACCAACCTTATATCCAGCACCTATGGGACTAGGTGGTATCTTTGGGGAATTTTCTTTACCAAATTCTTCCTCCCACCATGTTTCTCAAATCCCGCTCCTCATCCATGTGCATGTAACTGATGATCATCGGAAGGTCTCTGCTAGGATATTCTTCTCCTGGAATCTCTCAATCTCTCCCCCTCCCCCTTTCTCCATCCCTCCCTAAGATGTATGGTCTCTATAATTTCACCCCTATGTCCTTTGACCCAACTACAAAGACATCCTGTTCAGATTGTCTCCCCAACTACAGGTTGAACCTCGTTGGTCCAGCATCTTCGGGACTGACTGGTCATGAATTAGGGGATTTTCCGGACCAGGGAAGGTCCTGCCCCTCCTGGCCTATGCTGCTACCAGGTTAGGGTTCCAGCCTGCCCCTGCTGCTGCCCCAGCCCAGCCTGGGGCTCTCTAGATGCTTGCAGCCCTGCTGCTGCCACCGGGGCGGAGCACCATGTCCAGAGCTCTGCAGCTAGGGCTGGAACTGCACATCTGGGGCAGAGCTCAGCAGTCAATTTGCTCTGTGGGCAGGGCTGGAGCTACACAGCCAGGGCTTGGGTGGAGGGACAGTGCCAGACGAGGGAGTCCCAGTTAAGGGAGGTACAACCCGTAGCATATTTTGTTTGGGTAGAAAAATGGCATTTATTTTTTGGGCCTTAGAAATGATTGATGACTGCAGGTAATTTTGCAAGAAAGGCGCATAATGTTTTCTTCTTTTTTTACTCTCGTGCACAGAGAGAAAGAGAAAAATTTCCTTTTAGTGTGAGATCAACTGAATAATCAATGCTATAAACCACAACATTGTGCCTTTAAAGTTGAGCAACTTTAGTCTTCCGTTCACTGACACACACACACACACACACACAAAAAAGAGAGAGAGCCTTAGCTTCTTTAAAATCAACATCCTTACAGGCAGTAAATAGAGAGAGCAAAAGAATATAGCTGATGCTCAGCAAAACTTATTTAATACAAATCATAGCATCATCTAAAATTTCCTCTTCTATTCCGTTATTTTAAGCTGTAATGTACGTAATATCCTACAGTCTCCAGTATTGTCAGAGATAAATTGCACCTCTCTGTGCCAACAAGGAAACCCAGGATGGATTTACAGGCTGGGAGGACAGACAGTGTTAGCACTTCAACTGTCTTCCTGAGTTTCTGCCAGAAAGGAGGCAGGTTGAATTTATATGTGGGGCTCTGCACGAATCTAGTGGACATCAGTGCCTTAGCGAGCTAGATTGATGCATCAATGCCCCTTAGTACTAACCTGCAGTACTCTTACTTTTCAGTCTGAAAGTTTTTCAACAGACTAACAATCTTTCCCATTTGTGTGGTGATTCAGTTATGTGGTTTAATGATTTTTCACTAGCAGCCTAAGGCAAAATTTGAACCCACAACTCCAAAAGCAAAAGAGTCCACTACAACACTTTGTACTTCACTGGTTATTTAGCATCACAGAATCATAGAAAAGTAGGACTAGAAGGATGCTTAATAGGCCATCTATTCTAGTCCTCCGCACTCAAGGCAGGATTAAGTAATGAACACCTGACAGGTGTTTGTCTAATAATCTTAAAAACCTCCAATAATGAAGATTCCACAGCCTCCCTCAGAAATTTGTCCCAGTTCTCAATTACTCTGAGAGTTAGGAAGTTTCTCCTACTGTCCAACCTAAATGGCTCTTGCTGCAGTTTAAGCCTGTTAACCTCTGAGGATAGGACAAAAAGTAAGAACAATCTTTCTCCCTTTTCTTTGTAACAATCTTTCATGTACTCAAAAACTGTTATGCACCCCCATAATCCTCTCTTTTCCCAACTAAACAAATTCAATTTTTCAATCTTTTCTCATCCGTCATACTTTCTAGATCTTTAATCATTTTTGTTGCTCTTCCCTGGACTTTCTTCAATTTGTCCACATCTTTCCTAAAATATGATATCCAGAACTGGACACAATACTCCACCTGGGGCTTAATCAGCATGCAGAATAGATTGGAACAATTACCTCTTGTTTCTTGCTTACAATGCTTTTGCTAATGCATCCCAGAGTGACGTTTGCTTTTCTTACAACAGTGTTATACTGTTGAATCATATTTAGCTTGTGGTCCACTATGACCTCCAGATACTTTTCTGCAGTACTGCTTTGTAGGCTGCTGTGTTTGACTGCATTAGGAAACACCCACAATTTGTGAACAAGATATCAAATTAAAATTTAATTCTTAATAAAATGACTTCCAAA
>CM057845.1:263749668-263764131 GCA_030068395.1 Apalone spinifera
ACATATAATTTATGCCACTTCTTTCTAAATTAAACCATTACAGTTCAGTCATACTAAGGCTCCAAGTAAAAAGTGCTTTAAATGAGGTATGAATGTAATTTACACCTACTTTAATCTACCGCTACACTGCCAGAATAATGTTTAGGGGGTCTTCAAGTAATTTAAAAATCAGACTCTTGGTAAGTAAAAGTGACTCTTGAGAACGGTGGGAATTTGGGGCAAAATCCTGGTTGTACAGAAGTCAATAGGAAAACTCCCATTAATTTCCATGGGATTCTGAGATGTAGACTACTTGGGAACTCCCTCCCCCCCCACACTTGAATTATAAACCACATGGTTAAGATTCCACTACTGATGCAAATAAAGTGATCTGGCCATGCATGTTGTAATATAAAGGTTTGCTATTACAGTTATTTTTTATGAAAAGAAAGATCCAATTTGCAAGGCACATTTTGACAGGTTCAGCAGTAGATACATATTAACAAGCACAGGAAGCGTTTGTTGATGACTGAGGATAAAGCAGAAAAAGATCTTGGACAGATAATGTGACTCAAAAGGACTATTAGGCCACAAAGAGATTAGCAGAGCATTGTACTGAATGGGCTACAATTAGTTGCAAACCTCCAGTACTGGAGATGCCACACAAGAAGTAAATGTGGCTGCTGAACGCAAGTTTCATTTTATTTAATACCTGATTTTGCTTAACAATTATATAGTGCTTTTCATTTTTAAAGGATTTTACAGTCATGAATTAATCCTCACGATCTCCCTGTGCTATACACAAACATTACTATTCCCATATTCCCAGGAGGGAACCTGAAGCAGAGAAGAATAGGACTCATTCAAAGCCACAGTGCTGAGCTGGGATTAGAATGCAGACAGCCTGCCCCATACTCAGAACACACCCTCACTTCCTGTGCTAGCCAGAATGCAGCATGCCGCTACTTAGTACTGGTCATGAGACAAAACTGGAACTTTAATGTACTGGGCCTTTGCACAGGCACACAAATGTCCTGCATCTCAAACCCAGGCCTGGGAATCCCCCAGATAGCTGCCACATCCTAACGTCTACCCAGCATCCGCTGACACTAGTAGCCAAGAAGCTAGTAGGACTATATTGTCTGCCAAAGCACCTCCCACAGGAGTCCTGATTGGGGGAATCACGTGGCTGCACCAAACACTTTTTAAGCCAGAAGCAAGCACAATGAATTTGATTTCCTGGTATGCCTGCCTTGAACCCTGCTCGTCCTTGATTCCTGCCTCCGGCCCTGTTCGTGCTCCACTCCTGGCTCCAACCTCCTCCCATCTTCGCTCCTGTTCTGTGCTTGGTTCTTGCCTCTGCTCCAGGTCCAGCCCTTATACCTTGCCTTCAATCATCAGGTACCAGTCCTAGCGCCAGCTCCAGTCCCATTGCTGACTTTGACTTGGCAACTGGCTCTGGCGCTGATCCTTGGCTCATTCCCCAAGTAGTCCAGCATCCTGTCTCCAAAAGTGGCCAATACTAGATGTTTCAGAACCCCATAGTAGGCAGATGTAGGATAATCTGCCTTCAGCTAGGTCTCATCAGGATCTGTAATATGAAGTATAAGGTTTAATATCCCTTCCTAAACCTTTGTCATCATTCATTAGGATAAAACTTTGGATATTCTTATGTATATAAATGCCCAATCTCATTTTTAATCCATCTAAATTCTTTACCTCAGTGAATTCCCGTGGCGAGGAATTCTGCAGTCTAATTATGCATTCTTAAACATAATCTTTGTCAGTTTTGAATGTGCTACTTTGATTTGAATAGTCTATCTACAGACACTTAGGTCCCTTACCTGAGTTAATAGTCAATTTAGGAGTAAAGTGTAAAATACTTCTGTAAAGTGTAGGAGTAACTAATTATTATCCCTCCAGTATTTTTTGTGGTGTATTTAAGAACATCAAGCTTCATTTGCCATCCTATAGCCTATTCATCTACCATCCATTCATTCTTGCTTAGGTGTCTCTGAAGCTCCTCCCAGTCCTCTGTAATCCCGACTAAAATAATTTACTATGTATCATCTGCAAATCTTGCTACCTCGCTATTAACCCCCCGCTCTTTCAGGATCATTTAAAAAAATAATAGTTAACAATTCAGCACCTAGAAAGGAATTTTGAGGCATCTCAGGTTAACCTCTTGCCATGCAAAACCAATCCACTTAATTCTACTCTTTGTTTCCTGTCTCCTAGCCCCCTTTTGATCCATAACAATACTTTGGCTCTCACTTGTGACTAGCTTTGTTAGTAATGTCTCGTGAAGGACCTTGTCAAAGGCTTTAAAAGTGTAGATTGCATCAGATGGTTCTTGGTGCAAACCCCATTCCTCTTGTGGGCCAGGAGGCTCCTGAAGGCACTACATAGTGCCGGCATGGAGAAACTCTGGAGCCTCATAGCTCTCAGTGCCTGCAGCTTCATGTTCCTGGCCAATGGGAGCTGCAGGAAGCTGTGGTCCAGCCTGCTTCCCGCAGTTACCTCTTTTTCTGCTTGAGTTCTGCAATGCACTGCTAAGAGGCTTCCATGTGGGATCTAAAAATGTTGTTTAGTTGCAAACAATCAAGCTTAAGTACTCATTAAACCTATCCCAGCTAAGGTTCTTTCATGACAATGAACTATTTACATTCTCCATAATGCATCTTTAAAATGTCAAGCAAATAATAAATGGTTGTCACTTCAAACATCCACTGATGTGATTTAACACCTATTCCTTCCTCTCCAATAGCTAAAAACATTGTATGCCATTTCATAGCTATGTTGGCCTCAGGAGTCTAGAAGGACAAAGTCACAAGGAAATAGGTTTCATTGGACCAACATCTGTTGGTGAAAGAGACAGTCTTTTGAGTTCAGACACAGCTCTTCTTCAAGACTTGAAGACGGGCTCTATGTAAGCTCAAAACTTTATTGCTCTCACCAACAGATGTTGGTCTAGTACATGCTAAGCCACTTAAAAGACTTTAAATATCATTTGCCCTAGCTACAGGAAACTCCTTTTTGTGTCTAATCTTTCAGCACTGACATTGTCCCCCACCTATTTACCTAACACACAGGCACTGTTCTTTGTCTGTTGATTGGATAAAGCCATTCTAACTCAGAATCCCAGCACTGGCTTCCGCATGCATGCTGCATTGAGTTGGAATTTCTCCTCCTCTCCCTCACACAACTCCATCTTGACTTGACAGATCTTGGACCTTGTCTCTCACTACGTCCTTTAGCAGTCTTTTCCTTCTCCCAAGGTTGATGCCCTGTTCATTTTCATAAGAGGACATACTAGCCATTTAAGGTTGGTGGGGCCAGGGAAAGTCTTTGGAGACAGTATGATCCTGTTCTAGATTTTTTTTGGAACCAAGCCTGTGGGAAAGGGGAAGTAGGTGAGAGCAGGAGGAAGTGGTGTTCTATTGGACACTGAAACCCAGACAACTCCCTTTGTTTGTGGCCTTAGACTAAAGCTCAAGTACCAGAGTGGTTTGGAACTCTTGTATCTGAGGGATACCGAGTCAATTCTGGGGGTCAAACTTCCACCAAGCCGCTCTCTCTGCCAATCTCAGTGGGACTCAATGAGCAGAGTACAGAGCACTAACAAGACCAGATGAGAACGGGGTTGGGTATAAAAGCAGCTTCCTTCTACAGTATTACCAATCCTAAAAGTTCACAAATTGAGTCAGATACAGTGAGTCAGGAGATTGGTCCATGGTGCATGAGGTTTTGGGGTTTTCTTCTTTTGTTTTGTTTTTTTTAAGATAATGTGGTTTTTGTCTGCCTGTTGATTTTCAAATTCCTCTTTCCCACCCCTGATGCGTGTGGGGCAAGTTTTGCCAATGGCCCAAATTCACAGAGTAAAATAATGTGATGCCTCCCACGTGTCCTCCCAGTGCAGGAGTTCCCACTGTCTTCCAGCCTCTCCCCTGAGGTCAACATTCTAAGCCATTAATTCTGTGCCCTCCTGCCCCCACATTTACCTCTCCCTTCCCCAGCAATAATTAGGCAGCATGCATCCCCCTATAAATTCTGGCCCCAGTCCTACATCTCTGCATGCCCTGCCCAAAAATTGCACCACCCATCGCCCATATCATGTTTGCCCCTTGGCACATCTCTGCTCCTAGGCCTAGGGTCCCTCATCCTTCTCTCCCAAGCTTTGTGGACAGTAGCAATGGGGTCCGCTTCTCCCTCTTCCTAGGCCTGGTGTGGTAGAGAAGAAGTAGGGGGGGGGGCAGACAGACCCTTTGTTCACTTCCCCCTTGGAAATGCTGGGCTCTTCCAACCACCTCCTCTGCCCCTCCCTGCCACCAAATGGTATCTGTTGTTACCTCCCTTCCCTCTCCAAAATCTTCTCGGGAGTCCTGAGGGGAGGGAGAAGAGCTTGCCCTGGCTCCTGAGCCAGCCCTAATTGGCTGCTGTATACCAAGATGCAGGCAGTGCAGAAGGCAGACAATCAGAAGGGGCGTGCCCTGGCCAGACCTGGAATTGAATAAAAACTGGAGCCTCTGGCATCCTCTAGAGGTTGGCTCTTCCTTTTAATCTATTTCCCTTTCCACTTCCTCCCTCTTTCTAACTACCTAACTTTTCTGACTCTTCCCCTCATTCTCTTTCTGCCTGCCCTAACCCAGGCATGTGACCTCTACCAACCCTCTTCTCTTTGCAGCACCCAGCCTTGCTCCCCATTTATCTCTGCAGCTGTCTGCCAAGAACTCCCTAGCACTTGGCTTCTCCGTCCTGACCCATAGCTCTTACAGCTCAGCAGTTCTGCAGCCCAGGAGACTATTCAAATTGCTATCAGTTCCCTGTAAGGAGAGGAACTAGGCCTGCCTCATGAGGAACTTGCTGCCCTTCCATAGTACACAAAATTCTTTACACGGAACAGGGATAATGAACTCCAAAAGTGAAGGAGTGGATGAAATACAGAAGTGCCATTCTCAACCTTTTCATAGTTGTTTTCAAGGTTGCAGGCTCCATTTTTCTCCCCAGCAAAAACAGCAATGACCGTTGTCACGGAGCTGATGGTGAATCTTATTGTTAGACTGAAAGCAGAGGCGGTGGCAGCCTATTGGGGCTATATACAAGAATATCCACACAACACATATTAAGAGGCAAAAGGGGCACCCCCGGAGCTGCTTGGGGCCTTCAGCAACTGCTTAGTCTGCTTATGCCTAAGGCTGGCTTTTACTGAAAGGGATGTTACAGAAGGACAGAAAAATGTAGGCATATGAGGTGGGGAAATGGGGAATGGAGACAGTAAAGAAATGAAGCTAATAACTAATAAATAATCTGGCAAGAATGAAATAGAAGGTTCATAGCAAAAAATGTCTGAATGGGTTAGGCTAGCAAGCCCCATTCAATTTACTTTTACTCTGGGGGGGGAGGGGGGAGACTAAAAATGCCATTATCTTATCCAACAGGTCATCTCCTTGTGTGCACTGAAACATGTTTGCTGAGTTCAGTGATAAAAATGTATGTTTACTTCTCTTACTTAGTCTCACAGAACTAACACAGCTAAAAGTGAAAGTTGGATTCTATTTCTTCCTGTGCATAACTCACCACCAGCAATGCTTGTGTCAATGCCCAGTGAGGTACGCCATGTGTAGCTATTTCAGTGTGCAATCCACTAACATCAAGAGCAGGGCTGTGAAAGTGTACATGGTTAACTGATGAGCTTGGGCTCGTTGGTTAAACTTCATGGTTACACACAGCCCCCTCCTGTATCAGAGGCAGCAGCAGGCAGGGGCATCTACAGGACACATGATTCTCTGATATTGCCAATTCACTGATATTGGCAAAAAGAACCACATCATTATTTTGTGGAAGACAGATTGCTGGGACATAGTGAATAAAAACCAACTCAAGGGTGGGTGGTACTCACAGGGCAGTTTCAGATGGCGGAGTGCCACATATGAGCCCAAGAAATGAGAACTGCATTGTAATCCACAGTTCAGATGACTAGCAGTGGCTGCATAACTTTCAAATTAGAAAGGCCACATTCCTGGATCTGTGTGCTGAGTTTCCCTAGCCATCCACCCCACAGGGACAACAGAACGAGAGCTGCACTGACAGAGGAGAAGGGAGTGGTGACCACAGTGTGGAATTGGATTGCAACCGCATTGCTAGTGGTGAAATCATTCTGGAGCTGGAAAATTCACCACGGGGCCACTGATATGCAAGTGTGCAGGGCCCTTGATTGTCTCCTGCTATGCACCACTGTGACTTTTCCAAATGTGCAGGACTGACTAGGTGGCTTTTCAGCAACAGGATTCCCAATGATAGACGGAATGATGAGACAGCATGCATATCCATATTATGGCTCCAAACCACCTTATTCAGAAAATATCAATAGAAAAGGCTACTTTTCTATGGTTATGCAAGCATTGGTAGATCACCAGAGATGCTTCAAAGACATCAACATTGACTGGTCAGAAAAAAGCATGATGCTGGTATCTTTAAGAACATACAGCTATTCAGAATGCTACAAGGAAGGACTTTCTTTCCTGAATAGCTAATTACCATTGCCATTATAGAAATGCCAATAGTGATCCTGGGGGCCCCAGCTTATCCCTTGATTCTTTGGCTCATGAAGCCATACAGCAGCCACCTTGATAACACCAAAATATTTAACTACAAACTCAGCAGGTACAAAGTGACATTTGAATGTTCTTTTGGTAGAGTAAAGGGTGGTTTTATTTACTCACAATATTGGATCTCAGTGCTTATAGCTGCCTATTGCATCCTAAATAATAGCTGAGAGGCAAAGTAGTGGAGCAGGGGCCACTGAGATGAAAGGCAGAGGTGGAGCTACTGAGTTTGATTAGCCAAACATAAGAAATATTAAAAGACCTCAAAGCAGAACTATATGGCACATGTGGGCCTTGTAACCAGAGGTGGATTAGCAACTGGGCCAGTGGGGCCCATGTTCAAGGGCCCTGATCAATTGGCAGGCACCTGAAAAAATGGGTGCTCCTATGCCCCAACCCATATTCCTGGTACTCCTGATGGGAGTGGGGGAAGTTCCCATTCCTAAGGAGGAGCACTGAGCAAGGGATGCTCCCACACCTGGCCCTGCTCCCCAGCAGGAATGTCAGGTGGACAGAGCAGGGGAAACCCCAGTACCCTTGTCCCACTACCTGGCAGGAGGGGGGACAGAATTCAGGCAGAAGGGAGGGAAGGGGCCCACACTTGTGCTGGCTCAGGGGCCCCACAAACCCCTAATCAATCTCTGCTTGAAACGAGTCTTTAAAAGAGAGCCACAGTAATGCACTGTGGTAGACTGCTCAACCTGCCCTTGACGTTTTAGAGTTTGTTAGAAATTCTGCGCTACTGCTTCACATTCCATGTAGCAGGTGTCAATGCCCAGTGGAGAGAAATGAGACAAAGTACCTGGACCTCATGTGTTTTCAAAAGTTAACATGAGACTGATGGCTCTCAAAAGCTTTCCCCAAGCCTCCTAACCCTATTCTTGAAAATGAGCAATGAGCACTAAAACTAAAACTAGTCTTATGTAAAAAACAGGCAAGTCTGAATCAAGATTCTATATTCCTCACAACCTTGAGATAATATCAACAAAATATAGGGGAACTCAAACAATTAACATATAAATTATGGTAATATAAATCATAGTGGAATTTTGTTTTCTTCTGTTAAAATAAGCATGAGTTGAACAAAGATATAGTATTGAGTCAAATCCTGCAGTCCTTACTTTGGCAAAACCTCCTTAGACTGCAATTGGAATTTTAGCTGTGTATGGACCGAAAGCCAAATCTTGCTAACTTGCAGTTAGTCCCACTATATCATGGATTATTTGCATGAGTAAAATAATCAGGTCTTGGCCCTGAGTAGGGATGTAAAATACCATTTAATTGATTTAACTGGGAGGATGGGCAGGGGTTTACTCCAGAGCAGCCCCTACCTGCCAGGCACCGGGGCCCATGATGGGCTAGAGCATGAGGGACTCCAGCCCTCATCAGTTAACCTTAACCAGTAAGCCTCACCCGTCAGAAATGAGGCTTACAGGTTAACCATTCACTTCCCGAGACCTGAGTTAGGACTGAAGAATCTGTTGCATACAAATTAGAGATGGTGAATGTTAGGTGATCAAGTCCAACACGAGCGTGTGATAAATGAATTAGAGGAATCACTGAAACAAAATATTCTGCTAACATCAGTGTGATCTATTGAATCCAATGAGCAAGCATGTTTGCCCAAGCAGCTTTACCTTACATACTCAGATATTCCATATGCTTAAGAAAACACTATTCACAAGAAAATATTTAATATGGTTTAGTTACTTCCTTCCTCCTCTATTTCCTCTCTGCTTCGCTCCCTGTTTGAGCATGCCCTCGTATAATCCTCTCTTGTGCAACTATCCTGTTTTCCAAGATCTGCATGCACTTCTATGAGGGAAATGGCAAACAACAATTATTTTTGTGCAAAACAATTCCAGATAAACAAGTAATAATTTGCATTTTGGAGTTACATTTTCCCATCCAGTTTTAAGTAAAATTCCCAGCTGTCAGCACTACCGTTGTTGGGGGAGTTTTGCTCAAACTTAGTTGGTGTAATAGAGCCTCTGCAACGTTTGAGGTTGCCACAGAGTTTAGAAAGAAGTTGGGGGAAAGGAAGTAGGGGGGTAGAACAACACAGAACCAAGGAGGCGGAGTGAGAAAGTGGTACTGCGCAACATTTTCTCTCAGCAGCTCTTTACCAGAATGCTGATACAGTTCTCTCCTGCCTTGGTCCCTTGGCCTGGTAATAAATGACAACGTAGCAAAGATTCCACAGATTACAGAATGGCTTACCAGCTGACTCTCAGTAACTCAGGAAGTTTATAAAAACAAAAGTCAGCTGTTTGAAAAAATAATTTTGGGAGAAGAGAATCTATAAAAAAGGGGGGAGGAGTTGGTAAGGAGTCAGCCTATTGCCACACACTCTAAAACTTAACCATAGCCTTGTATTCAAGCTCGCATACTGAGTCAGTGGCAGATTGAGTAGCAGTCTTTTCCTGCTTCTGTGCTCTTGCCTACAAGACCACGCTTCCAGACTGTGGCTTGATCTACAAAGAGACTCAGGCATTCCAATGCCTAACTTTTAGTCACATAGAAAATCGCAGGAACAACACTGAAGGTCCACAAAACCCATGTTAGGGACCTAGGCACTCTATGCAATGACTGGTGAGAGACAGACACCGAGGAACAAGATCTACAGAAGCCAGCATGATAGCTAATAGGACACCCGTGTGTCTTTGGCATCTCCTAAGGCCATCCCCTCTCATGGAAATGGGTGCTTATCTCCACTAATGACCTACATCCAGATTCACTCCTGGAATCAAACAACTTAGGTCAATGTTTCTCAATGACCAGTCTGTGAACCGGTGCTGGTCCCCGAGATTTCTGGGAAACACTGGCTTAGGTAAGTGGTTTCTTAAGAGAAAGAGTCAGGCACCTGCCTCATTCCACACAAAACAGTGGGAGGAGACAGACCTGCTGCTCACTTTAGAAGAGTATCCCAGTGGTTTGAATACTCACCTGGGAGGTGGAAGACCCCTTCAATTCCCTTCTCTCCCTGGAATCTCCCATACCTCTCAAGAAAGTGCTTCAGCCACTGATCTATAGGATAACCAGTCTCTCTTGTTGATGCTATTACACTTATAATAATGAAAGAATCATGGCAGCTGGGGGATTTGACCTGGCATCCACCCCAGGGTTCAGAGTCATTCTCCCTCTCTGTGGCCCAACAACTCTGAGTCTTTATACACAGTGGAACAGCTTCAAACAAGATGAGATTAAGGAAGACCCTCATCAGACTACCCCAGAGCTCAGTGGTTTGAGCACTTTCCTAAAAGGTGTGGGAAACCCCTGTTCAAATCCTCTCTCCTGCTAAGACAGAGTGGGAAAATGAACCTACATTTCCTATATCTCAAGAAAGCATTGTAACTTCTGGGCTAAAGGTTATAAGACAGCCAGGACCATCTACATTAAGCCTTAGAACTTGCCTACTAGATCAGGCCCTGCAGGCAAAGTAGACATGCACACGCCTATTCTTCCAGCTTGTAGAATGCACTGGGGCATATGCAGTAAAAACATACAGTGGATAGAGGGAGGCAGCAGTGCACAAATCCAGACACTTAGGCACCTAGAGAATTTCTACCCTGAAAACTTTGGCATCTACAGGGTTAGGTGACAGTAGAGCAGACATGTTGCAGATCACAATCAGAGACGGACTTAAGTCTCCTGGGGCCCTAGACCAGAGCAAGGGGGAGAAGGGGGAAGAGAAGGGAGAAGACAGCATTAGAGCCATGGCTGCCAGTCAACCTCTTCTGCTTGTGCCCCGCCCTCAAACCCACCTCATTCCACCTCTTCCCCCTGCAGCTCCACCCACATTCCACCCATGACCCCACCCCATTTAGCCCTTTCCCCCATGGCTCTGCTTCCTACTCACTTTCTGGTCCCTACCACCACTGTGGCCCCACAAGCTCCTCTAATCCTGGAGCCACAGCAGGAGGAAATTTTTCCAAGGGCCCCAAATTGGCCAGGATCCCTGGGCACAGGCCCTACGGGCCTCTGCAATAATCTGCCATCAATCACAATAGAGCCTAAAACTTGGCCCCTAAGTCTAGGGTTTAGACACCTTAGAGATCCAAGCCCAGATCCACTAAATGTTTATCATAACTGAAAAGGCATTAAAACATCAGAAATTAATTAACTTTTAAATGTACATCTTTGACTAGCACCTATATAATTCTGCATATAAAGTGAAGGATTCAGACTTGCACTGATTTTTTTAAGTCAATGGCCAAACTAGGGATGTAAAATATTAACCAATTAACCTGACTTAAATGTTAACCCCCAGGCCAGCCAACCTGCTCCAGCAGCCAGTTGGAATGGCCCCAGTCCCCGCTGTGCCGACAGACCAGCACAGCCTCAGTCCCAGCCAACTGAACCCAATCCCAGCCCCCCTCCCTTTAATCAGTTAACTGTTTAAACAAAATAATTATTTAACGGGTGGATTTTTTAAACTATATTTCTATCCCTTGTTCAAACTCCCTGCTTGCTTTAATGGTGACCAGGATTTGCTCTTGGTGGCAAAAACTTTTGAAAAGTGGCCGCTGATTCTGAGTTTCCCACCCTGAGACACCGTCCTTGATTCTGAGCTACTGAGCATTCACTCCTCTCATTGGCATCAGCTGGAATGGGTCCAGCCAGTATGCCTGGTGCTGCCGAGGCCAGCATGGGGCTGCTGTGGTCAGCAGGCCACCAGAGCGGGGTTGCTGGGGCCAGCTAGCTGAAACACACTCCTGAAGCACAGTCCTTAAGTGTCTGAGGGCTGCCACATGTCCCACATCCCAAGGGACATTCACACCATTACGTCCCACTGACAGATGATGCTGAGAGTCAGGTTTTATACAGCCAGGCGCACCTTTGCATCATCAATCTGCTCCCCTGAGGGTGCCCAGTCAGCACCAAGCTACAGTACTAAGAAAGAGGAGCAGGCAAGTGCATGTTGCTGTCAGGGACATGTGGGGGACAACTAGGAGAGCTCAGAATGGTCAAGGACTGGTAATGGGGAGATAGTAACAGGAAGATGAAAAGGGGTATAGCCAAAAAGGGGATGGGCTTAACAGGGAAGGGTAGAATGGGGAAAGCTGTGCCAAATTCTGCACACTCTCAACCTCAGGTTTTCTTACCCCTTAATGTTGACACTTCCCCTCCACCCCCGCCCCCCTCAACTGCTGCCACAACAACACTTGAGGTTTTCTCCAGACCCCATAAACAAACCCCTCTAATAAATTTGGGCAGCCCCTTCTCTCCTCCAAAAACTTGATCCCTCACTGGTTACTCAAAAAGTCTGCTTCTAGTTTGGACTCCTCAAGCCCTCCTTTTTCTGTGGAGTACAAGCACTACACTGCTTTCTCCCCATCATTACTCTCACTGCTCAGTAGGGCCCAGAAAGGAAAACAGCTGAGTATTTTAGTCAGTGACCTCCTTTCTAGGGTCCCAAAATCATTGATTATGGCAATACCTGGCAGCCAACAAGAATGGGGCCCTCTTGTCCTAGGCACTGAACAAGCACATAGTTTGAAACCCACCTTGCCCCATAGTGCTTACCACCTAACTAGAGAAAAGAGAGGCAGGTTGGAGGAAACACAAGCAAAAAGGACTGAGTGATGGTTTGAAAACTTCATATTAGTTGCCTGATTTTGAGGGTTGCATGTTGTTTTCCTAGTAAGGGAAGCTAGTTTTTTTCTGACTTTTTTGGGTTTTGTTATTTAAATCCTGTGGCAGCTGGCAGAGGATGATGAAGAGAAGCAGAGGGAGAAGTAGAATGAGGCTGAGGTGAACAAACCAGAAGCCGCCAGAGAAAAACTGTAGAAAGACAAGGAAGCCTGATGAAACCCATCAGCGCCTGTAGCCCCTGCTTAAAATGCTCCTGCAGATTTACCTCTATGGCTGGGGTTCGTCCCTGCAGTTTTTTTCCTTCTTTCCACATGAGGAGAACCATAGTAAATACCAGTAGCAGTGAATAGCAACTTGTTTCTCCCATAGTAATAACATTAAATTAAGTGTTTCTAGGTCTTTCTATTGGTAGTACAGGTACAGACAGATCTTGGGCCAAATCCAGATCAGCAGCTTTTGAACAGACCCTGAAATTTTTTATTAACTACTTCTATTTTTTTTTCTTCTCTGGAGCCTGGACTTTATCTTAACCAAGAAATTTGAATCTTAACAGAAATTAAGTGGGTTAGTACAGCTATTTTTTAAATCCAAAACATACTTGTTTTTGGCTTCAGTGTACCGTTTTATATTTACCTCATAGCAGTAGCATAGAGGGGTATGGAGGCAGTGCACAGTGAGAAATATTTTACTCTTTCAGTGAATAGCATGCAGAAATCATTACTATCATGAAGAATCATTGAACAATCAAATTATAGCAGTCAGGCAATGTTCTCATATCCCATGCCCAAGAAACTCTGTACTAATCCTGGTCCCATTCTCCCCTCTGCTGGGACCATGAGAGTTATCCCTGAACAGCAATAGGAAAGGGAAGAAAAGGACTGAGATCCCATTTCTGGGATGCAGTGGTTTCCCACGAAACCACTTTTCCCTGCAGACTACATCTAGACTGCAAGCCTCTTTCAAAAGAGTCTTTTTCGAAAGATACTTTTGAAAACCCCTTTTTTTTTCTTTTTTTTTTTTGAAAAAGAGCGTCTATACTACAACCTGTAGTTTCAAAAAAGCAAGCCACTTTTTCCAGAGAGAGCACCCAGGCAGTCTAGATGCTCTCTTTCAAAAAAGCATAGGTTTGCATTACATAGCGCCTTTTTTCAAAAGAGCACTTTCGAAAAAAAGGTGTGTTTCCTCTTAAATGTAGGTTTTCCGCGGTCGAAAAAACTGTCACGTTCTTTCGATTTACTTTAAAAAAAACGCAGCAGAGGTCTAGACACAGGGGAAGCTTTTTCGAAAAAAGGCCACTTTTTTTTTTTTTTTGGAAAAAACCACACACCCTATAGTCTAGACACAACCTCAGTGTTGCAGCAAAGTTCTAGCATACCATTCAGGGGCACTCTGCTGTTGGAGGTGCCATCTTTCAAACCCAGCTGGGAGGCACCTTCTTGTACCTCATACATAAAACTGAGGTAATTACACCCTGATATCCTAGCCAAATTCTAGCTTTGGCAATTCTGCCTACCTCTGATGTTTCAGCTAGATACTATATTCTTCACTTCCTCTGCTGCTAAGCAGTAGCTGTGTGCAGGGGCAGCCCGTGGCTATAGGCGGACTCAGCCGCCGTCTAGGGTGCCACTGCCCAGGGTGCCCGATGATGTCATCACAGGGGCACCCAGGGCACTCGCCGCTGACGTAAGTCCATTGGCAGCCCTGCAGGTGGAGGCGCCAATCGCGTGCTCCGCCTGGGTCGCCAGCAGCTTCAGCCAGCCTCGGGCCACTCCTGGCTGTGTGTCATGTCAGAGCTGGCTACATTTCAGTAATGAATAATCTCATTCCCTGTTAGTCTGTAACTTTAAAAACAACAAGTAGTCCTGTGGCACCTTAGCCATGGTCTACACTAGGGAGTTATTTTGAAATAATCCCCCTTATTTTGAAATAATAAATGGAGTGTCCACACTATCAAGCCCATTATTTCAAAAAAACAGGCTGGCTATTTCAAAATCTGTACTCCTGCTTTCCTTGGGGGAAATACGCTCATTTCGAAATAGTTATTTCAGGGGTTATTAATTCAAATTTAGTTATTCTAAATAATTTCCTAGTGTAGACATGCCCTTACAGACTAACCAAAATATATAGAATCATGAGCTTTCATGGGTAAAATCTACTTCAGTTGAATTGGAGTAATGAATACATGACCCAAGAGTAATCCATCAATTCAGTTGCTCTGCTTAAAACATGTGCACACTTGGGAAATTGAGTTAATTACTTATCATAGGCAGACCTGATAAACCAC
>CM057845.1:263768941-263779788 GCA_030068395.1 Apalone spinifera
TCATGCCAGTCTAGACGTAGCCATATTGTGTTCTTCTGCCCAGTTTACCAGAAAATCCACATCATACCAAATCCCTGACCTGTCCTTTTCATTATTTACTACTCCCACAATCTTTATATCATCTGCAAATTTTACAAGTGATTATTTTGTTTGTCTTCCAGACCATTAATGAAAATGTTAAATTCAGTACGGCCAACAATGAATCCCTGTAGGACCTAAGTAGAGACAACTGCTTGATTAAAAGTCTCCATTTAAAGTTATATTGAGACCTATTAGTTAACCAGCTTTTAAGCCACTTAACATGTACCATATTAATTTTGCATTCACATTTGTAATCAAAATGATGCATGGTACTGAGTAAAATGTCTTTCAGAATATAGTATTACAACACATCTACTATCTTTATCAACCAGACTTGAAATTTCACCAAAAAAGCATCAAGTTAATTTAACAGAATCTATTTTTTATAAACCCATATTGATTGGCATTAATTATATTATCTTCCTTTAATTCATTATTATTCAAGTTCCATACCAGCTGTTCTGTTATTTTGCTAAGGATTGAGGGCAGGCTGATGGGCATGTAATTACCCAGATTGTCCCATTTACCCTTTCTAAACATTGGCAGGCTATGAGCTTTCTTCCAGTCTTCTAGAACTCCCCAATATTCCAAGAGAAACTGAAAAATCAGAATGAAACTGCCAGCAAGTTCTTCTGGCAGCTCTTTTAAAACTCTTGGAAGTTCATAGCCTCAAAGAACACTAGAACTGGAAGGGACCTTGAGAGGTCATTGAATCCAGTCCCCTGCTCTCACGGCAGGACCCAGTACCATCTAGACCATCCCTGATAGTTGTCTATCTAACCTGATCTTAAATATCTACAGAGATGGAGATTTTACAACCTCCCTAGGCAACTTATTCCAGTGTTTAACTTCCCTGACAGGAAGTTTTTCCTACTGTGCAACCTAAACCTCCCATGCTGCAATTTAAGCCCACTGCTTTTTGTCCTATCCTCAGAGGCCAAGAAGAACAATTTGTCTCCCTCCTCCTTGTGACACTCTTTTAGATACTTGAAAACTGCAATCAAGTCCCCTCCTCAGTCTTCTCCTTCCCAAGCTAAACAAGCCCAGTTCTTTCAGTTTTCCTTCATAGGTCATGTTCTCTAGACCTTTAATCATTCCTCTTCCCTGGACCTTCTCCAATTTCTCCCCATCCAGTTACCTGGCCACGCTGATTTTAAAAGGTCTAACCTCAGCAGCTGCTTTTTACATCCTCCTGGGTTCTGTCTGGGGCAGGAAGGAGCATTTAGCCAAGGAGGCTGAAAGTCTCACCTCTAACACCAGCTAGCTTGGGCCAAGAGCAAGTCAGGTGGCAGAGACGGGATGAGATGAGCGCTGGCAGCATTACCGCCCCCACGGGAAGTAAGTGGGGTACGCAGGGGACCCAGGCCCCCTTGGTTACCCTGCCCTGTCCCCTTGCTCCCCCCGCCGCCGCACCTTACAGCCCAGGGGCACATGATCGCGTGGCACTGCCTCCTGCAGCGGCATGGGCTGGGCGCCTCGGCCTCTCCCAGGCGGATTCGGGCCTCACAGCCTCTGCCCCATCCCCCTAGCATGGGCGGGATGGGGCACCGGGGGCGCCTCTCCTGCGCTCAGCAGCCGCTGCCACAGGCCCTCGCATGACTCCCGGGCGTCCTTGGAGACGGGCCCTGACAACCGCAGGGGAGCCTCGTTCTGGTGAGTCACTCCACCGCCTGCGCGCGCGGCCAGAGGGAACGGGAGCGCGAATGCGCGCTCCCGCCTTCCAGTCCTTCAGGGCGGCGCGGGAGGCTGGCGTGGTTGCACTAGGGGCTCAGCGCGCGCGTGTGAGAGAGAGAGAGAGATCTCCTTAGGCTGAGGCTGGTGGCCAGGCAGGGTGCGGCAAGGCGCTAGTGGCCAAAGAGGGGTGGGAAGCACGTGCAGCTGCAGCTGCAGCAGGAGTGGTGAAGATCATTAAGATAATTAGAGTTTATAAGTATGGCACGTTAGTAATTAGCATGGGCTCCTCTCGTTTCATTTGTTAATGCGGGTTCTAGTTGTCTTTTGCTAGTCAGCTGTTCCAGAGTCGCTGGTGTTGCTGAATACTTATGAGTGGTGGTGGAATAGTTCGTATCGCAGTTGCTATGGGGTTAGCTTTATCAGTGATGAGTAATTAGTGGTGTGATGATTATAGCTGGTATCGTTGTTTTACTGCCTTTATTATTATCTGTAGTTATGTATCAGCTGCTGTGTTACAGTATTCCTAACGATTTATGCATGTCACTGTTCTGTGTGCCATTGCTGTTTATGATCGCGATTTATTACTGGTGTGCTAGTTAGATTAGATTTTCCTGTACTAATGATTTCTGAATAAAATTTACTGCTGTTTAATATTGATCTTTGTTAATGAGGGGGCTTATTGAACATGCTCCTTGCTGGTTAGTGACTCGAGTACTTACCCTTTTCTCATCCTTTTCTGTCAGGATTCCAATGTCTGTTTGTCCAGGAACGAAAACCACTGGCTGAAGGGGAGCAGCACCAGTTAAAGAGAAAACAAAGCAAATAGTAAGTTTTGAAAAAAAAATCTCTTGTCTCATTCATATTATGTTTTGTTGTTGCTCTGTATGTTGTGTCTTGGTTTCCTCGTGTTGTCTGTTAATTTATCAGCTTTAAGATAGTTGGCAAAACAATTTTTGTCTGTCTGAAGCTTGGAGAGGTGCAAAATAAAAGTGATTGTCCTTAGCAGTGATTTTAAAAAGTCAAAGAAACTTCAGATTTAGTGTAGTTGTATTCATTTAAATTTGATCCATTTTCTTGTTTTCTATTAGATAAAAAATTACTAATTGTACTTAATAGCAATGCAGGTTTCTTACTGTTTTTTATTTCCAAATTGATTCAAGCTTCCTTAAGATTTAGCAGGACTACCAATGCTGCAGTCCTGATTCAAGCAAAACTTCTGTTGGCTGACTGTACTAGAAATATTGCCTAAGGAAAGACTACACTACGTTTGTTCTAAACTCTTTACAAAGGAAAAGGAGGTTGCAGAAATGTGGTAGCTTTTCATATCAGGTGAAAACATTAAGTTCAGTGACAGGTTTAGGGGAAGCAGAAAGATGGTATCTCTATTGTGTGCATGCATAGTGAAGGATGTTTAATAGAATCACTGAAACAGAAATCTTAGACTTTTTTTTTAAACTAACTTTTGTTTGAGGGCACATTAAAGAAAACTTATATTTGTAATTGTTTTCACAAAAATTGAAGGTCATTTTCTTTGACTTAATATGTAAATAAGCTGGTTTTTGAATGTTGCTGATTTAATATCTTGTTTGTCCTTTATCTTCAAGGTTAATGTTTTTCAGCTGGACTGTCCTCAAATCAATTTTGTGTGTGTGTGTGTGTGTGTGTTCAGCTGAGTGGAAAATTACAGATTGGGGATAGGAAGAGGGGAGACAATTTATATTTGTTTTTAGAAGAAATCCAAAGATGTTGACTACAAGGTAATTAATAGAAAACAGAAAGGGAGTTATTTACTAAATTACATTAGTGTATTCAGATTTTCCCGTGTAAGTATCACTCCTTTAATCAATAACCTATAACAGTGTGATATTTGGTTTACGGCTCATACTGCTGTTGTGTTTACTAATATGAAATACAAAGCAATGTTGTTACATCTAAGATACATTCTGACAGTAATGTAATGGGAAATGATGAACTCTAAATTAGACTGTAAATTCTTTTGGGTAGGCAGCACATCCACTGCTAAATCTGTACAGCATTTAGCACAACAGGGACATCATCCTGACTTAAGAATTTTAAAGAAATGTTTTTGTTTGAACAGAGCTTAAAAATGTAGCATTGAACTAATTTACATTTCCACATCCACAGTGAAGTATTGAGTTGGGTTGATTGTCTTTGACTCTGTGCAATTTTGTGATTGGTATATGGTGCAATCATACAAAACCTTACTGAAATACTTTTTCCTCATGTAAGCAATGCCATTGAGCCTAATGGGCCCAACAGTCTGAAGAAGGGATGGTTCATGAGAAGAAGTCTTTGCAGCATTGGGCATTGTATAGCTTTAGGAAAGGCAGACTACTGTTGTATTTAAATATTAAGCAGTATTAGCTTTCCAACTCCTTTAGGAAGCTGAAACCAAATAGTAGGCCTGATCCTTCATTATATAAGTATGAGTTGCATGATTGGGCTGCAGATATTAAGGCCCTGATCTTGCAGACACTACGGCTACGTCTAGACTGCCCCCTCTTGTGCAAGAGAATATGCAAATTAGGCAAAGCAGTGAATGCTTACTTAATGAGTAATTTGCATACTTATGAGCCGCCATTTTGCGCAAAACCCCCCTCTTCCGCAAGAGCCATTCTTCCTGAAAAAAGTGGCATAATGGCTCTTGTGCAAGAGAGGAGTTTTGCACAAAAAGGAGCCATATAGACTGCTCCTTTTTGCACAAAAGCCCCTTGCGTAAAAATGGCAGCTCATTAAGAATGCAAATGAGGTATGGCAATATTCACTACTTAGTCTCATTTGCATATTCTCTTGCACAAAAGGGGGCAGTCTAGACATAGCCTACAGGTATGTCTACACTGGAAGTTGGAAGGTATAATTTCCAGCCTGAGTAGACATGCTTGCACTAAACTGATCAAGGCAGTACACTAAAAATAGAATAGCTGTGAGCGGTTTGATGGGCTAGTCTCTGATAACTTCCCTTATTTCAAAATAACTCCCTAGTGTAGACCAGGGCTAAAGGTGAAATCCTTGCTCTGTGGAATCCAAGGGAAGTTTTACCATTGCAGCATGAGTGGCAGAAAGGGACAGCTACTCAAGTACATACTTACAGTCTTGGAAGGTATTTCAAAATAGCCCCTGGTTTCCGCAAGGAATAATGCTTATTTCAAAACAGTTATTTTGAAATAGAGGTTGTGTGGACACTTCACAGCTACTATTTCAAAATAACTACTCCCCAGAGTCATTCAAAGTAATCACTGCACAGTGATTCCTGGAACTTTAGTCGAGGTAGCGCATCCAGATTAGGGGAGCCTGCCTTGAACTAATTTCAAGGTTTCCCTGTAGTGTGGACACGCTATTTCAAAATAGTTATTTCAAAAGGAGTTATTTTGAAATAATTTCTTAGCGTAGACATGTCCTCAGCATTGTGAGTAAGGGTAAGCTTATGCCAAAGTGTTTGTAGGATCAGGGCGTATGTTTTGCATTTCAGCATATAAAGCCAAGACAAGATCTGCATTAAAACACAGACTTGCTGAGTTTTAAATCAGTAGAATGTACCATAATAGTGAAACACGGATACAGTACAGTTGGCCCATTTGTGAAAATGCATAAATTGACAACATCATGAGCCTGCTTGGGGACTTTAATTCCCTAAGTTCTTTTATATTCAGTACAAGGAAGAGATCTGCTGCTACTGCTTCAAAATTGTGTGTGTGGGGGGGAGGGGGGCAAATCCAGTGCTCTCCCTCCTCTGTAGCCACAGAGGTCTTCTAAGCGATGAAACTGATTTAGTTCTGATGTGGAAAATGGAAAAGCAGGAGATGGTACAGCTGGTGCACACTCCAGGAAGCAGTGGAAGGGGGATGGGCTCTCATCGACAGGTTGTGGAGTAGCTCTGCTTTCTGTACATGAGGACCCCCCACACACACCTCACCTGTCAGCTTGGTCAGCTTCTCATGCCAAGCACTGGGATTTGGGTTTGATCCTTAATGTTTGAAGAGTATGAATTTCTTCTGCAATAATAGTAGTGAGTGGGGGACAAGTTGTGAATTCATTGAATTGCTCTTTTGGCATGTACCAGCTTCTGTTTTTAATGATTACCTGTTGTGATTCTTTTCATACATGTTTTTTAAAAAGGCTTTATTTTTAATGATATGTAACAAACTTTCTCTGAATATGGTTAATATTATTCCTTGCTTTACATTGCTTTAATATGTTATTGCCAGAGTAAGATGATTGTGCTTTGAATTTGTCCTTGACAATTTTCTTTTTTAAAAAAATCCTTCAGTAGACATTTCTGTATCTTTCTCTTATTTCTTACCATAAAGGCAAATGCCTTAATAAGATTTGCCTGTTTCATTTTGTCCTCGAAGGCCATGATCCTGCAAACACTTAACTGACTTTAATTGGACTAGTGAGATAAGGTGTGTGAGGTGATATCTTTTATTGGACCAACTTCTATTGGTGAGAAAGATAAGCTTTGGAGACTGGTAGAGCTCTTCTTCTGGTGTGGGGAAAAAGTATTTTAAGCTCTGTGTGGCTTGAAAGCTTGTCTTACCAAGAGAAGTTGGGCCAATGAAAATTATTACTGCACCCACTTAGAGACTGACAAGACTACTGCAAACATTTAATGAAACTACTCAGATTCATTGCTGTTACATTCTGGTTTACACTAGTGAAAATCTATTGATTTTCCTGGAGTTACACTGATGTAAAACTGGGGTAATGAAGCTGTGAATCAGGTCTACGGAATAAAAACCGTTGTATTTCCATAAGCAGCCACCATTCTCATGAAAGGGAAATTTCTTCATTTTTTCCTATGAACACATTATGTTTTCTAAACTTGAAATGTTACATGAAAGTGCCCATGTTAACATTTTAAATGTTCTTATTGACCTGCTCGGGATGAGTTGCCTGTCCCTTTCTTTTATTGACAATTTAGTACTCTTCTCTGTTTTGGTAAAATGAATCTATTTCTGAGTACAGTGTGAATTAGAGGAAACAGCACACTCTGGGTATAGTATTGACAGTTTGTTACTTATTTTATGTCAACAAAGTAATTCATAAAGGTTCTGATGTTCATGTAAAAAACAAGCATACAAGCAAACAGAATATACTAGTAGTTCTTAAGCAGGCATCTCAGATGAAATAATTGAATTTTGTCTAAACTGATATATCTAAGAATATAGGTTTTAAGATTGTGAAATAATACATGTGAACATCTTTTAATGTATGTGAATTTAAATCTCCAAATGATTAGCTACAATAGGATGCCAGCAAGTTCTTTTTATAATGTTAACGGGGAAAACTGATGCACAATATCTCAGTGCATTTTGTAGACCAATGCTTTCTTGAATGCAGGAGAAGATGTGTCATTTAAACTTCACATAATTTTAACCATACAACCTCAGCTCTGTTGTTATATTGGGAGTGTCAAAATCTCTTGAGTGTGTTTTAACGAACTTTTGAAGTTCTAAGAATTTGTAATTTTCTGCTGTTTGTACAGTCTTCTATCACTGATGTTCTGTTAACTCACAGATTGTATTTGTTTTTATTTTTATTAAATGTGGATAATAAAATATTGAACATTTATTTAACTTTAGACTTGACAATATATTTTACCTTTTACCACTCCCCTTTAATACATTTGTATACCAGCGGGTCTCCATACATACATACATACTCGGGCCAAGAATTTGAAAAAACGAAACCCAACATCACTCATGTTGGGTATCTCTGATTTCTACGAAATGGTGAGCACTCACCCTTCCTAAGACAAGGCCCCTTTTTAAGGTGTCAGATATGCAAAAGCTAAAGATATATCTACACTGTGATTAAAAAACATCAGCTGGCCCATGCTAGTGAATTCAGGCTCAAGGGGCTTGAGATGAGGGTGTAATTGTAGTATATATTTGTGCTTGGGCCACTGCCCAAGGTCTGGGGCCCTCCCACCTTGCAAGATTCCTGAACCTGAATATCAGTTAAACAGCTCTTTAGTCCAACCCCCACAAGTCAGCTAGCACAAGGTCAGTTGCAAATTTTTAATGGCTGAGTAGACATACCTTTAGGCATCTGACCTCACTAGTGACTGAATAGGAACTCCCTTCATTGTTGTATATGGTTAAACCAGCCCAAGAAGAGCATTATTGGATTGTATTACTCAGGCTACAATGAAATCATGTATGTATACAAAGTCAGTTAGAACTGTATTTCTGTGCACACAAACACTTAGAAGTGCTGATGGGGATGAGAGAAGATGCATAAAGCCTTTTTAACCTGAAAATTGAAATGAACAACTAATTTCAGTATTTTTAAAACTAGGTTAGCTTTTCCCCAAATCTAAGTTTATTTTAGAATGGTCAGATGGCCTTTCCTTGGCCAAATTTCTCTTCCACTAACAGACTTTGATTATTGGGCAAAAGTGTGATGTCCCCTAAGATATATGCTTTAGGAAAAAGGAGAATAATTCATAGAACCAAAAAGTGTTCCAGACAGGCCATATATGGGGCTCCCTGTAATGTCATTTGATTGCCCATGCAATTAAAAGGTCCAGTCAAGAGCAGTCTTCCACACTACTACTTAACTAGCCCAAACTCCTTTGCCAGTCTAACTGGAGAGGTTAATTCTTCCCCAAGTGCAGTGAGGGCTGTGGATATGTTTGAAACTCATCAGAGTGGGAGAAGGTTTCTATTCAGTAGGCAAGGAGAGAACTGCTATGTGTCCAAGCCAGGTGGTAGAGACATATTGTGGAGATATTGTAGTCCTTGGGCTCAGGTTGTGTTCTCTGAAGCAGCCTTGATGCCAGATATACAGTGTCTCAATTTTTTTTCTTATTTTTAAATATATCTGTAACTAGGAAATTTAGAACGTGTGAAAGTAGCTGAATTGGCAGCATTTTTATATTGCGCTATAGGTGAGCATGGAACTGCATCAGCAAATTTAAAAATGCTTGCAATGGGGGAGGGGTGTTGGATTGAGATTCTACTCAGCAGAGATGTCTAAGGTTTATTAAAGGCAAAGTGATCCATTTCTCACAAGTGGGAAGAATAGCAAGACAATTTCATCATAGTTTTCTCCAGCACTGAACAATACAGCTTCAACCTCCCTTTGAGACACATGCTTATTTATAACTTTTTGTTATCTTCTACATTTGTACTAGTTTTTTTTTTTTTAATTACCATGTTAACTCTGCTCCCCCATCAGTACAGGTTTAATGTTAGTTCAAACCAGTCTTATCTAGCTTTTAAGTTACTTTATCTTCTCTTGGTCTCATAAATATGATTATTCTGCTATTCCTTACACAGACACCATTCTACTTATATAGTTAAATGTTATCAGAACAGACTCTTAAAATTCACAGTAGGCTTCTGTCAGACCTAAATATGCCTTTGCTTCTCATGGGGGTCGAGGAGATGTACTTCTACTTTATGATTGATAAAGGCATTAAAGTTTTTAATTTCTGCTTTATATTACATTAGAAATTTAGCTCTTGTCTACTCTTTGTCCTCAATGACTTCTTGGATAGACCATTACATCATAAGTATCAAAGAAGTGATACTAACGAAACTGAATGGGAAAGCAATTTTAGTCAGTCCGTGAGAAAAGATGTCCTTGTTAAAAATTCATCATGTCCGTCCTGGTCCTCCAATGAAATCAGGATAGAAAAAAACTGTATAGTCCTCTTACATAATGGCAAAATAGCCTGTTTAATTGTGTGTGGTTTTTTTTTTTTTTAAGATAAACAAAGAAAATTTGTTTTCCTGTTTTGTTTGTTTTGTGTTTTTAAGTCTGAGGCTGAATTTGCAGACTCTCTAAAGTTTCAAGTGCATTAGCTGCAAACGTGTCTCAGTTCAGTTCTTCAGTGACCAAGTCTAGGTGTGGCTTTGCTGGGGTGAGAGTAACTTAAAATTTCTTATAGGTACTGTCATATTGCAACCCCCTCGGGGATGAGGTGGTGCTCAGTGTAGAGTTGTGATAGGACAGTACCTGTAAGAAATTTAACTTTGGGTTGGAGTGCTGGGCTCAAGGCTGGGTATTGTAGTGTGTGTGGGTCTGGGAGGGCTCAGGTCAATAGGTTGAGGATGTGGGGTGCAAGAATCAGGAGGGTTTTGGAGTTCGGGGGGCTTAGGGCAATAGCTGTGTGGTAGATCGGGGCTGGAGTGTGGCTGCCACTCTGCTTGGCCACCAAATTCCTGGGGCAGCAGGACCCCACTGTCCAGCTGCCTGAGCTTCGGGGCTGGAGCCTGAGCTGTGCTACCTAAGGGCTGTGGATGCTGGCTCAAGGCTGGGGCCTTAACTGAGGGTGGGAAGGCATCTGGTGCTGGGGCCAAGGGTCATGGTGTGGGGAATAGGTTTGGAGTCTAGCTGTGGAGGATGAGGGCCAGAACAGAAGGAGTGGGTTGTCCATGCCCAGTGCTGGCATGGGAATCTTACCCATGTATGGCGGCCAGAGCCCTGCCAACCATCCAGAGCCCTACCCCCTGCCAACCATTTTACCGGAGAGTGCACCAGAGCGAACTGGCTAACTTTCACCTCTGACAGGACAATTCACTTCTCAAGCTATTTCAAATTTGACTTCTGTACTGAAGCTGCCTGTTAGAGCCAAATTTAATTTAGCCTGACAGGAAAAGCTGCAACCACAAATGCCTGCACCTTTGTGCACAATACTGATTGGCATGTGTTCTCTGCAACATATGCTTTCACAATTACCTATTAAGTGTAGGCAGATAGCACCTTATGTGCTGACAAACAGATTCCTCAGGAGAGGACTGTTGGTCCAGTGTTTAGTGTGTTAGCTTGGACCATCTGAGACCTGGGATTAATTCCTACCCTGCTACAGATATATTGGGCTAGTAACTGAATCTTTAAGTGCCTCAGTTCTCAATCTGTCAAATGATGATAATAGCATGCTCTTTGCTCATGGGGGTAGTGTGAGGATAAGTACATCAAAAATTTTGAGGCACTCGCATACTACAGTAATGAAGGCCGTACAAATAGTTGAGATGTGCACATTTTACAGCTATAGGTATAGAGTCATAGAATACTAGGACTGGAAGGGACCTCGAGAGATCAAGTCCAGTCCCCTGCCCTCA
>CM057845.1:263786862-263798049 GCA_030068395.1 Apalone spinifera
TAATGTGAAGTCACTGCAGGCCTAGAACTGAAGTTTGTGGTGGGAGAAAGCAGAATGGCTAAGTTTAGGCTATGATCTTTCAGAGCAACTTACCTACTTTTGGTTATGCTATCTTTTACCCTATACACTGCACTCCTCTCCCAGAGCCAAGAACTCCAGTCACCAATTTTATATTAACTACTAAATAGTAGTGGATAACCACCTATGACAGTGTGTCAAATCTTTGCTGATGGCTGATCTAGAAAAGGGTGAGCAATTCACAGAGGGGAAGTAAGCAAGCCTTAAGGATCACTAATTTTTTGAACAATTGAAGATGTAGGAATCAGACCTGATTCTAGGACTGATCAGACAGTCCAGTTTTAATATTTCTTTGTGGTAATTTACAGGCTTGGCATTTTGTGACCTGAAATATTATAAACCTTTTAATGCATTTTTTACTGGGGAAGGGCAGAAAAAGATTGAGTAAGTAATATTCTCCCATGATGTTAAAACATTTCAAAGAGAGAGAGTTATTTCAAGAGTTGTATGGAACATTAAAATGAGTACACACTGTAATCAAATAGCTATAGTATATTGTCATTAAACTGATCGTGCAATCTATAATTCAGAACTGTTAATACCAATATATATCTCCACCAAACATCCCGAACAAATAGACACTCAACTGTCATTGTAAATATAGCACACCAGCCAACACACATGAATATTTTAATTCTGTGATTTTTACATTAAAATGCTTCCAAATGTGGTCCATTACCAATTAAATAAGTAATGCATTTACATAACATTTTCTGAATGTTACAGAAGAAGTGGGTTGTGCCCACAAGAGCTCATGATACCATCTACTTTTTTTGTTAGTCTCTAAGGTGCTACAACTCTATTGTTTTTTTAAGTTTTTACAGAAGAACATAGTTTGCAGTCACCATTTGCAATTTTACCCCCTAGTTCACTTGTCCTAGTACAAAACTATGTACAGAATTATGGAACATGAAACCATATCGACTCTATATTAATCAGATGAACACATAACCATTGTGGTTGTGGCATGGGGGCTGCACGTTGGTTGTATGAAAGGGGTGGAGATGAGCGTTGTTGGTGGAAGGGAGGTAGTTGAGGTTGAGAGAGAAACTGATGAGTGGTATGCATATGGGCTGTTGAGTGATAGATGATATTTCCTTTCTTATGGTTTGCATTGGCTAGAAATACAGTGCATCAATCTTATTGATGGGAATATAGGTATGTTTTTAAATGATTCCTGGGAATACTAACGAAATAGTGTAACTGGAATTTCAGATAGCTCTCCTGTGACACATGCAAGCTTCTCTATAATAAGAAATTCAGTTCCCTATTTGTCATTTATGCTATGTCCTTTTATGCTGCTCTGGTTATGTAAATGGACCCTAAAAGTAAATACTGACTTGATGGTCCTTTTATATGTAAAGGGTTATAGAATTGGGTTAGTCTGTTTAAATTAATACATTCTTCACTTACCTCTTCTACCACCACTTCCAACTTTTTCAGAAATGGCTTTGGAGGAGAAAATGAGAAAAGCTAACTCATCAGAACCTATTTTAGAAGGTGATAAGGGAAAAGAAACTTTTACGAACAGTTTAAAGCTGTATGCTAATGGACAGAGAAAAAAAGTGTCTTACTCAGGTAGGGGGTAAAATATATACATTATATTTATTAAACAAACTATGTACAACACTGTAGAGGCAATTCTGTAATGGCAATATGAAGGATGAAGAGCAGTCTTATGATTAACTCCCTATAGTGTATACAGGCACTTGGGCAAAGTGTGGGGTGTATGTGACCCCATGCTCCTAGAAGGGGTAGGGCCTCAGGTGGAAGGGGCAGGGCAGTCAGCCCTCTGTGCCTCCCGGAGCGCACTGGGCCCACTCCCACCCCAGGCCTCAGAGCCGCATAGTGCTCCAACACAGATTTAAAGGGCCTCAGGCCCCAGCCGCTGCTGCTACCACTACTGCTGCAGCATGACTGGGAGCCCTGTGCCTCTTTGAATTGCCGGGCCCTGGGGCAATTGCCCCTTTTGCTCCTCTTCCCCCGTTGGCAGGCCTAACTGCATGTCATTTTTAAGGGGAGAATGAAATGAATGTTCTAATAATAAATTGTAATGGATGTTCTAATAATAAATAATAGAAATGTATAAGTACATTAACAGTAATATTCAAAGAAAGTTTTTCACTGTTTCCTTAACTCACCCTGTTAGGTTTTGGGATTGTGTGGTCTTAAACTAGTGAGTGAGAATCCATTTGGGCTGGTAACAGTAAGAGTGGTAGAAAGCTTTTCTAACCATAACTGAAATTCATCCCAGGCTTGTACCAGGGGTTGAGCTTCCCAGAATTAAAGCCCTCAGAATCAGCTGCCATTTCTGAAAATTTTGGCTTTAGTGGTTTTTCTAAACAGAACAAAAAACATCAGTTTCTTTAATATCATCTGTTGTGGGTTGAAGGTACAGATGGACCTGAATAAAATGCTCCCAAATTTTATGAAAATTCTGCTCCAGATCCAAACTTCATTGCTTAGGCCCGTTTATCAACAAATGAAACCCATTCTGCTGCTCCCTCCTTAAAAAAATGTTGAATAAATATAAACATCAAATTCTGCAGTGTTTACCCAGGCATTGATATAATACTGACTTACATTAAGAAATTTTGCCTGAAGAAGGCCTGACAGCGCATGGAAAGATTTGACTATAAATTTGGGATCTACATAATGAAGCTTTAGTTTTTTATTTCCTAATTTCAATGTTTATTTACTTGTTTGACTACATATATTTTTTTTAATTGTAGAACCAAATCGTACCATTGGTGATAATACTGTAAAGGGTATCCAGGGATTTGGATACCAGAATACGTTAAGTGAGGAGGCTGAACAAGAACAACTGATGGCCAGGTCCAGAATGGCAGTTTTGTATTGTTCAATGCATAGAAGAACTGAACTTAATCTTAAGGTATATCTTTTAAAAATTACAGCTGCACTGTCCATATGACTATCCTTAATGGTCAACTGCTGTTTTCATTATAAACAGAGTTTCCCTGAGATTCATAACTTAGCCTTCTGAATGTTCATCCAATTGGAACCTGGTATAAAATTTTTGATATATGACCACTTTTTAAAAACTAAAAATTGCTAAAATCATAGAACTGGAAGGAATCTCAAGAGGTTATCAAACCAGTCTCCTGCACTCATGGTAAGACCAAGCGTCATAGACTATCCCTGACAAATCTTTGTCTAACCTGCTCTTAAAAATTTCTTAATTATGGAGATTCCACAACCTCCCTAGGCAATTTATTTCAATGTTTAATCATCCTGCCAGTAAGGAAATTTTTCCTAACGTTTTTCATAAACATCCCTTGCTGCAGTTTAAACCCATTGCTGTGTGTCTTATCATCAACGGTTAAGGAGAATAATTTTTCTCCCTTCTCCTTGTAACAACCTTTTAGATACTTGAAAACTCCTATCATGTCCCCTCTCAGTCTTCTCTTTTCCAGACTAACCAATCCCAATTATTTCAATCTTCCCTCATAGGTCATGTTTTTTAAAACTTTAATATTTTTTGTTGCTCTTCTCTGGACCTTCTCCAATTTGTCCTCATTTTTCCTGAAATGTGGTCCCCAGAACTGGCCCACATAATCCAACTGAAGCCTAATCAGCACAGAGAAGAGTGGAAGAATTACTTCTCTTGACTTCCTTACAACACCCCCGTTAATACGTCCCAGAATGATGTTTGCTTTTTTTCTTTTCAAGTGTCACGCTGGCTCATATTTAGCTTGTGGTCCACTATGACCCCTAAAACCCTTTCTGTACTCCTTCCTAGAAAGTCATTTCCCATTTTGTGTGTGTGCAAGTGATTGTTGTCTGGCCTATGCACTACACCACCCATTATAAAAAGCTTGAAACAGTTTAACAATTTAATAAATTTCAACTATAAGAAAGATGCCTTCCAGTATCTCCTACTGTTTATCATAACTGCTATGATGGCACAGGAGTCTGCTAGATGACCAGGCACTGCTATGGTCTTAAAAACAATAATGGAGCCCTTTGTATGGTAGATGTATTCTCAGAACCTGAATCTGATAACAGTTTTCAAGTACATAAAAAGTAATTAGAAGGATGAGAATAGGACAATAAGCAATGGGCTTAAATTGCAGCAAGGGAGGTTTAGTTTAAACATTAGGAAAAACCTTCTGTCAGGACAGTTAAGTGTGGAAATAAATTGCCTAGGGAGGTTGTGGAATCTCACTCATTAGAGGTTTTTAAGAGCAGGTTAGACAAACACCTGTCAGGAATAGTCTAGTTCTGCCTTGAGTGCAGAAAACTGGATTAGACAACCTGAGGTCTCTTCTGCCATATCTACACTAGGAAACTATTTTGAAATAACTAAATTTGATTTAATAACTCCTGATCTTAGAAAATTGAAATAGCGTATCCCCCATTATGGGGAAGTCTTGAAATTAGTCTGAGGCAGGCTCTATTATTGTGGACGTGCTACCTAGATTTAGAGTCCCAGGAAGCACTGGGGAGCAATTACTTCAAAGTATGCTAGGGAGTCGTTATTTCGAAATATCAGCAGCAGAGCATCCATACAACTGATATTTTGAAATAACTATTTCAAAATTAGTGTTATTCCCTGAGGAAAGCAGGAGTACAGATTTTGAAATAACCAGACCGTTATTTTGAAATAATGGGCTTGGTAGTGTGCTTGTTCCACTTATTATTTCAACATAAGGGGGGTTATTTCAAAATAACTCCCCAGTGTAGACCAGAGCTTCTAGTCCTGCACTTCTCTGAGTCTATGTATCCATCAGTGGAGTCATGTTACTGATATGTCTAACTATTTTTTTAATGATAAATTTTTTAAATTAAGTCTTGGTGGAACCTGTTCTCAGGTCTTTTTTCCTCTTGATAAAAGATACTGATTTTTATACAGTTAATAAAAATTATTACTGCATATGTCTTCTAGGGCTATTTCCTGACTCTTCTTCCAGACCTGACACCTTTAGTCAACACTTTGGTGGATCTTAACCTGTCATTTAATGATTTAAATTTCTTTCCCAGGGAGGTATGTACCAGTTATTGTCCTTATTGTTTTTAAGAGTAAAACTGTCAGCCTGAATTTTTAAAATTTACTATTAAACTAAACATAAAAATTTAACCTTTTAAACGAGAGATTTTAATGAGAGATGCAAATTGTATAGCACAGATATTAGAAATACTTCATTCTTTTCTGATTATTTATGGGATAGTAAGAATCAGTGTAAGTTTGGGAAGATTCCAAAAAGATTCCAAAATATTTCTGCATCTGTATCTAAAAGTCTCTGTCTCATTTTGCTTTATACCAGTGTCATACAGTTGATGTCAGTGGAAAATTATTCCTGATTTAAACATCCTCATTTATGGAGCACCAATTTCTGTGTTGATACTAATATTAAACACACACAAGTACTGTATTCTAAAGGAACCTTAATAAGGTTGCAAAGTCAAGCACCCATAAGTTAGGAAATGCCAGAATTAAAGTTGCTTGTGCAATCTTCATTCAGCTCTCTTGTGAATTTGCTATGAGCCAGTCCTCAACTACAAGATCACTTTTTCCACCGGATCCATTCCTTCTTTCAGTGCACAGGATGGATAATACTCACCTAATAAGCTGCAAGTCATTGTTCAATTTGTGGCTTTAGGCTTCATTTACTGCATATTATTCAAATTCTACTCTGAAGTCTGAAATACTAATTTTCTCAGGGGCTTTGTACAGTGCTCAGTACTATAGTATAACAGTTGTGACTTAATTTTCACCACACTTCCATGAGATAAGTGGATATTTATTATCCCAGTTCTGCAGATGGAGAGCTGAGGCACAAAGAGATTGAAGTCCAAACCATTCACTAATTTTGAGACCCCAGTTTGAGATCTTGGCACCTGATTTTCATAGCACTTACTGTTATATAGCACTGTGTATTGTATATGTATTTCCAAAACACAGCTCCCATTGACTTCAGTTACAGCTGCCAGTGCTGTGTGTGCACATCTGCACACAAGGCCTTCAGTTTCACGTAGGACACCTAGAAAATGATGAACACAAAACTAGTGATCACGTGGTAAAACTTTGGTTAAACTGATTTGCCCAGTATCACATAGAGCTCTGTGGCAGGGGCAAGAGTAGAATCAATTTATCCAGGGCAGCATTCAGTTCCCTTAACCATTTCTATTCTACTCTGAATTGATAAGGCCTCAGCTGAAGTATTGGGGGTCCAGTTCTGGGGGCCACATCTCAGGAAAGATGTGGATAAATTGGAGAAAGTCCAGAGAAGAGCAACAAAAAATATTAAAGATCTAAAAAATATGACCTATAAGGAAAGATTGAAAAATGAGGTTTGTTTAGCCTGGAGAAGAGAAAACTGGGGGAGGGGAGGCATGGAATCATAGAAGATTAGGGTTGGAAGAGATCTCAGCAGGTCATCTGATCCAATCCCCTGCTCAAAGCAGGACCAACCTTATCTAAATCAGTCCAGGCTTTCTCAAGCCTGAGCTAAAAACCTCCAGGGATGGAGATTCTACCTCCTCCCTAGGCAACCCAATCCAGTACTTCACCACCTTCCGACTGAAACAGGTATCCAATCTAGACCTTCCACATTGCAACTTGAGACCATTACTTCTTGTTCTCTCATCTGTCATTACAGAGAATATTCTGGCTCCATCTTCTTTGGTATCACGATTCAGGTAGTTGAATGCTGCTATCAAATTTCCCCTCCTTCTGCTCTTCTGCAGACAAAATAAGACCAGTTCCCTCTGCCTCTCCTCTTAAATCATGTGCTCCAGCCCCGTAATCATTTTCATTCCCTTCTGCTGGACTCTCTCCAATTTGTCCACATCCTTTCTGTAACTGGTGGGGGGGCGGGTGAGACAGATTTGGACACAGTACTCCAAATGTGGCTTCACCAGTGCTGAATAAAAGGGACTAATCACTTTCCTTGATCTGCTGGCAGTATTCCTACTAATGAAGCCCAGTATGCCATTAGCTTTCTTGACAACAAGAGCACACTGTTGATTCATATCCAGCTTCATATCCAATGTAATCCCCAGGTCCTTTTCTGCAGAACTATCATTTAGCCAGTAAGTCCCCAGCCTTCAGCAGTGTATGGTATTCTTCTGTCCTAAGTGCAAGACTCTACACTTGTCCTTGATGAACCTTAACAGATTTGTTTTGGGGCCCAGTCCTCCAATTTGTCTTTGTCACTCTGGACCCTACCCTCTAACATATCTACTTCTCCCCCCATCTTAGCATCATCCACAAACTTGTTGAGGGTACAATACATCTCATCACTGAGATCATTAATGTAGATGTTGAACAAAACCGGCTGCAGGCCCAGAGGAATATATCAGGGGTCGGATACAGGCTGCCAATTAGACATTAAGCCATTGATCAATACTCATTGAATACAATGATCTAGCCAACTTTCTGTCCACCTTATAGCACATTTATCCAAGCCATACTTCTTTAACTTGCTGGCAAGAGTACTGTGGGAGACTGAATCAGAACCTTCGCTAAAGTCAAAGTTTATCATGCCCACTGCTTTTCCCATATCCCCACAGCCAGTTATCTCATTATAGAAGGCAATTAGGTTGGTCAGGTCTGAGTTGCCCTTTGTAAATCCATGTTGACTGTTCCTGATCACCTTCCTCTTCTCCAAGAATATCAAAATTGATTCCTTGAGGACCTACTCCATGATTTTTCCATAGACTGAGGTGAGGCTAACCAGTCTGTAGTTCCTCAGATTCTCCTTCTTCCCTTTTTTGAAGATGGGCACTACATTTCGTTTTTCCAATTGTCTAACCATTTGCTTTTCTCTACTCTTTGGATCGCCAAGAGTTTTCAGAGATAATGGCTAATAGCTCTGCAATCACATCATCCAACTCTCTCAGCACCTTGGGATGCATTAGATCTGGCCCCATGGTACTACTGAGGCAATTGGGACTACTGAGGCAAGGTGGGTATGGGGTTCACTGAGGGGAAGGACCCCAGAGTTTGGGGGCCCTACTGTGGGGGCAGTAGTCTGAGAGAAGAGCACCATGGTTTGGGAAGGGTGTGCATCCTGATCAAAGTCGGTGGAGAACGGACAACAGGTAAGAGCGGCTAAGGTGTTGGCTAGAAGAGGGTGCTCTGCAATTAGCTCTGAATTGAGTTAATTCCCAGAGTGACCAGCAGGAGGCACCATGCTGTTGAGTCAACCTCGCAACAGTCCCCCTTGAAAACCAGGGTCTGTGATCTGGAACCTTCTGTTTCAAGTACATTTTCAAGTATATAAAAGCTGGTTATAAGGAGAAAAGAGAAAAATTGTTCTTCTTAGTCTCTGTGGATAGGATAAGAAGCTATGTAGTTAAGGTGCAGCAAGGGAGTTTTAGTTTGGACATTAGGTAAAGCTTCCTAATTGTGAGGGTAATTAAGCACTGGAACAAATTGTTTAGGAAGGTTGTGGAATCTCCATCATTGGAGGTTTTTTCTTGCAGTCCTGCCCTGAATGCAGGTGATTGGACTCTTGAGATCTTTTCCAGTCTTACACTTCTATTATTCTATGAAACAAATCTTTCTCTTCCTACAATCCCATCTCATTCACAACACACACTTCCAACTACAATAAATAAAGCAGGGTGCTTGAATACAACAACCTCCTGCACTGCATAGCTCTGATTCATCCTCAGTGTAGGTTCATCCTGTGCACTGAAAGAGGTAGGTCCTATGGAAAAATTGTACATAGTAGTGTAATTAGCCTGTATCATAATACATACACATAATGGCCAATTAAGGTTCCCTTGGCAAGTTTACTTTTGGCATTTTGAGTACTTGACTTTGCAAGTCTAATAATTTTCTTTTAATATTGTTTTTGTGTAATTTTCTTGGTTTTAGAAAAAAGCAAACAGCAAACCATTGTACTGAGGCCTACATAGGTCATTAGCAGGTTTTGAATCTTTGGCTCCATCCCAAAGAGCTTTGCCACTTGAACTAGCAGAATAACTGATAGATGATAATGAACTACTGCTATGGAGCACCACTCAAGGGGGATAGCACATTTGGCCACTGTGTTACATCAATACTTATTCACAGCAGAGGAATGGTGAGACTCCAGAGGATTGGTTTCTGTTGCAGACTTTGTGTCCACTAAAGCTCCTTCCTCCTCTGATCTGTTCCTTTCTCCCAAGCATGATCTGTAGAACCTCATCTCTCCCAATGGTCTGGTTCCAGTCCTTCCTTTCCACACCCTGGCTTCTCATAATAGTTTCATTCCCCTTATTAGCCACTCCCAGTGTCTACTTGAGTTTTTCATCTAGTCAGAGAATCCTTGTCCAGCAAGCCCTACACCACCTCTTGGGGCTCCCTGCTCTAGTCTTTCTCCAGAGATTTCCAGTTTACTCTGAAACGTCATCCAATCTGTCTCTCTCCCCCAAATTGGCCTCTGGTCTCATTTCATCACCCACATTTCCCATCTCCACTGGCTGTCATTTCAATTCCTGGCTTTTTGCCATCTCAGTGTTTTTCACCCGCACATACACACCAGTCTCCTTATCTCAGTCTCTTTACCTAGCCAGCCCCACATTCCCTACATGCAATCTCTGTCTTCCCTTCCCTCACCTACTGGTTACCCATCCCCACCACCACTGTCCTTTCCTGTCTCCCATTCTCCTTCCAATCTGTGCCCAACCCACCCCCTAGTTCCTTCCTGACTTCTAGTCTCTGACTCCTCTGTGACAGCAAATTAAAGCTCCAAGGGTGGCAACAGAGAACCCCGGGCACTTGCCTCCCCTTTCCTCTGAATGGCTGGGCCTGGAAAAGGATTAGGCCCAGAAACCATTGAAAATATTTATAAGGTACTTTAAATAAAATAACATTGCTAATTAGCTATTGCTAATTATTAAATAGAAGATTAATACCATATTAAGACCATTTCCTTTGTTCTGTTTCTTATGGTGTCACCTACTAATGTTCAAAATGTAAAAGCTCTTATGACAGGAATCAGAGTACCTTTGTGGTAAACAATTTTTTTTTCATTATCCTTTCCCTCTAAGGTGTATAATATTAAACACTTACAAGTACTGAAGCTCCGAAACAATCCCATCAGAGAGATCCCTGATGATATCTACAAACTCAAGGCACTTAGGATCCTTAACATATCCTTCAATTTACTATCTGCCCTTCCCACTGGGTAAGCTGTTTACTATTAATAGATTAGATTGAATCCTTGTTTGAGCACAGAAATGTTGCAGTTTTGTGTGTGATCTACTTGATATTCATTCATTCATTGACTCCCATGCTGGCTTTGCATATTGCACCTACAAAAAAGGCTTTCTAAGAATGTGTATATATAGCTATAGATACGCATAAGCAAATATTCATCAACATAAGTAGTAGTACCCAGAGGCCCCACCTGTGATCAGAGCCCGACTGTACTAGTATCTGCTTATACACATAGGCTACGTCTATACTGCCGAGCTATTTTGGGATACTGGAAGTATCCAGAATTAGCTACTCCACATCTTCTGAGCAAGCATGTTATTTTGAAATATAATGGACTTGGTATTCTGACATCCCTGTAAACCTTGTTCCACGATAAGTAAGGGATCTTTTGGAATAGCGCTCTATTTTGAAATTTGGTGCTGTATAGACAGTGACAAATTTTGAAATAAGCTATTTCAAAATTAACCTGAAATACACTATGCACATTGCGTAGCTCAAATTGTATAGCTTATTTCAAGCTCCAGGTGAGGTGTAGACACACCCACAGTATGTAGACAGCTCCTGTCCATAAGAGTTAATAATATAATAGGCACAACAGGAGGGAGACAAGTGGTGTTATGCCCAATTTAAAAATAGAGAAGAATAGGCACAGAAGAAAGGCAGAAGGGGGGGAAGAGGGTATGAAGGGACATGTCCAACCAGATTCTGTAGAGTCAGGAACTGAAATGAAATCTTACATACTCCACTATCTGGGCCTTAATCAGAAGATCATCCTTTTGTCTAATGGTTTCAATTGAAAGTCTGTTTATTAAACATGAGCTGAAAGCCCACCGTATTGCAGGGGTATAATTTGCAATATAATGAGCAAAAGCATTGCAAATAGTGAGTGCTAACAGCGAGTTAGACTGACCGGCCTATAGTTCCCTGGATCGTCCTTC
>CM057845.1:263804930-263817558 GCA_030068395.1 Apalone spinifera
AAAGCAGATGATTTTCCGCAAAAACTGGCCAGTCTAGACACAGCCCTAGAGTTCTTTGTGGTGGTCAACAAACATGTGTACAAGGGAGATCCAGTGGATAGATTTCCAGAAAGCCTTTGACAATGTTCCTCACCAAAGGTGCTTAAGTAAAGTAAGTTGTCATGGGATAAGAGGGAAGGTCCTCTCATGGAATGATAACTGGTTAGAAGACAGGAAATAAAGGGTAAGAATAAAAGGTAAGTTTTCAGAGTTGAGAGAGGTAACTACTAGTGTCCCCCAACGGTCCATACTGGGACAATCTTATTCAGCCTATTTATAAATGATCTGGAGAAAGGGGTAAACAGTGAGGTGGCAAAATTTGCAGATGATACCAAACTGCTCAAGACAGTTAAGACCAAAGAAGACTATGAAAAGCTTCAAAAAGATCTCACAAAACTAATTGGGCAACAAAATGGCAAATGAAATGTAATGTTGATAAATGTAAAGTAATGCACATTGGAAAAAATAATCCCAACTATACATACAATATGAAGGGGATTAATTTAGTAATAACTATTCAAGAGAGAGATTTTGGAGTCATTGTGGATAGTTCTCCGAGAACATCCACTCAATGTGCAGTGGCAGTCAAAAAAGTAAATTGAATGTTAGGAATAATTTTAAAAGGGATAGAGAATAGGACAGAGAATATATTATTGCATCTATATAAAACTATGGTATGCCCATATCTTGAATACTACATTCCAATGTAGTCACCTCATCTCACAAAAGATATATTGACATTGGAAAAGGTTCAGAGAAGATCAACAAATGTGATTAGAGATTTGGAACAGGTCCCATATGAAGAGAGATTAAAAAGACTTGGACTTTTCATCTTCGAAAAAAGGAGACTAAGGGAGGAATATTATAGAGGTATATAAAATCACGTGGTGTGGAAAAAGTGAATAAGGAAAAATTATTTACTTGTTTCCATAATAAAAGAACTAGGGGTCACTAAATGAAATTAATAGGTCGCAGGTTTAAAACAAACAAAAGGAAGTTTTTTCTTTATGCAGCATACAGTCAGCCTGTGGAACTCCTTGTCAGAGGATGTTGTGAAGACCAGAGTTCAAAAAAGAACTAGATAAATTCACGGAGGTTAAGTCCATCAATGGCTATTAGCCAGGATGGGTAGGAATGGTGTCCCTAGCCTCTGTTTGTCAGAGGCTGGAAATGGATGACAGGAAAGCAATCATGTGATGATTACCTGTTCTGTTCATTCCCTTTGGGGCATCTGGCATTGGCCACTGTCAGAAGACAAGATACTGGGTTGGATGGACCTTTGGTCTGACCGAGTATGGCCATTCTTATGTTCTTATCTAAGGTGGGGTGTCCACTAAGTATGGCAAGCAGCTCTTTGTAACGCAAAAGGTCTGAGGCTTAGCACTGGATTAACTGTTGTCATCCCTGGCCTTCTGATATTTGTGCCACAGACTGCTTTCAAGTAGCACTGTTGCTGATCCCTCCCTACCACTTCTCCTGCATCCCTTGTGCAATCTGCTTGTAGATGTCCACTTTGTTATGGGTAGTCTGTAGCCATGCCTGCATAGTCTCTTCTTCCCACAAACCCAGGAAATCCAATACTTCCTGGTTACTCCAAGCCAAAGCACATCACATCTGGAGTGTGTAGCAGGCCTCGTCAGTTGAGCAGTTACATACAACAGTGGAGAGCTGGTAAGTGTGCTTGCCAAGCTGGACCATCATTAAAGGCATTTAAAAAACTCACGGGGCTTTAGAGGGATGGGAAGCTTTCAGTTCTCCTGACCCCTAGACAATAGAGTTCAAAATTGTAACCAGATAGGTACATGTCAGGAATTATGGGACAGTTTTAGGAAGATTATTAGGGTTGACATAAGTGATGCAGAGTATACACCTATGGTTCATCAACCACAGTATGTTGACCATGGCTCAACATTGCATGGAGAAGTGATGTTACTGTGCACTTACATTTGATGGGAGACAAATTTACGTCTTGACTCACATGCAATTAAGTCGATGCAAGATAGCTTGTGTTGATCTAGCTTTGTAGTGTAGATCAGGCCACAGCCTATGGACAATCCTGAAATTTTATTATACATCTACATCTAAACTTTTTTGTCTTGTCACTGCTTCTTTACATGGTCTGTAGATCTTCCTTCTTTGGTTTTGATCTTATTAATTATGGATGTATCATAAGGAATTCTGTAACTCAACCACTACTCTTCTGGCAATTTTTTTTTATTGGGTTTAATTGAGAAGACAGCACATAGGAAGTGAAATAAAGATACATAACTAATTTCCACTGATCAACAGTATTCAAAAATAATGTTCTTCTCTACGCCATCTAAACCATTAACATTAAGTTCCCTAAAACATAGCTTAGTGGTGGCTGAGAAAGGAAAGAACATTTTATCTTTATCCTGCAAAACAAATGATTCATTACAATATGGGAAGAACTACTATAGAAGTGAAACCCAGCAATCTAATTGCCTAACAAGGAGCTAGAAAAAATTACAGTCATTGAAATTGGCAGGATGCATTGTTATATTTATGAAATATGAGGATCTGTATGAAGCTGTGGATCTTCTGTGTAAAGATGGCGTATTGTGTACTTCCAACCTTCTTATTCTTATCTATCTTTTCCTCCTTCCAACCTCAGTACTTTGTTCCTTTTACTTCTTCCATGCTTTCCTTAACTCATCCACTCCACTATCGTTAGGCCGTTCACCATAAGATTGTCAATAAAGCAAATTTCTAACCTTTCCCTGATCACTTTGCTTTTCAGTTGTATGTACGTCTTTTCCTCTGCCTTCATCTTTCATATCTAGTTAGCCATGGGTTCCCAAACTGGGGGGTCATAGAGAAATTCCAGGGGGAGCGCAAGGCGACACAGCCCCCCTCCCATCAAGTTTTGCTGCCCTGGTCAGTTCCTTTTTTTTTGCTCAACAAGTTTTGCTGCTATTTTTTGGGGTGGGGTGGGGTGAGGGTTTCTCAAAAATCAAAAAGGGCGCGTGATGCCAAAAAGTTTGGGAACCACCGAGTTAGACAGTAAGCTCTAGCTCTTACTGCATAGTTTGCACAGTGCCTAGTACAGTACAGCCCTCAATTGGGGCCTGAATGCTATTTTAATGTTTGTGTCACACTGGCTGGAGTGGTGCCTGAGCAGGTAGGGTTGCCAGATTGATGGTTTAACCAAAAATACTGAACACCCTTCCCCTCCAAAAAAAAGGGGGGAAATGTTTTTTGAAAAAACGTGGGAGGACCAAAGGTGTTGAGCAAAAAAAAAGAAGGACCCAGAGAGTTATTGAGCAAAAAAAAAAAAAAAATTAAAAAACAGCATTGCCCCTTTAAGAACAGGAGGGGCTGGGCTCTGCCTCTCCTAACAGGCTACCAGCAGCCGGTGGCCATCTTGCTTCCCTCCCTGCTCCAGGCCAGACAGCTCCCCTGCAGAACCAGGTAAGCGGCGGGAGGAGGGCAATGGGCCCAATTGCTGACTGTGTGTAAGGTTGCCAGGTGTCCGGTATTGACCCGGACAGTCTGGTACTTTCACCCCCTGGCTAGGAAAAAAATCAGAAAATACGAGACATTTTAAATGCCCGGTATTTTCTGAATTTTTTTATCGGACAGGAGCCAAAAATACCAGACTGTCCGGGTCAGTACGGGATTCCTTGGCAACCCTATGAGCAGGAGTGCCAACCTCAGACCTGTCAGTCAAAAAGTAGGGCAGATATCCTGGGCTGACTGTCTGTTCTTTAGATTTCACCACCTCAGAAACTAGTATGAACTCCGAAAGCACTATGAGGCTGTGTCTACATTGGCGCGATCTTGCGCCAAAACGACCGCTTTTGAGCAAAAACATGCTGCCTGTCTACACTGGCGGGGAGTTCTTGCGCAAGAACACTGACGTTCTAATGTGTGAAATCAGTGCTTCTTGCGCAAGAACTATGATGCTCCCACTCAGGAATAAGCCCTCTTGCGCAACTGTTCTTGCGCAAGAGGCCAGTGTAGACAGGCAACATGAATTTATTGCGCATTAAAGCCCTATGGCTAAAATGGCCATTGGAGCTTTCTTGCGCAAGAGAGCGTCTACGCTGGCACGGATGCTCTTGCGCAAAAGCACATCTCTTGCTCAAAGGCACATGCCAGTGTAGACACTCTTTTGCACAAATACTTTAACGCAAGACCTCTTGCTTTAAAGAGTATTTGCGCAAGATCATGCCAATGTAGACGCAGCCTAACAGTTTTATCATGGAGTCAAAGAGAGTTGCTGTGATATTACTGAATTTCTGATGTGAACATGTGGAACATTGTTGCACCCGCTGTTGTGTGTTTGCCCCAGATTGTGTACAAAGTGGCACACGTGAAGTGTCTATTGAAAGCTTATGCTTTGCTGATTTGCTGATCTCATTTATACAATTGATATGCATATATGTTTTTTGTATGTGAAGTTATGAGTATTGACTATGTACTGGTATTTCAAGTATTTGCTACTGAGCGATATCAACAGGCCTCACCCACCTATTGTGGAATGGTGAATAGTCAAGTGAATCGGAGTACTTGACTGACAATGAACCTTAAGTGTTGCCAATACACCTGGGGAATTTTGCTGTAAACCTGTAGTCAAGCATGTATGCCATGGCTGCTTGCCTAAAAAAGACATGAACAGGTGACTTGTTCATGTGACAAACTCCATTTTGGGAGGTACTTTCACACAGTGAGAACAATGGAATTCCTTCCACATGAGGAAGGATATAAAAAAGGCCCTATGGGCAGTGGTCGCCAATGCCGTGCCTGCGAGCGCCATGGCACCCGCCGAGCCATTTCTGTGCTCCCGCCAGGTGATCGGGGCTGGCCCCGTCCCCAGGCATGCGGCGCATGGGCGGAGCCAGCCCCTGGGCTCATTGGCGGCGCCGGCCCCAGACGCACAGCACATGGTCAGTGCCGGCCCCAGGCGCGTGGCGGTTAGGCGGCCCCACCCCCAGGTGCGCAGCGCGAGGTCTGTGCCGGCCCTGGGCCTGGGCATGTGGCATATGGACGGTGCCGGCTCCGGACATGCAGCGCATGGGCGGTGGCAGCACCGCCCCCGGGCACGCAGGACATGGGCTGTTCCGGCCCTGGGCACACAGCGTATGGGTGGCCCCACCCCTGGGCATGCAGCACAATTGCGGTGCCAGCTCCAGGAGTGCGGCACATGGGTGGCGCCAGCTCTGGGCACGCAGCATATGGGTGGCCTCGTCCCGAGGCATGTGCGCAGCCCCACCCCCGCTCCCAGCCCTGCCCCCGGGTGCCCGGCAGCCCCAAAAGGTTGGGGACCACTGCCCTAGGGGTTCCTCCTTCATTCTTTCTAAAATAACAGCACCTATAAGAAACTTAAGTTAATTTCTTAAGTGGATACAGGGGAGGATGCAGGGTGCTGGCTCTAGCAGGGGGTGTCAGGACTTGGGCAAGGATGCAGGAGGGGGTTCTGGCTCTGGGAGGGGACTGTGTGTTATGGTGCGGGCTCCCGCAAGGTGGTACTTACCACTTGCCACTACTGGTTGGCAGTGTAGTGAGGGTGAGGCAGGCTTCCTGCCCTGCTCCCAGGAGCCAAAGGAGAGGAACCTGGTGCAGCTGTTCATAGAAACTAGTGCCCCATTCTGGCAGCTCTTCCCAGCCATGTCACTGCACTGTCCCCACTCCCACTGCCAGTGAGATTGTCTGACCCCAGACAAGGCACTGGCACTTTGGAGCAGTGGTACCAGGCTCATCTCCTTTGGATGCAGCATCTCCCGGGAGAAGAGCCCTGTGGATCAGTGAATACTGCTGTCTAATCATGAGCAACAAGGCTCTACAGGCCACTCCCAGAAGTGGCCATCAATCCCCTGTGGTCCTGGAGTTGGGGGCAGAGGGTATGTGGCCCTCTGCATGGCTCCACGCACTGTCCCTCTCTGCTGGCACCACCCCCATCAGTCCCATTGGTCATGGTTTCCATTCTGAGTCAATGGGAGCTGTGGGGGGGGGCAGAGTTTTCAGGCAGGAGCAGCACTCTGAGACTCCTTCCCCCGCATGACACACAAAGCCACATGGGACAGGAAAAATCAGGGAGCCTGCTGAGCGCTAATCACAATCTACTGGGAGACTTCCCAGGATCAAGCAGTCAATCCAATAGACCAGTTGGTGACCAGTGCTTTACATCAAATTGTAACAATATTCAGGCTACTCCCAGTCTCAAAGGTCTTTGGTTGCAGATGAGAGTACAAATGACAATAGCCAATCTTGTAATAAACTAATCAAAGTTTTATTAACTAAGAAAAAGGTTATTTACAAGGTTAAAATAAGTCACGGACTGTAACTCATTAGTGTATGTATAAGCGTCTATAATAAGTAACTCTGTGTGTCCTTTAAGACTGACCCATGCCAAGCAGCATGGTGATCTCTTGCTTATATTTAGGAATCCTTGTCTCTCAGAGTCCAATTGCATCTGCTTGTCAGGGATTTGTAGCCCTTTTTCCCCAGCGTCCACACTGATAGAACCAGTGTCAGTGCCTGGTTCCTCTTCATGTGAGTAGGAAGAGCAATCAACAGTCTTGGTCTTTTTATAGTTTACAATGACTCATTTGGTTTCAATGACTCATATAGTTTACAATGACTCATTTGGTTTCAAAGACCCTCTTGTCTGAAGGACTAGCACTTTACCTTAATTAATGCTTCATTTCCTGCTTGAGGCCAGTTCTCCATTACAGACCTATATCAAAATAATGGCATCACTCAGGAATGTGAAAAATCCACACCCTTTAAGTGATATATGTTTCAGCTGTGCCAATATAGCATTTAAAGTGTAGGCCTGCCCTGAGTTACAAAGCTACAGAGGTTTACAGTGCAAATGCTCACTCTATACCAGGGGCTACTGAGTTTATTAGTGAGATCAATACATACAACATCCTACAGTGTTCATAAAGTGTAAACACCAAACACATTCTTGCAACTTTAATATTTATTTTATACTAACACAGAGATACATCAGACTGGTTTCCAGCTATGTTTTTGTAAGAGTTCAGTGAGTCCTGTGGCCTTCACGGGAGCTGGCACCTGATTTGCCAACATCATAACCAGTTAACAAATAGTACTGGAGGATATTTTCACAATTTCTAGAGCTCTCTAATGGAGCCACTGCTTGGGCTTATTCTATTTAGGGTTGCCAGATACCTTCACAAAAAATCTTGAACATGGCAGGGAAAAAAATTGGTTGAGCAAAAAAAGAGAACGCTGTGCCTTTAAATTCCTGTGCTCCCTGTTCCCCCCACCACCGCAAGACGCAGCAAGGAAAAATGTCCCCGCCAGCCTTCCGTCTGAGAAAACCAGAAAATACCGGATATTTTACATGTCAGATATTTTCTGTTTTTTTTTTACCGGACAGAAGATGCAATTACCTGACTGTCTGGGTAAAAACCGGACACCTGGCAACCCTAATTCTATTCCTTGCATTGACCTATCAAATGCACGCAGGCCAGGATTACATAGAAAAACCCAACACAAATGCCATGGTCATCAGTCTAATGCACCTATCATCAAGTCGGTCTCTGTGTGACTCCTTGAATCTTTTACTAGCAATGGCAGTACAGTTGGCTGATTGTCTTGCTGCTATTGTGTACCATTTGCTGTGACTCCTCTGAGGATTTGCAGAGTGTAGGAGTAGAGGGAGTTGACTAGACTTTGGGACTCTTAACTTATAAGTACTTCAGCCTCTATCTGTCTCTGGATGGGGATTTAGGCTCACAAACACATGCACCAAGAGGGCGTGTGTGTGTGTGTATGAGAGAGAGAGAGAGAGAGAGAGAGAGAGAGAGAGAGAATCCTGTTCAGAATAATTTCATAATGCAGAAATTGCATTTTCAATATTGTTTTATATTGTCACCACTACATTAGTTTCTGTGCATTGAGCAATTTCCAATTTTGGGGTAACACCACATTTTAGTGGAATGTTTTCTACTAAAGTTTTTACTGATCATGAGTGTAAGAAATGGATGGTCTTGTTCCATGCCCAAAACCTGTCTGTCCACATATAAATGCACCAGTTTTTTAAACTCATAAAAGATATATAACTGATAACACTTGGCAGGCTGCTCATCACAAACTGAATAGGTACACATAGTACACCAGTTAGTATAGATTGTATATGACCACTGTATTTAGTTTTTCTGTAATGTACTGTGTTTTTCTCTTTCTTCAGGCTGTTTTTATTACCATCTCTTAATTATCTGGATGTTGCCTACAATGATATTAGCATTATTCCTCATGAAATCAGGAATCTCAGGTATTGATACATGATATACACTGGAACCAGACTTATGTGTAAAAATTATTGCGAGCTATGTTATGAAATTGATGGTTATTAGTAATTCTGGAGTAACTCCACTGATGTCCCTGAATTTACTCTGGATTCACATGGGTATAACAGATGACAATCTGTCCTACTGTCCTGGGTCTGATTTTTAAAAATTAAATGGATGTCCAGTTGCTTAAATATCATGATTTTGCTTCTAAGTTAGGTAACTGCACACAAATTCTAATCATTTGCTAAGTGTGACCATGTGCATGTGCACTAACCTAACTTGCATGCATGAAGATCACTACAATTAACTGCCCCCAAATCATGTAAATTCCATTGTCATTCACTGAAGGTACGTCTAGACTACGCTGAAGTTTTGAAAGAGGAATGCAAATTCCAAGTGGAGCTTTCGAAAGTGAAAGTAGTCAGGAAGTGGGTTTTTTGGCAACCCCCCTTTTTTCGAAAAACCGCCTAAACCTCATTTTTTGAGGAAGAATGGCTTTTTGAAAAAGGGGGGGTTGCCGAAAAAACCGCGTCTCGAGTACTTTCACTTTCTCTGCTTTCGAAAGTGAGATTGGAAGAAAATATGCAAATTCTCGTGGAATTTGCATATCCTCTTTTGAAACTTCAGCGTAGTCTAGACGAGCCCAGAATGTGCAAGTGAATGTGTGATTGCAGGATGGGCAGGCATACCTGTGCTAGCTTTAATCCAGCTACTACAAGTCATATAGTAGTCATGAAGATGTGTCAGGAGGGGGTATAGCATGAGCACCACAAGATATCCCTGAGATCCCTTTGTGCACTGGTTGCTAGCCCACGTTACCACTTCCTAATTGCTGTTATTACACATTAGCTACATTACAGTTAGTACAGATATGTCTATCCATTCTACAGATACACTTTCACTTGCAATGTAGACGTACTTGTTTGTGTGTTAGATAAGGGAGGTTAAGACTCTGACTTTAACGGAATGATACAGTAGAAACTGTAACAGACTGAAAAGGTTTTTCAGAAAAAAATCTTAGGAAATTAAGCTAAACCTTATATATGTAGGGTTCATACCTTTGGGGTATATTGTATAAAAACAATTGTACATGTTTTATTGTGGCAGTGTATATACCTTCTCTAGTAGGGCAAGGGATCCTAATATACTTCTATTATAAACCCTCCTGAAAGGTGCACATATACTAGTTTAGAGTGGATTCTCCAGGGACCAACAGACAAAGAAAGGGTTTTTGGATGAACAGCCTGGTTTTAAACTGGCTTGTGGCTTTCTTCCTGATCCAGCAAATGGACAAGATCCATTGTCCGTGGAGGGCCCCACTCCTACAGGGAAGGGTTGAAAGGACAGGGCCTACTGAGATTCCATATGACTGGGATGTTCTGAGCTGAAGCTGTGATGAGCTTGTTTCTAGAAGAAAATCCCTATGGTGGGGTGTTAAAGTATTGCTCCTGCCAGAGCCCATGTGAGGGTTGGGGTGAATACTTGCCAGTTTAGTAGCATGCGTGTCAATTCTTTAATTGTTTTTAATATGTTTTCTTGGTAATGCTTTTTAAAGATAAAGTAGGCTTGTGTAGGAAGTGCTGTGTGATACCTTGTCAATACAGTGAAGGTAGGGAACTGTACCATCTGGAGATACTCCACTCAGAAGAGAGAGACTGGGTCTCTGCCTACGACAGGTGATGGCCCAGGGAGTTGGTAGTCCTTGCTGGACTGTAGAGGCAGAATCCAGGAGCAGTTGCCCTAAACTGTAATAGCTATGCAAGAGGATTTGTTTTCCCACACAAGGTTAGTTTGTCTCTGTTTTTGGTTAGAAAGTTTGTGGCTGTATGAGCAGCCTTTTATATGAGCCAAAGGAGAGCCGATACAGAAGTATACTTACATGTTAATAACCAGAACACACACACCATTACATTTTTGCGAAATCTAAGGATGGCCTATCTGTGCATTTGGGAACCTGTCTTAAGTATCCAATTGAATACATACACAATCCCTATTTCCAGTTGCTTACATTGTACTTGGGAAAATAATTCTTCTTTGTTCACATATTTGCATCATTGTATCTTACACTTAAAATGCATTATTTTTTAAATTTAGTCTTTTATACATACACATGCGCCATCTTGGTGCAACAGCTCAGCAAGTGGGAAGTACACTATGTATATCATCAGAGCTGAGATATATTGTGTGCATAATTTGGTGGTCCTTAAAATTACAGGACACTGGAATATCTGAATGTTGAAGGGAATCAGCTGTGTGCTTTGCCTTGTGAGGTTTTGAAGCTTCCTCTGAAATTCCTTTACATAGAAAATAACTTCATGCATCCCTTCTTATGGAAAGAAAACAGCCAGAACCAACCACAGAGACTTACTGATCTGGCTGCCCTTTGCTTCTCCAGAAACAAATTGTGGCAAAGATATACTAAGATCTCAAGGGATATTCAAGAAATATTGAACAAGTAAGTGATTGAAATCTCTGGCTACCCCCGGATTCTATGGGAATTGTGGACACACAAGAAATGTACCAATGGCTCCTAATCACTTATTCTGGCAATGTCAGAAGGACACAGGCTTTAGACCTAGCCTCGGTATTTGCGCAAGAGAGCGTCTATACTGGCATGTGCCTTTGCGCAAAAGATTTGCTTTTGCGCAAAAGCATCCATGCCCAGTATAGACGCCCAGTATAGACGCCCTCTTGCGCAAGAAAGCTCCGATGGCCATTTTAGCCATCGGGCTTTCTTGTGCAAGAAATTAAGGTGGCTGTCTACACTGGCCCTCTTGCACAAGAGGGCTTATCCCGGAGTGGGAGCCTCAAAGTATTTGCGCAAGAACCACTGATTTTGTACATTACAAAGTCAGTGTTCTTGCGCAAATACTAGCGGCCAGTGTAGACAGGTGGCAAGATTTTGCACAAAAGCGGCCGTTTTTGCGCAAAATCATGCCAGTCTAGACGCAGTCCTAGTGTGCTTTAAAAGGTTGGAAACCATTGGGCTAAAGTAATCACTCCCTTGCAACAGAGAGCATCTGCACCACAGTGTAGTTCAGGAAGCTCATAAACCTTTCACAACCATCAGAATCAGTCTGAGGCCAACTAGATGGTCTCTTAATTTCTAGTTGAGAATTCAGAAAACAAAGTGGAATGTACTATGTTTGTATTGTCATACAAACTGTGCAATGTTTCTGACTCAATGTTCCTCTCCATCTTAGCTGTAAAGTCTGTGACTGCTGCAAAGGACCATTGTATGGTGAAGGACTACAACTCATTCGATCTTGCAGAAACATATTTCGATTCCGCAGACTTCCTTTTCTCTTTAATGCCTGCTCACCATCCTGTCACAGCAGTTTCATGTCTCAAACAGACTCTATGACCCAAGTGCTTTATGGAAATTGATCTGGGTTGCAGCAGAGAAACTGGTGATATAATGAAGTTTTGAAATGCATCTTTTAGGGTATGTACTAGACGATAGCTTGTGATATTGAAGTGTTTGGGATCACTGTCTCTGTGCAATTATGTCCAAGTGATTTCTGACCTGTATGTTCTATTTTTATTTGGAAAGAAATCTTTGTCTGCTTAGGTTTGTTAAGAATCACTCACTAGGCTTTTTCTGAAGGCATTTAAGAACTGTTTGTGCGTAAGCTATTAAGACATGGCAGGTTCTGTACAAATAGCCTATTTTATTAAGGGTTCAACAGCAAAAGAAAGATGAGCACAGTTCATAATTTGCTAATGTTTCACTAGACACCAGTGACTAATTGAATTGACAATGTATCAGGCCAAATGCATCCCCGTATAAGCCAAATAAAGTTTATAAATTATACCAAGGATGATTTTGGCCCAGTACTTCCTCAAGACAAGAACTTTTTAATCCTCTTCTACCCTACCAATAGTGCATCAATTTATAAATTGATTTTTAATATGGTTTAAAACTAGGTAACATAGTTTATAACCCAGTAACACAACTTCAGCACCATTCTACTAGGGTATGTCTACACTACAGCGTTATTTCGAATTAGTTAATTTGAATTAAGCTAATTCGAAATAACGCATCTAGAGACAGAAAATAATTCAAAAAAGCGTTTTTCTAATTTGAAATAGAACGTCCACATTGAGTGGACCCTGAACCGAAGTTAAGGCTGGCCGGAACCAGTGCCAGCAGGGCATCAGGGTCGGACTTAGTGTGTGGGGCTGCTGCCTCAGGCTAGCCAAAGTCTGTGCTTAAAGGGACCTGACCCACCATCCAGGGCAGACAATTCTCAGGTTTCTCTGCTTTCTGGTCTACCTCGCTGAGGGACAGCAAAGCATTT
>CM057845.1:263820297-263832299 GCA_030068395.1 Apalone spinifera
CCTTTGGTCTGACCCGGTACGGCCATTCTTATGTTCTTATGTTCTTATGAGAGAATCCACACTGACATGGACGCTCTTGCACAAAAGCACGTCTTGTGCAAAAGCACATGGCAGTGTGGACGCGCTCTGGCACAAAAGCACATGGCATTGTGCGCGCACTCTTGCCCAAGAACTTTTTGCAGAAGATCTCATCTGCAAAAAGTTCTTGCGCATGAAGCCTGCAATGTAGACATAGCCTAACATTCTTATGCATTTTCCTTGAAATAGCAAAATTGAATCTGTAAACTTCAGGGACTTTGTTCCAATCTCCATTACAATATTCTGTCATTTGCTCCTGAATAGCCGAGATCAGACTCAAAGCTTTAGTTTTTGTTGGAAGGGTTAACTCCTGCTACATTCTTGAATTTGCATTTGTGTGTGGTTCTGTTGGCTTCTGGAAGAAAGCAGCAGTGGTATGCTTGTGGCCTATATGGTACTTAACTTACCCTTCATTTTGCTCCCTGACAGGGGGGGCAGTGACTGTCCAGGGACCAACCTCTATTCGCTGACTACTTACAATTCTACCATTTAGGAAAGTTCAGGAGAGTTTTTGTAGCTGGGTTGGTCCCAGGATACTAGAGAGATGAGGTGGGGGAGGTAATATCAGGATAGTTTTTAGCATTTGGAGAATAAACTCAGTGGATCATAAGGCTAAGAATTACTATACATGAGGGTCTCAGGCAAGCACCTGCAGACAAGTTTTAGAGCTGAATCTTTCCCTATTGAGTCTATGTGAGTTCTGTTATTAACTCTTGTGTGGGGAGGATTAGGTGGCAGAAGATTCACTGCCCCAACAGTAGCCTAGCAAGGCATTGTTCCTCAGTGATGTCCCCTGTGAGGCACAATAGCTCATCTGGACAGGGAGCAATCTGCTACAGTACTTACTTGGTGTAATATAATCCCATTACTTGTATCCAGCCAGGTCTCCTCCCCTGTGTATTGGAGGGGCAAAAGCCACAGTTGTGCCACTGCTCCCAAACTACTTGTTTGCAGGGGGCATTAGCATAAGCCAGTGGTCCCCAACGCGGTGCCCACAGGCGCCATGGCGCCCACCGGGGCATTTATGTGTGCCCGCGGAATGATCTGGGCCAGCCCCGCCCCCGGTGCGCGGCACATGCGCAGTGCCAGCCTCGGGCGCAGGGCGCGTGGGTGGCCCCTGCCCCAGGCACGCGGCACATGTGTGGTGCCGGCCCTGGGTGTGCGGCTCAGGGGCAGCCCCCTGCGCCGGGTGCACAGCACATACGCGGTGACGGCTCCAGGTGGCCCCGCCCCCAGGCATGCGGCACATGTGCAGCCCCCGGCCCCCCGGCACGTGCGTGGCCCCGGCCCCAGACACCCGGCACATGAGCAGCCCCCCCGTGGCACCCGGCAGCCCCGAACGGTTGGGGGCCACTGGCATAAGGAGTCTCTGCTCCCCTCCCATGTGGCCAGAGCTGCAATCTAGGCAGGTCTATGGTGGCTATGTAGAATAGAAGGGATGGGAGGGAGAGGGGGGTGGCTTACTCCCCTGTATGACCATATTAGTGATAGCTGAAGGTACCTTGATTTTGTTATGCTATGGGCTATTTCCTAACAAGGCCTCATTATTTCAGAAGGACTGGTGGGCTGATGTACACGGAGCTCTCGGAGGTCGGAGAAACTGGGAGCAAGGAAGAGAGTCAAACCGAGGGGTGAGAAGAAGCTAAAAGAGAAGAGGTAGGTTTTGGCACCAAGAGGAAGCATGTTCTGAACTTTCATTCACTAGCTTGAGTCAAGTTGAGTTAAAAGACTAGTGGAGAGAAGGCAGTTAGCAGATCCTTACAGGCTTTTAGGCACCTAACTTCTATTGAAATCAAACAGCTCAGTTCAATGCAAGTTAGGCACCTATATTTGAGGAACTAGGCCCTCGTCGCTGACATGTGTATAGACTGCATTGTGTCTGTAGGCTGCAATCTAAGATTAATTTGAGTTGGCTAGCTCAAGTTATGAACATATCTTTTCCCTAGTAAAGAAATAGCCACGGGGAACCAGAGATCTTGGCAGAGAGAAGACTTGGGAAGGACGTGGAGAAACTCCATGCAACACTAGATGTGGGCATGGCAGGAAATGGAGGGCAAACCAAGTGGGACTTGATGGCTCTGACAAGGAAAATGTATGACTTTTACAAGGAGAAAAAGTAAGGAACTAAAACATTTGAAGGTGAAGCTTTTATGCAAATGAAACAAGAATCCATATTCTTCTGATATGCAAAATTAGCATAACATTTTCAGAGTAGAAAAGGAATTGCCCTGTTTACTGCAGGAGATGTTGTTTTGTGGTGCAGACATTCCTCAGTTCAGGACCGATTACAAGGGGAGGGGTAGAGATAATCTCCAGAAAAAGCTTTTTTTTTTTAAGTATGAGTACTATACCCTTAGCAAATATATCCTGTATTAATATAGGCAAGAGCTGTGCATTTCTACTAACTCTACTCAGGAAACCACAGCAGCACAGCAAAGCGTGTGGTTTCGAACACATAAGCATTGCTAAAAATGAAAACTTTGAAATGAAATGGCTCAGCCAGCAACGTATCCAGCAGAGAACCTGCATGTTACAGCCACATTTCTAGTCATTTAGCAAAGAAGTTGCTGTATTTTGACACCATTGCTGCATATTACTGGGCTGCTTCATCCTTACTGTAGAAATGCACTGCAATAGGTGAACCACAGAATGAGTCCATTACACAAGGAAAGGGGAACACCTGAAGCATCAGTGCTTTGTGTAGTGAAAAGTGGCCTGAGAAAATGTCATTACACACTCATTTTTCAAACCACACTAATTTCAGGAGATTTACTCCTCATTGACATCTGTCTGCGAGGATCTGTGTGATCACAAGAATGGTGTGGAAATAATTTCTGATGGAACATAAGAATCTTGAATTCATGTGAAATTATGACATTACAATAGGAAAGAGAAATAGCTCAGTGATGAAGGAGGGAACTTTAATTGTAGAAAGCTCCTGGACCCTCATCTGATCCCATCATGCTACACATATTTCAGGATCAAAGATGGGGAAGCAAACGTTGGTTCAAACTACTTCTATCATCCTTATTTCAAGGGCCAACTTGACCACCATCAAGGTTTAGAGCAGCCTGAAGGCTTCTGTTACTCATGCTTAGCTGCCTGTGGTCATAGGGGAGACAAAGTGGGTGAATAAATGTCTTTGAAGAAGTGGACAAGACAAGGTTTTGTGCTGGGCAGCGCTCTTCTTCGGGTCCCTCTCATCTCCTGGCTCCAACATCACCGCAAACAACTTTGGTCGCAAGGGCTTTTCTGCCACTTGAAGCTCATTAAGGCACTTATGTTCCCATTTCCAAACATTTGATAACATCAGATGACATGGAGGTTTTTCCAGCATTGTTTCCTTCATTTTAGGACCACTGAAAAGGCTTTCCCTGGGTTGTTATTCAGCAGACTCCATATTAATGCTCAGCATTTCTGCACCATGTGCCTTCTAGTCACATCAGCCAGATTCCCAGGGAGCAGAAAACTGAGTGCATTACTTAGCCTGATGGCAATGGACAAAGTTAAAGCTGATGAAGCACTTTGCGTAAGCACCAAAATGGCTTTCACAAACAGAAGTTAGTACAATGAAAGCTATTAACTTGTCCACCTTGTCTTGCTAATACCTTAGGCCCAACACTGCTACATTAACGCTGCAAAAAGCCTGGTGTCTGTTATGTATGTACAGAACATTGGAGGGTGTAGAGCTCCAATGTGAAGTATTCTCCAGGTTTGTAGTGTGGGAAATCCAGCTCTTGTTTCTGCAAAAGCTACAAATGAGCTCAGACCAGTGCCACTTGGGCTTTATTACCTCACTTACATCCATCTACTTCTGATTGCTCACCATGAAATGGGGGTGGGGGAGCCGAAGGGAAGAAAGAAAGGAAGGACCTGTTCCTGTTCCTTTAAGTAAAATATCTTAACTTGTGTACCAGCATCCCCTACTGGTATTATTTTTTCTAGAGCTTTAACCGCCTATGTCATTTTTGACATAGAACAATGTGAACATTTACTAGAGACAAAACTTAAGTAGTGTTGTTTGCTATCATTCTTTTCTTTAAAGAATAAGTAATAGGAGCAACTTCACATTGTTTTTATGGCAAGGTGAGGTGACACATTTAATCAAAACGTACAGACTAAAACAAACCTGGTGTGTCCCACCTGAATATAAACACTGACACCTGTTCACATCAAACTACTTTTTCTAATCGCTCCAGCTAAATCCTTCAAGCCTGATTCTCCTCTCTTTTGCACTTGTGTACTTACAGAGAAACTCCATTCAACTCAACAGATAACAGAGGTATCAAATTTCTCTGAGAAGATGATCAGGCTCAAACTTGACCACATGGTAGCAAGGCACCAAAGACTAGTCTGTTAAATTAGTTTGCCAGATTAATGTATTTGTTTCAGTGTAACGTTAATTGTATTGTCCCTACTTCAGGAGTTTATACTTAGAATTTCAGGGAGGGGGGAGAGAGTTAATTGATAAATACAAATTAAAAAAAAACAGAAGAAGAACAGGAACAGGAAGAAGAAATAATAATGGTTAGTTATATCTAAAGAACAGTAAAGCAGACTGTGACCGGTTAATCACAGAAATCCCCTTGCGGTTCTCTCCCAGTGTGCTAATCAAGCCGCTGAGGCCCACCATCCTGCCTTCTAGGGTTCCCCAAAACCCTATGTAGGGTTGCCAGGTGTCCGGTATTGACCCGGACAGTCCAGTATTTTCGCCTCCTGTCTGGTAAAAAAAAATCAGAAAATACTGGACACCTAAAATGTCCAGTATTTTTTTATTTTTTTTTCCCTGCCAGGAGACAAAAATACTAGACATCTGGCAACCTTACCACACTCAGCAACCAGGCCGAGCCCCCAGTGCCCCCCCCCCAACCCAGCCCCCGGGCCTATCCCGGACCTCCCTAGCTCTCCTGAGTCCCCTCCCTTCCTTCTCCCCTGCTTACCTGGTTCTGCAGGGGAGCTCTCTTCCAGCACAGAGTAAGAAAACAAGATGGCTGCAGGTAAAAAAAAAGCCCCAAATGTTCTAAAGGGGCCATGCAGAGTTTTTTGTATTTTGGGAGGTTTGGGTGTTTTTGTTTTGTTTTGTTTTGTTTTTGTTGTTTTTTTGGTTTTTTTTTTTTTGCTTAATACCGTAAATTAGCGAATATAGCCCACAGTTTGTCTAAGTTTTTCCCTACCATGCATCTCCCCTGCAGGGTATATATGTCCACATGTTATGCAATTTGATTTTTCCTCATATTATTACAGGTATCACATTGTAGTAATATTTTAAAAGACTAATTTCCGCACATTGGCTATCTCTCTGTGCAAGAACCCACTTTGCCAGGTTTTCTTCTAGATTTGGCCACTTGGCTTTTAAAACTTTGTGGTTTGTGTAGGTCTTATATACTGGTAATAGGGTAGTGCTTATTGCTTTTTATAGCTCTGCAGCCTCAGCCGTGGTTGATTACCAGTATACCAAGACCCAGTATTATTGGGCTGCATGACGTTGTAATCGTCAATGTTTATAGGTGGCAAGTGACAACCACATCAAAGACCACCAGATGCTTTTATGAAGGCGGCAGAAGTCTCTTTGTTACAATAGTTGATGACTTAGTTCTGTGATAATATGCTAATTGACCGACAAAATTATACCGGACAGTTTTGCCTTTCATGAAAGCAATAGCTGTACTGGCAAATGCCAATAATTTCAAAGTCAGGACAATTACAGTACCGTAGACAGTTTAGGGTTTCAATGGTACCATAAACAGAAAGGATGATTCACCATACCCTACTATTCTATACTATGTTTATACCTAATGAAAAGAAACCAACACAAATTTTGGTCGTTTATTATTCTTTACAAAAACTTGCAGGTTATGTACGTCAACAGGTATTCTAATATATTTTTTACATACAATAGAAAAACTGCGGGTAATACATGAGTGCATGTTATACTTGTATGCATGCTGTATTCTCTAATTTACTGTAACTGTTGGGGTCCTTTTTTCCCTCAACTTTGGTCTCCCCCTTTTTTCTCAACAGTGGTTTTTTTTGGGGGGGAGGGGGGTGTCAGTATTTTTGGTTAAACCATCTGGCAACCCTATTCTGCTGGTCCAGAAACACTAGTCTCCCACAGCCAAGGCACAGAGTTGGTATTACTGCACCCTGCAGAGCAATGCAGAGACTGAACCAGTTTAGCTCCGGGAGAGCTCAGCACACAGGAAACCAACTCCTAAAAGGGACCAAAACCCCAACCAATCCGTCTGACCATGTGTAAAAGTTTTACTCAAAGTCTAAGCATGTCTGAAGGAGAGATATGCACAGTGGTTGCTTCACTCCACCTCCTGCCTCCGGTAATAATTATTTACACAGTGCTTGATAATAAACATATGTGTTTTTATTAAGCATAAAAATAGGATTTAAGTGGTTGCAAGTGAAAACAGACAGATCAAAGTAAGTTACTAAATTAAAATAAATAAAAATGCCAGCTAATTTTAATATCCTAAGACATTTGTTTCATGCAAATTCTTACTCTAAACAGTTGTTCTAAACATCTCTTTCACAAGATAAGCAGCCTCTTAGCTTGGTCCTGATCCCCCCTCCATTCAGTCTTAGAGGTTTCCAGCACGTATCTTAGGTGGTAAGTGGGGAGGTCTCCTGGCATCTGGCAACCGTCCCTATCATTTGGTTCCACTCCCCACCTATATCCCTTTTGCCCAAGGTGGGAATTCTTTGTGCTCAGTTCAAACTTTTCTCACCTCGAGTGGAAAAGTACAAGATCCAAAAGGGGTTTCAGTATCAGGTGACCTGGCCGTGTGTCTTTCTATGATCAGTCACTGTTTGGGCTTTTAAAGCAGCTCTTCATGAGCACCAGCTCCCCCTGCTCATTTCTTTCCCTCCCACCTCACAGCTCTGCTGCCTTTGCATCAGAGGCAGTGGGATAGGGAACAAGTGGCTCCATGGGAGCCAGCACTATTGCTTTCCGTTTGATTTTTGCTTTGGTTGTGCATTTGCACTGGAAGGAGCAGACTTCAGCCAAAGCCCTTTACCAGTCTGGGGTAAATGGGCTACAAGGGAGAAACTGAGGCAGTTCTAAGCACGAGAAAGCCCTTTGATATATGCATGAATATGGACAGCACCAATTCCCACCCCCCTAATGGTTCACTCTAGGTTAGAAAGAACTTAAGGATCTAGGGAGGGGGAATTGTACACAGGTGGAGATCTGTGCATTGAAGACCCACACTTCCATGTGGAGAACTGGTGGGGAGGGGAGAAAGGAGAGAAAATCTGGGCCATAGATAATAACTTACACACTTACCTCCCATTGCTTAAATAGGACAAACCTGTGTTTTGGGACCATGTCCTGCTTATTTGCTTGTGCCAGGAAACTGCATCTGTGTACCTAGTACAGGTAACACTTTGACACCGGTTTGCAAAGCTTCTGCAGCACACAACAGCCACACATCCAATGTATTTTTGTGGGCAGCAGGACTCTTATGATGTTCCTATCTTTTCACTTCTTCCACTTTTAATTGTATGGTCCCTTTCCCCTGATGCTATAGTCTTGACACGGCAACATTACATGAAAAGCTTTAGGGCTGGATGGAATCTGAACTCATGACTGCCCGCAATAGTTTCTTTCCAATATGAATTGCTTTTCTTTGTTAGCAGATTTTGTATCAGTTCTCTTCCAATCCAGAATTGGGCCAGTGATTACTTGGTAGATCCTAGAACTCATTGTGATAATTTTCTATAGGACTCTACAAACATGCAGGACTGTAACGTAGTGCAGTTACAAGCACGTATGTATTGGGCGGGCAAGCTATTGAGAAAAAACATTTAAAACAGGAAAAGTTACAACAGCTCTATGCTTAATGCCTAACACTACCATACCTTGCCTTACCCAGTTTACAGAACTGTCAACAAAATGGTTCCAGCTACTGCACTTTCTCTCACTCACCAGATGCAAGCCTTAGTGAGCTTGTGAGTATCTGTTCCCCTATGTCGCCCTCTTTGCCTATGATAAGCAGTTGGCTTCAATCCAGCGAGGCCAGGCCAGCAGCCAGGTTAGCCGCATCAGGGCAAATTCCCCTTGTAAACAAGGAAAATTGCTGGTGACGTTTATTCTGCTTTCACCAATGCAGGTCCCCACAATTTCAAATCACAGCTGTCCTTGTTTGCATTGGCGCAGCTATCCAGGTTGAAGACCGCTGACAGCTGTATCCAGAGCAAATCTCCAGTGTAGGCAAAGCTGACACTTTATAAATTGCAATTGAAAATATATTCGCTCTCCTTTGCTTGTTCCTCTTAATTTCTCTTCCTATTTCTAGCATTTAGCTCTGAATGGGTATTTCATTATTCTGTATTAAGGATCAGTAATGTACCTAGTACTGAACAGGACACAGATATAAGTGATGATATAATGTCTTGTTTTCGGCAATTTATATAAGTGCCAGATCTTCAAAATCTGTGCGCTTAATTTGTAGGTGCATCAGCAGAACTTGTGCAGATGCACTTCCTTCAGCGGCTGTTTACATGTGCAAGCCCCCAATTTGCATGAGCAATAAAGCAATTGAATGCGCAAATAAGTTAGGTAACTTCACAAATGTTTTAGTGGGCGGCTCTGGAAGCCCCATGTGGTGTGCTGACCTCTAGAATTTAACCCCACAAAATAGCTGCGTGCAATTTGTCTGAAAGATGCTATAAAAGTGTTGAGAGACCAGCTGAACAAATAACTTTACCAGAGTGCCTAGGAAGTCATTTCCCCACCTATTTGTATGTGCTGCCACTCTCAGGGGTAATAGACCCATTGACAGAGAGGGGCACAGAGGTCAACTACACTGGACCATTTAAATTCCCGCAGGAACACTGCATAGCGTGCTTTGAGCAGCTCAGTGGGCCAGCAGGGAAGAGGGGAGAGGTGGCACAGTCTGGGTGGCGCTGAGGACTCCCACCCTTTCTGCCTAGGGTTGCCAGGTATCCGGTATTGAGCCGGACAGTGCGGCATTTTTACCTCCTGTCTCATAAAAAAATTCGGAAAACACCTAAAATGTCTGGTATTTTCTGATTTTTTTCCCCTGCCAGGAGGCAAAAATACCAGACACCTGGCAACCCTATGACACACTCAGCAACCAGGCCCAACCCCAGCCCCCAAAGCTCCCCCGCCAGCTCCCTCCCACGCCCGCCCACCCCCCACTTACCTGGTTCTGCAGGGGCTTGTGGCTGGCAGAAAAACAAAATGGCCACCAGCAAAAAAGCTTCTTCTTAAAGAGGCTATGCTGATTTTTTTTTTCCTTAATAACTGCTGTTGGGGGTCCTTTTTTTTTTTTCCTCAACAACTTCGGTCTCCCCCTTTTTTTTTCCTCAACAGAATTTTTTTCGAGGTGTTTTTTTGGGGGAATGGGGGGGAGATGTGTTCGTTATTTTTGGTTAAGCCATCTGGCAACCCTATTTCTGCCTGAGGCCCCGCCCCTTCCAGGAGCACAGAGCCACCCACACACACATCACCCAGGAACCGCGGCAATTCCATCAGCCCCCATGGCTCACCACATTTGGTTGTGAGGAAAACATTTTCTCTCAACTTGCTGCTTTCGCTTGTTCCTACTTCACCTGGCTCAGGCCGAAGCTGTGGGAGAGGCTCCTGGTGTAAATCAAAGGGTCTTTTGCACAACATCCCAAGCCATTCAGGAAGTGAGGAGGTTTGTCACTAACAGGCTAATCTTATTACTCAGAATATTAAGGCAGAAGGTTGAAACAAATTGCAGAAGTTCAGCATTAAATGCGGCTGTATGATCAGCACAAGTGGAAAGCAAGTTTTGCTGCCACCTGCTGTAGAATTACGACAGTGATACAGCTATGGGTAAAATGCAATCGTCCTTTGAAGGACACTGCAGTGAGTGGTGGTTTTCTGGTATAGTGGCCGTAACACTTTAAAGCCACTTTCAGGACCATACACAGAACATATAAAAGCTCTTGCAATTTGCTGATCATACAAATCGCTTCCTGAGAGCAGCCACACCCCACCAGACACTAGGGATGTAAAATCACAGTTAATTGGGTAACTGGTTAAACTTGATGTTTGACTGAATAACCAATTAAGGGGGAGGGAGGTGCCTCGGGCAGGAAGGTTGCTCCAACTCACCTGGGCTGTAGTAGTCCACCACCCACCAAAGCCTGGCTGGAGGAGCAAAGCACCTGAGGTCACCACAAACAGGGGCCTCTGCTTACCACACGCGCTGCCTGTGGTGGGCCTTGCGGAGCTGGAGCAGCCCCTGACTGTGGCGGGTAGGAAGCTGCGCCAGCCCCCACTGATTAACTGGAACCAGTAAGCCTCACCCAGTTTACCTTTCACAGCCCTACTGGTCAGTAAACTTCAGTCCTGCAAGGGGTTGACCTTCTAATTTCACATCTAAGGCCATTATTCATAGAGCCCTGCAAAGTCATGAATATCTGTGAGTAGCCGTATCGCAGATGTGGACACAGGTATCCGCAGGTCATTTTTGCAGGTGCAGACACCAATTTTGTATCTGCGCAGGGCTCTAGTAATTCAGCACCTTTAAACACAGAGCTACCATGGCTTCATGTATCCTAACAGCAAGGTGGGTGAGGTAATATCTTTTACTGCTCAGACCACAGAACTAGATCACATTTCTGAAAAGAGGACCTATGGGTGGTGGCAAAGCAGGACACTTGGTCCTGGAAGCTGTGGTGCTTCCCATGTGTCCCCACAGTTGTGAGGCACCTCGCTTAGCATAAAGAAGGCTTGTTTGAGCCTGGGATAGGTCAGCTCCCTGGTGCCATGGGCATGACAAAGCACTCCCCTCTCAGTCTACACAGGCTCTGCTGTTCTTCTGCAGGTTAGTGATAGACACAGGCCAACCCTACAGCCCTCTGAGTATCTCCTTGCAGCACCCTGCCCCTGCTCCAGTATTTACTGATTCACCAAAGGAACAGTGCACCCCAGTTGCCCTCTGACCACCGCTTCACTGAACACACAGGACTGGGATAAGATCATAGTGAAAGAAGTAAAAGTTTATCTAACAAAGCACAGAGGCAGGCAACAGCAGGTAGAAATCCTAAAAACAAATGGTACAAATAAAATCATAACATGCATTCAGGAGCGTAGGCCTAACTAACAAGATACTTATAGTAAGTTGAGGGTCTGTAACATAAAAACAGCAGGCCTGAAATCTAGTGAGCAAGATTTTGTTTCAGTGAAACTACAGGTAGGAAAGAGTCTTGGCTAATGAGAAATAGTATAAGCCTGGTCAAGCATAAAGTACCAGGTACAGGTACCAAGCACAGGCTGGAAACACATTCCTGAGGGGTCATAGCAGAATGCCTTGCTAAGAAACATCTTGGTACCAACCACCTCCCCACAAATAAAGTACATACCGACCTAGGTTTAAGACTGGGTCAAAATTGACAGCATGAAGAATAGTAAGCCAGCCCCCCTTCTGCAAGGTAAGGGGCGGTAACCAAGTAACAGAGAGTGGCAACCTGATATGTCAGAGATGTGTGGCTTGTTTGTACCTGTGTATAAAAGTGCACCTCAAAGGATGATCATTGGCTGACCGGGCGAGGGAAGGAGGGGAACGCTGGATGGGGCATTGCCATAGCTTACATAAGATGTAGTGGTACGGCGGCAAGTCTGTTCACTGACAGCTATTATCGTATTTCATTTGACAAGAAACCTGCTTGGGTGATTTCAGTCCTTATCTGATTTGTGGTCTCTGGGGGCTCTCTCGGGAGCCTGGCGTGTTGACTAATTGTTCATGGTTAACACACGAGACAGGAGAGCAAACACATGCATGCATGCAGCTGAAAGTTTATCATCATTGACGGAGTAGAGAACCTGTCAGGAACTCATCGGGGCAAACCCCAAAATCTGACTGACAATAATACTCTCCTCTTCATTGAAGAACTGCTTTCCAGCCAGGCAGGCT
>CM057845.1:263848462-263874882 GCA_030068395.1 Apalone spinifera
TAGTCTATAAGGTGCCACAGGACTCCTTGTTGCTTTTGCAGATCCAGACTAAAACGGCTACCATCTGATATTGCTACCAGAGATCATGGTATATTTTCCCAATTATTCTTTGAGAAAGCTTAAAGGGATATTGTCAACTGAGTCTCATTTGTCTGAGCATTTTGTACGTGTTATTAATTACAAATAATACTCCAGATTGTTTTAACAGAAGTTGGCAGATATTCTTAGTTTTATTTTGGGAATCTGACAGCACGTCAAGTATAGCAAGACTCTCAGTTCTGCATAGTGAGCCTTTTGCTTGCTGAAAATAACTTGCAGAGCAGCAAAACAAACCCAAACAAAAACCCTCCACAATCCTTTAAAAACATGTCTCACCGTGTGAGTAATAATATTGTCAGGACATGATGACTGTGCAAAAGTAGGCTTACCACATAACATCCAGTGATACACTGGAGAACATGGTACTGAACAGCCCTGATCCAAAGCCCTGTTGATTTCATTGGAATCTTTTCATGGATCTCAACAGGCCTTAGAGAGGGTTCAGCGTATAACAGAAACAAAATGATAGTCACATAGACAGACAAGTATTTGAGACTTACTTGAGTGATGGATGAATACTAAATATTATTTGAAATCTAGGTGGGGCCCAGCTTGTGGTTCCTCTTAATCTGGATTTGACCTTTATTTTTTCTGCCAAATCCCCACTAGACTCAAGTTCCTTTGGAATATTTTCTTTATTCACAAACTATTGAAAACAGAAAGACAGAGACTTAGTCTGCAACCTAATAGATGAGCAGATGCGAACCTGCTCTGCAGTTCATGCAATGAAGTGTCACCATCAACACACCAACAAGTGTCAATGCGATCACAGTTTTCATACCCAATGTCATGCTTAGTAGCAACTCTAAAAGGACTTCCTGTGTTCACAGAGATCCCATTTATATGATTATGTTACCTTGCATTAAATGCAGTGGTGCTTTCTAACCAAGACAGACTCCTCCCCCAAATTGCTTTAAAAATAGCCAAACTTTGAACACACATTTATATCGTTCCTACTATCCTCCTCCTCACCTTGCCAATAAGGCAGCTGCACTGAATGGTCTAAATAATAAGCACACTGTTTTCTGTTCAGAGACTTACTTTTGGCTTAGTTGTATTCAGGCAGCGAGACAGCTGAATGTCAGTTTCTGTCTGTAACCAACGTTTCCTGAATGCTTGGTAAAGCTTCTGTGCTGTGACTTCAGCAGAATTGCAGCCCGGATCAAAAGATAATCTGAAAATTAAGCAAGCCAAATGGCAGCATTTCCTAAGTAAATCTGTGTCCTCCACATCCCTGAAGATTCCTCACCCTTCCTACTTCCTGCTCCTCCCACACCACTGCCAACCACTTTGATACACCTACGCTGGGGTGGGGAACTTTTTTGGGGTCAGGGGCCACTGACCCACAGAGAAAAAGTCGGGGGCCACACATTAGTGAGAAGCCAAACAAAAAACAAAACACAGCTCTCTCACTGACGTGACCTCTAACTGAGAAGCAGAAAGGAGAACACTCCCCACATTTCTCTCCCATACCAGAGCCTGGGGGGGGCAGTCTAGTAGATTTTCTGTGCTCTAGCCCCACAGAGGGAGCGGGGTAGCAGGAGGGCTGGAGCACCAGTACAGGCTCCCCAGTCCTTGGAGGCCAGACCAAGGCAAGCCAGGGACTGCATCCGGCTTCCGGGCCTGAGGTTGCCCACCCCTAAAATACCCTAAAAGATCCCTGTACCCCACTGGCAATGATTAAGGATTCCACTCTGAGCCCAAAGCCATCTCCAAAATGAGCTGGAGATTTGCTCTCAAGCAATAATTGTCCCTTCCTGCCTCTCTCTATGTGACACATAGTGTGCTTCCATGATGCTCTTGCTCCCTGGTAAGGTTAACTGTAAAAGTTGATCTCTCATGTGGCAGGAAAGAGTATTGCCATCTGCCTATTTACAAGGTTACAAAAAATACAAAAAAATTACCTTTTACCCGGAGATGCTGCAATATTTTCCCAGTCTTCAAGTTCTGCAGAAAAGGAGGAAAAATGTGTTATCCCCCCAAAAGCAAAAACCTCCAAGGTAAGAAAGTGCTCTGACCCTATTTTACAGATGGGGAATGGAGACCCAGAGATGCTAAATGACTTGCCCACGGGCACACATAAAACCTGTGGCAGAATAGGGAATTGAACTCAGATGTCTCAGTGACTAGACAGGGTATCTGTGATGTGTGCGCTTTGGACACTACCACATTATAGGGCATGTGCACATTAACACACACATCAAGCAGTGAAAAGTATTCCTGCTGTAGATATTAACACCTGTGTATCATTATTAAGTATGACAGAGTTTTAGCACTTATGCAAAGCTATTTCAGCTCTTCCCACTATTATTATTATTGAGAGAAATGTTATCATTCTCCAGGGCATTTGTATTATAAAATACATATCATATATGCAGATCTGGAAAAGTGACACCGAAGTTGTTAGTAAATCTATCCAGACTCATAGCAAGTTGCATCTGCATAATCTGAAAGTCTTACCAATAATTACAAATTCATCATCTGAGTCACTCTCGGAGTGAAATCTGACAGTCTCATGATACGACGGTGGATTTACTGATGACCTGACCTGCAGCACAGCACAACCTTTAACAAAGTAAGTGACCCATTAACATGAGTTTTCTGGGGAGATTAATACATTTGGATCTGTGTCCTATTTTAAACCTTCAGAAACAGTCTTCTCCCTTTCCATCAAACAAAAGCCATACACTAAACGTACAATGAGCTTTTTGGTTATACATTCTTTAGGGTAGAGACTGTCATTTCTTTTGTAAAGCTCAATTTATGTGCATCTTATTTTTTTAAAGTGTATATGTTGCATTTATTTTCTTTCCTTTTAAATAAAAAAGGAAGAAACTTCAAATGTTTAATTGAGTTGTCTCTTGGCAGGTATGTATATTTAGGCACTTCTAATGGTGTATTTCTAAGATTACAACATACATTTTAGAAAGCATATGTTCAACCATGTAGCATATTCACTAAGATTTAATTATAGGAGTGAGGTAGACATAGGCACTTTAGTGTGCATATTAATTTTGAGTGACACTAGGGGGCCTGAGTTGGTTGAAGCCTGTGTTAGATACTGCAATTATAAATATTTAATAGTAATGTGCTTCCTCCACCCAATACATTTCTACTCCATTTATATTCCCCCTGCAAAGAAGTGACATCGTTTAAATTCATGTTGCACAACAGATTAAAATCCCTTTTGGGACATGCCCATTTCACAAATTCATGTACTGTACAGTGTTCGACTAGCACAGGCACTTGTTACCCTGACATGCTACGTGTGCACAGATACTGCTTCAGACTTCTTCTTACTCAAATGTCTAGTGACTGATACATGAACTAATGAAGATAGTCAGATTTCCTACCCCCTTAATACAAAAAAGGGAAGATGCAGAAACCACACATTGCAAATGTTGCATTGGAAGGTGGGTTTTTAAAAAAATCCTAACTTGACATTTTTACTAACAAAAAACATGAACTAGTGAATCACAGCCCCGCACAAAAAACACCACACATCCCTGTGCACACGCCAAAGAGAGACGCAAACCATAAAAGAAGATGTGAATGTTGAAAGAGAAGAATTGGCAAGCCTGGGAATCATTTGGAGAATCAGATTTCAGATTTATCCACGATAAATCTCATAGGGACAAGCAACATGTTATTCCTGACAGCTTTTCTGGGGAGTCAGTGGACATTAGACAGGACAGAGAATCTTTCTGTAGGCTAACGAGACAAAGACCAGCAAGAAACACTGCATTATGGGTAAAAATGAAATAACTTGCCTTCACAGCCACTGTCCGAAGATGCGGAAGACGGAGATTGTGTCTTCTTTCTGGTGTAAGAGGATATTTCTGAATAAGTCTGATAGCTGCCTATTGATCTACTTGTTTCCACTGTATTCCAGGGCTCTGCCTGTTGACTTAGGATATTACATTTCATTTTTTCTAGAGATGCTATGATCATATCTGCAGCAAAGAAGTGTGCATTCTCCTGGACACAGAAGAGAGGCATGTTTATTATTAGTCTACTTGCTCAATTGGAAATTAGTGTTAGCTTCTCTTCCCAACATTTTACAAGCCAAGAAATGCAAACTTAAAGCACACGTGGCCTTTAATTTATGAAATGGAAGAAAATTAATATAAAACAATACAGATAAGAGATGCAGTATCTAAGAAACTCAATTTATGTCTGTCAATTTTTAAAGTGTATGTTGCATTTATTTCCTTTCCTTCTTTTAAACCAAAAAGAAGGACGCTTCAAATGCTTAACTGAGTAGTCTCTTGGCAGGTGTGTACATTTCAGCATTTTTAATGATGTATTCACAAGATTACAACAACATAAGTTTTAGTAAGTATGTGTTAATCATGTAGCATATTTACTAGGATTTAATTAAAGGTATATAGAGACATTTTAATGTGCATGTTAATTCTGAAGTGAAAAGGAGTGGCAGGCTTTAATATTACTACTTACATGAGACATAAACAAAAGTGCAAAAGCACGTGCCTATCTCTCAGACTTAATTCTTTGATGTTTGCAAGGTATAATTAATCCCTTACAGGAAGGGAATTGCATGTATTGGAAACCTGCATGACTAGCTCAAAGATCACACAGGAAGTTGTTTATAGAGCCAGAAATGGAACACAAATCTGCTGGTTCTCATTATGTAGTTGCTTGTTTTCTTGCTTGCACGCAACTTCAAGGTCTCATAGGAAAGTCCATGGCTTAAAAATACCTCCAGGATCTAGAGTAGCAACTCGCGAGTGGCATGTATCAAATAATCCACTATAAAATTGAGAAGGAAGGTGGAGAAGACCTATTAAATTATCTATTACCTCTCCTTGTCAGGGCAAGATTGTAATCTTCAGTACGTAGATTAGTGTTTTGTTTAGGGTTCTACCAGTTCCCAGGGGAGACTACTCCACTGCCTAACAGAAGTCAACAGTCAGGAAGTTTTCTCCTGATATCCAACCTAATTCTACCCTCTTAAGCTCTAGTCCACCCACTTAGCTTTATACTTCTAGTTAAACATCTGGTCCCATCCTGGATGTCTGAATCCTTTAATATTTATTATTTTCCTCCCCTCTCTCATTCATCACAACTGAGCTCTTTCGATCTTTCCTCTAAGATGACAGGTGCCTGATCATTTGTGAAGAGGAGGCAGTGATGCCTACTAGACAGAGCACTCGACTGGAATTCAAGAGATCTGGGCTCTACTCTCTGCTTTCCCACTGATAGTCAGTGGCAAAATGATGGCATCTAAATTAGTTGTTGACACTCAGGAAAGATTTTGGAGTCATTATGATAGTTCTCTGAAAACATCTACTCAAGATGCCGCAGAAGTAAAAAAAAAAAGTTACCAGAATGTTAAGAGCCATTAGGAAAGGGCTAACTAAGACGACAATATATCATAACGTCTCTATATCATTCTATGGTATGCCAACACCTTGAATAGTCTGTGTAGTTCTGTTCACTCCATCTAACAAGATATATTGGAACCAGAATACATACTGAGAAGGGCAACAAAAGTGATTTGGTAAATAGAACAGCGTCTCTAAGAGCAGAGATTAAAAAACTGACAACTTTTTAGCTTGGAAAAGAGAGGACTAAAAGGGGTTACAACAGAGTCTATGAAATCTTGACTGATATGGAGAAAGTGAACAAGGAAACATGACTTACTCCTTCACACGACACAATACAAATCCTGTGCACAATACAAATCCTGTGCTATACTTTCACAAAATAGTGTGAAATAAAGCAGACAAATTGAAAGTTGAGGAAATTGGATGTTTAGAAAAAACATATGGAATGAAAAAGAGAGTTTTTTAAGTATTACATTCTCTGGAGTAAGTGAAAGGATGAAGTATAGATGAAAAACACTGAAAAGCTTGTACTGGATTTTAATACCTATGAAGAGCTCATCCTAAAACAGAATGAAAGGGCTTTTTAAAAAAAGAAAAAAAATAGCAAGTTGTAAAGACTAATTTTGGCATCACTAGAGCTTGTTCCTCTTAACACCAATCAGATGGTTCTACATAGACTATCAAACAATCAAGCATAATTATTCATAAGTGATTATTCTGCACTAGAACATTGGTACAATCAATACAGCGTTCTCACCTTCTCCACATCCACAGGAAGCATACCATGCAAGGAACGGTTCTGGGAAACAGTTCCAATGGTTAAAGCTGAAGTAGCATCTGTAGATGAAACAATAAGCATTATTATTAGTTATGTATTTCTTTGTGGTACCCATAATGTGTTAAGTGCTTTCTAAGGGTATGTCTACACTGCAGGGGTATCCCGGAAAAACTCCGCTGCATCCAGGAAACATATTTGTTCTTCCGCTCTTTTTTTTTTTTTTTCCAGAAGAGCAAACGTGCTCTTTCAGGGAACTTCATTCTACAACGAATAAGGGCTCCACTGAAAGAGGAAGCTTTTCTGCCATTTGGCCCCAACTGGGCCAAATGACAGAAAAGCCTCTTCCAGAAAAGCAATCGGAAAAAGCTACACAAACTAGACTTCGCCTAAGAGAAAAAAACTTGTCCCGTTTTCCAAAACTGCAAAACTGTCAACTGGGGAGAGGAAAGAGAGAGTAGGAATGACCAAAGTTAGAGATGGTTTGAGAGGCCTTTGTCTTCTGAAAATTTAGGCAGTGCTTAAATTATCCAGGCAACCTGGAGACAGAATGTCAAGCTTAGGGGAAACAAAACTTAAATACTCTTCAACACATAACTTCATTTTACACCTGCCTCAGAATTCTAAGCAAAACCCAAAGCTGTTCATTTAGTACACTGCCAAGTACATAAAATACCACCACTGTGAACTACAAAAAAAGAAGTATGGACCTGAGCCATTAAAAAAAGCCACATGGTGAAGCTAGGGTACTCTATGGCAGTGATTCCCAACTTTTTTTATACCACAGACTGGCAAACTCATTCAAAAACTGTTGGTAGGTCATCACTGAAATATTTGCATATTCATTATGGTAATTTTAGCACATGGTCTATCAGGCAAATCAGAGGGGGGTGGGGGGAGAGACATGATGATTAACAAGAATTTGAAAAACAGCTGCGCACACACACATTTACAAAAAAACATTAAAATAGTTTCTAATACTTGTTAAAGAGTATTCTCCAGTCCAAACCTTTTGCCTCAACTATTGCCTCTTTAATTCTGGTGCAATTAACAGGTCTGACAGTGCTGACACATTCTGCACATTCATGTTTTCCTATGCGCTTAATGATGCATAATAATAATAATGTGTGTACCTGCTGGCTAGGAGCTTCTAAAGTTGTTGAGCCAACTACTCAACTACTCGCTTTACCCACCCCCTTGCTGCCTCTGTATCATAAGCAGCAAGGGTTAGAGGAATCAAGAGCCAGTGCTAGGGGGAAACCAGCTTAAAAGTTAGTTCCTCCCCCAGCACCATCTCTGTGGGGGGAAGGAGAATAGGGTCACAGGGGCAGCGGCCCATCCCAGGATGGTTGGCCTCACTGGCCGGGGCAGCTGCACTCCACGCAGCCCTGCCACGTAGCAGCCACCGGAGCTAGAACCAGGCCCAAGATGAGGCTATTTTAGTAGGGACAGCCTCACCACGGCCCAGCTCCAGCTGCAGAAAACCCGACTGCCCGCTGCCCCACTCACCCTGCTGCTGCATGGGTATGGGCATGAAGGGAATTCTCTGGGGAACCCCAGTGGGCGGGCTAAATAAAAGCTGGGGGCATAGGCTGGCAACGTACAGACCGGCAGAGAGGGGTTCATGGACCCATGGTTGGGAACTCCTGTTCTATGGTACTACAGTAAGTACATGGCAAGTTAAAATTGTTCAGAACTGTTAGCCATTGGCTGAAAGATAAAACACACAGGAGCACAACAGGTGTCTCTCTCTCCCCTACCTTGCATGTATTGGCTTGTTTCAGTTAAAAACCCCTTGGGGGCAGGGCCTGTCTTCTTATGTACTCACAGCACCTGGCTCATTCTGGGTTTCACAACAAAATGATTTAGAACATCTAGACAGGCAAATGGTCTGTCTTTTTCAAGCTAGATCATTTCCACTACAGACGTTCTGCTTAAAATTATAAAGAATGGAGACTCCCCCAAACACATAAGAATAGTTTACAAATGTCACTTCCTCCAGCTAACTAGCACTGAACATTTCTCAGTACATGAAGCATTTTATTCGGCTATAAGCCTTCTGAAGCTGCAGTGAGTATGTTAAAAAATATAGCTATGTAGTTGCTGCTACAGCAGGGCATGGCAAAATATCTTCAGCCTCTTTGTACATGCACTATTAATCTCTGGAGCACATTCACTGCTTCTCAAAAACAGCAGCCCAAGAATTGTCAGTTTTGGCCCCAATGTAGGGGAGCTGTGATGCAGCCAATTTATTAGCATACTTAAAGGTTGTTCTTAGCTGATAAACAGATCTTCCTGTGAACTGCTCAAGTGCCAGAAACACTCACACTTGGATTACTCAACAGCCAACTTTCTCGACAAGCAAGATAACAGACAGCACAGATTGAAGTTTGTCATATAAATGTCAGATAGATATAACTGATTTGGCAAAATTCTGCCCTCTTAACTCCCATCCATTCCCATCACAGTCAATGGGAGTGTACAGGTTGCAAGTGAAGTCAGAGTGTGTCCCTTTCTCTTTATGACATGAATAAAAAAAAACTAATAAAAACTACTTTGAAATCTAATTACATCTCTCTCTCTCTCTCTCTAAGGCAGCTGCTTTCATCCTTTACTGAAATAAAGAATTTAATGGGAGCAAAAAAATGTTCACAGTGATACATCTGGACTATGTAGAGATTAAGGATGTTAAGAGGTGGGTAATTCACTAATCAAGTAATCGATAAAAATTGTATTGACTACACAATTAGTTGATAAGGGAAGGCACTCAGCCCCAGCTCGTGCCAGGTCAAGGAGCTACCCCGCTGCTGCTCTGCAGTTTAAAAGTAATAAGAGCCAGGCACGCAGGACAGGGGCTGCTGCAAGAGCAGCCTCTGCCCATGGCCAGTTGAGGTTGCCTTGAATGGGGTTGTTTCGAGGCAGCCTTCCCTCCACACATCCCAGAGGCAGCAGTGGGGCGGAGGGCAGATGGCACCACAGAGATGGTGCTGGGGGAGGAACTAACTTTTAAGCTGGTTTCCTCTAGCACTGGCTCCTGCTTCCTCCCACCTTTGCTGCTTCTGATACAGAGGCAGCAATAGGGTGGGGAGAAAGCGAGTGGTCGGCTCAACTAACCGATAAGCCTAGGCTTATTGGTTAGTCGATTACTCGCTTATATCCCTAACAGAGACTGAAGCCTGATCTATAGCAGGTGCCCAAGCTGAGAAATTCCAGCTCCTACCCCTTGTCAGACTTCTGAGGAAAGAGTTCATTATTCCACGGGATTGGGTACAGTTATGAGAAACCAAGTTGTTGATCTGAGAGCTTGTAAATCAAAACCATTCAACAAGGTGTAATTCCTGGGCTGGGCACCTGTCAGGAATAAGTGCAAAAGACTAATCTTGACAATGTTTTTTCCAGCACAGAAAATAATGGAAGAGATTGCAAAAACAGAAATCATAATTTGACAAAGACAAATTCCACTATACATGACAGATTGGCAGTTACACAAGGTTCTGTGGGTGGATTTGAACCTGGGAGCTCTGTATAGGAGCCTCTACAGCTTGAGCTATAAAGCCAGCTGGCTCTCAGCCTAGGCTGTAGAGCTCCCTTGTTTTTAATCTGTTGCTATAAGTGGTCTAAGTGCCATTACATGGGACAATGAACCACACTAGATGCGTGGGTTACACTTACGTGGATACAAAATTTGTATCCGCATCCAATCCACAATCTACAAAGAAGGTCTGAGGATATAAAGCAGGTATCAGCAGATTTGCAGCTCTGGATACAACAGTGTATCTGCAACCACTCCAAGCTCTGCAAAAATGATCCAAAGTTATTTGCATCTACACCCACAGATATGGATTTCCACAAATTTCCAGGGCCCTACCACCTCTGCAGAGAAATTAGTGGGGGGAGGGAGACGGGAGAGAAGAGAAGGAGCTAAAGTATTAACAAAGAGAAGGACATTTTAAAAGTGTTTACATCTTTAACCACTCCTCTCCCCTCAATCCATTTTAGCATTTGTTTCCAGGTGACCATTATACTAGCCAATGACATCAGATTCATGAAACATGCTACAAGCCTCCATTGTTAGCAACAAGACAGAGAGTTGCATGCAACTTAATGTACAACAAACCCTGGCAATGGTTTGGAGACTTGGCCAGGATGAAACTCGCCAAACCTGCATGACTAGCTGTACGTGATTACAAAGATGGGTGTAGTTTGTTTCTTCCCTTGTTTATTCCGGACAGAATCCAAATACATTATACCTGGTTCAGTGAACAAAGAACCTAACTGGAGCAAACCACAATCATCACAGCCACATCAATCAACTGCTCCCAGTTATGAAACTGTATGTCCCAAATAACTTATTGTTCAAGCCCCTGATCCTGCAATGGGATCAGCCCATTTAGGAGCTCACTGCAGGATCAAGACATGTTTTGAATTAACATAATATTAGCCATTCACAAATGGGAGAGACTAGAACCATGGTGTCCAACCAGTTCTGAAGCAGAAGCCACTGCAGTGGCTACTGCTACAGTGTACTAGCCACACTCAACTGGCCAAATAGCCACACCAGAAATTCACATCTTCACCAACTTTATGCTTTGCTTCCAGGATAACAGAGGAGTGATACAATTATACCAATAAAAGGAACCCCAATTCACTGAGGACTGGGGGTGACTTTTACTCACATTGTTACTTTTGTTTAAGGCTACACCTATTTCATTCAAAGTGCCTAACTAATTACTGGACAACGAATCATTTTTGGTGAAGATTCAAGACCTCTGCCATTTCATTTAGTAACTGAAGACCTGATCCAAAGCTCACTGAAGTGAATAGTTTTCATTAAATACCTTTTAGAACAGGCCTTGAGGCAATGCCCAATTCATGTTTCTGGGTCCTCTGAAAGCTTCAGCAAAACTAGGTATGTAAGATTTGACAACCCTGAGATTTCTAAGGTAAAAATTGAAAAAAAATCAAATTCTGAAGACCAAGGCTTGTACTAAATCGTAAAGAAGAGAACACAGCCCTTCCCTCCCCTCTCCTCCTTCCCCCTCCCCGCTACCCTTTCCCTTCACCGTCGCCTTATTTGTATTAAAGTAGCAGACAGATGTCTGAACTGAGATTGTGCCCCACTGTGGTAGACACTGTACCAACACATGAGAAGAGACAGCCCTGGTTGCAATCAGCAGCCCATTATATTCTAAAGGACAATACAGACAAAAGATGGGAGGAGACATAGGGGCATGAAGCAACCTGCCCTCAGGAGACCAGTGGCAGAGAGAAAGAGACACAGGTCTGATTCCTGGTTCAATGCCTTGTCCACTAGATCATGCCATCTCCCCTGAAGTCACAACTTGTCCTGCACCTTGATAATAGAAAACTTTGCCAGTCTGGGACTGCACTCTTCATAAGCTTCAGTTTTTGTTTTAGTCATAACATCAGCAATGTTGTGCATTCTATATTTAGAGCAAGGGATTCCTATAAAACACTCCTGATTCTGTTCATGTGCTTACAAAGAGAAGAGGGGAGTATCTGATGAGAAAATAGATTGCTATAAAACAGAAGTTATTTATCATAATTCTAAGAGGCCATGCCCCAGGAACAAGCAAACTTACTGTTTGCATTTTTGTAGAAATAAATGGGTTTTTTAAAGGAACAAAATATGAGCATATTGCAAATAAACCACAGTATTAAGATTCATATAATTTGAAGGTGGATGACACATGAAAAGTTTTTGGTTTAAATCTGAAGACACCGTCCCACTGATAATACCTGCCTTTTGGTAAAATGTGGTCTAGTAATATAAATTCTGAAAAAGGTATGAGTCAAGTGTGGCATATAGCAGTACCCAGAGAGGAGATGAATCCCCAACAGAGTCAGAGAAACAATCCCACTTTCCTGTCTACAGCTTGGTGTCAAACATAATAAGGGTCTCAAAGGCATCCTATCCTCTTCAGCACATCTGTCAATCATTAGATAAAGCAAAAAAACACCATGATTTACTTTATTTGTTTTTAGCATAAAGGAAATTCTGAGATAAGAAAGAGTCAGATGGTAGTCTCTTAAGTTACATTATCTTCATTATTAAGAGTTAAATGATCTCTGTTCAACTAGTTATTCAATACTAAATTAGAATCCGTTAGCATTCTTCAACAAGCAAATAACACATACGCTGACTAGTCAGAGTTTCACTGATTGTTTTGCTCCCAAAAAACAGACGTTCTGAATTTGTTATTCCTCCATCTTTACTAAGTCCTATTCCAAGGCTTCGATTACAATATAAAGTTAGGTTAACCCAGCTACATCACTAAAAGATGGAAAAAAACCATACCTAAGTAGCACAGTAAGTCGACCTAAATCTCAGTGTAGACAACACCAGGACAACAGAATTTTTCTGTTGATGTAACTAGCACCTGTTGAGGACGTAGATTACCTTCCGTGATGGGAGGGGCTCTCTTGTTGCTGTAGGTAATGTCTACACTTGAAACACTACAATGTAGACAAGCCCCAAGTGGCAGAGTTTGCATTGTCAGGTATATCTACACAGTGAGACCAGTTTCATTAGGGTCTATCCACTGGTACTACAAAAATCAAACTGAAAGTGATGAAATGAAAGTTACCTTGCTGATCTGAGGGTGCTGACTGGGTGCTCAGGGGAAGTACACTGCTGTCCTCATCTCGGAGTGTCACAGGTTCTGAAGTCTCAACATTTCTAAATGGTGCTGACAGCTCATTAGCTGTTGAATCTGGAGATATTCCTTTAAAAGCCAAAGGCTGGTCTGGTGAACTTGAAGAGTTTTTAAGTTCTTTTTCTGAATACATACTAGCAGAGTTTGCCAATGATGTCACAGTACCTCCAGTTAATGTCACTTGAGTAAAGTAATCACACTGCAGGGGAGCCATTTCTGAATGAGAGACGCTATTTGAAGTGGAATTGATAGGGTTTCTGCCAGGAAAAAGTGGGCACGATAATAAATCCAGTGAAGATTTAGAAGAATTACACTGGGTATTATCCCAAGATGCTTTATGCCTCACAAATCTGATGTCCATTTGTGTAGAAGCAATATTTTGAGGTGTATAATCTAGGTCACTGTCATCATTAGAATCACCATCACTACCCTCCTCCAAGTGTTCCATATCACTGTCTGGATCTTCAATTTTCTGCAATGCAGTTTTCTCTGGTAGTGAAGATGGTTTAATACCAGATGCATTTAGAACTGATACAAGAATTTCTTTAATGGCTGCAGTACTGTCCAGGAATGAACTAAAATTTCCTGAATGCCCAATCACGGCTGGCCTGGAATACTCATCTGTTTAGAAAAAGTCAAGGATTGAGACGTTAGGAAGACATCATAAAAGTTTACTATTGAGAACAATAAGTTAGAGAACAGCTTCAATTAAAAAAAACAGACCACTTCTCCCACCCCAGAATGTTAAGGATCTTGCAACCAGGAAAGGTTTCTATTGTTGATCAGATCATACAATCATTAATTGTAAGGTAAGGTAAGCCATTAATTGCCAGACACGTATAATTAGCAAACACTTCAACTGCAGTTGGTTGTCCCAGTATGTTCCCATGTGTCACTGTTTGAAATTATGCATGAGCTAAAAAGAACAAACCTTCAGGAAATCCTGTACAGAGAAAAAACAAACAACAAAAACCACATACACAATGCTCCAGTATTTACACTACCTCCTGCATTGAGGCAAGAATTGTACATAACAGTTTAATAAGGCAGAGAAATACAGATTACAACAAAAGGCAGAGGAGTCCTGTACTTTGTGTCAAAAAGAAAAAGTCTTCAGCAAATCATCCAAACTCAATGGCAGACTGAGTCTTAGGCTTAGTCTACACTACAGACTTGTGTCATTATAACTACAGAGTTCAGGTGTATGGAAAACTCCATATCCCTTAGCAATGCAGTTATACTAACTGACCCCAATATAGACAGCATTATGTTGATGGGAGGGCTTTTGTAGTCAACATCAATATCATCTCTTAGGCAGGTGGAGTACACATGATGATGGGAGAATTTCTCCCATGGCAGTGCTATAAAAGTGTAGGCAAGCAAGCAAGAAAGATTACTAGTAGACAAAGAGGATAATTCTAAATATTAAACTTTCCTTAAGGAGCTCCATTTACTTCCTTTATAGTTTCAAAGTCATCTTTATAGACACTGAGTCTGCAAATGGATGGAAACAAGCACCAAATTCAGATTATAAGGAATTATTCTTGAAGCATAAAATATGACTACATTTAAGAAAAAGCAGCAGTAGATATTTATACAGTATTTTTACCAAAACCTTAACATGTTTTGACATGTCTCTCTTTCAAAGAAAAAAATATTAGCCCCCTTGAAGCACTTCCCCACTCACTAATACATCTGCTACATCCAGATGAAAACCCAGCTAATGGGAAAAGAAAGCAAGGACAGGTGGTGCTTTCTCTGACAGCCTCACTCATTTATACTCTCACTGAATCCAGAGGAGGCACCAACTGAAAGGATGGGCCCAATACTGGCTCAGCCATTTTAGCAGATTAAAGATCATGCTGCCCAGCCAGTGATGAATTAGACACTGAACAATGAAGCCCATTCCCGGAGACTCTGGTCAAATGGGATGCTCCTGGAAAAATGGATGCCCCTGCATGCCAATCTACTCCTCCCACCCTGTGCTTCTACCTGGGAACAAAGTCAGGCCATTGGGGAATAACCCTGCTCTCAGAAGCCTCTACTTCCCAACCTCATTCCCCAGCCAGAGTGCGGGGTGGGCAGGGCAAGCCTCCTTTTTTGAGGCATAAAGGATCTTGTGCAAAAGGGGTTTTTGCGCAGAATGGACCCGTCTACACTGCTTGTTTTTGCGCAAAATCCTCTTGCGCAAAAAGCATCGGCAGAGAAATGCAAATGACAGCACAACAAATGCTGATGAGTGCTTCATTAGCATACTTTCTGCCGACAAATACCTGCAGCGTAGACGTAGCCTGAGATTCTACTGTACTTGGATTTCTTTTACTGGGGGACAGGGGGAGAGGGAGATGAGAAGCAGTTTTAATAACTTCAATAGGTTGCACTTACATGAGACCCTCCCCAAAAGCACATCTTCCTTTGTACAAAACATTCAAAATACACTCTCCTCCCCACACCCTCTTCCTCCAATCCTGCTCTTGCCCTTCAGAGTACAGCCTCTCTCTGAGTTACGAACAAGTTATGGACCAAACACCTGGCCGTAACTCGATCCATTCGTAACTCGGACCTCATTGAATTACACGCGACCGCACTGTTCGTAAGTGCGGGTTGCATTCGTAGCTCAGGAACTGCCTTTATGACCACTCCATAGGAGCTTTGGTTGTAAGTGCGAATAGCCGTAATTCGACCGTTCGCAACTCGGGGAGCAGCTGTATTTCAGATGGAAATCCCATGACCAGGCTGACTTCCTCCACTACAAATCTGTTCTCTCCTCCTTCAGTTCTGCCATCATCCTTTCTAAACAGCTCTACCTCTCCTATTCATTTGAATCCCACATTCACAACCTAGCTGCCTTTTTGTCATCTTGACTCACTCCCATACTTGGGGAAGGAACTCTCCAGAAACATGTGTCATTGTTACCACTATCTATCATGCACACCAACATGGTCTCATTGTTTCCATCTATTCCCATCTGTCTGTATCTCTTAGATGTTTCTTGTCTTATATCTACACTGCATGAACTGTTTTCTCATTCAGTGTTTCTGCAGTACCTGGCAAAAATGTGTCTGAGCATGTAAGTAGGACTCCTACGGTTTGTCTACACAGCAGGGCTTAACTCAAAATAAACTACGCAAATTGAGCTATGTTAATTGTGTAGCTTATTTCAAAATTGGGAGCATCTACACAGCACTTATTTCAAAATAGAGCACTCTTTCTCTGACTTCCCTTACTCCTCTTACAATGAAGGTTACAGGAGTTGGAGTAAGTTGTCCTCCAGCTTGACAGTATTCCAACATTATTTCAAAATAACTTAATCCGCATATACACAGCAGGCAGTTATTTTGAAATAATGCTAGTTATTTTGAAATAATGTTGCTGTGTAGATGTACCCTTAGACACTACAGTAATAATAAAGAGATTATTTTGCTTTCAATGGTCTCTACTGATTCCTTCAGCTTTCTATCCACATCATCTAAAGCAAATCTTAAGTGAACAACGGAAGAGTCAGTACAAGCAGAAGTAGTGTAGTTGTTGCCTAAAAACTGAGTGTTTCCAATGCTTGGGTTTTGGTCTGGGTAACCATTGACTAAAATCCTTCTTTTTGTCCATAAACTGGCTAACCCACCATCAACCAGGGCTTGCTGGGCCTCCAGAGCACACGGGCCCAGTAGGTTCACTGGCGCTCATGGGGCTACAGAGCCAGCAGGGTTGCTGCAGTCAGGGGCCAGGGCAGCAGTGGCAGGTAGCTTGGGAGAGGAGCCCAGCAGAGAGGCTGACACCCCTCCCACAAGACCTTCCCTAATCTGGAAAACTCCCTTGTCCAGGATCCGTCAGGTCCTGAAGGAGTCGGGCCAGGGAGGTCCAATCTGTAGTCTGTTCTTAGTAACGACTTCATCTTGCAAAAACAATGTGTTGTCCTGTGGCACCTTATAGACTAACAGATTCATTGGAGCATAAGCATTCGTGAGCAAAGACCCACTTAATCAGATGCACGTGACGAAGTGGATCTTTGCCCACAAAAGCTTATGAGCCAATACATCTGTTAGTCTATAGGGTGCCACAGGACTCCTCGTTATTTATGCAGGTTCAGACTAACATGGCTACCCCTCTGATATTCATCTTGCAAAATATTAGTAGTCTGTTGAAATCAAATACATTTTCAATTTGTCAGAGCTCAATAATTAAAAGGAATAAACAGATCTCTATCATTTCTATTAATAATCTAACTACCATGCCAGCAGTCATTCAGAATATAAATCAGTAAATTTATTATGAAAGTCATACCTGAGATAACTGAAATTTGAGGCGTCTGAGCAAGACAGCTTATTTTTTCTGGGACAAACACTGTAGCATTCCATGAACATAATGATTTGGAGACAGTTACATTATTGCTTTGCTTGGTCAACTAAGACAAAACAAACGAAAAGACAATTGATGACGCACAATGCACAATATTTTAGTAAGCACAGCAGAGAAAAATAGATCTTAATCAAAACTTTTCCAAAAATGCTCTAATCTTACCCCTCGTAATATTGTTGCATTCCTGGCTTTTAGATCACAACATGTAACAGTCCAGGACCGCCAACAAAAAGTAACATGCTTTGCAAATGTAATGGCCAGAACAACTATCTTATTTTTAATTATTTTTGAGAAAACAAAGTTACTAAAATTGCCCTGGAAAAAAGTCTCAAAATCTCTGAGGGAAGGAGAAAGAAATACGCTTTTCTTAGGACCCAACCTTGCTAACACTTATGTACATGCTTATTTTACTACCATGAATATATGTATTTCTATTTAACTTTACTTTGAGTAGTTACGAAGGTACCTAAGCTTTTGTAGGAATAGGTTAGTTTGGGCTGAATTAAAATGTTTAAGTACACTGGCATAACAGCCAAAGTGTTAAGAAAAGAAAGAGGAACAGTGATTTTTGTAAGCTAACTAGGAGGCAGTGCCCCCTGCTCGCTATGCTCGCCAACCCCCCATCTCAGGGGGTAGGAAGCCCCAGCTCCCCCGGCTGTCAGGGAGGTTCAGGCCGAGGCGTGGCAGGACTGGCCTGCACCAACTCTCTCCCGTCCCTCAGCCGCCAGGACCCCCGAGGTCAGTCCAGACCAGGCTACCCCTCCCTGGGTCACTGGGAGGCTGGGCCGGCCCAAAGCCAGCCCAGCTCTCTCCCTCTGGTCGCCAGGGGCGAGAGGGGCCTTGTAGGCCCCATGCTCTTCTCCCCTACACCCCCCCAGCCCTCTCCTCCCCAGCTCTTGGGCCCCCCTGCCCTCACTTCTTCCCCCCAGCTGCCAGGGAGGGAGGCCAGGGTGAGGTAGCACTGCTCTGGCTCTCTCCCCAGCCATCAGGAGAGGCAGGACCAAAGCTGTGCCGGGTCGAGCTCTTCCCCAGCAGGCACAGATGGCCCGGGACCAAGGCCACTCTGGCCCTGGCTCATTCCCCGCGGGCCACCAGGGAGGGTCCGAGATTGCCCTGGTTCTTCTCTCATGTCTCCAGAGGCCACAGCTGCCCCTGCCACCTCACCCCTGCCTCTTTGCCTGCCCCCCTCCCCCCCCAGCCACTCCCCACGGCCATCAGGGAGTTGGGCTGAGCTGAAGCAGACCTGGCTCTCTCCCTCCAGCTGTGAGGGGGGGAGGTCTTGCAGCTCCCTGCCTCCCTCCCCGCTGATGAGGGGGGAGGGGCACAGCTCCCAAACCATCCCCCACAATGCTCCGGGGAAGCCGTGTGGCTGCTGCCCCTTTCCCCAGTACCAGGGAGGCCATGCAGCCCTCAGCACTGGTAAGGGAGGGATGGAGAGAGGGAGGAAGCCCGGTGGCTGAGGAGCGTGGGACTGCAGGCCGCAGAGTGATGTGGTCTCAAACCAGTTTGGACTGCAAGCCAGAAACCTCTTCCTCGTCTCCCATCCTCCCTTCCCCCAGCTGACCTGCACGAGGCACTGGTCAGGGGCTGCTTGGGGTACAGGTTAACATCCTAATAGGTATCTAAAGCAAAACTTACATATTTCCATTTTAGCTGGAGAATAGCTAATGGGAACAACCACCTATTAAATTATACTTAACATCTTTTGAATTCAATAACCTCAAAAGTTATACCTTATTTGCTTTAGTCCCTTTTTCACAAAATGGCACCACATTTTTAAAAACTAACATTTCCAAACATGCCATATTTGTATTCCCCCCAACACATGCACATACACTATAAACTAGCACTATCAAGCCCAACATTTCTTACAAGTACATTAACTATTTAGAAATCAGTCAGTCAATATCCAAACTTATTAATAGTAGAGTGCACAACTTTAATCAAAACAACTCATCACAACCAATTTTAGTTTTTCATAAAATAAATAATACATTTGGTTTTCAATTTGTGTTGGGCTTAAAATCCAAGTTCATCATGAAACCAATAGCAATTTATGGATTTAACACCTACTGCAACTGAACTAAATGCTGTAAGTTATTTCTAGTGAATCATTTCAGAAGAACAAGAAGAACAAGAATAGGAAACAATAATCTCTCTCTTTACCTTTTGAGCACTTAGCTGTTTGAAGCCCTGTGTTCTATTGTAGCTAGCTAGTGATCCTGTCTGGAGAGACATTATCGGAAAATCTTCATTTTTTAAAACTATCTGGAAACAACTGAGAAAAGATGATAACCGTTACTAACTTAATCATGCTTTCATTTTGTTCTGCAGTCTTTAAATACAGGCTAGATTAATGACATTTGTAGAAATGTAATGTGTCCAGTAGATGAGTTGAGACTATATTTTCACTATAAAAAGAGAAAAAAGACTCAGTCATAATATAAATTCCCATACACATTCTCCACACTAGACATCTTACAGAGGCACTTCAATAGTAATGCAGCTGCATAGCTTTAAAATCTTCCATGTAGTTGGTCTATGCTGACAGGAGAGAGTTCCCCCCGAAAACATAGTTAAACTACCGCTAACAAGCATCTTACAACTGACATAGTGCTGTCTGCACTTGTGCTTTGGTCAGTGTAACCTATATCCGTCAGGGGTGTAGGTTTTTACACCCCTGTGCAACATAAGCTTTACCAACAAAAAAGTTATGGTTTCTTTTGGACATAGCCTTAATGTTTTATTTTTATAAAGAAAAATGTTTTAAATTTGATAGCCCTACTCAATCTCCTTTATAGTTACAAAAAATAGGATTTACTGGTATTGTTTGAGAAAAATGATATGTTGTCATACACATTATTGTAAATCTAGCTGTGTTAAGGGAATTTGATAATACAAAGCTTGTTGCAGGCAAGCTAGTTTTTCCTTATGTAAGCGTTTAACTTTGATAACTTATGCTTGCTGCTTCATGGAAACCTTTGAAAAACATTTAACTTAGAACATGCCTGGGCTAAGAGATAGAAGATGCCTTACTGGAATTGATTGTGTCTGTCTGTCTGTGTGTTTCATTATTAAAGAAATAACTGATGTGTATTTCAACACTTGCTCTTTTGTTGAGGATATCTGTAAATAAGATTTTGCAGCTTTAACTATCTTTACCTATCTGCACTCAATATTCTCAACTGCAAGTAGCAGGTCTATACCATGCAGCTGTTAATGTACTAGTAGCCACCAGTCTGCAGTGATATTCTCAGTTAGTACCAGAGCTGAATTAAGGAACAGGCATTATGGGGTCCAGCTCTTAAGGATCACATGAAGAAATCAGTCTCAGTTTTCACATTAAAAGTAAGTTTCTAGCCCTGCTGATAGGAAAGAAAAGCTTGAAAATGTGAACTGGGTGTAATTGATGTCTGCAAACAGCTAAATAGCTTCAATCATCTTAACCTGAATAGCCCCAATCATCTTAATTCTGAAACCCACTTCCATTGATGTGTAATATGTCTAAATGGCTAGGTTGCTTTAATTTATTCAGCCTTGCTCATTACCTCACATGGACAACATTGTATTAACAATGGACTTTTTTTAAACATTAAAAAAACCAAAACCTATTATTGACAACACTTTAGGGCCTTATTGTGTCATATCTATTGAACTCAGAACACCCTAGTACAGCAGTTCTCAAACTTTTTGGGCTCCGGAGCCCTTTACATGCATAAAAATGTATGCGGTGCCCCAGCAGTCCACTGATTGTATGTGTTGTACCTATCAATGTTTCCAGTTTATCAACCTCGCGGAGCCCCTGGAGATGTCTTGCCCTAGGGCTCCGCGGAGCACAGTTTGAGAAACACTGCCCTAGTACAACCAATTAGAGTTGTACTATTTAAAATAAACAAGTCCATATCCTCATATTATATATAAATATGTTGTCAGTAAATGTCAATTTCACCATGTATACACAAACAGAACATTATTTCCATCAATGATAATCAAAATTTATAGATAGGAAAATAAGAAAAATACTGCTTGAAAATTAGATTGATTTAAGAATATTTAATTTACTTGGTACATTCTGACATATGATGTTCACCATTTGTGTTTTAATGTTTATGAAGCTTTAAAATTTTCAATCTCAACATAGACTCTTCGGAAATAATTATTGTCTGACCTCTCGCCAATTTCCCACAACTGTGAAAATGTTAAATCAAACAAACAAAATGTTTAAAAGCTTTAAAAAAATCAGTATTATCCATTAAAATATTTTAAAAAATCAAATTCTGTAACCCATAAATGTATTCCCAGATCTACGTAGTACTTTATGTAAAACTAACCAACCATAGAAGAAGCCATTCAATGACACAGAAATAGATCATGTTCCAATAAAAATGTTTTAAATAAATCATTAAAGAAACAAGGTAGAGGAGGTAAAAGTTTTGGGCTTGCAGGTCTTTCTGTGGTTTGGAAAAGAGAAGTTCAAAAGCATGTAGTTAAACAAGATATCATCATCTTTATTTTGCATGCAACAGAATACAATATGAGAATACTGAAAGCCTTAAAAACACTGTTGAAGACTGAATTAAACCAGATCAGCTGCTACCAACGTTCAATTTATAGTCCAGTATATATTTATTGATGTCTGTACAGTGCCATGGATGTATGCTGTACTTTATTAATAAATCCATTTCAAACCCAGAGATTACAATCTAGCACCCTAATGCTTATATAAATGCATAACTTCAATGGCTGGTTTCAAAAGAATTATTCAGATACATATAATTAAAAGTACACAAGTATTTGCAGTACCCAGGGTGTTATAAAAGCTAACTTAAGGAAGTACTGTTGCAGAAATAGCCTCTAATTTATGCTTAAGTATCTTCTGATAAGGATCACTGTCAATGTTCCCTCTCATCTTTTCCATCCATGTGCAGAAATTTTTTTTAATGTGCACTAGGGATATGTAAGGTTAGCTTGATAACCAGTGAGCATCACCCTAAGTGGGTAATGCTTACCGCAGTGGTCACCAACCAGTACATCGGGATCTACAGGTAGATCTTGGAGCCTCTGACAGGTGCTCCTAACTGGTTTGGCCAAGAGGCTATCAAACGCAGCATTTCAGCTGCCCCGCCCTCAGACTGCTGCACATCTCCTGCCCTTTGCCTTGGAGATATCTCCTCAGGAGCCCCCTCTTTCTGTGCAGGGCAGGGGAGGGAGAGGAGGAGTTCTGATGTCAGGGCATAGGGCACAACAGGACTTGGGATGGAGTTTGCTGGCTGCTTTTGGGAGTGGTGCAGGGCCAGGACAAGGGAGAGCCTGCCTTTGCCCCACTGCACCACCACCCAGGAGCTACTTGCGGTAAGCAGTGCCCAGCTGGTGTCCACATCCAGAAACCTTACCCCAGGCATGAACTCCCTCCTACACTCAAAGCCCCTGCCCCAACCCCAAGCACCCAGCTTCCAAATGGCCTCCCAGAGCCTACATCTAGAACCCCCTCCAGCACTCCAACTGCCTGCCCCAAGATCAGCTAAGAGCCCCTCTCACATGCCAAATCCCTTAATCCAAGACCAGAGCCTGCACCCCAACCCTCTGCCCCACCTGGTGAAAGTGAGGGAGGGTGAGAAAGGGAGGGAGGAAGGAATGAGCAGGGGCAGAGCCTCGGAGAAGGGTCTAGGGTATTTGGGTCTGAGGTAGATATTGGATTGCACTTAAATTCAAAAAAAGTGATCTCATGCTTAAAAAGGTTGGAGACCACTGGCTTACCGGTTCCAGTTAACCAGTAACTGGTGTGAGGGATGGAGCGGGCAGGGAGATGCTTCAGCCTCGCAGGGGGCCCACTGCCCACGTCCAGACTAGGTCCTGTTGCCCCACAGGCAGGGACTGCTCCTGCATCCAGAGCAGCCTCTGTCTGCGGGGAGCCTGAGCCCGCCGCACACACGGGCTGGAGCAGTCCCCAGCTCAAATCCTGCTTAGTCAATTAACTAGTTAAAATTTTAGGCTGGTGTAATGTTAACTGATTAACTGGGATTTTATATCCTGAATGTGCACCAAAGCATGTGTGAATGTGCACCACCAGTAGAAATAAAACTGAACTGCGGGTGCTCTGCCAAGCAACTGGGCAGCACCTGAATATCTCCTGAGCAGACACACAAGTACCCGTCTTACAGAGAACACTGATACCTGTTCATCTTTAAAAAGCAGATTAGGACAGATTCAGCCCTTGTATAAAGCAGGTTGTATTTCAGTAGTTAAACCAGCTTAACATTGCGCTGAGTAGAGACCAACATGTGGTCATGGGAATAATGACCCTAGTACAGATGCCCATGAAACATTTCTAACAAAATGGAAAATACTCAAGGAGTGAGTTAATGTCATTTGGTACAAGCCTTGCACAATATGTGGTGTATCTCGTCCAGTCTATTAAATGATCCAACAATATTAGGTGAAGCCAAACAATCTCTACCCTGTTGTATTAACTGACAGAGAAAAAATAAGAGACAAAACACACCATATTACACCAGATTAGGGGGCTGGAGCACATGATTTACCAGGAGAGGCTGAGGGATTTGGGCTTGTTTAATCTGCAGAAGAGTGAGGGGGGATTTAACAGCAGCCTTTAACCACCTGAAGGGGGGTTCCAAAGAGGATGGAGAGAATCTGTGCTCAGTGGGGACAGATGGCAGAATGAGGAGCAATGGTTTAAAGTTGCAGTGCGGGAGGTCTAGGTTAAATATTAGGGAAAACTATTTTACTGGGGGGGGGGGGTGAAGCACTGGAATGGATTATCTAGGGACATTTTAGAATCTCCATCCCTAGAGATTTTAAACTCCCAGCTTGACAAAGCCTTGGCTGGGGTGATTTAGTTGGGGTTGGTCCTCCTTTGGGTAGGGAGTTGGACTCAATGACCTCCTGAGATCTCTTCCAAACCTATGATTCTATGATACCCTTTGATGTTCTTCACAAAACAATCATCTGTATCTGATCTGTCAGTCCACATCCTAATGGAAGCCTGTGTAATACCAAAAAACAAGTCTGGGAAATTCAATTCATAACTCTACTACACACTAAAAATCGTGTCTTAAATCTACACTACTGCCTTACTGTTTGTGCGCTGAAACTTTCCAGCTCAGAAGTGTGAAAAAGCCCCCTGAATGCAGCAAGGTACAGCTCTGTAAAGCATCAGTGTAAACTGGGGCTACAGAGCTAGGAACCAAGCACCCAATGCTATTAGCTTCGCTCCTGGAGGTGGTCAGATACTGGATTTATGTCTCATTCTGTAACCCACCAACTCCTTTTTCTGTCCTATGACTGGAGGAGTATTAATGAGACACTTCACTTTGAATGGTCCCTTGGAATAGGTGTTAACTATTTATGATAAACCATCTATTCCACCTTGCGTTTAACTGTGAAACTCTGAGTACCTTTCCCAGACATGAAGAAGGTTCTGAGTAAAACTCTGTCTACACGGGATGCAGAACCTCTTTTGGGTCAGGGGCCACTGGCCCACAAAAAAAAAAAATCTGTTAGATGATGCACAGAAGTGAGAAGCAAAAAAAACCCACAAATCCAAAAAAACCTCACTGACATGGCTGCCAACTGAGAAGCAGGAAGACACTCCCCATTATAGTAAGATGAGGATATAAGATATAAGAACAGGCCTGGTCTGCCGCCTAAGACCTAGCTAATAATGAACTTTCCTTTAGCTATGTTTTAAGATAAGCAAGAAACAACTTTGTTTGTTTAACTAGACATGAAACAAGCTGATACAGTATAACCCCAGGTGGAGAGCAGTGATTGGGGGCTTATCATGAGTTATAGGCACATAACTCATTAAAAGGGGTCAGGAAGTCTGCTTCTCAGTTCAGAAAAAGGGTTTAAGAAAACAGCTCAATGTTTACTTCCCTGGATACCAACTCAGGATCAAGCAAAGGTCGAGGTTGATACATGATGGATAGAGATGGTCTAATAAGATCATGAGGCACAAGGTGATTGGTGATAGCCTGGCAGCATCAGAGGGAGGCTGAGCAGTGCTGTGTTTGTACCTGTATATAAGGTGGTGTCTTGGGGGGCAGTCTTTGAATGGCCCAGGGGGAAATGGAAGTGTTCCATTATCTTGAGCCGTTCATTGTTACGGAGTACAAATGCATAGTGGTTCAGTAGAGTCTATGTACTTTGCTTAACAATGAAACTAGCCTGGCATCTTCGATCCTTATCTGATTTGTGGTCTTTGGGGGCTCCCTTGGAGTCTTCAGTGAAGACTAAGTGCACTAGTCTACCCGGCACACATCACTGAGCACACACGCAAGCACCCTTCTGATTATCATCATCCACAGAGTCAGAGATGTGCGAGCATTGCTGAACAGCTGCCTGAGTAACTATACCCACACGCATCCAGTAGCCTACGCGGGAGAAGGCTTTATCTTCCCAAACCACCAGGCACGGCCACCCCCCCACTCCACCCCCAGAACACCTGCTGTAGGCATTTTGGGGGTGGAGTATTTCTGCCCACAGTGCCTGCCTTCCCTGTGCACCTGGCTGCAGAGGCTGGAACTACATAGTCTCTCTCCCCCTCTGGTGCGCCAGGAAGAAGCAAGCCAAGCCATGTGCCTTCCTCCCTCCCTGGTGCTCTCGAGGCTGAGGAGGCTGGACACATGCATCTCTTCCACTCCCTGTGCCTGGGAGGAGGTGTGTGAGCTTGGTGCTACCCCGCCTCCTCTCCTTCCTGCTGGGGATGAGGCTTCAGCAGAGGGGGCAGGACTGTAGGTGGGGCTGGAAGCCTGCTTCCTCCAGCCCCAGCTGCACCAACTGCCCATGAACTCCTCACATTTCCCTTTCACAACAGAGCCTGGGGGGAATCCCAAGCCAGTAGATTTTGTGTCCCACCCAGGCTCTTGGGTGGGGCCTAAAATGAGGGGTTCAGTGTGTGGAAGGTGGCTGCTGGGAAGCAGGCTTGAGGTTTGGGCAGGTGGTGGATCTGGGAGGGGGGTAAGCGTGTAGGAGCAGAGAGGGGATGCAATAATGGGCTGGAAAGGGGGTGGAGGCACAGGGTTGGAACACCAGTACCAGCTCCCAAATGCTGCGGGGAGCCCCATGCCTCCAGGGACAGATCCAGGCAAGCAGGTGGCTGCATCCAGCCCCTGGGCCCTAGGTTCCTCACCCTGGTCACTGTCA
>CM057845.1:263935851-263949169 GCA_030068395.1 Apalone spinifera
AGCCTCCTTGTGTGTGCCCACCCTCCATGTGTATTGACACTATGCTGGGGCAGGTACCCCTTAGCCACCTTCATCCCCTTAAGGATAGCCATTTCTCAAGTGTACCCCTCCAGCAGAGAGAGAGGAATCCTCTACCTTGCTGTGTACCCACCCTCATATATGCCCCCCCACACACATAGCCTAGGGGTTGCTACTTTTCACCTCATTCCCTGTATGTATCCTTTCCTCTGAGGACAGGCATCCCTCTCTCCCCATGGGTACTCACAATACTTATACCCTCCATCCTCTAGTAGGCACCCCCTTCTCCTGGACAGCTAGCCCTCACTGTGTGCGTACTTTACCTCCCCATTGGGACAGTCCTCCTCTGCCCCATGTGTAACCATCACACCTGGCACAGTAACCCCACTCTCTGCATGTAACCACTCCCCGTATGTAACCCCACCCTGGAGAAAGTCATCTCCCACTTGTGCTCCCCTTGGGGTCAGCCACCTCTTGCATGCACAAAACCTCCTATGTGCCATCCTCTCTCCTCATATGTATTGATCTCACTACATGCATCCTCCTAGAACAAATACCTCTTGTGTGCACTCCTGGGGTCAGCTGCAACTCACCCCCATGCTGTGCCTTTTGTGTGGACTAGTAATTCATCTCCTAGTATGAGAGTATGTCCCATGAACTCTTTATGTTCCCTCGCCACAAACATTTGGGTTTACCTATAGGCACTCTTGCATGTGCTCACTGATGTTGGTAGTGGTACTCCTGCTGCTGGGGGATGTAAATACCTACACACACTTGTACAGTCATCCATTCATAGGCACAAGGGTACAAACATCGGTACTTATTGAAAGCAACGAGTAGTCCTGTGGCACCTTAGAGGCTAACAAAAATATATAGAGTATCATGAGCTTTCATGGGCAAAACCAAAGTTCATGATGCTGTATATATTTTTGTTATTCCCTAAGGTGTCACAGAACTACTGGTTGTTTTTAAGACTACAGACTAACCCAGCTCCCCCTCTGAAACTTTGTACCTCTTGAGGCCCGCATACACCACTCAGTATGGCATCCACACATTGGGATCACACAGACACCTACCTTTCCTGCAGAGAATAAGAACTATAATCTATTTCCTATAGAAGGAGTATGTACCTGATTTAACCCAGGATAGGTTTATGTTTAATAGTTCCTTAACTTTGGCTGGGGTGGCTGCTGCTGGTAACCAGTTCTGAGAATGATTAGTTTCAGTGCTTCAAGCAGTTTGTACCTAGGGAAAAGGTGAAAAAAATATACAAGGAAATGTATACATATGTGAATTATCATGCAGAATCAGATCAATGGTCTATGCACTCTAGTATTTTATAGAAGATCCAAATACCCTGTAGTAGACAACCTGTCTGTAGAGGAATTAGTGTTTGGAGTTTTCTTTTGAAGCATTGGGATTTATCGCCTTCATACTGACAACACAAAACAAAATCAAACTCTCAGTTTTCAAGTACATCTATCCTTGTAAATGTCTATTTTTTAAGTCCTATTAAGTAGCTTCTTTGTATAGCAATGAGTTAATTATGTACCATTATATCACTTGTGTATTAATCACAAATACTTTTAGTATTCAGGTATGTACATGAGTGCTCAAATGTTTACATGTGATGAATACAGTATTTAGTGTACACTTGCAGATATTACCATGCCTATGTACAAATTTGCCATAGGCTTACTCTTCTTAAAAAAAAAATGTTTAGTTGAAATTTAGAAAGGAAAAAATATCATTTGAACATACTGGTTACAAGCGTTTTATTTGTTGTAGTAGGAGTACTCTTGTAACATTATAACTATACTAGGTGACGTGTTTGCAAAAAACAAAACAAAGAAGGGGATTTTTATTCTGGTTTTGCTTAATCTGCATGAAGGCTGCAGGAGCATTCCATATCTTGACTTTGAAAGAGTAGCATTTGCCCTATTATGATTAGTCTTTGTAACCTTATCATTTTTAGGGGAGTTACAACTTATGTATTTGAAAAAAAATTAAGTAGTTGTATCATCTTAACAGCATGTTGTAACCTGTTAAAGTGAACAGCCTGTTCTGTGAGTTATGTCATGAGTTGATATTTCTGGAAGGTCAGTCAGTCGTTTCACTAGTTGCATTACAAAACCAGACTATATGAACTGTTGGAGGGCATACATGGCCAACGACTCTAGCTCAGAGGTGAGCAAAAGGGCCTCCGTGGGCCACATCTGGCCCGCCAAGTGGGTTGATCTGGCCTGCAGAGCTCCTGCCGATCCCCACCCCCAGGCCAATCAGGGCCTAGGGACGGGGGAGTGCATGATACTTAGAATCAACTCTGGCAGTTGACTCCAAGCACTGTGTGCCAGAGGGCAGGGAGCACGAGACTTTGCGCTCCCCCAGGCTAATCAAGGTCTGGGGGCGGAGGTGAAGTGCGCAAAGTCTCCTCCCGCCCTGCCCCTGCCCTGCAAGGAGCGCGTGACGTTTAGAAGTGCCGCATGCTCCTTGCAGGACAGGGTCAAGGCTGGAGGAGACTTCGCATGCTCCCCTTGGCCCCAAGCCTTGTTTGGCCTGGGGATGGGGGGAGCGCGCACAAAGTTTCCTCCTCGGTACTTAGTCAGCTGCCAGCTGCTGCTCAGCTGGGTGGTGACTCTAAGCATGGTGCTCCCTTGCAGGGCGGGGGCAGACTTTGTGTGCTCCTCCCACCCCAGACCCTGATTGACCTGGGGGAAGGGAGAGAGTACACAAAGTCTCCTCCTCTAGGAGGAGTGGGGACAAAGACTTCTCGTGGTCCTGCACCCCTAAACCAGTCAGGGTTTGTGGGAGGGAAGCATGGAAGTGTTTTGGTCCCACCCCATCCACCTGAGGTCCTGCCCCTTCTGGGGCAGCCCCAGGCCACTTAAAAAATGTCTGAAGTGTCTCCCTGTCAAAAATTATTGCCCACCCCTGCTCTAACTCTTACAGGACATTTTTGTGACAATAATCTTTGTCTCACCCCTCCTTAAATGTACATTTTATAAAGACAGTGCTCTCTTGCAGTGGTACTTAGTAAATAGCTATGATGGCATTTACTTTTTGGCAGATAATTACTTTGACTTTCTTTTTAGGAAAGATATTTGATGCTTGTAAACTTTATTGCCCATGGAGACAGGAGCTCTGAGCTCAGATATGTGAGTAATAGGAAACTTCCACTGAAATAAAACCTTACCTGTACTTTGACAGCATCTTTCTGGGATCACAGATTTATCAGTTGCATGGTTTTTTACATAAATTGTTTTCAACATAATTGGTAAATTACAGGTACTTTATAATAAAAGATTTTCAAGAGTGCTTCCAGAACATGCTACTGGTGTTTTAGCCAGGTATAATGAAAAATAAGCCGCAAAATGTGCCTATGTAAATAACCTAAGCAAAATATTTAATTGAAAATAGGTTGCTGAAAAATGTCTTTGCAGAATGGAAGTGTGTAAAACATCTATGTTGCGTGTATCTATACAAAGTGTTTTTATAAATATTAGTAAAAACTTAAGCAAAGGTTGAGATAAGAAAAGGTTAACTGGATAGTACCAAGTTTCCTTAAGCTAAATGAGGTTACTGCATGAAATACCATACATAAGAGTAAAATATCTGTGAATGTTTTGTTAAAGGTGTATATTTTTGTTAAAATAATATTTAAATACACAATACCCTTTTTATGTAGTTAAACAATCCAGATTACTAGAACTGCAAGATTGGGGTGTGTGTGTGTGTGTGTTCCTTTTGTATTTTGCATGTATTTACTACTTGTCTGTCACTCAAATTGTATAATGAAAATAAACTTCAGTCATTTTTACTTCCAAACTATCATGCACGGGCACAATGTTCGGGATATAAACATCTAGGGGAATGCTCAAATAAATCAAAACCCCACTTCTCATTTTAAATGAAACATGAAAATTTAGCTTTAAAGAGGCTTTATAAAAGGGAAAAAATCTACTAGATGAAATGAACTTCTGGGAGCTATGTAATGGACAGTATTATTTTAACACTTCATTTTTAAAAATGCTTATAGATGTGCAGATTTAATGTACAGGGTTTGATATCTGAGGCATCTAAAAAAATCATAACCAGCATGAAGTATTCTGATTAAACAACATTTTTAAATGAAGCTTTTGATGTTTATATATCTTTAAAAATGACTCAAAGTTGGTTCTTTACTAGTGTAAACTTACTTTAGTAGATAAAGTCCTATTGTAGAGAGCTCTTTAAGCAGTATTTCAGATTTGCCTTTACTCACTATGGGCCTTACCTGCTCCTAGTAAGGTCAGTGTCAAAACTCTGGTTAAAGTAAACTCTCTTAGAAGTAGCACTGGACTGCAGGTATGAATGAGAATCTTGTATAAATGTGCAATTGTAATATGGAAGACAAGAAAATTAGGGTGACTAAATAGGATGTATTTTTGAAATATTTATTAATCTGAAGTTATGTAATACTTCATGGTATTCATTTGAGTTTTTCCTGAGTAAGAACTGAATGAGTCAGTAAACTGAATTTTCAGGTTCTTTACTGCATATTAACTATTAAGGGAAGTATATTATCAAAAGCAATTTAGGGCACAGCAAAGCCTCTTTATGTAAAGTTTCTGGTTAGATGTTCTAAACCACATCAGTGTGGCTGTATTTCACAAGCAGTTTCAAAAATAAATGCTATTCTTATCATTTGTATTACAGACTGGATTATGCAAAAGACAGTGGCACACTAATCATATACTTCTAGAGTGAGTATGTAATTATGTTCCATACAACCACTGGGAAAGTTAGAAGCATATTAGTTTATAAAAAGAAAAGTTACTTTGATACACAATCATGGCTGTGTCTGTCAGTCACTATAACCTCTTTCTTTGAGGCTTGGATGGGTTTTAAAGACAGATCCTGCAAACCTTTCTTGTGTGACTAATACCCATATTGCCCCATTGATTTCAGTGTAAGGATTGCACACCTGAATAGGATTACTTGCATAAGTAAAGGAAGGCACGAAATGGGATATGAGTTTTTAAATTGGTTAACAAAACCTTTTAAAAAAGTTCAAAACTATTTAAACATAGTTACGTGGCAGAAACATGATTTTTTTTAATGGCTTAAATTAGCAAGACCATATACAGATTGAATGTCTTTAGTCAGACACACTCTGGTCCGGCAACATCCATGGTCTGGCATGATTTTAGTTAGCTGGATGTCCTCTTATCATGACTGTGGCCAAGTATCTCACAGTCCCATACAGTTTGTTTACAGCCACTAGTCCTGGCTCTCAGTGTTCTGTGCTGTTATTTAGCTCTAATTTACCCCTAAATGTTTTCTAAGAGCCTGGTAAGCAGTGGAAGTGTGGTAATGCTGCTAGACAATATTGACTTCTGATGGTTTGGCGAATTCTCTTGGTTTGGCACTACTCAGGTCCTGAAGATGCTGGATTAGAGGTTTCACCTGTGCCATGCTTTAAAAATGGTTATTTCTGTGCTGTGCTGTCGAGGCAAAACCATCTTCAAATAGATAGCTACAAATGAGAATGTGACTTTGCTTTCCAGATTCTCTGATGATAAACACAGGAATCTAGGAGATAGATTTCAAAAGTGTTTATTTAGCTTTTAATGGGCAATTTTGATTGAAATCTGACACATAAGAGTTTGGCACTAAGGATTCTTTTCTTCATAATCTCAAAAGAATTTTTGATTTTTTTAATTATACATGTTAAATATGTTAAAACTTAACAAGTTCTGCATTGCTTTTCACTTGGTTTTAGTTCAGGGTGAATTTAAACCACCATAATTTGTAGTACGCTTTGATTCTACTACCTCTTCTTAGAAGTTAGCTCCACTCCTTAGTTGACCTGACCATTTATTTTATTGTCTTACATTGTAATTGGTTTACATTATTATCCATTATTTCAAGTCTTCATTACTAATAACAATGTTTTTCCCCACAAAATCATATTTGCCACAGATTCTTTTTATAAGTTATACACATTTAATTTATGTAATTTATTCTAATTAATTCCTTCCAGCCCCTTTGCTCTCCTAGCTGCTGTTCACAATGCTCTGTTTCTGGTAATTTTGCTAATTACATCAGTAAATGTTCAAGTGGATGTAGATTGTTCAGAGAGAAGAGTAAACAATCAGACAATCCAAATAAACACTCATTTTTCAAAACCAGTTTTCTCTAAGATTTTGTTGAGTAAGCTATAGAAGAAAATAAGTGTGGATATTTGACAGGCCCTATTCACTTCCTCTTTGGCTTGCTTCCCTTTCCCAATGCTTACTCTGCTTCCCTCATCTGGAGAACATAATTGTTGCCTTGAAAGGACACTGACTAAAATGAATAAATTGGACTTTACACAAAAAGCTTCATTCAACAAAATTACTGTAATTTAACCAAATTATAAGAGTATATGACAAATTACAATCTACCACAAGATATTGAAAAAAATCAAACTGAGTATAAACCAAAATAAGAATGATTTGATCCTACAAAAGCAAGAACTTTCACATTTTAGAAATCAATCATAAGACTGATAGAGGATCTGTGAGTTTCTCTTGAGCCTAGATGTTTGACATTTAATCGCTTACTGCAGACTTCACCCCTTCTCTGTTCTAAAATTTGATTTGTCCATTTCACGTGCGTTCATTTTTTTGATTGTATCACATTGGTATATATGGTTGTGCCGATTTTCTTCCACATATTGATCTGAGGAAGTGGGTCTGGCCCACGAAAGCTCATCACCTAATAAACCATCTTGTTAGTCTTTAAAGTGCTACATAGTTCTGTCTTTTGTTTCAGCTACAACAGACTAACACGGCTGCATCTCTATCACTATTCTTGTGTTTAAGGCCTTTTAACTTTACTCAGTTTAGCTTTTATCTAAATATTACACTAAAGGAACAATGATCAGAGGAAAGTTAACATAAGAAAAATTAATTGTAATAGTACAGAGCCATCAGAAGCAAAGCTTAAGAGAAATACAGAAATGTATAAAGTGGAAAAATCGTATCAAGTAAATAAACGGAAGTTCAGCATTGTTTACCCAACTGTCAAAACAGAACTGCTCTTTTAGACTGAAATGTCTTTAAAATGTTTTTTAGTCTAGAGAGTGCTGCATCAACATATTCAAGTTTTTTTTTTCCTGAAGGGCCATCTTTCATAGAAGATCTTGCAGTATGAAGGAAACTTTCAGAAGTGCAAAGGTTTCTAGTGATTTGTAATCGTAGCCTAAAAAGTCGCTTTTCTTTTAGTTTTGAGCCCATGAAGCTTTGGGGCCCTTGGTAGATGTGGTCCTCCCTTCAGGTTTTGAGAGCTTATTAATGTCAAGGATAAACAAATCCTTCAAAAAAGTATCTAATAGGCCTTTTTTGTTGCAGAACTTTGAAGATGTTGTGATACAAGCTGATAGCTAATATTGAAAGCTTGTCACTGATTTATGTATTTTTTGCTATAACACCTGTGCAAGTCCTCCTTAAATTCTCCTGCAGCTAGCCTTTGTGACCCTGTTACTTTCCCTCTTGGGGAAGACCCCCAATTGGTTTGTGGTTGTGGAGTGACAACTGAGGGTAGAAGCTTTGCCTCAAATTCTCTTCCAGCTGCAAAAACAGAATTGCTCTTCTGCTGAACATTCAGTGTGACTGCTAACTTTGTGAAAAACAGCGTGTGGAAGTGGGAGCCAGGTACTTTTGTATTTTAATACCTTTTTTGTTACTAATTCCCTGGGTGGTGGTGTTGGTCAGTTTTTCTCTAACAGTGAAAAGGGACTGATAATAGTCACATCTCTGCGAGGATATTAACTATTAATTACTCAGTATTTATAGAGTGTTGTTAAGTGCTAAATATTAGATTTGGAGGAAAATGAGGAGAGGGGGAGGGTAGATAGAAAATAGGAAGAATTGAGTGTGAGGGAGTGAAATGAAAATTTGTGGATGTGCAAGAGCAGAAAAATAGGAAGAATAGCAATGAGGCAACATAATGTGAGCCTGAAGAAGTTAATGGATATAAGGATGAATGAAAACCTGTTTTTCAAAGATAACAGTTACAGAGTAGTAATGACAGAAAATTTATGAAGGTAGATAGAATGAAAGAAGAGTAAAGGGAATAAAGAATTGGAAGAAGAAAATAAGCTAGAGACCTATACACAAGACTAGCTGAATTTTATGTTCTGAGAGAAATCATACATCTTTAAATTTGAAGGAAAAGGTGGGATTTCAAGCAGTAATGTTAATGTTGTGGGTTATTTAGGATTAGGTAGTCCATCAACTGGATGATATATTTATGTGCAAACATGTCCACTTAATTCTAATTTAAAATGTTGACAAGTATACATGAAAGCCAGTACAAGAAGCTGGACTTCTCTTCCCATGCAGTGGAGAAAGTTAATGTTATTACTGATATTTGTAAAAATGCAAAATATCCTCTTCCCAAAACCCTATGGCTGGTCTTTCATGTGGCTATGCTACCACATACAAGGACAGAATGAAAAATTATTTTCAGGCTTGCCACAAAATGTTGATGCTACCTCTATTCCTTCCTGTATGCTGCATGACCCACAGTTGATGTTTCTTACTTGCTTTTGGAGGGACTAGTTCCTGTGCCCATACCTTTGAATGTCCACTCTCCATTCCTGCCTCCTAAAAGTCAGAGTTTAGGCTTCTTTTGTAAATGTCCATGTAATAGGGTTGTTGATGTGCTCTGAGGCTTAGTGGTTAGCACCCACTCAATAGTGGGACAATGGTGGGCGTGCCAATGCCATAGGAGAATCAGCAGCATTTGGGCTCTGAGGGGGCCCTCTGTGTTACCCTGCCTGGGTGATTTCCTATCACTGTTTTCCTCCTATAATTTCTGGTCCCAGATGAAGTAAAGGAAACTAACCCATTAGCCTGAAGAGGCATATAGTCTTGTTCCTTCAGCAAGGCTTCTCCAGCACCTTTGATAGAAGCCTTCAGAATGGGTCTGTCTTCCTTTCCAGTCTACCCTTACTGAGCTGGTTAGCTTCCTTTTCAACCCCTTCTCCGATTGAAACAGGCTCCGCAAGACTGAAGGGGCTTGGCTGCCTGGGCTCAGTATTGTTTTTTAATCCTTTCTTACCAAGTGTGGGATTTGTGTATCCCATAACAGTCCATCAGTGCCAAATACGTCAGCTTAAATAAAGAAAGGCATCTTTGAGATTGAAAACAACATTTAAAAAAAATCAGTACTTAAAAGTTAGGCGTGGTAAACAGTATTGCAGTTTTGAGACCTAGCCTAGCTAGCTGGACCAGCTCTTGTATTTAGAATTTATTAAGTAGAGTTAAACATCTCAGTGATAGTAGTGTTCTTGTCGTTAATAAGTTGGATTCTAGTCAGTTTGAAATTGTCATCCTAGTTTGTAAATTGCACGTGGCTCCTTGGGGGAATCTGGGTGCCAAGTTTATGGGTCCCAAAAATCTTGATATTTTTATTTAAATTTGAGATTTGAAATTTGGGGTATTGAGGAGTAAGACTTGGTTCTTGTAGTGCTTTTCATCTGTAAATCTTAAATTGCTTTATTTTGTAACAGAGGGCAAAGGCCAGACTTACCAGGATGATAGGCATCTAGTAACATTACAAGTGCCTAAATAAATTAGGATCTATCTCCCATTGAAAGTCCATAAGATTTAGGCTCCTAAGTAACTGTTACTTTCGAAAATCCCTCTAGGTGCCTACGTACATCATTAGGCATGTAAAATACCCTTCTAAATTTGGTCCTGAGAATCTTTATCTCCTTTCAACATATGGGGAAGCAGAGAGAAACATAAGTGACATTCCCAAATTCACAGAATAGGACAGTGGCAGAGACAGAAATAGATCAAAGACTTTTGGTTCTAGATGCAGTCGGTTGGACCACAATGCCTCCCAATTAGACTGTGGGGTATAGTAAACATACCAATGTTTATTCACTCAGATCAAAGGGGCTTCTAGAATGTTTTAAGGAATTCCTGTTAGTCTTTCTACAGTATCATCTCAAAGAATAGTTCCTCCCTGATATAGTTGTGAATAAATGTACCCTTTTGGGAAGACTTGTGCATTGACTCTCTACCCTATGTGGTCTCCTTGTTGTTTATCAGACTGACTTGTTGGCCAGCCTGCCTTTTGCTTTCTCTCCTTGTATGGTACTGACCACCATAGTGTTGGAACACTTCAACATATTTAGAAATACAAATAAAGCTATCTTTGTTCCTTCTGTCCAAGCCTGTAGGAGAAATAGTAATATTATGTTTATACTTACATGTGCATGTGAAGATTTTACTGAAAGAGAGCCAAATAAAATGAGAGTTGTCTATAGTTGTGAATATGATGAGGTCTGTAATCATTCGTGGTTTTAGAGAAAGTGAGTTTCATACTTAGGAATGCCTGTTAAAATTTTGACAATCATGATCACAAGTCTGCTGACAGTTTCACAGTTTCAGTGGTGCACAGCTGGAGTGGGAGGTCCGGAGCCTAAGAGAGAGGTGATCTGAGGTAGCTACTAAGAATCCCATGCTGGCCTTTGAATATTGGGACAGAGAACTTGAATTCATCTCAGTGGGAGGAGCAGGGTAGGTGGGGGATAGCAGAACACCAGGATATGTTCACAATAATTTGTTTTGCTAAGTGGCTAAGCTGCTATGTTTTGTATCAGTTGAAGTTTTCTCAGCTGATCTTCATATATAAAGTAAAAGAAAAAGAATTTGTAGATTTAAAGGCCAGAAGAGATCAACTGCGATCATTTAGCATAACATGCTACTTACCACAATCTGTAGGACTTTCCTGATTTAATTCCTGTTTCAGATAGAATGTCTGTGATTGAATTAGAGCACATCTCTTACAAAAAATATCCAGTTTTGATTAAAAAATAATCAGTGTTGGAAAATCCACCACCATCCGAGCTAAATTGTTCCAATATTTAGTTACCTTCATTGTTAAAATTGTGCCTTATTTTTAGTCTGAATTTATTTAGCTTCCTTTTCTAGCCATTGGATACTGTTATGCCTTTGCTTTTTGACTGACAGACCCTCCATTATCAAATTTCTACTTCCTATATGGGAACTTATTGACTGTGATGAAATCACCCTTAATTCTCTTCGAATTAACTGGATATTTTTCGATGAACTAAATAGATTAGAAAAATTCTGACGAATTCCTAGAAAACCTTGCCTATTATACATTACTAGAGAATTTACCTGGCATTGCTCATCTTTGTTGGGGCTCAGGGCAGAGGACAGGGGGCAAAGTTACCTCTAAGCTACATGCCTGCATAGCCGTGCAATACAACCTGTGCGGCTACCACTGTACTCCAACTGGAGCTGGTGCTGCCCGTGGTGCTATTTTTAGTACTGAGGTCCCATTAAAAATAGCACCATGAGTGGCCTCTGCTCCAGTTTTGGCACATAGTCCTGCTCTGGGAGCGGCTGGGGCTGGGTTCGGGGCCGGGCTGTAGGAGCTTCTGGGGCCAGGACCTGATACTAAAAAGAGCACCGTGGTCCCAGCTCCAGTCCCCGCAAACTGCTTTCTATGTTGAAAGTAGAAAGTTAGGGAATAAGCTGGGGGAGAACTAGGGGAAGGGGGTGAGGAGAGGAAAAGGCTTGTGCTGAGGGGAGAAGAGGGGGCCAGGGGAGGAGAAGAAAGGGCAAGGCTTACTGGTTAACCTTTTACATCCATAGTACGAAATAGGCATGTTAAATTTTGTTTAATCAACTAATCGACTATTTTATGGGCAACTGCTTCCCAGCTTGTGCTGGGTCTCCCCACCCCCAGCTGCGGGACTAGCTGACTAGTTGCAAACATCCCTAGTACGAAGCAGCACATACACGAGACTCTCAAAAATTCCTAGTCTCTCATTTGTGTGATTTCAGTGCAGACACACGACTTTCCTTGGAATTTATTGTGCTTGCTCCAAGATAAAAACATCACAAAGCAATTTTACATTAACATAATTATTTTAAGAAGTAAATCCTTAGCTTTAGTAGATAACACAGACCTTGTTCTGTAGAAATTAGTAATAATAGTCTGTTAAAAATGTAGCATCTTTCAGATGATTTCATTTTTACAAAGGTACAAAATACTGTATTACTCCCTGTTTTTACAGATACAAAACAGGAGTAAAGCATTTTGAGTTACTTGATCTAGATCCCAGAGTAAATAAATGGCAGAATTTGGGAACAGAACGTATCTCTGACTCCCAGTTTTTTATGTTATCAATTAGATCAATATGTGTTCAAGAGTCTGTAAGAATTGGTGGAGTAGTATTTTATCTAGTTTTCTTTTTTTTTAAATATGCGTTTATACATGTTGAACATTCAAAGGTATAGACTCTGAAGATTTCATTGCTGTTTTAGAGCATGGGTGCCATCTATGTAAATATTTTTGCACTAATGCTATGCAGAGACAAAAACATGAAACACTGGCAACAGCTGGAGCATTTCATTAGAATGCAGAGAGAGAAGACATGAAGCTAGGATTCAGAAATGTGCAGCCTGTGAAAAGGTTGTTGTCTAGATTGGTGACTGATTAAAAATCAGATATTCTCTAAATGAGAATGTGAACTTTAAAGAAGCAGTATTTTGACAAAAAGTGCTGTATCCCTTCTCTTCCTTTCCAGCTCTTTGTACATTTATCTTCCTAGTGAGCAGAAAAGGTTATTTTTGTCTTGGTGCAGAAAAATGAAAACTAGCTCCTGGAATCCTTTATCTCTGTTTAATGTTGAACAGTGTTGGATGGAAGTAAAATAATTGCAGTAATTGGCAGTCTGAAGCATTTTAGTTGTGGAAGATATAGCTACAAGACATTGCCTGCCTCCAGCTTATCAGAAATATGTAACCCACATTTAGCTAGGAAGCACTGAAAACCTGAATAATACAAAGTGGTTCTATAAATAACTGATAATGCCCTTTCTTGGTGAAGGAGGCAAGGAACTAATTTAAACTTGTTTTCTGTATGGATGTTAAAAATGAGAAGTGATGCATGGATTTACTGTGAGAATTTTATAAATATTCCCCATGTCTTTGAGATTATGCACACTGAATATCAAACAAGCCTGTGAAGTCTCTAGTACTGTTAGTGAGAGCAGAGCTTTTTTCTCACGTTACAATGGGTTAAACCAGCGTTTCCCAAACTATGGGCTGCGGCCCGGTGCTGGTCCGGAGGAAAAAAATACCAGGTCTCAGCGTGGCTGCCGGGGTGTTCTGGGCTCCCAGAGTGCCCGTGCGGTGCCAGGTCCTCCAAGCCCTGGGCTGGGCTGGGCGGAGGATGCAGCCAGATGTTCCGGGCTCCCGACAGAGGTGTAGCGAGGGGGGAACAGGAG
>CM057845.1:263956921-263971034 GCA_030068395.1 Apalone spinifera
TTTAAGTATAAACTGGGATTCTTTTTAAACCTCTGGAATATAGATTATTATGAGAGTAATGTTTTAAAGAAGGTCAGAAGTCACTAGTGCCCTCTAACCTCCCCCTCTAAACTCTCTGTTAGCAGTGCTTGCTCGCAAGCTCCCTGGTCACTGAGTCACAGGCTTATATAGCTCTGATAGCCCCTCCCCCTAACTGAGGCTCAGCCAATTAACAGAGGCTTCTAGATTTCAAACCTTTCAGAAGGTCCTTCAAGCAAACAAACAAACCAACCAAACAAACAGACAAAGACAAGCTCAGCACACAGCAAATAACTCCCCCACACACAAACACACACTCCAGACAGCCACTTACCACAAGGGTCCCGTTTTTACTCCTCTTTTACCTGGAGAACTCCCTCTCCAAACTCCCTGTTAGCAGTGCCTGTTTGCTGTTTGTATAGTTAATGAAAAAGCAGCTTTGCAAAGTTAAGAGAGTTTTGTTACACCAAGATTCAACTGGCATTGTTTATCCTTTATAAAAATCTTCAATATTTGTGGAGTCCAAGTCAAATGAACTTTCCTTGGCATTTACTAGTGAAAAAAAACCCCACTGACTAATGTGGAATTTTGTGTTTTCATTCTACAAAGCACTTTCAAAAAACAGTTAAGACTTACCTTGTAACTGTTGTTCTTCAAGATGTGTTGCTCATGTCCATTCGAATTAGGTGTGTGCGCGCCACGTGCATGGATTCCAGAGCCTTTTTTCCCCAACGGTGTCCGTTGGGCCAGCAGAGAGCCTTCTAGAGTGTCACCGGCATATCGGTGCATACCTGGCTCTCCCCTCCCTCAGTTCCTTCTTGCTGGAAAACTCTGATAAAGGAGAGGTGGGTGGGGAGAGAGGGGGAGTCGAATGGACATGAGCAACACATCTCAAAGAACAACAGTGACAAGATAAGTAATCGTTTTTGAGGCAGGCGTTCTTTAAACTTGTCCACAGCCAACCAGGTGTTGTATGTATACCTGCTTATCATTGCCTGCTGGTTGGCAATGTGCAGCTGAAGGCCTCCCATAGCATATGCCTTCCTACCCAGAAGGTCCAGTTTTCTCAGGTCCCTGCTCTTTGGGGTAGGCCCCAGTTGACCGTGCCTCTCCTTCTGCCTGGCTGCTTGCACTACTAGAGAACCCGGGACCGGGTGGGAGTACAAATGCTCATGCTTCATCTGGGGGACAAAATAATGCCTCTCAACCTCTTCCTGGGTAGGCAGGATTGATGCTTGTGTCTGTCAAAATTATTAGCAATTTTAGGCACCATCTTATTAAGTGGCAATGCCAGCCTCGGTGGTGCACCAGCAGACAAAATGTCCACCATGGGATCGGAGTCCTAGTTGACAACCTCCGCCTGCACTCCCAAATTGGCTGCTAATCTAAGCAGCAAGTCCTGGTGGGCCCTCGCATCCATAGAGGGCATGGACGGAGCAGGGTCAGCCAGTGCTTCATCAGCAAAGGATGATGAGGACTCCCTTATTTTGGGCTGATCCTGGGGTGGTATCGCTACCTGTGAGATCAGTAGGGACTGAGATCAATAGGGACTGAGCCCAATCTTGAGTTCCCAATCCATCTCCCTCTGCCTGATGACGTGGCACGTCCCTCTGTGGTCTGCCTCTATACTCCGAGGTGCGGGCCCTGCATAAGGAGGGGGGTCACAGAAGGTATATCCCTGGAATATTACAATCCAGGCCCTGGGCTGACCGCATTGGGCCTTGCATCTGACGGTAGGCCCAGGGGTTCCAGAAGGGCCACTGTGGCTGCAGTGGAGGCAGACATGTCTGCTGAGCCTGGTACCACCGGGAGGACCTGCGTGAAGAAGCACCCGACCCCATACCAATTTCACGTTGGACTCTGACAAATAGTCCAATGCCAATCATGGTGGCACCAATGAAGGTGCTTTTGAAAGATGCCAGGATCGGTGCTGCACAATCGACTCAGGTTTATGTCGATGAACCGGAGCCGGAGGTCCCATTGGTATCGCAGGGTGGAGTGGCTGGTGCTTGCTGGGCCAGTGCACCACGATACGGTGCCACTGAGGCCATCAGCCCGATACTTCCCTCTCTGAGTGCCAGCAGTCCCAGTGCAGAAGAGGTCGACCCTTCCACAGATGCTACTGTCACTGATGCTACCGTTGGTGCCGAAGAGGTTCCCGGTGCCACCAAGGCCGTTGGTGCTCCAACAAGGTTCGGTCTCGGTGCCACCCTCCGTGCCCCTGCTTCAGAGGGAATTTTCCTCTGTGCTGCTTCCTGTTCTTTGGCACCAGATATTGAGATTGGTGCCTCAGTCTTCTGCGGTGCCGAGGTGCATGACAGTGCCATGGAAGATTCACACCCCAATGCCAGTGCACTCCGCACCATGGGTGCCTGTTCCAATGCAGGCTGCAGCACAGACTCTGTGAAGAGCAGCTTTAGGCGGGAAACTAAGGTTTCCTCTTAGTACAGCACTTAAAACTTCTGCAGATTTTCCAAGAGTCTGCAAGATGCTTAGCACAAGTCGCATTAGGTTTGAAACCTTGCAGACCTGGAACCCTCCTCCTCCTCCTCTTCTCCCCCTCCCCCATTATAAATGATAAGATAACACTATCTAACTGTTAACTATTTACACTTCAAACAAACTACAAAGATAACTATATACATGCTGGGTACGATGTCAGAATGACAAGGATGTTCCAGCTACTATCACGGGTGGTAAGAAGGAACTGAGGGAGGAGAGGGCCAGCAGGGGTATTTATGCACCGATATACTGGCGCCACTCTAGGGAGCTCTCTGCTGGCTTGATGGATACTGCTGGGGAAAAAAGACTCTGGAATCCAGGCACGCGCACACCTAATTCAAATGCACAACAGCAAGCATTTGAAGAACTATTCTTTCAGAGATAAAAACATTTAGTTCCTTTCTGAAAAGTTGTTACACATCTTTAAAACATAGTACAAATCAGCAAAGCCAGACTAAATGGACAACACTTAATTTGTCTGACATACAAGTGTCTCGTCCAAGATGACATCCTATTTTCCTTAAGGAAAACTGTCAGAAAGAATGGCTGTGAAAGGAGTCAAGAGAGGGAAAAGTATAAAAGCGACATGGAAGAAGTGGAGAGAGAGAATCTCCATGTCTTTAGCCAGAGTACAAAACTGTGCTAAATGACAAATCGGTAAACCAGTTTTTGACTGGACAATCTGATTTACATCTCATTTAAACAGAGGTCTTCATTTTTATTTTGCTGCTCATTAGAAAGTTACACTGGCAATGCCAGAAGTTACTTATTTTTTCAGATAAAAGATTCAGAGGGTATGTCTGTATTGGATGAATTTGGCCATCTGAATTTTATATTGGTGCAGCTCCTCCAACAGCAGAAACTGTAGTGTGTGATCCCAGACAGATGTTCTTACCACGTTATCTAATCACACTCAAGGTTGGGTAAGATATGGTAGTAGAAATACCCAAACTGCAACACTCACTGTACTGTTGGTAGAAAATTATGCAACCAATTTTTCTTAGTGTAGACAAGGTGAGGAATTTTAAGTTATGGGGAAATTACCTTTTTGTTAGTAATTTCTGTCAGCACTTAAAGAAAACCAGCACTTTTTATTGCTTAATTTATAAGAAATATTTTACCAATTGTTAATCTGGATAATTTCTATTTTTTCCTCAGCCACTGTGAAGACTAGAATAAAAATTAGGGTAAATAAAATTATTTTAAATAAAAAATTCATTTTATTTAGAACAAATTTTTATTTAAATAAAGTTTTTGTTCATTTTCAATTGAATTTGAATTTCTATAGAAACACAGCTTGACAAAACACGAGTAAAAAATGAATCAACTAATACATAAGAAATGCATCATTCAACATTTAACATAAAATATAAAAATTAATCTGAATAAAGGTATGTTGAGCAAAATTATTGCTTAAATGTACAGTGTTACCTTCTTATTAGAAAAAAGACACCTTGATTTTAGTGTAAAGGCTATATTTAGCTCCAAACCAACATATTTTAATGGTCACCAACAAATGAGAATTAGCTTCTCTTTAGGCAAATAAAAAGTACAAATGCTAAACCCTATTAAAACCAATGATCTAAATCAATGTTTCCAGCTTTTTTATTTAAATTATGAATAAAGGTTATGATTTCAATCAATCCATTCTAATAAAATTTCAAAGGTTAGACGGACTTTCCCCAATAGCTCATCCAGAAGGTATGACTTGCTGCAGGAATTACTAAATGAAATTCTATAGCTTGTGTTATGCTGGAGGTCAGACAAGATGATTGCAAGGCAGAGGTGGGGATCCTCAGGGCCATGAGACTCAGGACTCCCACCCCAGCACTGGGAAGCCCACGTCGGCACTCCAGTCCCCCGCCCTGCCATCCCACCACAGGGCTGGAGCATACAAAATCTACTAGCTTGCCCCCTCCCCCCGGCTCTGGTAATGTGGGGAGTGCATTTCTTCTTTTCAGTCACGGAGGGGGGTTTGTTGTTGTTGCCTTTTTTTTTTTTTTTTTTTGGATTCTCACTTTTGTGTAACCCTCAACTGATTTTTCTGTGGGTCAGTGGCCCCTGACTCAAAAAAGGCCTCAAAATCTATTAACTATTTTCTATTCAAATATTTGGAATATGCCATCATTTATGCAACTCGCATATATGCCTTACTATTTTGAAACCGTACTGCCTATTGCCAAACTGGCTGCAAAGCATGAAAACTGACTAGGAAGAGATCTGAAGCAAATAAGATGCCATGTTCTACATGATGTATTTTTTCCCCAAGCCCGCACAGTATCATCAGGTTACTCTGGTTTTGCATCACTGTTAAAATCATCTAAAAATCATAAAGTATAGAAATATAACAAAGAAAACAGGTGAAAACTAGAGGAAGAAAAGTTGTGACAAATGAAGTAGGCTATATCCCTGACAATGCCTTTTTTTTCCTCCTCAGTACAGTACTCTCCAGTACATGTACAGCCCAAGTTTAAATCTTTCTAGTGATAGTGATGATGCTGTCAGATTTGCACTGACACTGTTTTGCCCTTCCTCATATCATAACTGCAAATTCACATGGACACTTTTTGCTTACTAAAAGAGAGCACTGTTGTAGAGTTATAGTGACATTGTCATAAGAAATTTGTAAAAAAGTTAACTATTCATTTTAGGGTATGTAACAGTCTAACAAAAGGAAATTATCAAAACTAGCAACTGTACATACTCTCTGGCTAGTTTCTAAACTTAAGTATTCCTGAACCTCTTCAATCCAGCAACCTTGGGTAACAGGGTATGCCAGATTAAGGAATTTTTGCAGATCATGGAAGGAAATGGGGTGGGATCTGGGAGGTAATGAGGGTCTGTTAGGAGAATGGGGCATTTACCTGGCATCCCGCTCCCAAGGACAAACAAGGTCCTGTGCCCCCAGCCACCATCCTCACCTCTATGGGAGTTTTGGGAGAAAAGCCTCCAGAGAAGCACTTTGCTGCATTGCCATTCCCCCAGGTGTGGGGGAGAGGGAAGGCAGCAGCATACAGAGCCACTTCTTCCTTCTCCTGCCAGGGTTGAACCATGGGTGTTCCCAGAGCAGGGATATCTGGAGTCTGAAGGTTCAGGTAGAATTCCAACTTTAAAAATTACAGCAAATAGATTTGACCTCTTAAATCTATGCAAAATATTGTTTTAGGATGTGTGTGGCAAGTTTTAAGAGGGAAAAAACTTAATCTTTTTATAAGGAATCTTTTTAAGCAACTACACATAGGAAAACAGTTGTTAAAATAATTTATATCTATACTGACAATATCAGGCCAGGTTTCAATTTCATGTGCCTTAAAAGAGCAAATATAGTGAAAATCCAAAAAAGTCATTGTTTTGCAATAGAAAAGCCAACTGTCTATTACTTATAACTTCAGTACAAAGCTATATCACTGCTATTAGCTACTAACCTGCTGTGTAACCTTGGTCAAGCCACTCCACTTCTGTTTCCCCTCCCATTTTTTTGTTATATTTCTATTGAGGATGTAAACTCTTTAGGATAAGGGCCAACTGCACATCTGTACAGTGCCTAACACAACTGGGATCCCTAATCTTGACTGGAGCTACTAAGCACTGGCATACTAATCATAACAACAGCCACACACAAAGGGGCAAGATGCTTTAGATCCCATGTGGACCTCCACTATCCTGCATAGAGCAAGTCTCCAGGATACATTTATATCAGCCTAAACACTGTTTTGATCTATACTAGCTTTGAGGGGCCTGTTAACTAGCAAAATGCAAGAGCACTAGATGCCCAGGAACAATAAATTGTGGCCAATGGAAGCTGTGGGCAGCCACACCAGTGGATGCAAGGTGAACAATCTCTCTGGTGGCTTGCCAATGGCTTATCCTGATGAACTGTGTACGGTCCGTGGTCATAGGTTGCCCACCACTGCCTTGTACTGAAAGTCAGAATGGGGGGGGGAGGAGGGACTTCTTAATCATTCACTACAGGGACTCCTTGAACCTTCTTAGGAAGCATCTGTTACTGGCCTGTATTCAAACCTTAATTCTGACGGTACAGACAACAGTCTGCAAAGCAAGATAACGTCTGTGTTCCAGATTGTATACTTTTTTTTCCAAAAGCAGTAATGCTGTCATTATTCAGTTTGCATCATAGTTATACTAGAAGATTTACCCGGCATTGCTCGGGTCCTTAATTCAACTTTTTTTTGTTTTTCGTTTGAATCATTGCTCTGGGGCTGGAGAAGAGGAGTTCAAGTATGCAGGCTTCCTCGAGGAGAGAGGACTACCCCAGTTCTCTCTCACCACAGCGCAGCCGAGGGAAGGGTGTATGTCTCCTGGCTGGGGCAGGTCCAGATTCATCTGGCCCCTGTGCTCCCCAGCCAGATTGAGGAATGGAACAAACTATGCACCTTCTTTTTGCTTACCAATGAAGGGGAACAGCCAGCAGTGTTCCTGTATGAATGGGAAGGGGCGCTTCAGCTTCCTCCATCCTCCCAAAAGGGAAATGGGAGGGAAAAGAGGCTCAGGGTTGGAGCAGTCTCAGAGGAGGGGGTGCAATCCCAGCCAACCCCTTTCTCCCACCTGGTGATTGTCTCTTTTCTGTATGGTTTTATGCATCCTCATACATACCGGGGGAGGAGGGGAGGGGGAGAGACACACAACCAAACCATTATCTTGCTTTAAGCTATGGTAAGAGAAAGCTGCATACCAAATTTGGTGGTCCTAGCTCTTACTGTTTAGGAGGAGTTCTTGAACAAACAAATGGACAGACATGCTCGCTCACTCTCTCCAAGATTAACAGTTTAAGCACCCTCGACTCTAAATTAACAATTTTTATCTAAGAATGGTTTACTTTTATTAAAGAAAAAGGAAGGATCCATGAAAATATAAACTAGATTAATACAGGAAGCTATTTGGGCTAGCAACAATATGGTTTTCTAGAGCACAACACTCTTAAATGTTCTCATGATAAACTTTTTGCTAGAGGCGCATAATTGTCTCTAAAGCAAGACTTTTTGCCTTCCTGTCTGCAACTCCCCTAAATGCACAAGAACAGAGCTACTCTTCTGCACACTTCCTATAAAGTACATTATCAGAACTGTTCTCCTGAAGACCCTTCGGGCATTTGTAGCAACCAGCCTCTCCTCCTCCACAAAACTCAGATTGTAAAGCACAATAGTGTGGCAAAGCATTAATTCCTTGACAAATTCTATGGCTGTGGAATGAAGGAACACATACATAACTTTTAATACTTTCTTCAGCATTTCTGGTGTCTTGGTAAATTAAATGCATGTTAATTTCTGTACTCTCAACAATTTTAAAAACATAATGCACAAAGTCTTATTAAATTCTTATAACGCTGACAAGTCATTTTTTAATATGGCCTTTAAAATTCATAACACCAGGGGCAGATATAGGGCAGGGCGAGTGGGACGGCCACCCCGGGCCCCGCGCTTCGAGAAGCCCCGTGCATGCGCTGTAGCTCCACCACGCATGTGCCGTGGCAAAGGGGGGGCCCCGCGAAATTGTGCTGCCCTGAGCCCTGCAAAATGGTCATCTGCCCCTGCATAACACTATAACATGGCAAGAAGATGGTCTAATTATTAATGAACTAATAAAACAATACTTAGATCATTTTCAAATATAAGCTTTTTTACTGTAAGTCCAGAAAAATATTTTTAATGGTGGTTATGCAAAATGCAATGGACAATCATTAAAGTAGCTCTAGATATTTTCCCCTGACCAGCTACAAGAATATTAATTTCCTGTCTAAACAAAAAAGGAAGTGATATTTTTCTTGTGTCATTTGCGTGATACTTTGAAAACTGTACTGTACACATACATAATCTCCTCTTATTCAAACCTCTTAAATCACTAATATACTACCTCTCTCTTTTATTCAGCTGTTGCCTCTTTCTTTAACTGGCAAAGTCCACACAGATGAGTAACCAAGAGAACTACATAAATAAGGTACCACTTTCTTCTGTCATTACAATAATTTCATTATGTTTCTGGTTTCTCTCAACATTAGAGGCTTCAAGGAAGAGTGAATAAAACTGCTTTTACAAAAGCTAAGAAACAAGGTGGGTAAGGTAATATCTTTTGTAGTCAGGTGGGACCGCCATGGTCTGGCACCCTGGAGACCTGAGTGGTCTCAAACCACAGTTTACTGGAACAAACCACGGAGTTTGCTTCTGAACCTCGTCAGCCAGAGTGCTCTGGTCTGATGTTGCCAGACCACAGAGTCCCAGATTTTAGAGGTTCCACATGTACCAACTTCTACTGAGAAAGACAAGTATTTGTGCTTGCACACTGCACTTCTTCAGGTCTGGAAAATGTACTGAGAATGCCACAAGTAAATTTAAAAACAGCCTTCTGAAGTCACCTCAGTTTTCCAAGTCATTCTGTATAGCACAAAATTCATATAGACTTGAGTAGCGGTATAAATCTTGTATTAATGAAGTGGCACAAACTCTTCTAGCATTCAACAGTAAAGCTTTTGGCTTGTATGGAAGTGAAGATTTAAAGGCTGGAAAGGATCATTTTTTGGAATGCAATTATGGTATGAAAATGGACCACTAAAAAGGAAGCAGAAATTTTCACCAACTATTCTGTATATAGAAACTTGTGTGTGAGTGTATTAAGCCTGACTAGAATATCTGCCCTTTACATCACAGGGAAACAATGAACAGAATGTTAACAAGTACATGGGCTGCAAGGATGTTTTTCATTCAGAAAGTAAGTAAAGCAAAGCATCTTCAATAAATTCTTCAAAAACTGCTAAGACAAATCACCAGACACGTATCTTGACATAGGTTTGAGGCATGGCTAGCTACAAAAAATATTAGTTTCCTTCCTAACAATCTTTTAGTGTTGTGTATATTAATTATTCCTGAAACCAGGAGGAAATGCCTACTGAACTCTTAAAGTCATAGTCCCATCATGTAATAGAAAACAAAAACATTTAAATAACTAAAATGCAGAAATATATTTAGTTACATATTTTAAATAATCCAATATTTATAGTAACAATAAGCAGGGCAATAATAATAAATACATCAGATTAGCACTTTGAGACCCAGTTACTATGGTGAGGGGCATATTAAGTGTCATTAATTAAGAGCTTCATAGGGGTAGCTGAGTTAGTCTGTAACAGGAAACACTTAAAAAACAACAAACAGACTAGTAGCACCTTAAAAACTAACAAAACATGTAGATGGTATCATGAGCTTTTGTGGGCACAACCTACTTCTAGAGGGTCATCTGAAGTGGGCTGTGCCCACAAAAGCCCATGATACCATCTAAGTGCTTTGTTTTTATTAATTAAGAGTTCCATAAAGGAATCTACAAACTGCTCCTCTATATAAATGGCACAAGTCTGCCCTCAGAATTGATACTATAAGCTCTCATATTATATATAAAGGCAGCTTCCAATTTTCAAGTTTTGTACATGAAACTTTCCTTTTCCCCCTTTTTTGTCTACATAAAAATGCAAATTCTGCAAACAAATATATATGTACATATATACAGGGCTCAACAAACCGCAGCGAGATCTACTCGCCAGCCCTGCACCACGCATGCGCCAGACTGGCATTGCGCATGTGCGCAGCACCAGCGAATGGGGCCACGGATGAGTAGGTATACTGATTTGTCGAGCCCTGCATACATATATAAAAAGTGGTGGTGGCAAAACTGTGGCTCATTAGTAGGACCCTACCAATTTCAGAGCCATGAAAAATATGTTATAGGCTGCGAAATCAGCCCTTCCCCATGAAATCGGATCTCCTTGGCTGCTACTAGGTATTAGTCTGGTCGTTCTGGGTACGGGCAGGAGTTGTCCTTCCCCAACACAGCCACTCATGGTGAAGAGATCAGACCCAATTGCAGAGGTAGTGCAGAAACTAGGGTGATAGACCCTCACTTATTTGCTGCAACAGTCCAGAAACTGGGCTCAAGGTTTCTGTCCCACCCCCCAGTCCTGGGACTCATGCCCCTGATCCAGCAATTGTACAACCTCTTCAGTAGCAGTCTTCGAAAGTGGGAAATTCTGAAGCAGCATTTGCCTGTTTCCCTTTCAGCATGTCGACAATGAGATGGTCAGCGCAAATTGATGGCATTAAACCAGTTGCATGGCATTTGGACTCTGTGGGAAAGGCTTTAAGTGAGCCTGAATCTCTTAGGCTATGTCTATACTGCACTTTTCTTGTGCAAAAGCCTATGCAAATGAAGTGTGGATTAGCATATTGCCATGCTTAATTTGCATAATTAATTAGGGGCCATTTTTGCACAAAAAGGAGCTGTGTAGATGGGTCCTTTTTGTGCAAAAATCCCCTCTTGCGCAAGAGCCATTCTTTCTGAAAAAATGAGGAACAGCAGCTCTTGTGCAAGAGGGGGGTTTTGCAGAAAAAGGAGCCATCTACACAGCTCCTTTTTGCACAAAAGCTTCTTGTGCAGAAACAGCCCCTAATTAATTATGCTAATCTGCACTTCATTTGCATAGGCTTTTGCACAAAAGAGGTGCGGTGTAGACATAGCCTTACTCTCACAGCCTAGGCTCACACTGAGCTTAAGTCAATTCAGAAGTATACATACAAATTTGAATGCATTTTAATGTTGTCCATGTAGATGAAGCTGCTAAAAATAACCCATGAAACTAATCCTGTAACTGACACACACAATGTGGAGAGGGATAACATTGAACGAGTTCTTCAAGATATTCAAAAGATTTGTGATCAATGTGACAATCCTTTATGAGTCCAAATCAGTAGCACAGGGTATTGACATTTCATGAGTTTCCCACCAATTGTAGCCTAATATCTCAATCTGATGAAGAAAGGACTATCAAGTCAATTTTGCAGGTTTGGGGGGGAGGTTGTTATAATTGACTCCATTAAATCTGGTCTTACACGTTGATTTGAGTCACTGCTACAATCTGTACCCTTTTTGGATTCCTTCAGGAGTTCAGAGAACTAAATAATGATGCTCTATATTCAGCAGCTGAACAGTTTCAATAAAGGTACAATGATATTTCAAGAGATGTATATGACAAGATCATCTTCCTGAAATGTATACATTCCACCAACTTAAATCAGACTACAAGCAAAAAGAATTGCTTCAAGAAATATTTGAACTTGGCCTGTCGACCGTATTTCCTAATATCACAATTGCATTACGTATTTTTACCAGTCTCCCTGCATCAGTGGCTTCAGGTAAATGCACATTCAACGTGTTAAAACAAGTAAAGAACTATCATTATTCTACAATGGTACAAGAGTGTTTAAATGGGCGCTCAATGCTTAACATTAACAGTGATCTTGCACTTAAATTAGATTTTTCTTCAATTATAAACGAGTTTGCACACAACAAAGCCAGAAAAGCATTCCTAAAATGAAGAGTTTTGCTTGCAGTGGTAACTCACAATTAAAGTTACATTTTTAATATACATGCTATTGGTATAATGACTTCATTGTTAATAAAATCTCAAGTGTTCATTTTCATATATTCTTTTGGTTTTGTATGACCCTGTGGATGAGAAGTTAGGTACGTCAGAGGCCTCGGGCTGGGCTGGGACCTCTAAACTCAAAGTGGCCCGGGCCTCTGTCATTCTCTGGGAGGGCCTGATTATGCCCAGAGGAGAGATCTCTCCTTTCAACATACTAAAACCAGCTCAAAGAGCAGTGTAGCTATGTTGACGGAAGAGTGCCTCCTCCTGAAATAGTGCTTTGCACAGTAATGTTTTACATTACTCGTGGGGGTATCTTCTCACACTCTTGAGCAAAAAAAGTTTTGCCAACATAGGTGCTAGAGTAGATATGGCTTTAATAAGGATTAGGGTTGCCAGGTGTCCGGTTTTGAACTGGACAGTCCAGTATTTGAGCTTTGTGTTTGGGAAACAAATTGAGAAAATATAAATGTCCGGTATTTTCTAAATAAGATGTAATGTAGATTGTGATGTAATGTCACATGTGTCCAGTATTTTTGTTGAAATTATCTGCCAACCGTAATAAGGATCATTTTTAGATCTACACCTGCCATGAATACTAGTATGACACTTGGAGGATTTGAGACCTGATGTTGGCTCTCATTAGCATCCTTCTGATACTGGTGAAAATGGGAAAGGGGAAAATAGCACCTCCTTAGCTGTCCTTTCAGCTGTTGAAGATTCTGAGGATATGTGTAGCTTATTGAAAGGTGAATCATTTCAGAAATGTGATACAAATTCATAAAAGAGCTAGTGGAGAACCACACAGCCATTCAAGCCATTTCTCCCAGTGCTTCCAATTTCTGTTCCTAGTGAAGTGTCATAGGTACTATATAAAAAAAAAATCTGTAATCCAGAATGTTTTACTAAATGGAACAATTTTTACAAAAATCAGTGCAAGACTAGTTCAGTTTTTGCCATCTCTGATTTTTAAATTGTGTATGAAACTTGAAAAATGGATCCTGAAAAGCCAAGTTAATACTATGTTGTAGCTCTAATAGAAAATGTTTTGCATAGTGGCTTCTGCATATTTATTACACATTCATATAAAATATGTTAATATGAATAATGTCCTAGTTGTCACGGAGTGTAGACATTTACAAATGTGTAGAAATTATTAAGGGTATGGACTGCTATTCTACTTCCTCCTTTTTGGGGGTTCTTCTCCCAAGTGAACACAGCTTTTTCCAAACATCAGAACAAAACTGATATAACTGCAATTTTCAATGCTGACCACGGGGATATGAGAAACTTCAGATTTTTCTGGAATCTGTTTCTTCGGCAACGATGTGAGCAGCTGCAGAAACTAAGTTGTCTGCCAACACAGAAGCTCAACATGGTAGCAGTTTAGATTTGGAAGACGATCTTTGCATCCTCAACAATAGTGTACAACATTGCAATATTACAATATTATTAACCTGATGTTCAAAGGTGTTCAGCATCTATGACTGTCTCTGATTTTGCTGGGAGCTTTAAGTACTTTGCTTTTTAGAAAAAAGAAATTGATAACTTAGCTCCCCAGTAGTGAATACTATTCAAGTAGGTTTTTCCAAGAATTAGTTAGTGAAGTTTCAAAGGCTTAATTTTCAGATAAGGCAGGCACATTATGTTCGGAAATTCAGTGCTTTATGCATACTACTAGCTACTGTACTAACAAAACAAACACCAGGACTGTGCAAAAAGTAGTTTAAAATATTATTCTTCCCAACATTATTTCAAACTGAGGGTGCACAGTTGATTGTTTATATTAGTTCTCAGCTCATGCAAAAGATGGACATCAATCCAGTAGCAATCTTTGCTCATTAGAAACAATGTACCTGCAACAATGTAGAAATACACATTTTTGGAAGATGCAAAATCCATTTTATTTTCCAGGAAAGACAGGAGGTAATTTAATAAGATGTATTTATCAATTTTCCCTTTAGAGTAAATTAATAAGAACTACTATAATATTTGCTTATTATTCTTAACTCTCAATTCAAAGATTATTCATTCCCCAGGATCATTTGTAATGCATTTATATTAGTATTAATGAAAATCTATAAAAGTCCTATGGTAGTGCCTTCACACAATATAGTTCATAGACTCATAGACTTTAAGGTCAGAAGGGACCATTTTGATCATCTA
>CM057845.1:263974942-263995357 GCA_030068395.1 Apalone spinifera
CAAAGGAAATTAATGGGTAGTAGGTTTAAAACTAATAAAAGAAAGTTCTTCTTCTTTTGGCGTATAGTCAGTCTGTGGAACTTCTTGCCAGAGGAGGCTGTGAAGGCTAGGAATATAACAGAGTTTAAAGAGAAGCTAGATAATTTCATGGAGGTTAGGTCCATAAAAGGCTATTAGCCAGGGGATAAAATGGTGTCCTTGGCCTCTGTTTGTCAGAGGCTGGAGAGGGATGGCAGGAGACAAATCGCTTGATCATTGTCTTCGGTCCACCCCCTCTGGGGCACCTGGTGCTGGCCACTGTCGGCAGACAGGATACTGGGCTAGATGGACCTTTGGTCTGACTCGGTATGGCCGTTCTTATGTTCTTATGTATACTAGAGAATAGTAACACCAATCAGATATGTGGAAAATCCATAAAAAATCAGGGAAGACTACCGTTCTTGAAGTCCCTAAGAGAGAATTTTACTTCACTGTAGATAGCATAATTCAAGTACTAACATAACTTTGACTCTTAATTTGATGTAAAAATCAATATCACATGTCTTTGCTATTATGTATGAGCTTGTGGTAAGATGTGATGTGAAATTTGAGATGCACTGTTTTCACTTTGGGTGTGGGTGTAAAAAATAAGTGTTATATTGGAAAGTTAGCTTCTGTCTTAACGATTGAGCAACTATGGTCACTCCCTAATATGGAGGGCACTCATTGATATTTAAGCCAAATATCTTATTTCGACCAAAGAGAGATCTTTTAAAAATTTTTATAAGGGACTAAAAATAATAAACTGAGAACAGAATGACTGTCTCATTCTTTAACTAGGGATGTAATAGGATAACTGTGTACACAGTTCACAGATAAACCTGGGCTTATTGGTTACAGTGAATGGTTAAACTTAGGTTCTCACCGTGCTCCTAGGGAGCTGGCTGCTGCTCTGGACTGCTGCCTCTGATATAGCCTCTGATGGTGCATGCCAGGAGCTGGCTTAAAAGCTGGCTCCTGGGGAACTTGGTTGCCTCCCCATGCTGTGGAGGGGTATCAACAATTACATAGTTATCTGATTACCTGCTTTTTAACATTCCTGTTCTTAACTCTAGCATTGTGACCTTGGAGCTATAATAATTTTTTCCTCAGTTGATGTTAAAATCTGCAATATAAGAGGTATTTAGTTACATGTCTTTGTCAAGTGAGGAAGGATGATGATGTGGTTAGGGTACTAGTCTAGGACTCAGGTGATGCAGGTTCTGGTTCCTCTTCTGCCACAAACTTCTGTTGTAACCTCAGGAGCTCCATGCAAGGGAGGGAACTTCTGGGCTGGAAATGGTTTGTTAGGGTTAGTTGCTGGCTGGCTGTGAGATGGTTTATTTACCTGAGCATCCACAGGCATTGGGCCTGCTAGTTCTCTTAGTGGCTATGGTTTCCTGGCCAGTAGGACCTGTGGGAAGCAGTGTGTGGTTTGTGCTGCTTCCTGTAGCACTCGTTGGCTTGGACTGGTGAGCCACGGCCACTAACATCTACGAGCAGTCAAGTAAACAAAACATTTGGCAACTCCTGCTAGTGGCTAACCTTGATGAATCATGTGACCAGCACACTAAAGCAGAGGTGGCCAATCCATTTAACAGAGAGCCAAAACAATGGCAGAAAAAATGTGAAGAGCCGCACCAGAATTGTCAAGCAAAAAAAAAAAAAAAGCACCCCCCGAACAGAAGTGTTGAGCAAAAACAAAAAAATTAAAAAAAAAAAAGTTTTTTAAAAGGAGGTTGCCCCTTTAAGATGGCCACCATCTTGGGCACCATTTTTAAAACCCCGCAGCTCTGACCTAGTAAGCACAGGGAAGCCGGGGGCTGGAGAGGGCAGGCACGCACAGGAGCGGCTTTGTGAGCTGCACTTTTGGGGACCAAGAGCTGCATGTGGCTCGCAAACTGCGGGTTGGCTACAGCTGCACTAGAGATTCCCCATCCCTGATTTGGGGCTTGTCTAAATGAAGAATTAATGCACGCAAGCTGGGGTGTAAATCTACAGTAATCTGTAATGCAATAACTGACTCTGGACTCAGGTACTGTGCCCAATAAGTTCCAAGGTAGGCATGGAAAAGTATAGTCGATTAACCAATTAACCAGTAAGCAAAAGCTTTTTGGTTAATGGTATAGCTACACACATTTTCCCCTCCCCTTCCCACCAGTAAATTTTTTAGCAGGCTGGCCAGCAGCCTGGCTCAGTTCTGGCTTGTGCCGGGACTGGGAGCTCAGACCCTGCCCCAGACAGAGTTTTCAGTCCACCTGTAATCAGTGAAGACTTAGAATACTTTTTGTAGGAAATAGCTGTATTTTTTCTTATATGTAATTTTCTTTGAAAAAATCAAATTAGCCACAGTGGTTTCAGAGTTGAACAGACATGTACTTCAATAGAAGTAAAAGTTGAGAACTTTTAAAAAATCTCACCCATTGTGCAGGTGAGGCTTTCGTTTGCACATACAAATGAGACTTTCGTTTTGTGACTGATCCTGCTCTCATAGTTATTTGGTATCAGGATCCTTCTGTTAGTACAGAGAAGTTCAGACCAAAATTTAAATTCATTGAGAGTTGAGTGTGCTCATTTTCTTTGAAAACCAGGCTTCTTAGTTATTGAGATAGATAGCTGCATTGGAAATTTTGGACTCATTACATGAAACAGCCGGTTGCTGAACTAGTCCTTTATAGACTACAGGTAAAAACAAATACAGTGTTCTATGAAGTTTCTGCCTTTGTTTCAAACTGATGCTTATGTACGCTGCAAAAACTAACATAGAGAACAATTAGAAATTGATTTGGACCTATTATAAATATTTCTAACACAGAACCAGGAAAAATGACAAATGACTTCACAGAAGAAATGCATTGGACGTGCCAAAACAAAAGGTAAATCAAGATTCCTTCCTATTCTGTATCCACAATCATTTCCAGAAATACCATTATATGAAAACATATTTTCTGTTCAAAGCAGTTGGAGACAAGTTTCCTGTTACTTGTGTGTATCCTTCTTGTGACCCCGACTGAATGCCTGTTCACTATAAAAATGGTAAGTTCAGGAACTCAGCTGTCCAGAGGGACCAAGCTGCTCTGTAGTTGATTTTGAAGCACTGTGCACCGAGTGGAAGGAAAGTCCACAAGATAAAAATCATTTGGATATGGCTTTTAATTAAAATATTTTTATTCTTTAAATGTGTACTTGAAACATGTTTTTGTTCATGAAGAGGAATTAGTGACTTGGTCAAGGTTTCACATTCCATCAGTTAGAATTTTAATTTATGAAAGAAAAATTATCTTAAAAAGCCTTTTTATAATTAATAGTAGTCCCAAAAAAACAGAATGTGATTAACGGAAGTGTAGGTAGATGTCAAAGGAAGGAAAAATCCCCCTTAAGACATAGATCTTTAAGAGCTTGCATTGTGGATTGAGGAAATTGTGCTGTTTGGAAAGATAATGAACTAAGGAGAGAGAACTTACACGAAATGAATTTATAGAAACTCCTGAAGGTTTTTTTTAACAACCGTCTAATAAAACACAGTATTCTTCCTTGAGAATCAAAGATATGTAGGAATGGAAAGGGACCTAAAGATTTTTGTCCATTCTGTTCTGAGGCAGGATTAACTATTTCTAGATTGTCCATAATATGTGTTTGTCTAACCTGTTTTTAAAAACCTTCAGTGATGGGTTTCCCAGTTCAGGGTAGTTGCATCTGTATTCCTGTTCATGATTCAGCAAGGGCTTCCACTTACGGGCTTCCGGCTCACCACCTGTAATCTCTCTTGGGTGGAGACAAAGGTGTTGTTCCTCCCTCCCTCCCAGTTATTTCTAGGCTGCACCATCCCCTACCTACACTGTGAATTCCCTAGCAGGTCAAAAACACTTTAAAAAATAAAAAGTGTGTCCCTGTAGCACCTTAGAGACTAAAAAAAAACCCCAAACAGTATCATGAGCTTTTGTGAGCACAGCCCACTTCTTCAGATGAATAGAGCAAGAGGCACTGCCTAATTGCCCATAATTTTAAGTTACCACAAAGCTCTTTCTAATGGAGTGGCCAGGTGCCTGGTCTTTGACTTGAAAGTCTGGTTGAAAAGGGGACCTTACAGCGTCTGGTCAGAGCTACTGACTGGACACCCAAAGTCCAGTCAGTATGGGTAGGGAAGGTGCTAAGTCATCACCTGGGCCAGCCCCTACTGAGCCCAGGCTGCCTCCTATCTGCATCGGGCTACTGCAGCTCTGTCCTGGCTTTGCAAGTGAATTCCTTCTGACCTGGGCGGGGAAAAGCAGCAAGTGGTGATGGGGCAGGACATCAGGGAAAAGGCAGGGAAACAGCAGTGCTCTAGTGGAAGGGTCAGAACAGGGCAGGGCTGCAGGGGGAAGAGAAGTGGGGCAGGAGTTGGAATGTCTAGTTTTTAAATATTACTAAGAAGAGGGCTTTAAATTAGGTTCGAAGGGGGCAGGTGACCAAACCCCTAGGTAAGTCCAAAAACATGGAGGCCTGGGAAAAGGGTCAGAAATTGAGATGTATACTGGGGCAACTTATAGAGGGGATGCCCTGTAAATAATTGATTCATAAGATTTAATTGTAAATAGCAGAGCATTACAGTCCCAGGGCTTAGAACCATAGAGTCCTAGAACTGGAAGGGACTTCTAGAGGTCATCGAGTCCAGTCCTCTGCCTTCATAACAGGACCAAGCACTGTCTAGATCAGAGGTTCCCAAACTCTCCCCCTCCTGGCCAAAAAAAGCAGCAAAACTTGTTGAGTGGGGGAAAAAAAATGCTCTTTTAAGAGCAGAGCAGGCATTGCCCTTTTAAGGTGGCCATTTTGAAGTCTTCCGGGGACACCCCATCCTCCCTCCCTCCCCACCCCAGCCAGCTCATGGACTGGGCTCTTTCTTGGGGGGCAGAGGGTGGGTTGCCTCGTGCCCCCTCTGCAATTTCTTTATGCCACTCCAGGGAGGTGTGCCCCCTCAGTTTGGGAACCTATGGACTAGTTCATCCCTGACAGTTGTCTGTCTAACCTGCTCTTAAATATCTCCAGCGATGGAGACTCCACAATCTCCCCAGGCGATTTATTCCAGAGTTTAATCATCCTGACAGTTAGGAAGTTTTTCCTAATGCCTAACCTTGCAGCAGTTTAAGCCCATTGCTTCTTGGCTATTCTCAGAGGCCAAGGAGAACAATTTTTCTCCCTCCTCCTTGTTAACACCCTTTTAGATACTTGAAAACCTCTATCATGTTCCCTCTCAGGGTGCATCTACACTGCACCGCTATTTTGAGATAACTAGCATTTTTTTGAAATAACAATGCGAGTGTCTACACAGCCATTCTGTTATTTTGAAATAATTTCAAAATAACAGATGGCTTATTCTGAAATCTGTAAATCTCATAGGCAAGGAATAATGCCTATTCCAAAATAGCTATCTTGAAATAAGGTGTGTGTAGATGCTCTGCTGCTGTCATTTCAAAATATCCCTTTACCAATGCCATTCTAAGTTATTCCTCCCCAGAGCCTCCTGGGGCTCCAAATCGAGATAGACTTCCTTAATGTAGACATGCTGCCTCAGACTAATTTTGAGGCTTCCCTGTAGTGTAGATGTGCTATTTTGAAATAAGCTATTTTGGAATAACTATTCCAGAATAGCTTACTTTGAAATAAGCATGCAGTGTAGACATACCTTCAGTCTTCTCTTTTTTAAACTAAACAAGCCCAATTCTTTCAGTCTTCCCTCATAAGTCATGTTTTCTAGAACTTTAATCATTTTTGTTGCTCTTCTCTGGATCTTCTCCAATTTCTCCACATCCTTCTTGAAATGTGGTGCCCAGAACTGGACACAGTACTCCAATTGAGGCCTAATCAGTGCAGAGTCTAGAAGAATGACTTCTCATGTTTTGCTCACTACACTCCTGTTAATGCATCCCAGAATCATGTTTCCTTTTTTTGCAACAGTGTCACATATTGACTCATGTTTAACTTGTTGTCCACTGTGACCCCTAAATCTCTTTCAGCAGTAGTCCTTCCTAGACAGTCGCTTCCCATTCTGTATGTGTGAAATTGATTGTTCCTTCCTAAGTGGAGTACTTTGCATTTGTCCTTTTTAAACTTCATCCTGTTTACCTCAGACCATTTCTCCAGTTTGTCCAGATCATTTTGAATTTTGACCCTGTCCTCCAAAGCCCTTGCAATCCCTCCCACCTTAGTATCATCTGCTGGTTATCCATGGTGGTATAGGAACCTACAGAAAGGCAGCAAAAACAAAAAAGTGTTTTTCTTTAGCTTGAATTTCTTACTTTTATTAAGCATTGTAACATTAATTCATAGCTGTGGGAAATGGAGTTCAAGTAAAAACTTGCAGCTTAATTTAGTTATCAATGTGGTAATCATGAGCTAATATAAAGAAGCAAGTTTATTTAGTAACTATAGGGAATGTGATTGCATAATGCTTTAAATTGATACATAAATAGCTATTACTACATTTGTAGTAATTCATTGTTAAGATTGTGGTTAATTGCAACAAATCAGGTAATGCAAAACTTAAAGTTTCGGTAGGAACATTAAGTCTATTGCATATGTTGGGTCTTTCTATGCTACCCATGTAATAACATAAAATGTAACCATACTGAGCAACTTGGCTAAGAAGAACTATACTAGAAAGTGCTATGAGAAACTGCATAGTTCAGTTAATGTCCCTGCAAGAATTGTAATTTTGGTATTTAATGTTTTTTTGTCATTTTTTTTCAATGACACTTTGGCTTAACAGTTTCTGGAATTTAATTTCCCCAAACTGGATTTTAAGATTTCTGCTTTGGCAAAGCATGCCCAGCTAAAAGGGGGCTATGGACATGCTAGATTTGAATGATCAGAGTTCACTTTTTATTTTTCCAGGAAGAAAGGCATCAAGAAGATTTTTAGTATGAGACTCTATCCTCTTTTTATGCTAGTAAATCTCAAAAACAATTTACTTAGACTTACAAACAAAATCACTGTTAGGTGTGACACTCATGAAAAATGATATCTTAATTACAAAGCTATGAGTGTAATCTAAAGAAGTCTCTCTTGGCATCCACTGAATTCTAGTTAAGATATGCATACAAGTATGTATATAGGACACTTGAAAGTATGTATTTAGATTATTAATTTCTCAAGTCTCTAATGTGGAGTTACAAAAATCTGAGAAATTACTGAGTATTCTAGAGATACGTAGTATTTCCTGAAGAAGGTTTAAAAATCATCTCAGGTTTGAAAGGGTTTTGTTTTAAAGCACCTTGACTTGCTCAGAGCTGTAAATGAGGCATTAATCTTCTAGATAGGATGTTGTTACTAGTATTCCTCTATGCCAGTAGTTCTCAAACTTTTTGGTCTGTGTCCCATAGAGATGTAAAATTTTAATTAATTGGCTAATTGAATAGTCGATGCAATTTGCATCGACTATTCCATTAATCAATAAGGGTGCCTCCGCCTTTGAAGTGTAGCAACAGTCCCAGGGCTGTTGCTACACTTGAAAGGAGGAAGCGCTGCGGGGAGCATGGGGCCAGCGGGGGACTCAAAGAGTCTCCCTCTGGCTGCGTGCTCCCCACAGCATTTCAAAGCAGCAGTGCCTCAGGGAGTCTGGGGTCAGCGAGGGAGCCTGGCATCAGGTTCTACATGGCTTTTCAAAGTGGCAGTACCGCACGGAGCCCGGGGTCAGCGGGGGGAGTCCCTAGCTGACCTGTGGTTCCCCATGGCATTTCAAAGTAGTAGACCCTGGATTCCATGTGGCACTGCCAATTTGAAGCACCCCCTTCATTTCCTCCCCCCTTGCTGCCTCTTTCTGATAGAGGCAGCAAGGGTGGGGAAAGCGACTAATCGACTAGCATGATTGTAGACTATCCGATAAGCATTTGCTTATCGGATAATCGACTAGTCATTCACATCCCTAGTGTCCCACCCTGCACAACACAGACCTGTTCCCAGACCACCAGCCAACCACCCATGATGACAGCTAGTAAACAGGAGCAGCAAATGGGAGTTTCCTGAGGGAATTTAGAAAAGGAGCATGACAAGACATGCCTAATAAATCTTGAAAAACTGGTCTATAACTGCCCCCCATCCCTCCAGGAAAAAAAAACATACACACAAAGAGCAAACAAACAAAATTCTGCCAGAGTAAAATAACAACACTGGTGGAAGTCTGGCAGCAGAAGGGGGCTATCCATTTTCTTGTAGTGGATGCAGCCTGTATGATAACCTACCTTGAGGGCAGGTGGCATATGTGTGCAATTGGTGCAAGCAGTTCATGGCCCTCAGGAATCAGGCATGGGCTCTTGAGAGAGGTATATAGGTGAGATTTCTGGACATGTAGAGTAATCCCACTGCCAGTCTGACAGCCTCTGTGCCGATTAAGAGGATGAAAATCTGAGTGAAGGAGAACATCAAGCTGGAGCAGAGGGAAACAATCCCATAGTTAGGACTGTCTTTACAGATACTGTCATAGTATCCTCTCGCACTGAGAATGTTGCTCTGGGGGAATAAGCCCTAGTTGTTAGGAGGTGATACGTAGCAGTTCAGTTATTACCAGATTCAGTTATTACCAGATAGTTAGTTGGTTTTGTGATGACTTGGGAGAAATGCATGGTGAATTGCCTTCCAAGTGTCAAGGTTGTGGACTTCTTAAGACATTTAGATAAACTTATGTGCGGTGCTGGGGGCAGAGCCAATGGCCTTGGTACATGTAGGTACCAGAGAAGTAGGAAAAGGTAGGAGAGCGGTTCAGCAGGCCAAATTTAGGCTGCTTGTTAAGAGACTAAAGTCCAGGACGTCCATGATAACATTTCCTGAAATACCTCCAGTTTACACAGAGAGCCAGTTAGACAGAAATCCCCGTGGGGTGTCAATGTGTGGATAAGATGATGGTTTTAGGAGTGGGGATTTGCATTTATTATGAGTGGGCAACCTTTTGGGAAACTTTATAAAGGAAGGTTGGGACCAACTAAACTAAAATGGACTTAGGGCATAATCTTCTGTAGGTTTGCGAGACCTTACGCAGTACAGCCGCTCCCCGAGTTGCGAACGGTCGAATTACGACTGTTCGCACTTACGACCAAAGCTCCCATGGAGCGGTCGTAAAGGCGGTCCCTGAGTTACGAACACGACCCACGCTTACGAACAACGCGGTCGCGTGTAACTCAGTGGGGTCCGAGTTGCGAACGGATCGAGTTATGGCCAAGTGTTTGGTCCGTAACTTATTCGTAACTCGGAGAGAGGCTGTAATATCCTTAAACTCTATTTATTAACAGTTACCAAAACAGAATACACATGCTAATTGTACAATGCTCATCACTCCTGATAAGGCAGATGAACTTTTTCTGCTGTTCAGTGAGGAACATGTTGTCTGGAGACTCCAGCTTCTGCATGATATAGTTGGCAGAGTATTGAGGTCTGGCAGCTCTGATCTTGGGGCTGAGTCACGGAATTGGTTCTAAAGAACTTTCTTTTGGACCTCCGTTTAACATAGTGCAACTCGAGTCCTGTTTAGCTATACTATAACCAATCATTTTACTAAAATATTATGAAATAATTCTTTGATCATTCCTAATATAGAGCAAAACATTTCTTTACCCAGTCATACCCCACCACCTTAGCTGATTAAAATTTTGCAAAATTAATTATGTAACAGACAGAAACCATTCAGATGAACAACAGAGAAGTAGGTGCCATAAAGGTTAAAACAATAAAGAACTAGAGATTTCACACTCACATTGTTGGTGATTCCTTGCCAAACTGAATGTAATCAAACAAATTTTTCTTTAAACATCTTAAGATCTGTTTATTTATCTAGTGGTGGTGGTCACCTTTAGGAGAGGATCATCATTTTAACAGCCTGAAATTACATTGTTTTAATAATGTAATTTAGTTTGTCTGTGGGGATGTGACTTTCTGCTCCTTGGCTCATGGTTGCTATTCTCCTAATATGTCTGCAGAAAAAGGCCTCAAACCTTACAGTTAAAAGGAAAGAAAGGTATGAATACATGGTCAGTCTTCACAGTGGAATCTGTACTGGCATCAGTGCTATTCAGTGTATTTATAAATGATCTGAATAAAGGAGTAAACAGTGAAGTGGCAAAATTTGCAGGTGATACAAAATGATTCAAGATAGTAAGGTCCAAAGCAGACTTGTGAAGAGCTACAAAGAGATCTCCCAAAACTACCATAAAATCTCTAGTATAATGCACACCTATGTATAGTGCGCACCTGAGTTTAGACTCTTAAAATCATGAAAAACCCGAACTCCTATGTATAATGTGCACCTATTATACAGGAGAACGGGAGGGAAGGAACGGGAAGGAAACCTACCCCCCGCCCAGCTGCCCGCATGCCGAGCTTGTGCCTGTGGGTGGCGCATCCCCTGCCCAGCTGCCGGTGCGCCACGCTCGTGTCTGCCGGAGGGGCCCCCTCCCTGACCAGGTCCTTGCCTCCCCCGTCCAGTTCGTGCCTGCCGAGGGTGAGTCTAAAACTTTTTAAAAAAACCTCCTATAGATAATGCGCATCCCGTCTTTGATGCTAAAAAAAACGGGAATAAAGTGCGCATTATACTTGAGATTTTACGGTAGGTGTCACGGGAAGGGACTCATTGCTTCAGCGCCTCTTGCTGATAGCTCTGGGGAATTAGTCCTTTCGTCAGCAGGGCACCTCCTTCGGGCTCATGTCTCCCCTATCCATGTTCCATGCTTCTGTTCTGGACCTGCATCACTCCCCGACCATGGGGCATCCTCCTCAGGACACTGCCCTCTGGCAATGCCTATCCAGTGATCTCACACCCCCTTCCAGGGGTTTATTAGCAGTCCTGTGTTTCCACTGCCACTGTGGCCTCCACGCCCAGCCCCTCTGTCTCGGGGCAAGCCACAGTCTGTATGGGCCACACCGTCCTCCCAGGCAGGTATCAGAAGTTCAAGGTTTTACACACCACTGTGTCCATTTGAGGCCCTAAAGTCTAGTCCTTTACCTCAGGGGCAAGCCACAGTCCATATCGACAACACAATGGTGGCAAGATGTGGTGCAAGGGGGCTACCCAAGCCTGCCCACTACTCTGGGTCCCAACCCAGGGACCCTCTGGCAGCAGCTTTGTCCTGCCCTCCTTCACTCTCCTTGTCTGCTTACTGTTCCCTGGGTCACTTCCCCTGTTACCCGTTGCATCCTCCTGGCCCTTGTAGCAAGAGCTGCAGCCTGGCAGCTAACAGGCTGGAGTCTCCCTCTCTAGACCTGCTGAGCCTGCCCAGCCCTGCTCTCCTGAAAGTGGTTTTATTGGAACCAGGTCCTGTACCTTTCCTGGTCAGGGCCTAATTGTTCACTCTCTGATGAGAAGCTCCTTTTATACAGGGCTGCCTCAGCAAGCCACCCTCAAATTGGCTTCTTAAAAGCTTCTTCCTGATTGGCCAGTGCTCTGCACAGGCTCCTGCCTGCTTTAACCCCTTCCTGGCTACTACAGTAGTAGTGGTTCTACTGTAAGAGACAGCAAGTTTAAACTAAACATAAGGAAGAGCTTTTCAACACAACCTCAGTCAATGTTTTGAAAGCCAAAAGTACAATTGAGTTAAAACAAGGGTAAGATGATGGAAGTTAAGTCTATTTGAGGCTATTAGCCAAAAAGGCCAGGAATGGAACCCCATGCTTTGGGGTTCTAGGATGCTCTAAGATGTAACTGGATAGCAGGGAATGGATCACTCAATAATTCCCCAGTTATGATCATTCTCTCTGAAGCAGTTGTTGCTGGCCACTTTTGGAAAAAAGGATATTGGGTTAGTTGGACCATTGGTCTGACCCAGAATGGCATTCAGATGTTCCTATGTTGTGATAAATTGTAAAATCAGGTGTTACATTTTGTCTGCTTTACCTGCTTTTTTACTTCTATTCCATCATCCTGCTAATCTGTTTCCCCAGGCATTTATTGTAATACCTCAACCTCTTGAGTCACTTCAAATAACTGTCTTTTTTTTTTTTAAGTCAGTCAGCCTGATACAGAATTTGAGAGGAAGAAGAAATTCCACATCTGATAGGCTTTTTTAAAAAATAAAATAATTTAGGGCTTGTCTACACTGTAACAGAATGTGATATATTACCTTGTATAGCTGCTCTATGAGTGCCAAATGCAGCCAAACGTTGCCACTGTCCATATCATGCATGCTGTTAGGATCTTCCGAGTCTTCTTCTGTCAGTAATTTCAAGATGATCTCCACTGCCACGCGTGAGATCCTCATGACAATTTACACAGCATGCAAAAGGAGTGTGGGGTCCATTCTTTCTCCCTGCAGATGCTAGAGTGCACAGCACAGAATGGTAGTTAGAAAAAAGACACAAAAGGACATCAGAAGTCCCTGAACAAACCTTGACTTTCACCGTGAGGTTAACCCTCTACCCCTATTAGGTTTACTTTGTGGTAATATTAAAGTGCCTTGTACATTGGGATAGCTCATGTGCATTACTTACCTTGAGGTAAAAAAATCACCTTTTTTAGCAATGAGGACCAGACTGACAATAAAAGATCACATGGAAGTAAGAAGAGGCAAACGAATTCTCTAGGATGCAAGAATTTTTAATACTGTTAACTTTGTATCTGTATAGCTATACCTTCATGATCTTGGGCAAGTTATGTTATAGTGTATGGAATTTTAATGTTATGATTTTTTATTTTTGTTAAATCTGCATTTAATTAAGAATTGCATATTATTTTGAGGAATCTGTATGTTCCTTATGGAAAACAGACTAACATCAAATTTTAAAGGCCAACGAATGTGAGGGGACCTAGCTTGAACACTTATTCAAAGGCAAGGAAGTTCGGGAGGCTTCCAAAGGTTCTGCATGCACTTTAAGAGTGGTCAGTGTGAGTACAGTCCAAAGACCTTGAGTGTACATTTGGATTAGCTGGATGAATCTATGCACTGAGACCTCTTAAAATTAAAAGAAGTTTTTTTAAAAAACACAAAGTAGAAGCAGCCTAATACATTTTTAATACACAAGTTTGGTCTGCAGTGACTTTGTGTGTCATTACAGCAGTTGAGCAATTAATGTAAAACATACCACACATAGATGTGATGTAGACAGGGACTTATTTTCCATTACTGATGGTAGTCTTGAAACATTCTCATATAGTACAGTGTGAAAGACTTACTTATCAACTTCCTGTTACACTTTTGATATTATCATGTTATTTTCATTATACTGCATTAACTTATTTTTCTCACAAGTATGCCAAGGCTGCACATGTGCATCTTAGTACTTCAGTGCCAAATGAAATGTTGGAGGATTTGGAGGCTAAGTTTCCTCTAAGGTGCATGCCTGCATGGATGCGCACCAAGAATTTGAGTCCTGCCCACCTCCTCAGCAGAGCTGTGTAGTGGCTCCAAGATGGGGCTGTGTTTAGCTGCTCCAGGATGGGGCTGCGTGGTGGGCGGCTGCCCTGCCCCAGGAGCAGCTGGTCAGCCACCATGCAGCCGTGGCCCTAGCTTCAGCTCTTCCCCAGGGCTGGAGCGGCAGCCAGGGTGGGCCACGTGGCAACTGCCAGAGCTGGAGCCTGGGCTGCATTACTAAAAATAGCACCGTAGCCCTGGCCCCAGGAGCAGCTACACTACGGCCCCAGTTCTAGCCCAGGCACATGGGGCAGCCGCCCTCCATGTGGCCCAGCTCTGGGGGCAGCCATCACATGGACCTGGCCCCAGCTTCAGAGCTGGAAGTATGACCAGGGCATGGTGGCTGCCGGAGCTAGGGCTGGGGCTAAAAATAGTACTGTGGCCAAGGCTCCAGGATGAGCTGCATTGTGGCCCAGGTTCCAGCCCTGGCACAGCGGGCAGCTGCCCACCATGTGGCCCCACCCCAGGAGCAGCAGGAGCTGGGGCTGCGGTATAAAAAATAGCAACCTAATCAGCATGGTAGCTGTAAGGGCTAGGGGCCATGGTACTAAAGATAGCACAGCTGCCCTGGCTCCAGCCCCAGCACATAGGGCAATCTCCTGCCACACAGTCCCACCCCAGGAGCAGCTGGGGCTGGGACTGCGGTACTAAAAATACAAGTTGGACCTCCCTGGTCTGGCATCCTCGGGACTTGAGTGGTCCCAGATGAAAGCATTTGCCAGACCAGAGAATGTCCTCTGCCTCCAGCCCCCTCAACCTGCCGCCCTTCCCCGCTGCCAGCCGTGTGACATGTTTGCCCTGGCTTCGCTGTCAGAACTGCTGCCCCAGCCCCAATCCTGGCACGGCAGGACACAGCAGCAGCTCTTCTGCTGGGTGGCATGTGGCCCTGGCTGAGCTGCCCTGGTCCCAGCTTGATGGCCGCAGCAGCACCAGCACTGCTGCTGGTTGGTACGCAACCCCAATTCGGCTGCTGGCCTGTCCCAGCCCCAGCTGGGTTGCCACAGCCCCAGCTCCACTGCTGCAGCCCCAGACAGGCTTCCTCTGCTGGGCAGCTGTAGCCTGGCCTTACTGTCAGCTAGGCTGCTGTGGCTCTGCCCCCACTGCCAGGCCCTCACACAGCTTACATTAGGTTGCTGCAGCACCAGCCCCACTGCAGGGCCACCATGCAGCCTAGATCAGGCTGCTGTGGCATGCACGGGCTGCCCCAGCCCCAGCTACCGGGCTGCTGAGACCCTGGCCCCACTATCACCAGCCTCGCCGGGTGTTGGGCTCTCAGCTGCTGACCGTCCTGTCCCAGGGCTCTCTTGTTCAGGAACATCCATGCTCCTGCTGGACCACAGATGTTGCTGGACAAGTGTGTCCTGGTTTTGAGAGGTGCAACCTGTAGCAGCCGTGTCTGCATGGTGGCTATAGGGGCCGGGGCTGTGGTACTAAAGATAGCACCATGGCCCTGGCTCCAGCCTTGCCCCCTGGCTCCCGCCACGCAGCCCTCCCCGCCCCCTAGGATCACCTGGGCAGCCACCATTTGGCCCTGGCCTTAGCTTCAGCCCTTTCCGAGCTACCTTCCCAGCTGTTCCCGGGGCAGGCTGTGTGGACCCACGCCACTGGGAAAGCTCCAGCTGGAAAGGCAAGTGTGTTCTGGGCAGGAGCCTGAAGTGGGAAGCAAAGTGTATTGGTGAGTTACTGAGCAAGGGAGCAGGGTTCGGGAAGGGACTGGGGTTCAGACGGGGATGTGTTGGGAGATGGCGGTGTGAACGCCTTGGGAGAACTTTAAGTTTCCATGGGTCCAGACTGTGATTGAATGACTGTGAGGTCATTCTAGGTGCCCCCTCCTCCATTGTGTATATAGCACTGCTGCACAATATTGTAGTGTTTCTTGAAGACAGAGGATAAAACTAGGTGTTGGGTTTTTTGCTGGTTTCCTAATGTCTCTGAAGTGAGATGAGCCATGCTCCACTTCATATATAATTCAAACATCCTCCCCACCCTCTTTATGTCTGGCAGCTTTAGCTGTTTTTGTGAGGCAAACAGACCTACCGGTGTGAAGAATGAAGATTTAATAGTGTAGTAATAACTATGGAACAAAAATCAATGGAAGGGTTTTTAATCTGATTTAATTAATTCAAACAGCTTTGTAACTAGTGTTTATTTGAAACAATTGTGCTTATTGAATTCATAACACAAAATACACACTTGTTCAACCGAGGCTTTGCAAATAAGAACATGGAGTTAGTGATCAGACAGCAGTTGTCTGTAGATCATAACCACCAACATAAATGGTTTGCATAATGTATAGAAATATTACTCAATATCTATTTTAAATAAAAGAGGACAATGAAAGTTCTTGCCCTTCAAGGACTTGGTTTTATATAGACAAAAAGGTAGAGAAAATATTTTTCTCTGGATACTTTGAATGTCTTTGTGAGAGGACATAAAATGAAGTAAATACCATAATACACCACTCTTCTTAGTTAAATAATTTACTTCAAAGCGATTTATTTAAAATAACAGCTTTAAGAACCAGATCCAAAGTCCAATGAAAGTAATGGAAAGATTCTCATTAAGGAGTTTCAGAACAGACCTTAAATGTCCTTTGTTTTCTTGTCTGCTTGATATTTTTTATTTAAAACTGCAAGAAATTCATTAAACCCATCTAGCATGTGTGTAGCTTTACGCAAATTCCTTTGATAACCTTTCTATGCAAATACACAGTTCTTTACTTTGAGGAAAAATAAGAACTGTTGCAGTTGAGTTGATCACTTGAAATAATAGTCAAGTGTCTGCGTACTCTGGAATAAAGCAAAGAATACTATTTGCCACCTTTCTTATACATTATTTTTATTAATAGACATTCAAGCTTTGAAGAATGCTGTTGATGAAATCAGACAATTATGGAAAATCTGCACTTGATTTACCAGAGAGCTTTAGCTCTGTTTTATATGTCTTCTGTGCAGAACAAGCATTCCATGTAACTACATTTAAGTTGGCTATTTATCTGTAATAAAAAGAATTGTCTAGAATTATACTGGATTGACTTCACCTTTGATCCAAAATAAAGTATAGCCCTGAGACACAATGTGAATAGGGAGAAATATTAATTAAGTTGTCTAGGTGTGCAATGGAGAGTGTATCCTACATAAGCTCAAAAATGTGTGTCTGAAAGGCCAGTTAACATGTTTCCCGGAAAGAAGAGCCAGATTTAATTGAGGAGGAAGTTCAGCTGGCATAAAGTCTGGGAGAGGGGCTATAAACAGAGGAAGTTAGCTACTGAAAATTTTTCAGTATTAATTTTCTTTTTATTTGACTTCATATTAAATAAACATTTAAAGTCATGCACCTTGTTAATTATTCCTTGTTTTGGTATTCTTTCTTCCATAACATTTTAAAAAACATGTATAAGATATTTGTTAATTACTTGGGTGCTACAGTGGCACACATCCGAACAAGTGCACATGACCTCAGTATTGGTGCACAAGAAAAATTCATTCCGCTCATGGATGGCAAATTATAGAGGGAACACTGGTTGCAGAGAGTGTTTTAGTCCCATGACCAGGGCTCAACAAACAATGTAATCTACTTTCCCGTGGCGAGTAGATTACACCCCGGAAGAGCCGGCGCAGAGCGATCTGTGCATGTGCACAGTGCAGAACCGCGCGGCTGGCGAGCGGGGCTCGCCACCTCTGGGCGAGTCCTGCCCATGACTATTGTATTTTCTATTGCAAATGTCTAATGGTTAATGTATACGTTATTTCTCAGAGTCAGGTGATAGATATTGCAGTTTACTGCAGATTGAATTGTGCTACAATTTTTCTAATTGCAACTTAATAGATATGTTATGAGGACTTATTGTGAAGTATTACAATAGTCAAAATATTAGCAAATCTTACAGGTCTATCATACTGTAGTTATTCCTGTATTATAATTCTGAAACAATTTTGTTGCGTGAGAACATCTTGAGGGTTCAGTCTTTATTGAAGAAGTGGTTCAGTCCAGTGAGATTGCTTCCTCATTTAGACACACTTGTATGGCTGACTTATGTCAGGAATCTTAACTGAGTAAACAGTGACTATTTTGATCTCCCCTATTCAATTCAGAGTATTAGTTCATCCCAATATTTGGGTCCCAGTCTTCTCTTGTATCTAATACATACAGAGTGTGTATAGTTTGAGTTTGCCACATTCTGTTTTCACCTCATATTGAGTCCCTTTCTGATTACAGTGCATAGTATAGTTGATACGCATTTTTGCAATATGGTAGTAAAATTTTCAAAAGCAACTCAGTCCCACTTGAAAATGGGTTCTATACACAAAGGCTCCTAAATCCCAGTAACTGTCTGAGACTTTGGCTCCTGAATGTCTAAGTTACTTTGCCAGAAACTTCAGTACTAAACAAGCACAATATAAATGTTAAGACAATAAAGATTAATGTTGGCCTGTACTTGGTGTTCTGGGTTCCCTGTCTTCTGAAGCACATGATGCCCCATTAACTGTTTTGTAATTGTTTGAAATTATCAAGGTGTTAGGGTTGCCAGATGGTTTCAACAAAAATACCAGACATACTTGGCATTACATCGCAATCTACTTTACAGCTTATTTAGAAAATACCAGACATTTATATTTTCTCATTTACATTTTCTCAATTTGTTTCCTGAACAGTAATAGAGATGTAGCTGTGTTAGTCTGATCTTGCTGAAACAAAAGAAAGGATTATGCAGCACTTTAAAGACTAACAAGATGGTTTATTAGGTGATGAGCTTTCTTGGGCCAGACCCATTTCCTCAGATTAAATTCTGGAAGAGAATTGGCATGACCATATATACCAAAGGAATACAGTGAAAAATAAATAAATAAATAAAGCTCAAATACTAGACTGTCCAGTTCAAAACCAGACACCTGGCAACCCTAGTGTTAGCACAATTTTCATCAAACTTACCTCTGTAACAAAGTTTTAACCAAGGTTCTAACTAAGGCTCCACCTACTCTTCAGAGAGCTAGACCTAAATTCTGTGGGGAGAACTTCGCTGTCTTGGTGTGAAATATTTGACATTCACTTAAATTACTTACTTTATAAAGTAATTGACAAAGGCCCCATGTTGCATATGTGTGACTTATTTGTTACATTTCTGTATAATTTTTTATGCATACTGGTTTTGAATCTCTTGAAATCCTAATTAGTGGGGTGTGCTATGCATTTCTGTTTGCCTCTCTAATACCATACCATTCCTTGTCTGTGAAAGAAAAGTCATTTGACATCTAGTTTTGAATTACTTCTTCAGAATAATTCAACTCCAGGTCTGTCTGTCATCTTAGTTTTAGAATTTAGAGGTAAAATATAATTTGTTTTCAAATGGACACTGGTGACTCAAATCATACAACAGTAAAAGCATTATCTCTACCAATTACCATTACAGTGAAGAAACTAATCCAGTGTCACATTGGCAACATTAAATCCTATACTGAATACAGCAACACCATAATTTAAATCACTACTTCTGTGCCAGTAACATTACTGTAAATACTGCCTCTCATAATATAATGCTTTTTACACTTCTACACAGCCTTTCATCAAAAGATCTCAAAAATGCTTTACGAACATTCATCAGTCCTTATAATAGGCTGGTGAATAAAGTACACTCTATTGCTGAGGAAACTGTAGCACAGAGAAGTGACTTAGCTAAGATTGAGCAGCAAGTCAATGGTAGATTTGGGAATACAACCCATATCTTCCAATTCCTAGTCCTTTGTTTTCGAGTACAGCTGTGCCAGTGTAGCACAGTAGTATAGACTACTTTTTAGGATTCAACACTGAAAATGGGGACTATGCCATTTAGTTCTGAGGTTTCAGTTCCCAGGAGCAGGTGCTAGACAGAGTGAGCCTGAAGATACCTAATTGGGGCCATCATATACACCAGCTTCACACTCTGGAGACTTAAGCACACAGTACCCAGTGAGTTGGGTCCTCTAATAGCAATCTAGAGAGTGGCCAAAAGGAGATATTCAACAAGATCTGTAACACAGATTAGTAGACATTTTGCAGTGAATTTTGTAAAAGTAATAAGATTTTCTGAGGAAGAAAGTCCACATTAGTATTCTGCTACTGAATAGCTGTTAAGAATTGGGGGGGAGAGCCATTTTTTGTTTGCAAGTTCTCAAATGTGCAGATTAGGGAAATTGAGTTAGTAAAAGTTTTGTCCTTGCTATTATGTAAACATTTAAACATAAGGCATACCAGAGAAGCAGAGGAGAGAGGACTGGGAAATGGGAGTGAGTCAGAAAAATATTTGTTCAAAGGCTCTACTTCAGAGAACAGAACAATTGAGATATAGCTGCGGATGGATGGTGGACAATGGGAGTCTGGTCTGATATAGCATGAGCAATCACTGGTAAGAGTAGTAGATAGAGAAATTAAATGCTGGACCAATTTTAACCTTAACTACAGGCATCCTTGCTAGAAAGAGAAGCAAGGGGTAAATAAGAGTTACATTGGTTCTCTTTGAGGTGTAGTTTGTCCAGTCTACATCACTTCTAATTTTTGGAGGCAGTGAGAGGGGAGAGAAGTGGAGCATGATTTCATAGTTACTTCTGAAATGCAAGTTCTTCCATCTGACCTAATTCTATGCTATTCTGACTACAATGCACACTGACTGCTTTGATTCCAGGAGTCTTTCAAGGTATGAGTTATGATCTCTAAAGTGGTATGAATAATTTGGAACTAGTTACTACAGGCTGAACCTCTATGGTCAGGGACTCTCTGGTCTGGCAACGTTCGTGGTCTAGACTAGAGAGCCCCAGTGCAGAGGTTGCCAGTGGCTGGGAGCAGAGCTGGCTGGTGGGGCCTGCGGGCCACCAGAGCTTGCAGCTGGTGAGGCCAGTAAGCTAGTGGGGCTTCTGGAGCCCATGGGGTTGGGAGCTGCCAAACCTGCAACTGGTGGGACTGTGAAAAGGGGGGAGGGGGAGGCCACAGAGCTCACAGCCGGCAAGACTCCCATTTTGTGTGTGTGTGTGTGTCTGTCTGTCTGTCTGTCTGTCTG